>JAVIAB010000126.1:31417704-32067704 GCA_032433765.1 Megaustenia siamemsis
GTTTTCCCCCTGCACGAAAATTTAAAAAAAAAAGGAAAAAAAATAATAAAAACTGTCTACAGCAAATTCCCGTACGGAGTGGGGGCAAGAGAAAGAACACACGCAAACATAAAGATAGTCGACCCGAGGTCACACACTTACACGCTCGTTCCTCTCTCTCTTCTTTTTCCGGACACAGCGTCGCAACGTGTGCGTAGTCCATAAATCCCACAAGTCTTGATACACTTAAAAGCTTTAGTCAGGCCAGGTTGATAAATTCATTTCATAGAAACTTGTATTTGGTCCACTCTGTTTCCTATTCGGAGTATACATAAACTTAATATGTATAACTTAATAAATAACACCAGGGCTGAAACTAAGAATGACAAAATGTTACATCTTCTCAATATTCCTGTATGGTGCAGAAACATGGACATTAGACAAGAAAACAGAACAAAAATTTAAGCCTTTGAAATGTGGATTTATAGAAGAATAGGTAGAATTGGATGGAAAGAAAAGAAAACAAACGATGAAGTTTTAAAACAACTGAAAATAAAAAGAGAACTACTAAATACAATTAAGAGAAGACAAATGACATTTTGGGGCATGTTAAAAGACACAACAGCCTACTAAAAGTAATATTGGAAGGGAAAATACAAGGTAAAAGAGGCAGACAAGACTAACATGGACGAGTAACATCAAAAGATGGACAAGTCAACAATCTATGACAGCCTGCACCATCAAAGCAAGAAACAGTAGAATGGCGATGCATGGTAGCCAACCTTCGTTGCGGAGAAGGCACTCGATGATAAACTTAAAACTTAATGGGTCGAGTAGTAAAAACGATTACCAGATAAACACAAAAAATACTATAAACATTATTTATTTATTTATTTAATTAATTAATTTTTTTTTTGGGGGGGGGGGAATGTGGGGGTAGGTATTTTATTTAGGGAAATCACCAATACGTTCGGTCTGTGCTCCGATACCTTTTCACCGATTTACAAGATGGAGCATCTCAAACAGAGCACGCATTCACCGATTCACAAGATGGAGCATCTCAAACAGAGCACGCATTCACCGATTCACAAGATGGAGCATCTCAAACAGAGCACGAATTTCGACACATATCAACAGCTGTAACAAAATTAAAAATATTACCTTTTTCTTTCTTTCTTTCTTTCTTTCTTTCTTTCTTTCTTTCTTTCTTTCTTTCTTTCTTTCCATGGAAAGATCGCTGTCCACAACAGCGGCGTTAGTATTATTATTTTCAAGTTTTAACAGCCGATTGTTATTTTACACTCTCGACTTGAACACGAACCTCTTTTTCGTTCTGATAGGGCTGTGTACTTGATCTCAATAATTCTGACATAAGTGGTCGCTTCTAAAAAAATTGAACAGTTCAAATGAGGTTCGAACCAGGTAATTTCTGATTGTGAGGCGAAAACTTTAACCGCAACGTTACAGTGGTTACATTTTCATAAGTTTACTGACATTCTCCCGTTAACTTATGATGAAGAAATCTGAAATGTGTTATCATATCTCTGAGGTCTGTTTTGTTGTGTGAAATCGTATATTAACCAACCATTAAAGGTCCAGGAAATAACTATAGAGGCACAACGGGCACTATACAATACAATCTTCATCCTAACGTTGTGCTACAAATGCCAGTCCTGGACCCTAGATGCAAGAACAATAAGAAAAATAATCTCTACTGAGATGAGATGTGTCAGACGAATGACAGGAAACAGTCTGAGAGATGATATGAGAAATGAAGAACTGAGAACTAAGCTAGGAATAGCCCCCGCCATAGAATATATTTAAAAAAAAAAATAACAGATAAAACGGTTTGACCACGTGACAAGGCAGAAAGATCAAAACACAACACAACGAGCCCTCAATAAAAGTTGTGAGAATACCAGACCCAAGGGTCGACCATGAAAAAGATGGATCGATGGAATATTAGCACTAGGAAACATAACAGCAGCAGAGGCGAACAGAAGAGCAAATGACCGCAAATTATATCTCCCCCCGGCGCTGAGAGGCAAATGAGGAAGGAAAGAAGAAGACTAAAGTAAAAGTAGTAAAGTACCCCCCGTCACGCCAAGTGGCGTATAGGGAAATATGGTGTTAGTGACCCTATATTTTACAGACCTTCAGCACATGATTTTGGGGTAATGTGGTCGGTATTACGCCCGTGCTGCTTTACTTTCCCAGAAAAAATCCGGTACCCATTAAGGCTGGAAACAAAAAATACATGGGATGAAATAGTTCAACGACTCATAGCTGACTGTTTGCGTCAAGATTGGTGAAGCAGAATTGTTAAAGATCAATCTCCAACTCCAGTGTTTGGCACGGAAACGCTAATTTATTTGACAAATGAAGTAGAAATCGAAGATGAAAATGTAATCGACATGTAATAACGAAAGATGCGCGGCATGCACAGAAATAAAAGGCAGAATAGCACAGTCCAAAGTAGCATTTCAGAAAATTAAAAACACCTTGTTAATAAGTCTCAACAGTAAAAGTTAGAAAAAGAGTTCATCGTGCTATATAGATCCAACTCTGAACTATGAAAGCGAATTATGTTCAGTAGAATAATAAATGAAAATGCGATTAAAGGCCTCAGATGAAATTTCTTAAAAGAATATTGAGAGTTCCTTGAGCAGCTAAAAAGACCAAGGAGAAAATTATCAAATAATAAAATACAAAAAGAGAGCACATGAAAAACATCAGAAAGTAACAATCGACATTTTATTTTTCGGGCACATTATGAGCGAAAGTTGAAATACTTTGTTACAGATGGCAAAATACAGGGAAAGAGAAATTGAGGACAACAAAGAGAGACTATACTATTTTTAAAAAATGTAGCTTGGTGTCGTGGCACAGAAATCAATCAACAGCATAATTGGTACGATGCACTGTGGACAAAATTGTGGAAGAACATTATCGCCTACGCCAACTGGTAAGGCACATGATGATGTTGACGATGATGAATTAATATGTCTTCTTCTATTCTCCCTCATTTACTTTTCAACATCGAGGTGAGATATAGTTTCATGAAGTCAGGACCGAAGGGTACACAATACAACGCATAGGGAAATGTAAAAGCGGAGAGGCTGACAAACTGTGTCGTCAGCGAAGATGGTCAACCAATGGATACAGCAGACGTAATTTATGCCATCCAGGATGCGCGAAGAGCACATGACTTCGACAACCACGAGTCCGCGTCTCTCCTTCGGATAAAGAGTAAAGATGGGTACATTAAAAAAAATGGATGCCTTGTGGGTGCATAAGAGGTGAACACAGAGGTCAGTCGCTGGACACTGCAGAACATGTGGAGGATGGGATCTGAGCACCTATGGACATGTTCAGTGCGCAATTATGATAACCCACAAATAATCAATAACAACGTATTTTCATCATCGTCATCACCATCATCATCATTATCTTCTTCTTCTTCTTTACAACTCCATGTGGAGCATAATTCTTCGACCAATACTCTCCAAGCTTTTCTGTATGGCGCTATTCCCTATTTCCACGTTTTCTCCATCTTCCCATCTCAACTGCCACGTCTTATAGCTCTTAAACATATCTTATATACCCTATCTGGCGGAATTATCCTTTTATCATTTATTCGACTTGTCCATATTTGTAAAAGTTTTAGCGGGCGTATTTTTAAACAGGCAGACAGACTCATGCCCTACCATCTCCAGTAATGTTAAGATATGCCTAGTATGGTACAGCGCCACTTTTTCTTCTAGAGTTCACCCGTTAGGAATTAGATGTATTGTGTCGCTACTTCAGGGCAAAGCCGTGATAACTGCGCCTTTAGACCTGACATATCAGTCTTCAGCACGGATAGATTTCATTAGAGACAAATAATAATAAATGAATATTATTGTAGAGAGAAACTTCCGAGGCGATAATCAGCGAATCAATTCAGAGGAGAGGTATGTTTACAGCACTCGAAAAAATTGACAAATAATCAACAACAGAAAAAAATATGGACCAAAGCAGGATCGAACCCGTACTCAGTGGCACAGCGCCTTGCCACGAAAACAGCTGAGTGGCCGTGTTCCCTAGCGTTTACCTTTCGAGCCGTAGCCGGCCTATCGGGCGTTTTTTTACTTATCTAAATTTTTATTCTAGCAGTTTTCAATCCTTGTAAAGATCTTTTATAAAATCTCGCCATTTGTCTTTGTTCTGTGCAAGCAGCTCTATCTCATTGAGGGAGCCGTTCCTGCTGCTCTTGCCTTTTCATCAGTGTTCTTCTCAGTGTCTCTCTGGGTCTTCCTCTTTTCCTCTTACCTGTTGTTTCCCACATTAGGGCTTGCTTTGCTATTCGGTTATTATCTTTCTCATCACATGTCCAACATATGACCATCGTCTTTTCTTGATTACTGTAGATATTAGTGGTTGATTTGCGATTTCTCTAATCTCTTCGCTTGTTTGAATTCGTTCCACGCTATAGCAAGTATTTTCCTTAGACATTTATTTTTAAATGCGTTCAACTTTGTTTCTATGTCTCTTGTTGTTTTCCAGCTTAGAAGAAGAATGCAAGGGCAGATAACCTAAGGCTTGAGCTTCAAATAGAAAGATCGACTTTTGTTGGGCAGTAACGAAAACAGTCAACACTTAAGGATTTTAAACCTTAAACATTGGATTACGTACATAGATATGGTTATAAAAACACTCAACTCTGTGCAGTTTTGATCCTTATAACGGCTATTTAACATGAGAAATTAATTAGGGGATAAGAGTGAAAGCAAACCAGGTCCCAAAATGTTATCATGGCGAAATCAGATATGTCGGGCCCAAAAGCAGACAAATTTATGGTCTCTTTGTATACTGCAAAACGTTTAGTAAAAGTAAAAGTAAAGAGCCCCCGTCACGCAAAGTGGCGTATAGGGAATATGCTGTTCTATCTATCTAATGTCCTTCGAGCCGAAGACGGCACATAAGGCAGAACCACAATCTCAAAAACAGAAACCTTGCATGCCAAAGTGGCACACATTGCAGAGATCACTACTCTAAAATATATGGCGCTGTTTCCATAACAATACTTTTTACAATGACAGCATGTAAAGCCATCGATCAAACTCCTTAGTCGCCTCTTACGACATGCCTGGAAGGTCACAGTGCCACTATTCTTTACTTCCCTCATAATGAGGCCCCGGTAACACACAGGAAAATATGGTGTTAGTGACCTTAAATTGTACAGACCTTCAGCACTTGATTTTTGGGGTAATGTGGTCGGTATTACGCCCGTGCGATTTACTTCCCAGAAAAAAAAAACGGTACCCAT
Organism: Megaustenia siamemsis; assembly: GCA_032433765.1. Classification (NCBI taxonomy): domain Eukaryota; kingdom Metazoa; phylum Mollusca; class Gastropoda; order Stylommatophora; family Ariophantidae; genus Megaustenia; species Megaustenia siamemsis. Next base: position 31,422,992 of record JAVIAB010000126.1, read on the forward strand.
TTAAGGTTGGGTGAACCCGGAAGCCGTCGATTGGGATAGAACCCTACCTCTTGTCCTTTGTAGTCCAGTTCACTAATCACTGAGCTATCGCGGCTCCTGCGTTGTGTTGTGGTTTGCAGTAAAAACTGTGATATTTCCGCCTTTCGGCCCAATATATCTGACTTCAGCACTATTTTTCTTTAAAGGGAGAACGGTTTGGCGTGGTGCAGACCATATTGTCAAAAACTATACCGATTGTTCTTGTTAAAAAGTGGTACTAACACCATATTTCCCATATTCTACTACGACTACTATCTTTCCTCTGCTGCCGTTGGCGTCAAGGGGAGAAACAATCTGCGATTCTTTGCTTTTTTGTTGGCCTCTTCTGATGTTATTCCTCCTAGCGACTCTAGTATTCCCTTTATCCATCTCTTACTCGGTCTTCTCTTAATCTGGAGTTTTCGTAGCGTTTGTTTATGGCTCTTTGATTCATTGTTAGTTCTTTTTGTCTTGTTATGTGGCCGAACCAATTTATCTGTTGTTTCTTTATGTATTCGATGGCTGGTTCAATTTCGAGTTTCTTCCTAAGGTCAGTGTTTCTTACTCTGTCCCTTAAGCTGTTTCCTGTCATTCTTCTGACACATTTCATTTCAGTGGTCGTTATCTTTCTTATTGTTCTAGCGTCCAGCGTCCATTTCTGGCACTGATAGCACAGAGTTGGTAGAAAAATTGATTTGTATATTTCCCATATTATGTTATAAGAATAGAGAAAACTCGTATGGCCATCACTAGTACCATATGAGGACAAGCTGTGTTTATGGAGAAATCACTATGAGCTAGGATCGTATTAGTTTTTTCAGAGTCATATCTTTGGACTGGGAACTACTGCTACATATTTTATGATACAGGGTTTTCATAGATCACAACACGACTTGTTAACAATGTCTTGACATGGTTTCGTGTAGTCAATAACCATAGACTTTGTAACTTTCTTATACAAGTTTATTTGAGCATCGGTTGTACACGTGGTGTATATAGTGGATTTCATAATAATTATAAAATTAATTTTCTGATATGGATGTGCTCAAGGTATTATCTTCTTTTTTTTTCCTTTTCTCTTTCTCACTGGTACCGAAAAGGTGTCGTGGTTTATATCATTTGTCGTTCTTGAGCTGCTCGAATTGTCTGAATTAGTGATTTTCCTTTGTTGTTACATGTCTCTGTCACTGCATCTATCCATCTTCTTCTAGGTCTTCCTCTTGGTCTTTTTCCATGCATCCTGGAGAAGAATGCCCTTGATGATGATTGGTGAGGATTCATTCTGACCAGGTGGTCCAACCATTTAGGTTGTTGTTGCTCTATATATTCTTGGCAGGGTTTTATTCCTACCATTGTTCTTATGGTTTCATTTGGTATTCTATCTCTTCTTGTGTTGTTTGTTACTTTTCTCAAGCATCGCATCTCACATGTGTTGATCTTTCTTAAGTGTGATTTAGAAAGGGTCAAGGAAAAACTCGTTGGGGAAAGGGTCAAGGAAAAACAAGGGATTATCACCGTTGTTTATTTGAGCCATCTCTTAGTACATATCGTATGTGACATTTCAAATTCTATCTTTCATTCTATCAAATATTACAACTCGTCTTGCTTGACATTTGCTATTCTATATCTACATCTCGACCTATTCAATGCCACTCTTAATCTACTTACTATTGTTCTCTGGAGCACAAACCTTCTGAATCTAACTAGAAACACTTCTCAACTAAACTAAGTCTTCCTGACTTGATGTTCACTAGGTGATTCTTTATCTCTCTCTTAACTTATATCTTTATTGATTTGGTTCTCTATCTCTATGTTTCTAACTCTATATGTTTCTCCCTCGGTGTTTTCCAGAGGTTGCTTTGATGTTTCTTAAATCATTCTAAACTTCTACTACTTCTCTAATTCTGCAATTGTATGAAGTTAAATAAGTCTGTCTCATTTGCATAATTTATTGGCGTAGTCTCTCTGCTCAGCCAATGGGTGAAAGAAAAGTTCAACTCTAGGTGGTTTTTCTGTCAAATTTTGCAAAACAAATCAACATCTTGACATTAGTTAAACCCTCTGAATTAAAAAAAAAAAAATAACGCTAACATGAACTCTAAGTGACATCTTTCTAAAAAAAAACTGTACCTGCCCACGAGTTTGTTTATCAACGTAATTTCTGGACATTTGATGGTCTCAAGTTTACATCTATTCCTTCACCTTTTCAATAACAGCTAAATTTGCCATTCCCATAAAACTGGTTACTGTTTTCGGTGTCTGTGTTATAATAATGTTGCTATCACCCATTCAACTAATGGGTAAAATACTAAGCTATCCGACCCAAGCAATTTCTCTATTTCACATTTTGTGATCTATTCTAATCCAATCTATATGCTAATACAACTTGACCTGAGCTGGCGAACGCTTTCCTATATTATTAATATTGACGTCTAGAGCAACGGTCGATATTTATTATTGCCTTTAGAGAAGAAAACGGAGGCCACGATTCCTCTGATATTTTATCTAAATACATAACATAATCATATTCCAGATCAATGAGTTATATGTCGATGTATAACCTTACACCGTATTCCCATTATAGCTGTGAGAGTTCAAACATCTCAAGCCGTTACTAATAAATAGGCTTCAATGTCTATTAAGTCAAACGTACTACAACCATGCAACGGCATATATCGCCCTAGCAAAGTGTATGAGAACTAGCGATACTAAAAAAAGGAAAAAAAAAAAAGTGGTATGGTGACAGCTTTACGTGGTAATGGACTCAACAATTACCTCCCCGTTTCCATGACAACAAAAGAACGACGAGTCAGATGACGTTTTATGGTTTTATTAAACATATAGAAGTAGTGCCGATGGGAAATAAAATTTATGTCTCCTATAAGAATCACTGCGCTGCGTCTTATATATGTGTGTGTATATATATATATATATATATATATATATATATATATATATATATATATATATTTATATATAAACTTAATAAAACTAAGAAATTTTAATTAGCAGCAAAACCATGTTTAGTTTTCACATCTTATAATGCAAATAACTAACATACTGTGATGTAATTATAATTATGCTCATTTAGGGAAATAATTGAAGGAAATATGTTACACAGCGCAAACTTTACAGCAATGTTTATGTCGCAAATGTTCAGGTTAAAGGTCAGCCTAAAAGTTGATTCCTCTATGGTGCAAAAACATGGACATTAGACAAGAAAACAGAACAGAGAATTAAAGCCTTTGAAATGTGGATATATAGAAGAATAGGTAGAATTGGACGGAAGGAAAAGAAAACAAACGATGAAGTCTTAAAACAACTAAAAATGAAAAGAGAATTACTAAACAAAATTCAAACAAGACAAATGCGATTTTTTGGGCCATGTTAAAAGACACAACAGCCTACTAAAAGTAATCTTGGAAGGGAAAATACAAGGTAAAAAAGGCAGAGGCAGACCAAGACTAACACGGACGAATAACATCAAAAGATGGACAAACCAGCCTATGACAACCTGCACCATCAAAGCAAGAGACAGAGCAGAATGGCGCTCCATGGTAGCCAACCTTCGTTGCGGAGATGACACTCGATGATGATGATGATGATGATGGAAAGTTGATATCCAGTCCTCAAGTTTAGAACTCACCGTCCGCCGATGGCCTAGAGCCGTACAGTAACGAACAATAAATAAATATTATTATATTTATATTATTATATAGAGGGACACTTTCCATGCGATAGATCAGCGAATCAATTCACACGAGGAGGGATGTTTACAGTAGTCGGAAAAAAAATCATAAATAACCAACAAAAGAAAAAAAAAACAACACAAGTATTCAGCCCTACCTTTACCGGGAGATACTTGTCTTAATAGTAAACTGGACTACAAAGGACAAGAGGTAGAGTTCGATCCCAACCGACGGCACCGGTTCACCCAGCCTTTAATGGGTACCGGATTTTTTAAATGGGAAAGTAAAGCGGCGCGGGGTGTAATACCGACCACATCACCCAAAAATCATGTGCCGAGGGTTTGTAAAATGTATGGTCACTAACACCATATTCCCTATACGCCACTTGGCGTGACGGGGGCTCTTTACTTACTTGTCTTAATAGGAAAATACAGATAAACAATTTATTCCCGATTTCTGATCGTAACCCTATTCTATAATCGTGAGTACTCCTGCGAGAAAGACATCCCTAACTATATGTACTTTTTTTAGAAAGCTTAGTTGGACCTGTGCTCTAGCGTTTGGTTTCTCGTGCCACGAAGTACGGGTTCGATCCTGCTTCGGACCTTATATTGTTCTTTATGACAGGGAACAGTTGGCTGTGTTCACTTTCTGCGTGGTTTCGCCTTATGTCTTTTGGCGTATGCTGAGACTGCTATGATGGGGACTACAGTTACCTTTCTTTGTTTGGGAGATGAGTTAGTAATTCGGATGATTCCACTGGCACGGGCGGGTGAGCAATTATGGATTTTAATTCGTTTGCAGTGATACCGAGGCCTTCCATAACCAATAACCAATAACCAATTGTTCTTTGTCTTTTTTTCTTCTGCAGTTGATTATTTGTAATTTTTTTCCCGAGTGCTGTAAACATACCTTCTCATCTGAAATGATTCGCTAGAGCAGTATGCAGCAGAAGAAGATACCGTAAGGCATGACGGGTGCGCTGTATGTGTGCATGTGTAGGGAAATCTACAATTCGCTAACGGTCGTTAAAATAGAACGACGCTGTTCATTATGTAGATTAAGTTTGACAAGCAGTGATACAATGATGAATAGGTCTCTGTTGCGTGATTATGTCTGGCTATTTTTTTATAGCAAATTTCGGCAAAAATAAAAAGGCATTGCTTGTGGTGTGAAGGTTAGGCTGGTACAGCTGTCGTTGTTAATCGAAGAAATAGACGGCGTGTGAGCTGAAGGATATCAGTGACTCATAGCTGATTGCTTCCACCATGGTTAATGAGACAAGATGACCAAGACCCTAATTTACCTGAACGTCATTGTTCTATGCTTGCATCATGATCAATGAGACAAAGATGACCAAGACCCTAATTTACCTGAACTTGATTGTTCTATGCTTGCATCATGATCAATGAGACAAAGATGACCAAGACCCTAATTTACCTGAACTTGATTGTTCTATGCTTGCATCATGAGCAATGAGACAAAGATGACCAAGACCCTAATTTACCTGAACTTGATTGTTTTATGCTTTCATCATGATCAATGAGACAAAGATGAAGAAGGCCCTAATTTACCTGAACTTGATTGTTCTATGCTTTCATCATGATCAATGAGACAAAGATGACCAAGACCCTAATTTACCTGAACTTTATTCTATGCTTTCCTCATGATTAATGAGACAAAGATGAAGAAGGCCCTAATTTATCTGAACTTGATGGTTCTATGCTTGCATCATGATTAATGAGACAAAGATGACCAAGACCATAATTTACCTGAACGTCATTGTTCTATGCTTGCATCATGATCAATGAGACAAAGATGACCAAGACCTTAATTTTTCTGAACGTCATTGTTCTATGCTTGCATCATGATCAATGAGACAAAGATGACAAAGACCCTAATTTACCTGAACTTGATCGTTCTGAAAACAACCATTCTGGCCAAGAAAAAGAGGAATGAAGAGAGACAGCAAAAATACAGAGTTAAAGTTGGATGTGTTGAGCAAAAAGGAGTAAATATCGCAGATTTCTGTAAACTTAAACCAAAGCAACTACGACGATTTAGCAGTGGCGTATACTGGTTTTGGGGTCTGGGCTACCGCTGACATAATAAATAAAGACATACATTATATCCAGTAGGCTAACATGAAGTAATATTTGCTAATGACACAACTACATTTTAAATTACTTACTTATTTATATGTTAACTCTATCTGTCTTGTTTGGGACGAAAATGTCTCGATGACTTTGTCATGGAAAGTACTGTTGGATTGGTTTCTAAGTTTCTGAAGGAATGATTTCGCAATGGACATTATTGCCAAACCAGGCGTTGCCAGATAGGCGTTCTTGCGTATGAATTGAGTGACAATAATATTTGATTCTCTTGAGAGCAGAAAAAAGTCTTTCTACAGATGCTGATGCGCATAACGTAGTTATAAATATGTTAGGAAGTTCCGATAATCAGACATAGTTTCACTTTCACTTCTTGACGACTCTGATTGGCTAGAGCTAAAAATAACCCATGAAACCACATTAGTGTAGAGGTAGCTTAGCCGTATTATTTTGACAGGAATTTTTGAATGACAAGGTCATTAATTCAAAGTCGGAGAGAAGAGAAATGTACCGCTGCTGATTAGCGGTTTCATGTACTATTTATTTTTATAGTAGTTTCGGTCTCATTCACAAACGTATAGTGGCCATAGGAAAACCTTGCTTTAATAAATGCAAATCAAAGCAAATAAATCATATTGGTCTACGAAATGTGTAATAGAATATTCGAGAATGTGTAATATAATTATGAAAAAATATAATAAATTATTATTTCCTTTTGTATTTCGTTAATATGTTCAGGCTACCGGCGTAGCTGCGGTAGCATAGAGAATACGCCGCTGTGATTTAACGTCCCTTTAAGAGTAAACAACCTACAGGAGAAATTGCAACAATTTAGAATGATTCTATTTCTTCGGATGTTATCATTTGTTCGAATTCTTTCTATTTTATTCATGTTTGTCCCTGTTGAAGAAATTTCAAAATAGAAACATTAGTTTCTTGATTAGCCTTGTCTTATGCGTAAGATCGAAGAATTCTATTTCCTTGTATTTTATTTGAGAGGAATAATGGTTGACAAAAATAAAAAGCAGAATAGCTCAGTCCAAAATACCATTTCAGAAAATGAAAAATACCTTATGCACCAAATCTATGTCAATAGAAGTGAGAAAGGGAGTTCATTGGCGCTATATAGAACCAATTATGACCTAGGGAAGCGAATCATGGACAGTAGACAAACAAATGAAAAGACGATTAGAGGCCACAGAGATGGGATTTCTCAGAAGAATGTTGAAAGTTCCATGAACAGCTAAAAAGACAAATGAACACTCTACAACAACTACTACTATTTAAACAAAAAAACCTAATACTACTCTTACTACTACCACTACTAGTTTAAATATATTATTAATATTATTATTATTACTACAGAAAAAAAAACAAATAGAGTAGAATATCTAATGTGATGTAGACCATCCATATATCATCATCAAGTACTACGCATCCTGACGTAGTAATCTTCATGTCCCTCTACAACTTTCGATATCGACAGTTATTTATCATTTCTGTTGATGACCTTCTGCCAAGTCATTCTCCTAAGCTGTCTGGTATCTTTTTTCTTTGCTTTCCTTAATCTCTTTGTCCCTCAACTTTCTCAGTTGTCACAATATATTCCAGCTGTCCCCTTCTCATTAAATGGCCAAACAATGATGCTTGTTTCTTCCTAATAATGGATATTAGCTCTCTTTTTGCGTTTGCCTCTTTCAGAAAGTTTTCATTGCTCATCCATGATATTCTCAACATTCTTCTGTAAAACCAAATTTCTACAGCCTCCAGTGATTTTCTTGTCTGTTGTGTATGTTTCACATCTATATGTTAAAACTGGGTTTACATAACATTTAAGAACTCTTTGTTTCTATTGTCAAAAATGGATTGCACAGCATCTTCCTCCTTTTTTGGAAACCTGCTTCTGACTGGGCTATTCTGCATATCACCTCTTTAGTACATCTACCATTTGAGGTTAACATTGTTCTCACATATTTAAATTAATTTATCTGTTTTAATATTGTTCTACTTGCCTTTATTGTGCTTTGCCGTTAAGTCTTTTTCTTTGTTGCTACCATTACTTCTGTCTTTTTACTATTAAAGCTTGTGTCCTTTATTTTTGCTTTCCTTCACTATAATGTCTAACATTTTTTGTAACTCATTTCCACTCTTAGCGATTAAGACTGTATCACCAGCACACCTTAGATTATTTATACTATGACCTCCGACTGTTATTCCAGGCATGCCCCTTATGGATCTTAAATAATCTCCCTATAAATATTAAACAAATCTGGCGACAGCACACAACCTTGTCTAACACCCTGTTTTATTTGTTGAAACATTTCCAATTGTTTTCCAGTTTTTATGGCCGCTGTTTGTTGCCAGTACATGTTCTTTATTATTCTTAGATCTTTGCTGTCTACGTTTATGCCTTCTAAAATGTTGATTATTATCTTGGTGCTTTACTATGTCAAATGCTTTGATTTAATCTATGAAACATAGGTATAGATCTGTTTTCACCTCTATGGCTCTTTCTACTAAAGATCTTATGATGTATATGGCATCGCTCGTTGCTTTACCTCCAACAAAACCACACTGTTCATCACTAATTTCTGGACTGATTTTGTTTCGCACTCTTACCATGATAATTTTAGTAATATCTTAGTCATGTGACTCATAAGACTTTTTGTGCGATGATCATCGCATTCAATCGTACCATATTTTTTGGGTAGTTCTATGAATATTGATTTGAGCATGTCGTCTGGTATATATCCGCTGTTGTAGATATCATTCAATATTTTTGTTATTATTTCTATTCCAAAATCACCCATGGCTTCAATATCTTCTTAGTTATATTATCTAGTCCAGGAGTTTTTCCTGCTTTCATATTGCGCTTCCACTTCTTTGAGTATTTCTGGTCCTTCCCCTTTATCTTAATATTTACTTCTGTTCGTTCATTATCATTAAGATCTTTAATGTATTCTTTCCATCGTTCCCTTATGCTTTCTTGTTCAATCAACGGTTATTCTTCCTTGATCTTAGACATCCAGTTTTTGATTGCGTTTTTCTTCCTGTTAATTTTTCAATTAGTTAGTATATATATATATATATATATATATATATATATAATATATATATATATATATATATATATATATATATATATATATAGCTTCGGCATTTCTTTTTTGTTGCATCTCTGTTTTAGCCATGCTTCTTTTGCTTCATTGCATTTTATTACAACTTTTTTTTTTTTTTTAATTTTGATTTGATGTAATGCCACGAGTTGATGCGGGCGGGGTGCGCGTTATTGACATGACGGGTCGTTATGGGTTTCTTGACATTTCCGGCTTTTTACTGGAGAAGTTGGAGTTCGTCTATCCCAGGCTATGCTGGGAAATTACTTGTCCAGCCCAGAGGTACTACAATACTCGGTCTTTTATATCAGTAACAGCAACCACTACAGGGAACACGGAGATCCTAGCTTCTGTTAGCCAGCCTGTTTTGACGGAGACTGTTACCAGGGGAGACCACAATGAGGTAGAACTAGATCTTGGTCAGCTGATGGCGCTCCGACCCTGATATTGCGGTCGTAGGTAGCAGGCGCTTCTGTTCCCCCAATTTCTTTATTTAATCTCTTATACTCATCTTTGTTATCCTTATTTCTTCTTCTTGCATCCATTAGCTGTATAATGTCATCTGTCATCAATTTATTTCTTGAATTTGTCCTCACTGGTGGTATGAACTCTTTTGATGTTTGTTACATTGATTCTTGCAGCATTTCCCACTGTTCATCAATGCTTTGTATCTTCTCTATTGCATTGTACCGGTTATGAATTGGAATATTATATTTGTCTTGTAACCTCCTGTCTGATTTGAGGAAATCTAAATTCAACTTGATGTTAACTGAGGCACGTTTTGCGGCTTTTAATTTTACTCTAAGCTTTCCCACAACTGGTACATGATCACTATTGCAATCTGCCCCAAGTCTAGTTTTCACACACACCCGACTGTTTCTAAATCTATTGTTTATCGTTATGTAATCAATTTGATTACGTGCGTTGTCCCCTGGGCTTTTCCATGTCCACAGACGTCTTGGATGTTGCTTAAACCAGGTGTTCCATATCCTCATGTTGTGTATTCTTGCCGAGTCTAATAAATGTGTCACTTCTTTCATATCTCTCGCCTAAGCCATAATAACCAACTACTTCCTCAACTCTTTCCTTTCCTACTTTTAGGTTGAGATCCCCTAGAACTATGGTGTTTTCATGTGGTTTGCATTGACGAAGTACCGTATTAAGCTCGTTGTAAAATGTATCAACTGTTTCCTCTAGATTGTCTGCTGTTGGTGTATAAACTTGTATGAGATTAATATCGATTGGCTTTCCGTTCAATTTCACTAAAAGGACTCTGTCCGTTATTTGCCCAAAAGCCTTTCACTGTTCTTGCTCTTTCTGCATCCAAGATGATACCTACTCCTCTTTTGGTTCAGTACCTCCAGAATAGATGATTTTATGCTCATCAGAATATATCTCTTCCTGTGTGTTACCGGGGTCTCATTATGAGTAAAGAATAGTGACACTGTGACCTTCCAAGCATGCCGTAAGAGGAGACTAAGGAGGTTGATCGATGGCTTGACAAGCTGTCATTGTAACAACTATTGTTATGGAAACAGAGCCATAGATTTTAGAAACAGTGACCTCTGCAATATGTGCCATTTTGGCACGCAAGGTTTTTGTTTTTGAGATTCTGGTTCTGCCCTATGTGCCGTCTTCGGCTCGAAAGGACAATAGATAGATAGATAGATAGAATATATCTCATCTGATGCAATGTATCACATTTCACATAGTAACAATATATGTAAACCCATCCTTTTCATTTCCTGTTTGAAGTTTTCCAGTATCCCCTTTAGCACACATCCATATATAGACAATAATAACAATTGAACTGATAACCATCTGGCTTTAAAGGGATACAATTTCTATAAATAGTTGCATTTACCAACAGAAATAGTTGTCTATTTTGGGAGTGAAGGGGATAAACTGATTGTAGATCACATAGGGCGTATAGTTCAGGGGCGAAACAGGAGAACTAGGATTCAATGTAAAACAGTTAACTTTAATCTTGGTACAATTCTCTCAAAAGATAAATCCTTAGAGTTTTGGTTAAGGTTATTGGAAGGCCCCCATATCACTGCAAACGAACGGAAATCTATAATTGCTCAACCGCCCGTGCCAGTGGAATCATCAAAATTAACAACTCATCGAATATTCAAACAAAGAAAGGCAGATGCAGTCCTCAACGTAGCAGATACAGCACACGTCATTCTTAGAGTACCTCGTATAAGTGAAAAGAGAACCGATGACATGTTAAACGACTGTAACAATGAAGAGAACATGTGTATAAGCATATCACAGAGGAAATTAAAATATTGCTAATGCATAAAAAAGACGGGGTGTTTGGAAAGAGCAATAATGGAGAGCATGGTTTCAGGAAGACGAGGCAGGGATAGAACAAGAAGAAGGTGGTTTCAAGAAGAAGATCTGGAACTTAACATTTGAGAAAGAAGAAGACCTGGAACTTAACATCTGAGAAAGAAGAAGATCTAGAACATAACATCTGAGAAAGAAGAAGACCTGGAACTTAACATCTGAGAAAGAAGAAGATCTGGAACATAACATCTGAGAAAGGAGAAGATCTGGAACATAACATCTGAGAAAGGAGAAGATCTGGAACATAACATCTGAGAAAGGAGAAGATCTGGAACTTAACATCTGAGAAAGGAGAAGATCTGGAACATAACATCTGAGAAAGGAGAAGATCTGGAACATAACATCTGAGAAAGGAGAAGATCTGGAACATAACATCTGAGAAAAAAGAAGATCTGGAACTTAACATCTGAGAAAGGAGAAGATCTGGAACATAACATCTGAGAAAGGAGAAGATCTGGAACATAACATCTGAGAAAGGAGAAGATCTGGAACATAACATCTGAGAAAAAGAAGATCTGGAACTTAACATCTGAGAAAGAAGAAGACCTGGAACTTAACATCTGAGAAAAAAGAAGATCTGGAACTTACATCTGAGAAAGGAGAAGATCTGGAACATAACATATGAGAAAGAAGAAGACCTGGAACTTAACATCTGAGAAAGAAGAAGACCTGGAACTTAACATCTGAGAAAAAAGAAGATCTAGCTAGAGACAAAGTGTCCTTCAAGCAGGCTGTGCTTTCTGCAAAGGTGCACATTTAAATGATGACCTTTCAATATATTTGATCCTCTCTCCATCTCTTTCTCTCTTTCTTTCTTTCGTTATTTCTTCACTTTCTCTTGTTCCTATTCAGGTGTCGATGAAGTTATAGCTTTCTGGTTCTCGCCCTATTGGCGGCTTCACTGATTGTCAACTGATGCTGTTGTAACGTTTCTTTGATGTTGCCTGTCCATCTTACTCAGGATCTGTCCATCTCTAGAAACAGTAACAGGTTTACAACCCTGAGATGACAGACGGGTCACTAAAGTATTGCAACAAGCGGAGAAATATAGAAGGCTCCTTAACCACCCCATGCACCAAAGTATAACTGGTTCCGGAATTGTACGACTAAAGAGGAACAACTTCGCTGCAATCGCCAATGAACTAACTACTGGAGACCCAGTACTTTCCCAAACAATATCGAAACCCCTGGGCCCATCTGATATGTCTCCTCATGGAAAACATAAAATACCAGAACTTAAGGAAAATATAACAGGAATCATGAAAAAAGGCACCCAATCAGACATAGAAAGAAAACACGTAGCAGAAAAACATATACACGATACCTACCCACAGGACTCTTGGTCCCACATATACACAGATGGCTCTGCTACAAATGCCACCATAAATGGAGGGGGAGGTGTGTTCTTGGCGTTGAATAATCAGGACGAGATCACTAGCTACTGGAAAATTATCAAAACCACTTTAAAGCAGAAACTGAGGCCATCAGAGATGCTGCAACACTGGCTACTTAACACAAAAATAACATGCACAATAAATTGGTCATTCTGACTGATGCACTGTCAGTACTGTCAGCTCTGCGTGCTTGCTTGCGTTCGCCCGATGACTAAAGTATTCTAGAGTATTCGTAGACTGTAGTATTCTTCTTTGTCATCCGTCCTTAAAAGGGCGTTAAGTGAGCGTGTATGCGTTGTGTTGTGGTTTGCAGTATAAACTGTTATATTTACGCCTTTCGGCCCAACACATCCGACTTCAGCACGACTATCAGCTCTAAAAAGCCCCTAGAACAATGAACTAGATGACTTGAGAACAACCCTAGACCAACTATGCAATAACTTTCAGAGAGTAGTCATTCAGTGGATACCATCACACTGTAATATACACGGGAACGAACGCGCAGACAAATTAGCTAAAGAGGGAGGGAGATTACCACAATAGTACCATTCGCTCAGTTATGATGAAGCCAAATCCATCCTCAAAGGTCAGTTCCATGAAAAATGGAAACGAGAACACCCAAAGCATAACGAGAGTGACGGATACCACCAACTATCAAGGAGTGATCAAGTCATCATACTTCGCCTACGCACTGGCCACAGAGAATGAGAAATCACATGTTCACCAAATTCAAAATAAGTACAACCAGCCTATGCCACTGTACACTGGACAATATGACTACAAAACATGTTCTACAGGATTGCCCCCTGTACACAGACCTGAGAAGAGCAATGTGGTCCACACCCACCTCCCTGGAAGAAAAACTATATGGGGCAATCGATTCGCTTAAACAGACAGCTGACTTCATGAGAGAGTCTGGAATCGTACTCTGATTGAGTCTTGATCGCAGAGAGAGGGAGAGAGAGAGAGAGAGAGAGAGAGAGAGAGAGAGAGAGAGAGAGAAAGAGAGAGAGAGAGTTATGTTGTTTCTGCATGTAGCTTAGGATTGGCTTAATCTTTCTCTTATAATGATTTTGAGTCATGATAATGAGTAATTTATAATTCTGTCTTTTTTGGCTATTCCAAGTGCGTTTCTTATACATTGCATCTCTGTGGTGATAAACTGTATATTGTGCTTAGATTTAAGTGTGCATGCTTGGATTTATAAATAATTGTGAGCATTATTTGTGTTCGGTCGTTCCACCAATGAAGCTTATTTTGTAGCTGCGTGGAGGAGCGCGTAATTCCACTGGTTGAAAAGACGGCGTGCGGTGTTCGAAACCCGCGATAGCCAGAAAGGATTTTCTCCTATCGGTGGTGAATAAAAATGGAGACAAATAATAATAACTTAATATTATTACAGAGGGAAACTTCCGAGGCGATAATTCAGGGAATCATAGGAAGAAGAGGTATGTATTACATCACTCAGAAAAAAAAGACAAATAAACAACAACAGAAAAAAAAACCAAAGAACAATACATAGTCCGAAGCAGGATTGAACCCGTGCTCGTGGTCTTGCAACGAGAAGCTGAACGCTTAGGAACACTGCCACTCAGCTAAATTACTTGAAATAAAAATCCTGAGTCTCACACGTTGTGGTGACTGCTTTGACCAAGCGGCCTTTATCCCTCTGGTCCTGTCGTAAGCCCCTCCCCACCTCCACCCTTTTCCCTCGACATACACAAGCAATGGTAATATTTGTTGTAAAGATAGTGTGTGTGTGTGTGTTTTTTTCTTTTACTGATGACTAGATGAATGAGCTATTTAAATCATACTTAAACAAAGGGAGACTACTGCGGAAATATATATTTTTAAGTTTTAAACAAGTTTTTGTTGCCCTCCCATTTTGCATGCTCCTGTTGTGTTATTCGTTACCATATTTACATCGACTTGCTTGTCCTTCAGGGGGTCTCCAAGATTTAGACTAGAAGATTCAGGAATAACATCATGTACCGTACATAGTGACTTATGCAATCAGGAGTCACCACAAACTGAGTAACAATGAAATAAAACAACACATTATTCGTGAATGCTAGTTCAACTCCCAACTACATTAATGCTGTTGGATGACTCTCTCAGCAGTTTGTTATTGACACTTTAATTGGTTTGTTCATTTGTGTTACTAGAAAGATAAAGTTACACATGCTTCTTCTAGTATACATTCAAAGTGATTAGAACCAGCTATCTTCTTCTTCTACCTTTTTTTTAGCTCCCAGTGGAGCAAAGGTCTTCAACAAACACTTTCCAAGTCATTCTGTTTTTTGCCATTCTTTTAAGATCATTCCATGTCTTCCCCATCATCTTCATCTCTGCTTCTATCTGTCTTCTCCAAGAATTCCTTGGTCTTCCTCTTTGTCTTTTCCCTGGGGATTCCAAAAAAGGGCCTGTTGTGTAATACGAACCAGCTATACCATAACGTTAAAAAACCTTTATGATAGAAAATTAAATATTTTATTTATATTGCATTCCCCGAAACCGAAAAACTTGAGGTTTGTCAATCTGATTTTGTTTATTTGTTACACGCATTAACTACTAAAATATCATTAATACATAAATGTTTACTTTAGCGGAACATTCTACGCTTTGTGTTTTGTGTCACTGACTGAAACCACTAACCTCTTGTTAAGAATGTTCTAAACTGAGGACATCATCACCAATAAAAGCTGTAAGATCTCCAAGATTACATTAAAATGCAACTTTGAGAAGAAAACAAACTGCTGTGCTCTAGTCTCACGCCCCCCACCACCAGCTTTGTCCCAGCCCCACCCTGTGAAATGCTCTTTATTTATGTTTTCAGCGTCATCTTTGTTCTAATTGTTTATTTTCAGAAATGATGGGAAATGAATGCGACAGATCTATGGCAGAATTTACGTCATGTTTTGTTCTTACAGTGACAACATCCCATCAAGCATCACACTGCCCATCAATCTGCCATGGCTCCTCCCAGTACTACATATACTGCCAATCAGTGGGCGTCGTGTGCATACAGTGTGCTTCTTACCAAGAGTATCACAAGTGCGCACTTAATGCAAAAACTCTACAAGCTCTTTAAATAGCCAGAAACAAAATCCAACAGACAGCTCTATGCTGCACAAATGAATATAGTGACAGCATCCAGACTGCATCTCAAACTGGGAACCTAAGAGCAATGTATGATGGCAAAAAGAAAGCCTTTGGACCAACAAAATGTACTATTGCCCCACTAAAGACAATCCCTGAGGAGAAAATAACCGATAAATGAGGCAAATGGAGAGACTGGTGGAACATTATTCCTCACTTTATTTCAAGGAAAACACTGTTACACCAAAGGCCCTGACGCCTTTCAATGCCTCCCATCTTTGGAAGAGTTAGATGCTAAACCAACTGTTGAGGAACTTAGTAGGGTCACCGGTAGGGCACCAGGACAAAATGGGATCCCTCCCTATCTGATCAAATTCTGAAAAAGTGCTCTACTACATCCCCTGCTCGAAATGCTACATCAATGCTGGAAAAAGAAAACCATTCCTCAAGGTATGAGACCCAGTGATTGTAACTCTCTACAAAAATAAAGGAGATAGAGGCGACTGCAACAACTATAAAGGTATCTCCTTACTCAGCATCATCTACAAGACCTTCGCCTGAGCCATCTTAGGAAGGCTACAGAAACTCGCAGAATGCCATTTCTTGAATCGCAATGCGGCTTTAGCCCCGGAAGATCAATTGCAGAAATGTTTTTCTCTTTACGTCTGCTTCAAGAAAAATCTAGAGAATAGAAAAAGGCTCTCTTTATCGATCTTACAAAGGCCTTCGACTTCGTTAGCATGAACGGTCTCTTCAAGATATTACAATACTTCATAATATAGCGTAACATTGGCCCAGTGAGGTTTATAACTACGGAATTCTGAATGTTACCATTACTCTGGCTCATAATGCCCTAAGAGACCAGGTATGGTAGGTTCTTTTAAAGCCTTGTTAAAATCACAAATTTTGATATATGTTGTCATGGACCAAATTGATTCAGAAAACAGGAAATGCCAACACCAGCATCTTGAAGATTGGTACACTTAGATTGTAGTTCAAGTGAAATCGTTTGAGATTGTTACTGGACCAGATCCATTGAGAAATAGCGTAGATAGAGCCTTTGGCTCTATGCCCGAAATTAACCTCTGTATAATATAGGAAGAAACATCAGAAGAACAAAAAAATAAACATTTTTCGGGCACATCATGAAAAGAGGAAAGTTCGAATATCTGGTTACAACTGGCAAAATACAGGGAAAGAGAGATCGCGGACGATATAGAGAGAAGATAATGGATAGGTTGGGTGTCATGGCACGGAAAAACAGTAAACAACAGAGTTGATACGATGTACCGTGCATTGAGAATTTGATTGCCTACGCCAACCGGTATAGCATATGATTAAAATAAAATAACGAAACACCCTGGATGAAGAAAAAAATAATAACGGTACTACTGTTCAAGGTAAAGTCCTAGTTTAGCGTTGTTACATAATTTCTGTTCGGTTCGGAGTAACTTCCCTTTGCACTTTTTTCGGTTGCCAATGCCTTCTAATCATACATAATCTGTCATTAGAAGACCCCTGGGTTAGGCATACCCTAAAATAACCTTACACTTTCAAATTTGTTGAAAAATACAATAAACGGACTAAAAAACTAGAAGCAGTTGATAAATTCAAAAGCGGTAAATCAGGGGAGATTACTCGTTTAGCATAAATGATATAAATAAATATAAAACTACGCTAAAGTCCTAACTTTACACTTGCTTACTTTACAGTTCACCCTATTCCGTTCATTCGTTCATAGCCGAACTCAGGACCGTTCTGGTTAGTTTAACCGACCGAGCTAAGAATGTGTAAAACCAGCGAGCTACTTGAACCACCAATGTGTACACACCTCACGTTTGTTGAAGGAGACAGGACAGCAGTTAGGTGGTTGCCCAGAGACTACGTCAACTCCCCACTAATTCAATAATTAACAATGACAATGTGTGGTGTGAATTTAAATAAGTAACTGCTGGTATTATTAGCTCTCTGATTTGATTTTGCATGCATGTTTGTTTACGTTTGCTGCTGCTTTGATTGAATGTAAGTTCTGCTCATTTCAGCGTTACCGCTCTCAGATAAAAGCCAGCGGACGAGGTCCAGCGCTAAATTTAATTATGAATCTTGAGCTTCTTGGTAAGTTAAACAAGGATGTGTACTGTGATATACAGCCAGTGGATATGTAGTTGCTAAGATGAACCGATGCATGGAAACTTACCTAATAATTACTGAATATAATAGTATATTATAGTATATATATAAATATATATAATATAATATAGTTTATATAGACAAAATTAAAATAGTAACAAATACACACACAATAATCATAATTATATATATAATAATAATATATTATACTTATAATAATAATAATAATATAATACTATATTATATATATATACAGTTCAGTAGGTAGTATATTATGATAATACTCATTGAGTATTATGCAGTGTGAGTGATTTTGCACAGTTGTGACAGTTGCAGTTGAGTAGTAGGTAGCTGTCACTGTCAGTTCAACTTCAACCCCCCGAGATCAGATTTATTTGTTGTAACAAGTAACAGTGACTTGTAAGTTGTATCTAGTGTAAGTGTTAGTACTGTTAGTAATGATATGATTTTTAGAGTAATTTATTAAAATCATTTAATTTAAATAAATTTATTTTATTACGTTTTTTTTAAAAATATTCTCTGCATTTTCTATCCAAACTAACTCCTCCATATATGATATTATATAGCCTACACACAGTGTTAGTAGTGTTACCTGTTACTGTTGTCTTACTCAACTGACTGTGACAGTGTGACTAGTGTGACTACTACAGACCGACTCTGATTGCAAGTGAGATCACTGGACTGACTGAAAACAACTCTTTGAAACTCAATGCAACTAAGACTAACTGATCAATCATTGATACTGATACTAGTAATATCATAACTCAGAATTGTTTGTCTAGTCTACAACTATTATACTATACATCTGTCTACTGAGTACAGTAGTCTACTGACTTAATTAGTGAACAGTTAAAACTGATTACTACCACTCAAGGGGTCAAGGCAAAGAAATACATGTAAATCGAAGCTGCAGATAAGCTGATTGTGAACAAATTAGAAAGTAAAGCTTTAACCGTACCATTTTTCTTTTTTTTTTCCATGTCTCCTTCTACTACTGAATATAGTCAGTAATTGAGCAGTCTTATTACTTAGCTAATCAACTACAAACTGAATGTTCAGTTTTTGAGTAGTTATAATTTTATCAAATACTACTTAAGTACCTGTCTAGGATTAGTTGTTAATGTTACTACTCAATAGTACCAACCACTACTGTACTACAAATAAGTAAGTTATTTAATTAAATTGACACCAAAATAGACTAATAGGGTCAATTATTTATTACTTTTTGTACACCCTGTAGCAATAGAATATAGAATAAATAGATAATTTTGTGGATGTATTTACATGAATACCATTTGATATGGATTAGTTATTATTGACCGAATTGGATAGATTATATATGGATACTCCCAGAATATCTGCGCAGACTCAGAGAGCTTTACTCTTGCACCACTCCAACATATAATGAACTACTGAAGCCCTCTTCCCCACTTACCACATATTATATGTATGTACTCCTATAAGATGTTAGATGCAATAATTAATTCCCAGGCCAATATTTGTCAGTCAACTGTCTTGCTGGTAGTGCCAGTGTTACTTTCTGCCAGACTAATTTTAGCCATCTCATGTTTTGCTTATGGTTCATTGTGTTCCATAGATGTTTTACTTGTTACAACCTCTTTCAATATTTATAAATCTCTTTTTTTTTAAGTTTTTATTTGATAGTTTTTCTTTTTTAGGCTATTTAGGTGATATAGGATATATAGGCTTGCAGTATAATTGTGATATTTGCACCTTTAGGCACAACACATCCGACTTTAGCACTACATGACAGGCCCTTTTTTTTAAATTCCTATGGGAGACAATCATGAAGGTCAAAATATATTTGAAGACTGTTGGAAGCAGAGATGAAGAAGATAGGAAGACATGGAGTTATGAAACAAAGACAAGAGAATGAAGCCAAACAGGATGGCTTGGAAAGTGTTTGTTGAAAAGCTTTGCTTCATGGGAAGTTGAAAGGGGAAGAAGATGATTGACACATCATATAGGTGGTATGGTTTACATCAGGCCATCTTTTTTTCTCAGAAACTCTGGTGCCAGTTTCTGGAGCTTTGTGAACCCTGAAGCCATTGATCAGAAAAAAAGATAATAAATTCCTCATATCTGGGAATGAGCCCTGACCATTATCATAAAATATGTAGTGTGCTTATTCTATTGTTTTTTCTTGTACAGAGCCCTTTGTATATGTTCTATTGTTTTTTCTTGTACAGAGCCCTTTGTATATGTTCTATTGTTTTTTCTTGTACAGAGCCCTTTGTATATGTTCTATTGTTTTTCTTGTACAGAGCCCTTTGTATGTTTTCTATTATTTTTTCTTGTACAGAGCCCTTTGTATATGTTCTATTGTTTTTTCTTGGACAGAGCCCTTTGTATAAGTTCTATTGTTTTTCTTATACAGAGCCCTTTGTATATGTACTGTTTTTTCTTGTACAGCGCCCTTTGTATATGTACTATTGGTTTTTCTTGTACAGAGCCCTTTGTATATGTTCTATTGTTTTTTCTTGTACAGAGCCCTTTGTATATGTTCTATTGTTTTTTCTTGTACAGAACCCTTTGTATATGTTTTATTGTTTTTTCTTGTACAGAGCCCATTGTATATGTTTTATTGTTTTTTTTTTCTTGTAGACAGCCCTTTGTATATGTTTTATTGTTTTTTCTTGTACAGAGCCCTTTGTCTATGTTCTATTGTTTTTTCTTGTACAGAGCCCTTTGTATATGTTCTATTGTTTTTTCTTGTACAGAACCCTTTGTATATGTTTTATTGTTTTTTCTTGTACAGAGCCCATTGTATATGTTTTATTGTTTTTTTTCTTGTAGACAGCCCTTTGTTTATGTTCTATTGTTTTTTCTTGTACAGAGTCCTTTGTTTATGTTCTATTGTTTTTTCTTGTGCAGAGTCCTTTGGACAGAATTTTCCTGAAGATTTTGATGGGACATTAGACTGTGTTAGTATTGCCATAACATGTGCCTTTAACCGACAAGGAACACTGTTGGCTGTTGGCTGCAATGATGGTAGAATTGTCGTTTGGGACTTCCTGACTAGAGGCATAGCAAAATTTATAAATGCCCATGTGCATCCTGTGTGTTCTCTCAGGTATATTTTATTGTCTTGTTCTTTTTGTATTTTTTAGTTTTTTGTGCATGAAAGATTATAAGATAAGTGTAGCTTGTTTTCATGTAGGAGACATCATCTAGTACCATGCCTGCTGACGTAGGTGATCATGTCTCTCCACAACTCTCGATCTTGACAATTATTTATCATTTCTGTTGTTGACCTTCTGCCAGGCCATTCTCTTAAGCTGTCTGGTATCTTTTCTATTTGCTTCCCTCTATCTCTTCGACCCTCAATTTTCCCTGTTGTCACAATATATTCCAGTTGAGCCCATCTTATTACATATCCAAAAAATGCTGATTGTTTCTTCCTAATATTGGATATTAGCTCTCTTTTAGCTATTGCCTCTTTCAGAACATTTTCATTACTTTTCTTAGCTGTTCATGGTATTCTCAACATTCTTCTGTAAATCCACAATTCTACAGCCTTCCGTGATTTTCTTGTCTTTTGTCCTATTGTCCGTGATTCACTTCCACATGTTAAAACTGGCTCTACATAATATTTAAGAACTCAATGTAGGAAACATAGCAAGTTAAATTAAATGAATTTTACAATGTTCTGTTCCAAGTAATTGCAATTCTCAGATCATGTAAATACAAAACAACAGAAAAGAAAGAAATGAAAGTATGTCAATGTATGTTAATCAAAATGGAGATATAAATAAAAGTGGTAAGTTTGTAATTTCAAGTTGCATAAAAGCAGACATTTAATTGTATTAATTATTTTAAAACATTTTTAGTTGGAATCGAAATGGCCACAAGCTTCTTAGTGCTGCAACAGACAACACTATAGCTATTTGGGATGTTGTGTCAGGAGAAAATGACAAAGTTTACCGTTTCCCATCACCAGTTCTAAAAGTTCAGTGGCACCCAAGAAATAGGTATATATATTTTTTCTTGTTTTTTTGTGTGTTATTGTCATTGTGTTATTGTCATTGTGCTACTGTCAGTGTCTGCTATTACTCTAATCTGTTTCATAGGTACGCATAAGATCGTGGCAGCAACTAAAGTGTTGGCTTGACTAGAAACACAACTTTTTACTTGTGTATATTTCCTCAGTTACGTGATGAGAGTCTCTCTCTCTCTCTCTCTCTCCCTCTCTCTCTCTCTCTCTCTCTCCCTCCCTCCCTCACTCCCTCTCTCTCCCTCCCTCTCTCTCTCTCTCTCTCACCCTTCAGCTCCCTGTGGAACATAGGTCTTCAGCAAACACTTTCCAAGTCGTTCTGTTTCTTGCCATTCTTTTAAGATCATTCCATTTTTTCCTCATCATCTTCATCTCTGCTTCTATCTGTTGTCTCCAAGAATTCCTTGGTCTTCCTCTTTGTCTTTTCCCTTGGGGATTCCAAAAAAGGGCCTGTTGTGTAATACTCTCAGTTGGCTTCCGCAGTGTGTGTCCTATCCAGCGTCATCGTCTTCGCTGTATCTCTTTACCACTGGTATTTGACTGATACATTTCCATAATTCTATGTTAGTGATTTTGTTGTGCCATTTCCATCCTTTTATTCTGCGTAAGCATCCATTAATGAAAGTCTGTATCTTCATGATTGTCAATTTTGTTGTTCTCCATGTTTCACAGCCATATAATAGAACTGACTTAACATTGGAGTTGAAAATTTTTATTTTTGTATTTATCTATCTATCTATCTATTGACCTTTCGAGCCGTAACCGGCCCATAGGGCGTAGACCAAGATACACCTTCTCCTATATGGATTTTTGTTTCTAGCAGTTTTCTTTTAAAGATATTTTATCAAATCTCGCCATCTGTCTCTGTTCTGTGCAAGCAGTTCTATCTCATTGAGGGAGCCGACTCCTGCTGCTCTTGCCTCTCTCATCAATGTTCTTCTCAGTGTCTCCCTGGGTCTTCCTCTTTTTCTTTTACCTGTTGTTTCCCATATGAGGGCTTGCTTTGCTATTCGGTTATTATCTCTTCTCATCACATGTCCAACGTATGACCATCGTTTTTTCTTTATTACTGAAGATATTAGTGGTTGATTGGCGATTTCTCTAATTTCCTCATTTGTTTGAATTCGTTCCATGCTATACCAAGTATTTCCTTAGACATTTATTTTCGAATGCGTTCAACTTTGTTTCTATATCTCTTGTTGTTTTCCAGCTTTCACACGCATACGTAAGGGTTGATAGTACATTTGATTTGAATAGCCTAAGTTTTGTGTTTGTGCTGATAAGTTTTGATTTCCACAACTTTTCAAGGCTTCTGAAAGACATTGCTGCTTTAGCTATTCTGATTTTAATTTCTTTGCTCGTATCCCCTTCTCGATCAATGTGACTTCCAAGATAGATAAAGTGATCGATCTCTTCTACTGGTTTGTTTTCCATGTATATTTTGTCACCTGTTGGAATTAAACTAGTCATGACTTTAGTCTTTTCATGATTGATCTCAAGCCCAATTTTGCTGGCTATTGATGATAGTTCATTTGTGTTTTCCTGCATCGTTTTTATCTGACTGCTGATGAGAACTATGTCATCAGCAAAGTCGAGGTCCTCCAAATGGTCTCCTTGTATCCATTCGATGCCTTTATTACCAGTGCAGCATTTCTTCATTATGAAGTCCATAACAATTCCAAATAACAAGGGCGATAAAATACATCCTTGTTTAACCCCAGTTTCTATTGGGAAACATTCGCTCAGTCCTTCCTCTGTTCGAACTGCACATGTGTAACCATCATACATGTCTTTGATAATATTTATGATTTTTGATGGTAAACCATATTGCTTCAGAATTTTCCACAAAGAATCTCTATGAATACTATCAAATGCTTTTTGAAGTCGATGAAGTTAAGTACAAAAGGTTTTTGCTTTTCAATGTGTTCCTCCAATATAAGTCGTAGAGTGAAAATGTGGTCAATACAGCTTCTCCCTTTTCTAAACCCAGCCTGTTCTTCACGCATTACTGTATCTATTGAATCCTGTATTCTATTTAGGATGATTTTGCAGAATAATCTGTATTTGTATTTAGCCTAATTAAAAAACTTGATGAGTGTACTCAGAAAATTGAAGGGTGCTGGACTAGAAGACAGGCTTGGGATTTTGAGCATTTATAGAAAGAGGATGGTAGATGTACAACAGAGGGGATGCAGATTAGCTCAGGCAAAAGCAGCTTTCCAAAAAAATGAGGAAGATACAGTGCAACCCATTTTTGACAATAGAAACGGAAAAAAGTTCTTAAATGTTATGTAGAGCCAGTCTTAATATATGGATGTGAATCATGGACAATAGAACAACAGACAAGAAAATCACTGGAGGCTATAGAAATGTGGTTTTACAGAAGAATGTTGAGAAAACCATGGACAGCTAAGAAGAGCAATGAAAATGTTTTGTAAGAGGCCAAAGCAAAATGAGAGCTAATATCAAATATTAGGAAGAAACATTCATCATTGTTTGGCCATGTAATGAGAAGGGAACAGCTGAAATATATTGTGACAACTGGGAAAGTTGAGGGACAAAGAGATAAAGGGAAGCAAATAGAAAAGATACCAGACAGTTTAAGAGAATAGCCTGGCAGAAGGTCAACAACAGAAATGATAAATAACTGTCGAGATGAGAGTTATAGAGAGACATGATCACCTACGGCAGCAGGCATGGTACTTGATGATGATGATGATGATGATGATGGTAGAAAGAGGAAGATATACAGTACACAATGTGGCAATAAAAAAATTAGTGGAAAAGGTTTAAGAGAATGACTAAGTGATATAATACAAGGATGATTTTACCAAATTGTTTATATGCCAGCGTTGTATCTCTAGTGAAGTCTGGAGGGCTGAATTTTGCATGAGTATAACTTTTCCCTAATTTCACACTGACACCTGTGTGCTCAGGTGTCCTCACCATTCATATATTCTCCGACTTCAAAGATATGCTCATTAAGTAGTAAGTTAAGTACCCCTGTCACGCCAAGTGGCGTATAGGGAAATATGGTGTTAGTGACCCTATATTTTACAGACCTTCAGCACATGATTTTTGGGGTAATGTGGTCGGTATTACGCCCGTGCTGCTTTACTTTCCCAGAAAAAATCCGGTACCCATTTAAGGCTGGGTGAACCTGGAAGCCGTTGGTTGGGATCGAACCCTACCCTTTGTCCTTTGTAGTCCAGTTCACTAACCACTGAGCTATCGCGGCTCCCATATGCTCATTAAGGTTTAACATATTTAGATAGATGGTCTCTCTTCAATTTTGTCTGCGCTATGGCCAATTCTGACCTACTTCTTTTACATTTCTAACTGTCACGGGTTCTTTAATGTGTGCAGAATGCATGTGGACATTCTGTTTTTTTTTTTGCAGTTTTCTGAGAAGGTTAAACATTGGATCTTACTACCCAGAAATCAGTAGAGGGTAAAGCCACGAAGAAACCATTAATTCAATAAAAAAAAATTCCCACCACAAGTGGTAAATATAGATCCTGTCCTTTCTTGTCCAGAGGCTTTCATCTTACCTCTCGACCACCCAGCCCCCACTTTACCAAATTGTAAAGTCAAGAGTTGACTAACCCTAAATTGCAGTTTTTGGTAATCTTGTGTTCCAGTCAGCATGCTATAAGAATAAGAAGAAGCAGAATAATATTAGCTTGTGGAGTTTAGTAATAACATCTGCCAAGCAGTGTGTTAAAAAGAGGAGGATAAAACTAACATGTAAAGTTAAGTATGGATTGCACATTTGACTTATAAATGTGTGATCCATAGTCTCATATGCAGCAGAAGCATAGAAAATGAACCATAAGATAGAAAGTCGACACAGAGGATTTGAGGGTTGTTGTCTTAAGAATATTCTAAACATCCGTTGGGATCAACACATCATAAACAAAAAAAGATGCCAGAAGATTAGGTATTTCTTTTTCTTTTTCATTTAGCTTTTACCCAGCTTTTACCTTTTACAAAGTCCCTAGAGACTAGGAACTGAATTTTGCATGTTAATCCATTTTTCCCTGGCAGCCATGTATACAGGGATCCCTCGCTGCACAAGCAGTTAACTCCGACTTTGGAGGTACTCATATTTTTTTCTGTCGATGAGTAATTGACGTTTCAAGCCGGGCCTCGCTGCTGAGACCAGGGGTGGTTGCTGCAGAGAGAAATCATAAATAAAAATCCAACTGGTGTAGCCGGGATTTGAACCCTCAACCTCTCTGTCTTGAGGCCGGTGTCTTGCTTCGATACCAACTAGTCCCCCAGATCAGGTATTAACAATATCAATCAAGAAGTGAAAATATTTGGAAATATCTAGGCCATAATCTACAAAAGAAACGAACAAGGGATCCGCTCCTAGCATTAACACGGGCACCACTTGGTAAACGAAGTAGAGACAGACCATTGGGGACATAGCGACGAACCATACATGGTGAAATGAAAGAGGCTGGCGAGTCTTGACGAGTTTTCCATGCTTGCTCTAAACTAGATTGGGTGAGTATCTGTTGTGAGTGCCCTATGCTCAGACTGGAGTTCAGAAGATCAAGAAGAAAAACTTAAGTAATCACATGTGCCATAGAGTTAGGTGCCAGTCAGTGTGATATAAGAAAAAGAAGTATAATATCACTAATTTGTGAAGATTGGTAATCTCATGTGTTAACTATAGTGGTATATATATGAAAAAAAGTACCTTATGGAATTAGTTGTCATGCGAAGGGTATGAAGAAGATGAAGGAACTGAATGATGTTCCTGTTTGTTTTAGTTATTTTACATTTTCATTTTCAGCAATCAATTTCTAGTTTGTCCTTTAAAGCATCCAGCAGTTTTAATGACTGTGAAAGGAGAGCACAAGATAGTTCCATTGGATGATGAGGTTGGTCCTTCATTTATACATGTTCATGTATTTTCTGACTAGGTCATGGCAGTCAAGCATCTCCTTTAATCTTTATTTTGACCTTTTTGGGTTTCTATTTAAGAAATTACTCATGTTGTGAATCATGGACAATCTCGCAAAGAAATAAGAAGAAAAGTTATTAACTCAAAGCAAGCTTACAGAAAAATTCTTAGGATACCCTGGATAATAGAAAAGAGCAATGAAGAGAGATTAAAAGACCTAAACAATGAAAAGAACTTAATTATAAGTGTATAAGTTGAACGTATAATGGATACGTTGAGGGCCTTATTCACTTGTAACCCGTACAATATTAATGTCTTCGTACATGTACTTGTACAATCTTATTGATGGATACTTTTACTAGAGGGCCGTATCCACGTGATCACTATAGTCCTAGTAACACGTTGGTTGATGGGGCCAGATGTAAATATAACTGCCACACTTGTACTGTCAATTTAATAGTAACGGTAACTGTAACTCGTAAGATGTGACTAAGGAGGTTGATCGATGGCTTGACAAGCTGTCATTGTAAAAAGTATTGTTATGGAAACAGCACCATATATTTTAGAGCAGTGATCTCTGCAATATGTGCCACTTTGGCACGCAAGGTTTCTGTTTTTGAGATTGTGGTTCTGCCCTATGTGCCGTCTTCGGCTCGAAAGGACAATAGATAGATAGATAGAACTGTAACTGACCAACAATGACTGCGTCTCCCCGCGCTAGTATTTCACACACAATGAGGCAGCGAGGTCTCACTGCCTTGGCTCCAGTGTCTTGACACCGGTAATGTACATACCATTGAGGCGGGCGCCTTATAACCTGATAAGTTCGTGGTGCCTGGAAGTTTTAGCTGTGACACTGAAAGTCTGCCTCAATTGCGTGTCTTCCTTTCTGTCAGCCTCGGTTGGTAACCAACGTCTTCTATTATTTATAGAAATGTATACACCCAACGTGCTTGAAATCTTACTTCACGTTGAAAATGGCTGTTCTGTAATGAGGGTCTGGTAGCATGGACCCTTTTCTCTCTCTGCGACACTTACACTTCGCTTGTCATCACAGCATCAGCACACGACAAGATGATAATAGATGATTGATTGAACACTGGATTCTCTAGTAACTAACATCAACTTTATTAACACTCAACATGTCCAAGAATAGAATATATACATGAGCCAGCGGTGTAACAATCCGCTCGGCTCTTCACACATAAGGTTACAGAATCATATCTCGACTGGATATCCTCGTCTCAGTTTTCCTGTCTCACACACCTGATGAATCATGTTCTCCTTAATTGGAGCCTTAATAACTATCTACTATTTCTAACATGTATTCCCTGTCTCTTCAATATACATGAGACTCTAGTTTCTACATCGATCTAACTATCCATGATGACTTCAGCTCAACGAGTCATTCTGGAGAGATCTATTTATCTTTCAACCTATCTGCCGTCCTATGTCTCAATCTCTACTGAGAGCCTCCCAGGCTAACGCCTAACGACGTCACCGTTCTTGTTCCTAACCTATGTGTGAATTTCTAGAGAGCCACCTTCTAGATTCGTGCATCGGACTATATACTT
The DNA here is from genome assembly GCA_032433765.1 of Megaustenia siamemsis. Taxonomy (NCBI): domain Eukaryota; kingdom Metazoa; phylum Mollusca; class Gastropoda; order Stylommatophora; family Ariophantidae; genus Megaustenia; species Megaustenia siamemsis. The sequence goes on from JAVIAB010000126.1 coordinate 31,451,429, forward strand.
CGTCCCTTGACCAATAGAATTCCTCAACATCACCCAACACTTCGTCCCCTAACCAATCAAAACTCTCCTACGTCCCATACTCATCTCCAAGTTTACGCTCTTAATCAATAACGGGATTCCCGCTATCCTATCTAAACACAACTCTACTCATATTCCTCGTGACTGTTCCTCATGCCATGTTCACTCACTCTCCTCAACCATCCCCCACTCTCCCTCTCTCATTACATTCTCATATTCACTACTACTCATCCAATATCTTACAGGGGGTATTAAAATAAGGAAAAATTTAAAAAATACAAAAAAATAGTATGTTAGAAGCTTTACGTGATAAGTGGACGACACAGACTAAACGACGTTTCGGCCCAATAGGCCTTCAGCAGGAACAAACAAGAAAAACACACACACAAAACTAAAAACGAAACATTCAAAACAAAAATATTCGAAATATGTTAAAGAAAAATGTCTATCCTGTGTGTATGAAAAGGAAATGGTAACCTGAGTGTGGCTGTCATGAATGTGCAGAAATGTGCGCAAATGCACACCGAACCAGAGGAATTCACACAGGGGTCAGTGTGCAAACACAAAGGAGAAAGAATAGAACAGTAGACTAACAGGTGCTCAAAGGGGGTAAGAGTGAGATGTCTGAGAGTGGGGTACAATAAAAACAAATGAGGGGTAAGGAGCACAGAAAAAAGGTATAGAGGAGAACACCGAAGTGTCTCATAAGGGACTAGAGGAGAAGAACTATAAATAGCATGGCATAGTAGATAGACCACAGATCCCAAATATGTGCAGTAGAGAAGGCTATGCAAAAGGGAAAGAGCAACCATAAGGAAACTATGTGTATGAGTGTGATACATTCATCTATTCTATCAGGTGTCTGGATCATTTCCATACCAGAGCATGCAGATGTAAGAGGTAATGAACAAGCTGACAGACAAGTTTGGTTGATGTTGAATGCAGAAGGAAAGCCCTGAATGCCCTCAGGGACGCAGGATGAAAAGACAACTCAAAAACTTACCTCGAATCCACATCCATGAACAGACTTTATGAATGTCATGTCAAGGTGGGAGTGTCCAGATGAGGGAGCTTCATAGGGATCCAAAGAAAACTTATCATCCAACATAACACTGGTGTCATCAGTCACTACGTGACGATGGATATTCTTCGGAAGAGATCTGAGCACTTATAGACTTATGTGATGTATAATGAGGATGACCTGTCGACTAAACTAAACCAAAGAGGCCCTGAATATGGCAACAAAAGAAGTGGGAGATCAGGCTAGAGACAGATATATCAATAAGCAGTGATAAGTGCAAAGATCTGCAATGGAATGCAATCTGATGATCTCATGTGATAATACAATAAAATTGTTGCTCTGAGAACTATGACCAGATTACAACACAAACACAATGAAGAATATGGAATATTTGTTAAAGATAAAAGTCAGCTTTAACTTATTTCTAGACAACACACACAATAAAGAATATTTGTTAAAGATAAAGTCAGCTTTAACTTATTTCTAGACACAACACACACTGAAGAATATAGAATATTTGTTAAAGATAAAAGTCAGCTTTAACTTATTTCTAGACAACACACACAATAAAGAATGTTTGTTAAAGATAAAGTCAGCTTTAACTTATTTGTGAGTGTCTAGAGAGTTTAATTTTTTTTAAACTTATGTCTGTCATTATCTGTGTTTTAAAAAACTTTTATTGCATTGTTCAAGTTCCACAGTTAACTCACAGTATCCCTTCTCATCCCATTTCACTCATCCTCCCATTTGAAATGTCACATTACTTGTAGATGGATTATCATTTGTCTCTATTTGCATCAACTATGCAAAAATAAGAGAGCCACGATTGCTCAGTGGTTAGTGAACTGGGCTACAAAGGACAAGAGGTTGGGTTCAATCCTGATCGACGGCTTTCAGGTTTGCCCAACTTTAAATGGATACTGGATTTTTTCTGGGAAAGTAAAGCGGCACGGGTGTAATGCCGGCCACATTACCCCAAAAAATATGTGCCAAAGGTCTATAAAAATTATGGTCACTAACACCATATTACCTATATGCTACTTGGCCTACTTAAAGAATTTTTATTTGCTGACGATGCAGCCCTAGTCGCTCATAGTGAGGCCACCCTACAGTCGCTGATCAACAACCTGGATAAAGCATGCAACCTTTTTTCACTGTCAATTAATGTTCAGAAGACAGTAATACTAATCAAGGTGACTTCAAACCTCTATCTATTACTCTAAAAGACTGCCCACTAGAATCAGTACAGAAATTTACATATCTTGGATCCACAGTTACGCAAACCATCTCTCTTGATGAAGAAATAAACTGTCGAATTGGTAAGGCAGCTACGACCTTCGGCAAACTCACAAAAAGGGCATGGAACAACACGAAACCAACTCAAAAGACTAAACTCTTAATATATCAAACTGTGTGCTTAGCACACTACTATATGGATCCGAAACCTGGACAACATACTCAAACCAGGAAAAAGACTAAATGTCTTCCACATGCGATGTCTCCGCAAAATAATGCACATCAAATGGCAGGACAAAATAACCAACTTAACTGTCCTGCAACGTGCTAAGACCCTAACAATCATGTCGATGCTCAGAAGGCTAAGATGGCTGGGGCATGTCCAACGGATGGAAGAAAAACGCATTCCTAGGCAAATACTATATGGCGAGCTAAAACACGGAAAACGACAAATCGGCAGACCTAAACTACGATATAGAGATATCTGCAAATCATCTCTGAAAGACTTCTCCATCTGTGAAAACGACTGGCAACATCTGGCAAGTGATCGCACATCATGGAGAGCATGTATAAGGAACGGTATAACAACATTTGAGACTGTTCTAAGACAGGACTTAGAAGAGAAGAGACTCATGAAAAAGGATGGTAAACCCTGTGGACCAGCGAGCCTGACCTGTTCATTATGTGACCGTGTGTGTTTGTCAAACATTGGTAGAATTAGCCACGAGAGAAGCTGTTCGGCAAAAACAATACCTCAAAAAATACGCAATAGCCTCCACTAGACCGTCTGACAAGACGAAAAGGGCCATATATATACTTGGCATGACAGGGTTCTTTACTTCTTTTTTTTACTTTGCAAAATTAATTATCAACTCAATTTGCATCAGCCATGCAAAAATAACTATCAATTCTAACTGCAACAGCCATGCAAAAATAACTATCAATTTATCCTAGAAGAGGTACCCCAAATAAATTGTATTAAATAATTTTGTACTATTTTATTATTCCTCAGTCCGATTTAAATATAATTGCATCCTTTGACAGAAGAGGTCGTTACATCTACACAGGAAATGCAAAAGGAAGGGTGTGTATTTTTTTCATTTAATATGTATTGTCTTGTTCTTCTACAATTGTACTTCTTAAAATATATTATTATAATTTAACTAGGTATACATGGTGGAGCTTAGATTAAGCTTCAAAATTAATTTAGCAGCAATTAATATCACTCATAGTAATAACTAGTTTTGTATGTATATGTAAACAGTGTGCGCACCTGCATGCACGCACGCACACACAATATATATATATATTATATATATATATATATATATATATATATATATATATATATATATGGTGTTTATATCACTTGAATTGAAGTATTGTTATTGAGGGATTATAGCCACTAATGACATATATATATATTTTTTGGACCCCCTATATATATGAAACGATGCAGGAAAACACAAATGAACTATCATCAATAGCCAGCAAAATTGGGCTTGAGGTCAATCATGAAAAGACTAAAGTCATGAAAAGTTTAATTCCAACAAGTGACAAAATATACATGGAAAACAAACCAGTAGAAGAGATCGATCACTTCATCTATCTTGGAAGTCACATTGATCGAGAAGGGGATACGAGCAAAGAAATTAGAATCAGACTGGCTAAAGCAGCAATGTCTTTCAGAAGCCTTGAAAAGTTGTGGAAATCAAAACTCATTAGCACAAACACAAAACTTAGGCTATTCAAATCAAATGTACTATCAACCCTTACATATGCGTGTGAAAGCTGGAAAACAACAAGAGATATAGAAACAAAGTTGAACGCATTCGAAAATAAATGTCTAAGGAAAATACTTGGTATAGAATGGAACGAATTCAAAACAAACGAGGAAATTAGAGAAATCGCCAATCAACCACTAATATCTTCAGTAATAAAGAAAAGACGATGGTCATACGTTGGACATGTGATGAGAAGAGATAATAATCGAATAGCAAAGCAAGCCCTCATATGGGAAACAACAGGTAAAAGAAAAAGAGGAAGACCCAGGGAGACACTGAGAAGAACATTGATGAGAGAGGCAAGAGCAGCAGGAATCGGCTCCCTCAATGAGATAGAACTGCTTGCACAGAACAGAGACAGATGGCGAGATTTGATAAAATATCTTTAAAAGAAAACTGCTAGAACAAAAATTCATATAGGAGAAGGTGTATCTTGGTCTACGCCCTATGGGCCGGTTACGGCTCGAAAGGTCAATAGATAGATAGATATATATGAAGAGATAATAACTGAATAGCAAAGCAAGCCCTCATGTGGGAAACAACAGGTAAGAGAAAAAGAGGAAGACCCACAGAGACACTGAGAACATTGCAGAGAGAGGCAAAAGCAGCAGGAATCGCTCCCACGATGAGAGAGAGCTGCTTGCACAGAACAGAGACAAATGGCAAGATTTGATAAAATATCTTTAAAAGAATTGAAAATTGCTAGAACAAAAATTCAGATAAGAGAAGGAGTATCTTGGTCTACGCCCTATGGGCTGGCTACGGCTTGAAAGGTCAATAGATAGATATATATGGATCATTATATCACGACAGGATGTGACAGAAAATGTGCCAGTGAGGTGTCAAATTGGGAGCCACAACTTCTATACATGTTCCACGTGAACACTCATTAAATGAAAAATATGGATGTTATTTAGCAATATGTGTGCATTATTCTCTGATTTTGTCCCAGAAAAATTGTTGTGACGTTTTAAAAATGCTGTGATTGGCTGTTCATTTTTGGTGAGTCCTAACTGGATCAAAGTCATTTAAGTGGTATTCCCATTTTGAAAATGTGTGTAAATATTTAGAAGATAGTCAAATGAGTGCACACACGCATGGGTACTGCTTTGATGTAGATACAATAAACTAGCTGGTAAGTTTACACATTTATTTAACAACAAAAAATTCAACCCATATTTTTTTAAATAGCCCTTATATTTATTATATTGATTGCTACATCACCCACACACCACAAGGCATGATGGGTACTTCATTTAAAAAAAAAAATGATATTGTTTTATTAATAGGCTTATTTTTGCTGATATTGTATTATAGACAACCTCATTTTTATAAATGTTTTTATAGACAATCTTGATTTTAATATTATTGTTTTATAAACAGCTTTGTTTTTACAAATATTATTTTATAAGCAACCTTGTTTTTTACATATATTTTATAAACAACCTTGATTTTTAATGGTATTGCTTTTAATGATATTGTTTTATATATGCAACCTTGTATTTTTTAATGGTATTGTTTTTAATGATATTGTTTTATATATGCAACCTTGATTTTTGATGATATTGTTTTATATATGCAACCTTGATTTTTAATGGTATTGTTTTTAATGATATTGTTTTATATATGCAACCTTGATTTTTAATGGTATTGTTTTTAATGATATTGTTTTATATATGCAATTTTTTTTTTTTCAATGGTATTATTTTATAAGCAACTTTGTTTTCTTGTACCAGATTCTGGCATTTGGTGTTAACAATTTAGACCTGACAGCATCTTTCAGAGTTACAACTGGGGGTCTGAACACAACGGCCATCAAATCTATTGAGTTTGCCAGGAGAGGAGAGTAAGTTGTTGATTCCTTTATTATATGATATGGCAGGTAAAGGTAAAGTACGAGACTTGAACCGGCGTCTTAGCACGTGAGTTTACACCCATATGTGCTCAGCCGCCTATCCAGAAATGTTCGCAAATTTCTGGATAGTGTCACCTCAAGCATCGAAACTCAGATAGATGTGAGGCAACATTCCTCACCTTCCCAGGGTAATACCCTGGTACCCATTTCTGCCAACAGCTTGGGCGACCGTGGGGGTATTTTTTTTTTTCAACCACGAGTACAATTCACACTGCACCCAACAGGAATTGAACACGGGTTGTCCAAATGTCGGTAGCCCGGTCGGGTGGTTTTCCCAACTCAGCTACTGAGGCCCCCTTATTTTGGAGTCTGTGTGGTTGGGGGGGTTTGTCCCCCCCCCCCCCCCCCCAATCATGTTATTATAAAAGCCTACTGTAGAGAGAAACAACAAAAGCTGTCATTTTTATCTCAAATCATATACATTTATCTATGAAACAAAGTTTATTTATGAAGAAATTAAAATTTCCACTGCTCTCTTCAGCTTTGGGATTACAATAGATCTCTCTCTCTGTGTGTGTGTGTGTGTGTGTTTGCATATATGTGCACTCATGTATGTATATATATACCTGATAATTTACTGCTTCCTGAACTAGGTATATACCATGCTTCTTAAAAACAATTGCGCAGTCACGGCAATTTTGATTATATATCCATAAGAAGACATGTGGTCTTTATTAAATAGTCTACCCATGTCTCTGCCATCTATTTTGAACCTTCACACATACTGACAGCCTATGTGCTGTATAGGTCATACCAGAAAGTAACTTTGGGACTACAGTTAATGCCTTCATCCAACTTCATTTTCATATTGGAGATGGTTGTTGTGTAAGTTCCACTTTACTTCACAGGAAGCTAAATTTTGGTCTTATCTCTCGCTGAGAAGCCACCTCATAATAATTTTAAACACAGATTTATCAATGCTCAGAAGAGCATCCTGCTCTCTCTTGTATTGTCATTATTCGTTCCTGTTTGATTATAGTAAATTACAACAGACATTTTGTATCCACTCTATAGATGTTTTCTAGTGAACTCTGCAGACAGAATCATCCGAGTGTATGAGAGTAGAGAGGTGCTAACTTGTGGGAAAGATGGAGAGCCTGAACCCATGCAGAAACTTCAAGATTTGGTCAATAAGTGAGATTTTTTATGTTTCTTATTTTATTGTGTTGATTTCATGTATATCATTTTGTGTTTGCCCAATCAATACTCTTCCTCTTCTATTATGATCTTTATTGTGTTTTTAAATGATCAGTGTAATTAACATAATGTGTGTCCTTCACTTCATTGTGTTCTGTTTTTTCTTTCTTTCTTTCTTTCTTTCTTTCTTTCTTTCTTTCTTTCTTTCTTTCTTTCTTTCTTTCTTTCTTTCTTTCTTTCTTTCTTTCTTTCCTCACTCCCTTCTGTACCCATTTGGGAGTCACTGAAGATACAAAGTTCTGATTCTCGCCCTTTTAGCGGCTTCAATCAACCTGCTGTGTTCAGTGTTCCTATCTTGTTGTTCACACTTAGCTCTTCTTATTAAAACTTTTGTAGTATTGGTATTGTCTATGCTCCTATTTTTCCTTAACACTAGACATGATGAGATGTTTGGTTTAGTCAACAGATCATCATCTTTGCACAACGAACAACTCCATGGTGCTCAGATCCCCCTCATCAGCATATTCCCTAGTACGAAGCATGACTGCCTTATATTTGCAAAAGCACTGAAGATGGCTTCAGCTTGGATGCATAAACTCCACAGCACTGGCAATGACCCCAGCCTATTTAGTTGCCTCTTACGACATCTGCGTCAAGTGACAGTGGTTCTATTCTTTTCTTCCTTGATACACAGGCGAATGTGTGATGTGATCAGAGAAACCCTTTGATACCTATTTTCAGAGGTTGGGTGAACCCTGATGCAGTGTTGGTCTAAAAAAAAATGTAGCCACATTTGGCAATTGAACCCAAAACTGCCTGGTCAGTAAATAAGAGCACTAACTACTTTGCTCCCACAAATTATGATAATGAAAATGCCACAGTTTTTAATCTTGTTGTTTGCTTTTTACTTTGGCTCAGTGATTACCTTTTATTCTAGACTACGCACAAAATAGCTAAAAACCCTTGGTGGAGTTTGAGATTTCTTCTTCTTTTGTTAACTAAGGTCCATATTTGCAAAGTTATCTTTTCAATTAATTTGGTTTTGGTTATCTTTAACAGCTCTTGTAGGAGCATAATAGCTCAGTAGTTAGTGAATTAAACTACTAAGGGCAGGGGGTCAGGTTTGGTCTAAATCAACAACAATTTAAGTTGACCCAGCCTTAACCCTGGATTACGATAACATAGTAAAGATTCCCGATCCTTCCTTTGCCGTTAGACATCTTATTGGGCTTTTATTATTTTTCGCCACTCTTCTCTAGTCGGAGTGAGGTGAGATGTTTGATCTTATCTAATGAGTCTACACCTGCCAACTTTGCTTCTCTTATAAGAGTTCCAGCTTTCACATGCTTATGTAAGTGTTAATAATATGTTTGAATTGAATATTCTAAGTTATGGTCTTCTTGCATAGTATTTTTGATTTCCATATTTTGTCCAGGTTTTTAAAATTTGTTGCTGCTTTTGCTATCCTGCTTCTGATTTCTTTCTTTGGTTCACCTTCTTGATCTATATTACAACCAAGATATACATAGTGGTCTACTCTTCCATGTATGATTGGGAGCTGCATATCTGACTAAAAATTGACCATAAAACAGGAAATCATTACCACATCATATCCCAGTGCCTCATCTTGGGTAAAACACTGCTGTGTAGCAAAAGTTCAAAGAGAATTTGATTTTCCAAAATCAAAATGTTACATTTAAGTGGTAGTAATTTTTACTATGGTACTGTAAACACCATAGAAGAATGTTGAGAGTATCATGGACAGCAAAGAAGAGAAAAACATTCAGAAAGTAGAGGTCTAAAGTAAAAGAGAGCTAATTTCCAAAATTTATAAATAAACAATCATCATCTTTTAGCCACAGATTGAGAAGGTAACAGCTGGATATATTGTGACAACCAGGAAAATTGAGGGATGAAGAGATAGAGGGAAGCAAAGAAAAAAGATACCAGACAGCTTAAGAGAATGGCTTGGCAGAAGGTCAACAACAGAAATGATAAATAACTGTCAAGATTGAAAGTTGTGGAGAGACATGATCGCCTATGCCAGCAGGCATGGTACTTGATGTTGATGATGATTGTAAACACTTGAGTCTCAGATAGGTATCATAATTAAATAAGAACCAATTTCTGTGGGAAGGTATGCGACCTGGAATGATACTGACCAAAACATAAAATGTGGACACTAACACTATATCACCCATGGGTAGAACTTTTTTTTTTTCGTTCGTTCGCCAACTTTTACCTCTGACGAAGTCCCTAGAGACTAGGAACTGAATTTTGCATGTTAATCCATTTTTCCTTGGCAGTCGTGTGCACATGGGTCCCTCACTACACAGGCAGATAACTCTGACTTTGGAGATACTCATATTTTTCCCATCGATGAGTAATTGACGTTTCATTTGACGTAATTGAGACCAGGGGTGGTTGCTGCAGAGAGAAATCATAAATAAAATTCACAACCAACCAGGATTTGAACCCACAACCTCTCTGTCTCAAGGCCAGCATTTTGCCTCGAGACCAACCAGTCCCCCTTTTTTTATTTTTAAAACTCATGCAAGGGACCATAATATTTTGTCATTAGTATAGTCTGGCCATTATATTATCTTCTAAAGTATTGTACTGGCTCTAGTCTCGTAAGATGTGTAATACAGTCTGTGGTGCTTGTCCACATGGACAGATGTTTGTGTTTCCAGTCTTGAACTTAGTGTGCATGTTGTTCTGAAGTGGACTAGTTCTTTGTTGGAAGATGATAACTTATCGCTTCTGATCAAGTGTGTGATAATTGTTTGTTTTTAATTGTGTCTCTAATTGTGTTGATACTTCTGGTTGTTTTTACCATTCTGACCTTCTGCTGATAAGTGGTCTGAAAGTTTAAGCCTGAGGCAGCTCAGTTATTGGAAGTTATTACCCAATACTGAGATTACTCCAATATTAGAAGTCATTACCCAACAGTGCAAACCAGAATAAATTGGGTTGCTTGTTGACATGCATCTCATGGCAGTTTATTCCTTCCATCCACACACTGTTGAGCTCCAGATGAATTTGGCTTATAAGCAATATTTCATTGTTCTTTGAACAGGTGAAAGAAGATCAAGGAAAACAAATCCAAAAATATTTAATAACAGGTGGCAAAGTGTGATGCATCTAGCCTGAAAACTCAGAATGTCTCTTTGGTTGTAAATTAAGACAAAATAACAGATGAACATTTAACAGCAAAGAATAATATTTATAATATGTACTGCCATGAACTGTTTTTTATTACTCCTCCACAACAGAACACTTTGGAAAAAGTGCTGTTTCTCAGGTGATGGAGAATATATAGTGGCTGGGTCAGCTAGACAACATTCCCTCTACATCTGGGAGAAAGCAGTGGGGAATCTTGTGAAAATTCTACATGGAACAAAAGGAGAACTTTTATTAGATGTTGTGGTATGTACAGTTGTCAGTGCTGTTGCAAATTAATTATTTGTATTCTCAAAATTCTGCAAATAAATATGTAATGTTACAGATTGTTTTGCAGATCCACTTTGATGTATTTGTACAAAGAAAGAAAGAACTCCATCACTCTTCTTGTGTGGTGTAAAAGGAATATAATTTTTACAGTATTAAAAAAAAAATAATTGGTATCTTTTTGGTCAATGTGATTTGCACTATGCCAAGGTGTAATTCTTTCCCAGAAAAATAAATCTTTGGTACCCATTTATGGTTGTGTGATCCTAGAAAATGCAATTAAGACAAGACAAATGAAATTTTGGGGCATGTTAAAAGACACAACAGCCTACTAAAAGTAATATTGGAAGGGAAAATACAAGGTAAAAGAGGCAGAGGCAGACCAAGACTAACATGGACAAGTAACATCAAAAGATGGACAAGTCAATCTATGACAGCCTGCACCATCAAAGCAAGAAAAAGAGTAGAATGGCGATCCATGGTAGCCAACCTTCGTTGCGGAGAAGACACTCAATGATGATGATGATGAACCTAGAAGCTGGCATTGATGAAACAGTCCCAACCTTCATAGTAAATCAATTCTTTTGTTCTTAAGGGTCTATATCTGCAAAATTGTATTTTCTTGATTTTGTATTTAACAGCTTCTGTAAGGAACCATAAAGTTTAGTGTAGTTAAGGTTTGGCCATTGTGCCTTTCTCAAATCATTGAACTGGCTGCAGTCTGTGGTGCCTATCCTCATGTACACATATTTATGTTTCAAATCTTGAACATATGATTTCAAAGTAGATTGTATCCTATTCTTAGATAATCGATTGTAGATACATCAGCTTTTCCCCACTAAGCACTGGATTGACCAGACCTCTTTTCCACCTGTAGACTCATCTCAGTCTCTTACCATATTTATCATGCACCATTTATCCTCCTGTTTTGAGGAATGAAGATTAGATTTTGTGATGTCTGCTTTGTCCAGGATCAGGCCACACTTTATGCCAGAACTGCCGGCAAGCTTATTGATTAGTTTTTTTGCAGTGCATACCAGCATGTCATGGGCAGTCACCCAGGAGCTGCATCCACTCCTGCCTCAGAAAGTACCTGTCAATCTTTTATAGCATACTATGTGAGTCTATCACTCAGACTCCATGATCAGCATTCAGTGTAAACAACTATGCTATCAGTGCCATTGCTGCTTCTGCCTTCATTCTCATGCAGGATACTTAAATGCCATTATAGTTAGATTCCCAAGCCACTTTGCCTTGTTGGTTTACCACAAACCCTAGTCGCTTGTGGGGAATAGAACCGTCTGTGTAGATGATGGGGTCCTGAGAAGGTGACATTATATTGATGAATTCCTTTATTATGACATCAGTAGCTCCCGGGGGCCGCGGTAGCCTAGTTGGGAATACCACTCAAATGGGCTACTGAAATTCGGACAACCTGTGTTCGATTCGCGTTGGAAGCAGTGTGAATTGTATTTGTGGTTGGAAAAAAAAATACCACTGTCGACCCAGCCACTGGCAGAAATGGGTACCAGCATAGTACTCTGGGAAGGTGAGGAATGTCGCATCGTGAGTTTCGATGCTTGAAGCGACATTATCCAAAAGTCGCTGAACATTTCTGGCTAGGCGATCGAGCACACATGGGTGATAACTTGCATGTTAAGATGCTGATTCAAGTCTCGTACTTTACCTTTATCAGTAGCTCCAAAGGCCCAGTTGCAACACTCTTTCCTATCAAGCAGGTGGTTGTTGTTTTTGTTGATGGATTGCCACGAGTTGATGCGGGCAGGTTGCCCTTTGACTCATAAGATGTGGCTGGTCGTAATGGCTTTCTTGACATTCCCGGCTCTTACTGGAGAAGTTGGAGTTCGTCTATCCCAGGCTATGCTGGGAAATTACTAGTCCAGCCCAGAGGTACTGCAATACTGGGTCCTCTATATCAGCAACAGCCACCACTGCAGGGAACATGGCGATCCTAGCTTCTGTTAGCCAGTCTGTTTTGAAGCAGACTGTTACCAGGGGAGACCTCGAGGAGGTAGAACTGCTAGGTCTTGGTCAGCTGATGGTGCGCCGACCCTGCTATTGAGACTGCAGGTCGCATGCGCTTCTGCTCCCCCATCAAACAGGTTGTAACCGTCCTTCTAGAGTTTTTTATTCCTGATCTTTTATGTTTTTTATTTCTGGTTTTGTTTATTTGTTGCTATGTGATCATAACTTGGTAATTCCTTACTGCTACTATCTTTAGCCAGAATGTCAGCCTTCTCATTACCTAATACCACCTCTCTAACCTTAAAAGAATGGCAAAAATTCAGAACGACTTGGAAAGTGTTTGTTGAAGACCTATGCTCCACTGGCAGCTAAAAAGGTAGAAGACCTCTCTAACCATTACACTCCTGTATCTTCTAATTTGTACAAGACTCACAGAATTAGAACAAAGAATTGGCCACTTCACCCACAAATGCTGAAACTTAGCCCTGTGAGGTTTTTCATCATTTTATGTCTCTACAGAATGTGCCATAAGATACCTCACAGTTTAATAATACTAAAGACAAATAATAATAAATAAATATGATTAAATAGGGAAACTTCCGAGGCAATAATAGGGAATAATAGAAGGAAAAGGTATGTGTTAGCACTCGGGGAAAAAATGACAAATAAACAGCAACAGAAAAAACCAAAGAACAATATATGGTCCGAAGTAGGATCGAACCCGTACTCCATGGCACTGCGCCTTGCCACGAGAAGCCGAACGCTTGGTACACAGCCACTCAGCTAATTAAAAAATTAGCTATTGTGAACAGTGTCTTACACGAAGGCGTTCCCATGACTATAGCATAGGGTTACGATCACAGATCGGAAATAAATTGAATGTCTGTACTTTCCTATTAAGGCAGGTATCTCCCAGTATAGGCTGAATACTTGTGTTGCAGACAAACAGACATTCCGATCTGTGATCGTAACCCTATGCTATAGTCATGGGAACACCTTCGTGTAAGACACTGCTCACAAAAGCTAATTTTTTAATTAGCTGAGTGGCTGTGCACCAAGCGTTCAGCTTCTCGTGGCAAGGCGCAGTGCCATGGAGTACGGGCTCATCCTGCTTCGGACCATATATTTTTCTTTGTTTTTTTCTGTTGTTTATTTGTCATTTTTTCCGAGTGCTAACACATACCTTTTCCTTCTATTATTCCTTAATAATACTAAAAGGTGTGTGAATTAATAATACTAAAGTATGTGTTGAAGTATTGATGAGAGAGGCAAGAGCAGCAGGAATCAGCTCCCTCAATGAGATAGAGCTGCTTGCACAGAACAGAGACAAATGGCGAGATTTGATAAAAGATCTTTACAAGGATTTAAAACTGCTAGAATAAAAATTTAGATAAGAGAAGGAGGATCTGGGCCTACCCCCTATGGGCCGGCTACGGCTCGAAATGTCAATTGATAGATGTATTGAAGTCTATTTATTGATCCAGTAGTCTGTGGGCTTCTTTCCACTGGCTTAAACCATCTACTGGTAACTGGTATTGTGAATTATTTGGTGACATATATTTTTAAATCTTGGAGAAAGAATTTCTATTTATTTTATTTCTTTATGAAACCATCATCATTGTATTTGAATAGTGCTCATCATGTGTAAACATTAGCTGTCAGATACAGCATTATGTATTTGTGGGATTAAGTGATTAAACTTCTACCTTTCAACTCCCTATTGAGTATAGGTCTTTAGCAAACACTTGCCAAGGCATCTTGTTCCGTGTCATTCGCTTAAGATCAATCCATGTATTCTTTATCTTCTTCTTTGTTTCACCTGTATGCTGAAAGTATAATTTGGCCTTTCTGTTTCTCTCCTTCTCTGAGGATTCCAAAAAAAAAAAGGACTTGTCATAAAACACTCACATTTAACTTCTGCAATGTGTTTCCTATTTAGCGCCACCATCTTTGTCTAATCTCTTTGTCTAATGATCTTTGTTTCGCAATTTCCCATAGTTCTAAGTTTGTAATTTTGTCCTGCCATTTCCATTTTTTTTAAATTCTGTGCAAGCATCCATTAATGAAAGTCTGTATCTTCATAACTGTCATAAAAAAAAATTCTCCATTATATGATAGTCTAGCATGCAGTAGAGGGACCCTTTAATTGTCTGTGTAATTATCAAAATGTGAATACAAGAAGAAAGAATAGAAAATATCAGTTAGCATTTTAATCACTGTTATAATCATATGGGAAGATGGGACATAGTATATAAACTTTGCTGCATAGATGAGGGCCCAGAAGGGTGATTTCAGAAACTCGATCAATATCATTTGATTGATTGTAGGACTTTTATATTTTTGAAGCATTTTTGTAGCATTTTTGCTTACTTTCTGTAACTTCCACCTGAAGAAATGAGCATTTGTTCGACAACATTAAGTATCAGATACCCTATAAAGGGGTTGTCAACTATTTATGTATTGTCTGTAAATGGACTATAAAGAGTTAGTTCCTCTTGAGCCAAAGACTAGGCAGAAATCATAACTCTTCATGTTTGTCAATTCAGTGCTAGTTCTTTCATGCCTTGTTTGTTTCTGAAGTCCATAGTTGGGTCCTCTCTTTTAATTGTTCTTAGTTTCATTTGGTCCTCCTTGTTTTGTCACTGGTGTCCACATGAAGACCTGGTGCAGGAGTCACCTTTCATTCATTGTCTACGTAATTGATGTACTTCTAATGACTTCTCCGTATATAGCTCAGATGCTATTTTCATAGACATTACTAACCTCCATTAAATGCCCATTCTAAGATATTTTTATTCTCAACAGTGGCACCCTGTCAGACCAATAATAGCATCCATATCAAGTGGACTGGTGTCTGTGTGGGCACAGAACCAAGTGGTATGTAATAAGTCACATTCCATATCTAATCTAATTCCCATTAATCTTTGCCAGACTTAAAATCATTTGATAGAGAAAGGTGCAAGAGCCTACAAGACTACTACCTCGAGACAAATAATAATAAATGAATATTATTATAGAGGGAAACTTCAGAGGCGATAATTCAGGGAATCATGGTGAGGAAGAGGTATGTATTACAGCACTCAGAAAAAAACTCAGAACAAATAAAAAACAAAGAACAATATATGGTCCGAAGCAGGATCGAACCCGTACTCTTGTTCTTTGTTTTTTTCTGTTGTTGTTTATTTGTCATTTTTTTCTGAGTGCTGTAATACATACCCTTTCCTCCTATGATTCCCCCAAGACTACTACCTCCAGCACATGCATGGAGATTGAGGCTGTGATGGAAGCTATCATGTGGCAGGTTAAGAGACCAACAACTATATTGACATTGCGGAAGCTTTAAAAGAACACCTCTCACTTGATGGCAACAAGGAACTGAGGATAGTCCACGAGTCAAAAAAATGGTGGAACACGGTGCCATGAAGAACAAAAGCAGGAAAAGCATCCTCATCGCTAAAGAACACAACATGGTCAGTCAATGCAGGACAAGAACAATCAGTAGATGAACACTTTGATGGTTGCCAGAATGGGCGGCAGATTGGATATGGAAATGTCACAACAATGGTGACACCAGTCAAAACTAACGACGACTAAACTTCAAATAATATTAGTGTTGTAGAATTAATTTTGAAACATATTTCATAGCTAAAATTGTGACATAAGATAAGTGGAGTTTGCTTCAAAGATTTGGGAAGACTATTGTGCAGGATCATTCTACTTGATACAGCAACATCATTTGAGGTATCTGCATCAGTAAATATTGTGATGGGTATTAGAAACAATATAGTGTGATTTACATTTTTAAAAAAAGCAAAACAAGAAGTGGTTAAAATATTGTCAATGTTGATAGACTTTCAACTAAAACATATCTTTGTTACTTTTCTTTTTGTTACTATTTTATGTTACTTTATTATATCATCATCATCAAGTACTGGGCCTGCTGACGTAGGTGATCATGTCTCTCCACAACTTTCGATCTCGGCAGTTATTTATCATTTCTGTTGTTGACCTTCTGCCAAGCCTTTCTCTTAAGCTGTCTGGTATTTTTTCTCTTTGCTTCCCTCAGTCTCTTCATCCCTCAATTTTCCCAATTGTTACAATATATTCCAGTTGTTCTCTTCTCATTACATGGCCTAAAAATGATGATTGTTTCGTCCTAATATTGGAAATAGCTCTCTTTTTGCTTTGGACTCAGTACGTTTTCTTTACTCTTCTTAGCTGTCCATGGTATTCTCAACATTCTTCTGTAAAAACCACATTTCTACAGCCTCCATTCATTTTCTTGTCTTTTGTCCTATTGTCCATGATTCACATCTATATGTTAAGGCTGACTCAACATAACATTTAAGAACTCTTTTTCTAGTTTCTATTATCAAAAATGGATTGCATAGTATCTTTCTCATTTTTTTGGAAAGCTGATTTTGCCTGAGCCATTCTGCATCTCACCTCTTTTGTACATCTTCCGTCTCAGGTTAACTTTATTATATAGAAACACATTTTAAAAAATTTACTTGTTATTAAATCATAAAATACACTTTAATGTTTACATGTTCGAATTCCTCATCCATTTTGTTTAACAAAACATATATAAATAAAGCATGTAGGTGCAATAGATCTAGAGATATGCCTCTCTAAAGAATACTTATGTTTCTCATTTTTGTTCTGGTACTGGGTGGCACTTTGTTAAAAATAAAGTCTGGTTGTGAAGAATGGCAAAAAGTATGCATTCTGATATTTTCAGTAGCTTGCTGATTAAATACACATCTTATTCCTCTCTAAATTAATTGTATTTTCTTTTTTGTAAGAGCTTCTGTGGTTTTGGCAGATTGAAAAAATGGAAGAAACTAAATAAATAGCTGGACTGTGCTTTTCATTGTAGACAAAAGCAGATCTAACAATTAAACAGGTCGAAAGCAGTAGTCAACACAAAAATAAACTGCAAAAAAAATTATTCCCAAAAAAAATTTGAAAGAGTTAAAATATTTTTAATTGCACAAAATATTTTTAATTGTGCTTTGATGAAAAGAAGGAAAATCAGTTAACATAAGATTATGTAAAACAAAATCTAAATTGTGTTTTGTTTGAAGGAAAGAAAATTTGTCTGCTCAGATTTTTCTATAAAATATGGTTCGGTAATAATAGCTATTACAATGCTTATTTTAGTCTACACACTGCACTGGAAACAGTATCAAAATTGCTTATATTAGTTTTCTGCAGCATTTATCATAGTGTGTTGTTGATGGTACAGATCTTAAACTGATATTTCAGGAAAATTGGAGTGCTTTTGCTCCAGACTTTAAAGAATTAGATGAAAATGTTGAATATGAGGAGAGGGAGTCAGAATTTGATCTTGAAGATGAAGACAAAGAAAAGGAGGAGAGCAAAGGTATCATTTAAGTAAAATACACAAATCTGGTTTCCATTACTTTAGAACTTTTATTTCTTGTTGTCTTGTAGAGCATTGCTTATTATCATCACCCATAGGATTGTGTTTATTGGCGTTAAATATGGTCTCTTATATTGTTGATAGTTATAAATATTGATGCTGATATCATAAATGACAAAGACGGGCAGCCAATATCAAATAACCAACATATGGAAAGAATATTTTGAAGACATATTAAACACGGCACAAACAGCAAAATAGACTCAAGATGCAACAAAGCTTGTCAAATCACTGGTCATCTATCACCACTATTGTCCAACAAGGAAATAACTCGTTAGAGACAAAATGGACAGTGTGCATATACAATCTTCATCCCAATGTTGTGCTACTAGTGCCTGTTCTGGACCCTAGATGCAAGAACATTAAGAAAAATAACCTCTACTGAGATGAAATATGTTAGACGAATGACAGGAAACAGTCTGAGAGACAATCAGAAATGAAGAACTGAGAAAAAAGTTAAGAAAACTCCCGCCATAGAATATTTAAAGAAACAACAGATAAAATGGTTTGGCCACATGACAAGGCAGAAAGATTAAAATACAACACGAGCTTTCAATAAATGTTGTGAGAACACCAGACCAAAAGGCCGACCATGAAAAACATGGATTGACAGAATATAAGAAACACTAGGAAACATAACAGCTGCAGAGGCAAACAACAGAGCAAAAGACCACAAATTATATCTCCCCTCGACGCTGAAAGGCAAATGAGGAAAGAAAGAAGATGATGTTAGACTGGAGTTTAACTAAGGTAAATGATCTTGTCAAGGATGACTTTTTCTTTTTTTGTACTGTGGTATAGACAGCAGTCTTTGACTCAGTTTGATTTCTCTTGCTTTCAGTTCAAAATTTATTTATTGCTTCCAGTTGAACCTGCCTTAGGCCAGCTCCTTTCAACTAGTTGTTGGAATATCCAGCTCATTCTTGTCACATTTACAAATGTTTTCAAGAAAAGGTCTTCCTCACCCTCTTTTGTGTCAGAAACCAGTTCCCTGTGGGATGTATTTGGGAATCAATTTGTCCTCTGTCCAGCTTAAGTTGTCTTGATATCTTAGACAGTGTTGCAGGGTATCGTGGTCATATCTTAAATTCAAGCACCATTCAGCACTTCACTGTCTGTCCTATCTCTCTACACCATTACAAGTGTATGCTCTAAATAGTGCATGAGATGTGAAATGTATTCATTTTTTTATTTTTCCTGCGAAAAGTGTATACAGTTAAAAATTTGCTTCTTGACTACAGTGATGATGGTTCTATATAAATAGACATGAACAAGTTATGTCAGAAGCTGGACTGTGGTAATACATATCTTAGACTTTTATAATGTACAAATGGAGAAATCTTCTGGATTCATCATTAGAAAAATTTATAACCAACCAGGTACAAATGCTGTCTGGACCAAAGGTCTGGTGATTTTGCGACAGTCTCGTTTGGATTTGCTAGAATGCTCAGCTACTTCCTCCATATATGAAAATAGCAGTAAAATGCTGCCTCATTAGCTGTCTCACTCAAAATGACTTATGGTTGATCCCATCTTAGTTTCATTCACATCTCTGTGTCCTGAAGGAAGAATGCCTCGGAAAACAATCCCTGTTTGCTTAGCAGTTGCTGCCGAGAGAAGGAAAGGCTATGGGAGAAAATCCAGACAAACCATGGACAGGGTGGGCTCAAAAGCCCTGGCCAGCATCCATCCTAGCAATAGCATGGTCAGTGCACTATCAGCTGACCAAGACCTAGCAGTTCTACCTCCTTGTGGCCTCCCTCAATAACAGTGTACATCAAAACAGGCTGACTAACAAGCTAGGATCACCGTGTTCCCTGTAGTGGTGGCTGTGACTGATATAGAGGACCTAGTATTGCAGTACCCTGGGATGGACTAGTAGTTTCCCAGCATAGCCTGGGATAGATGAACTCCAACTTCTACAGTAAGAGCCTGGAATGTCAATAAAATCATTACGACCCGCCACATCTATGAGTAAAAGGGCACCCAGCACGCATCAACTCGTGGCATTACGTCAACTCAACTTTGTGGCTATCTCATCCTGTGTCATTATGCTGTTCCTATCCGACTGTCATGAAACAGGGCAAGGAGTCAAGTTCCTGTGACTTGAATGCTGAAGAAGTATAAGAAAGGTTTTGTTGCTTATTTGATTGTTGTGACTAATATTTCATCTGTCGTGCAGAATTATTGATTACTTTGTTATTTGTTTGTCTTATGATCAATCTTCATTGAGCATCAGTTATTCTCTCCTGTTTTCACACCAGTGGTAGTGTTTTCAGCTTACTAGTTGTTTAAGAACCAGATTGATAATCATCTTCAGTGATTTATCATAGCTCATTGGTTATCATGGGATCATATCCTATTTATCACATTCATGTCTATTATGTCCTTAATCACATTACTGGATACTATCAGATCATTGTGAAGCATCTGGTGTTCCTTTCATGCTGGTTATCAATTATCAATATATGACAGAAAACCTAAGGTCCATAACACATTTCTTGCTGTTTGTGTTATTTGCGGGTCATCATCATTGTACTCCGAACATAATACACAATAGCACATATAGGTGCTCAGATCCCTTCCTCAGCAAGTCCTGCAGTGTCCAGCGACTGACGACTCTAGTTCTGTGTTGGTTGATTAGTCTTCTTACACGCCCACTAAGTTTCTCATTTCTGGCTGTGCCCATGTTAACTCCCATCTCTGTCATCCGAAGAAGTGATGTGGATTTGTGGTTGTCGAAGTCCTGTGCTCTTCCCACATCTCAGAGGGCACTGATGATGTCCGCGCGATCCATTGGTTGACCATCCTCAATGACAGTGCAGCTAGCCAACCTGTCTGCTCTTTAATTTCCCCGTACACCCACATATCCAGAGACATAGACAAAGGTGACCTTACATATTTTTGACTTCTGCAGTGACTCTAACCATTGCATGCGTACAGAGCCCGCCTCCACTTTTTTTTATCATGCTCATCGATTCACTCAGTATACATGCGTGGGTGTAGTCTTGTGACTTTAACCAGTTGAATGCCTTGGTCACTGCCATCACCTCCATCGTCACGCTACTTGTGGTCATGATGTATGCACCACTGTCTTCTTTGGCTATTTTGCCTGCAGAGTGGGCTGTAAATGCTCATGCACTTCTTTGGTGTCATATTACAGATCCGTCTGTATAGATGACTGCATCTTTCTCATCGGTGTTATCGTATATAACGTTGACCTCCGCATTGACCACGACTGAGTTCTGTTCCCTATTTTTCCTGTCGCGTGTGACAATACATAAGAATATCCCCTTGAATGACGTAGGTTCAGGTATCCATTCCTTGCCAACGTTGATATTGGTAAGCCTACAGACCTGTTTGATGACATTTTCTGCTCGGCCCACCCATGATTTGCCTCTTTTGAGCCTGGCACCTTTCCCTCCAGACTAAAGTGTTGAGCTCTTGGTGCAATGGATGCTCTTTATCTGCACTAATCTTCAGGTATGCTTGTACCCTCCAGATCTTGATTCTGTCATCCATGGTTGGAAAGTCAAGAAGATACCTCATTTCTACACTTCTTGCTGTTTATTCTTGAATATCATCTCAAGTAATTACACTTGCGGACTAATTTTGCACCACTGAAAGTTCATACTACCTTGCAGCCCACATGACAGTGAATTCTTCCACTCCTTGAAATATTAATCAATAATAATCACACTTAACTAAACTAACTATTCTAATGACTAATTCTTCATCTAACTCTAGCTGTTAATATTTCTCAAATAAAACTTAAATGGCACAAAAGTCAAGTTGTGGAAAGTGATATACTAAATCTAACTTTAATCTAATGTTCATTCCATGAGATCTTATCTATCTATCTATACTAGATGATAACATCTCTGCTCCTCTCATGTACCCATGAGTTGTAAAATATCCAGCAATCTTTCTGGATGAGTCTCTAGGAGAAGTTTCAAGGGGAAGGTTATATCAACCACTCGTTGGCGGCCAACCTGCTTCATAACATCTTAACTTATTTTTTTTTCTCCCACATACATGGTCAGTCCTTGTGGTCTTGCCCTAGTATGTCTGTCTTCACAAGCATCTAATCATTTAACCTTAAGCTGTTCTGTTGTGTGTATGTGTATATATATATATATATATGTATATATATATATATATTAGCATTATGTGCATATTTTGTTTACAAAGATTTATTTAGACAAAAATAACAAAAAATATAGACATTGACATTTTTTCGACAAAGACAAGACAGGCATTTCTGAAGTACACTTTTATATAAAGATCATAGGTTTAATAAGTTGGGAAATTCACAGTGTTCTTTAAATAAAATAAAAAAATGCTGTAAACATTTCTGAATAAGTATATTTTTGTGTGTTCAAATCGTCTATAAAATTATATCAAATCCATTAAGAAAGAAAAGATCACCTTTCTTGTTTGACATTCTGAACTATATTCTTTTTCTGAACACTTAAGAATACTTTGTACATTTTCCATATTATTAAATCTATCATCTTAAATGCCAACCCAAAATCAACAGTGAAGAGCTTGAAATTGTAACAAACTATGAATATCTGGGATCTGTGGTATCTAACAATGGAGACTGCCAGAAAGAGATCAAAAGAAGATTAGCAATAGCTATACAAAAATTAAATGCCATGAAGATCATATGACACAATACTAGCAAGGCATAAAATTAAATTCCTAAGGACATGTATCTTCCCAATAGCAACATATGGTTGTGAATCATGGACATCCCAAGGAAGAAAATTGATTCATTCGAAACAAAATGCTACAGAAAAATCCTTAAGATACCTTGAATAATGAAAAAGAGCAATGGAGACATATTAAAAGATTTAAACATTAAAAAGAACTGGCTTATAAACACCATTCTACAGAGGAAATTAAAATACTATGGCCACCTCAAAAGACACAGCAGCCTGGAAAGAGCAATAATGGAAGGCATGGTTCATCAGAAGCAAACCAAGAAAGTGGTTTCTAGACATCAAGACCTTGAACATGACAACAGAAGAAGTGGGAAATAGGGCTAGAGGCAGATTTTTTCAGATGGGTTGTGGTAAATGCAACACTCGGCAAAGGACATGCTACCTGATCACGATCATCTTAAGTAAGAATATAATTCAGAAATGTTCATTATCTGTATATTTTTCTTATTTACCCTACATCACGTTAAAGACAGTTGAAAATTATTCTTGTGCTTTTTTTTTTTTTGCAACAAATTTTGAGGAAAATCAATTTGTAAAATAATGTTTTCTCAGCACCTGTTGAAGAGAATGGTGAGGTTGATGTCTGGACAATTGAACCTATTCAAGCATTTGTCAGCAGGTCTGTTTATGCTATTTCTTTCTTTGCGTGTATTATTATATAGGAAGATGTAGCTTATTTTTGCCCTGCTTGCTCAGGATAATGGACTCTTGGAAATTGGAAATCACAATACTTGGAAGTTTTTCAAGGTTTTGGGACCTCTTTGTAGACAGAGAATGCAGAAGAATTTCAGAGATAATTTGAAAGTGGTCCCATTTACATCTGCTGCTGTTCTGGGAAGGAAGATCAAGACAATTACTTGGATACCATTTATGATTTAATGATGGTGATTCCACAAAAAGGAGAGTAGAGGTCTCATTTATTAAATGTTCTTAGAGAGAGTCTCACAACAATGATATAAATGTTTGTCATACTATAGGTTAGTGGCTTTTACATCTTGGATTACTTTAAGCAAAAAGTGTTTGAGAATCAGATACCACTGACAAATTTAGGGAATGTTTTATGAGCTGACATTTTCAATGCTTACCTGAAGATAGTGTGTCAGGTAGGGGGGACTCGGTAGCCTGGTTAGGAAAACCAGTAGGGTCATGGCAAAGAAATGCACATAAATGCATCAAAATGCGAAGCTGCAGTGAAGCTAACAGTGAGGAGAAATTAAAAAATAAATATAGAAAAAGAATGGTGTGGTTAAAGCTTCACGTAACAAGGGGACACCACAAATCAGAATAATGTTTTGGCGCAAAGGCCTTCAACAGGAACAAACATACAACACACATACAAATATAAATATTTTTTTGGGATTTGGGAAAACCACCTGACTAGGCTACCAACGTTTGGACAACCCATGTTCAATTCCCACTGGAGGCCATGTGAGTTGTACGCATAGCTGGAAACAACCCAGCTGCTGGCAGAAATGGTTACCAGGATAGTACTCTGGGAAGGTGAGGAATGCCACCTCGCATTGTGAGTTTCGATGCTTGAAAAGACACTATCTAGAAGTCTCTGAACGCTTCTGGATAAGCGGGCAAGTAAATATGGGTGAAAACTCACATGCTAAGACGCCTATTCAAGTCTTATACTTTACCTTTACTGTGCCATGTGTCAGATTCTGTTTGGTAACTTGTGAAGATTTATTTAGAGGTAAGCTAAAGGTAACAAATTGGCCCCTGGGCAAGAAGAGCCTTGCTATGAATTCTGCTTGATGTAAATAGGGCTTGTAAAGAAGCAACATAGGAGAGACAGACAGGCTTCACAATTCTATTGATTCTGTTCTTGTTTTCCTTTGATGATTATGTCAATATTTGTCTAATTTCTCTTCATATTTTCAGATGATATATGCATCTTTAAAAAAATTGTATAGTGTTGTTGAACCATTAATATTTCCTTCTTTGTTTGCTTATTAAATTGTCGTATTGATGATTCTAAAGAAAGTAAGAGTGTAGCTTGATTAAAACAGTAGAAAGAACATTCAGGCGACCACCATCTTTAACCGCTTATGCCCAAGTAGCCATTATTTATTCTTCAACATTTAATAATTGCAATCTTTATTTGTTTATAATGATAGAAAAGAAGATAAAAATCCATAAATACACAATTACATGCTTATCTAATAGTTTTGGTGACTACGGATAAAAGTTGTATTCTGATATATTTTTGTTGATTATGAAAAAGAAATCAAAACCTCTGGGTTTGTATTTCCATTCTTATTTATTTGTGATAAAGAAATTGGGAATGCATGAATGCATATTTGTGTTCTAATCTATTGGTTTTAAGAAAAATAAGATAAACACTCAAGAACATATAAATGTGTTCTTCTTTATTAGTGATGAAGAAGAAGAGGACTGGAATGCCTTACTTTTTTTGCCTGTATCACCCGAGGTAGAGGAACCAGAAGATGGATGGTCTGGAAATGCAGAATCTGTAAGTTTTTAAAAAAATTTTTCATATATCATATATATGATCATTTTTGTTCCCATTAAATAGATATTATTTATATTTGCATGTCATTGGTGTCATGGAAAGTAATGGCTGAAATGTCAAATGTCTGTTGTAGACTTAATGTAAATATCTTTTGTCCCACATTTCTCTTACAATTATCTCCCTTCTCATTTATTCTGTGATGAAAAATAAGAAGCAAAGTGTTACAATTCATCTTTTATCAACTGAATGACTTTCCTCTCTTCATATGTTGCTGTCAACTGTCAGTATTCTACTTATTCTTTTAAATATCACAAAGGAACCAATTTGTGATGCTTCTGGCATACATTTAATACTATTATGCAGCTTTTGGAGGTTATCAAGAGAATTTATTGTGTTGGCTGTTGATGTTCAATCCAAATAACAAACATGTCAGGGAGTTAGTTTTCATTTGAGGCTTTACATCTTGACTGATACCATAGCTTATTTTTGCTATTTCATTTATACATAGTTTATATTATTTTTATATTATTATTTTGCATGGCTATTGTGTGGTTTGCATGAACCATGATTGTAATTTTTTTAAATACATTGTTATCCTTTAATGTGGCAAAACTTTTGTATTGCTGTATTTTTTTATAACCTTTTCATTATTTGAACCGCGATAGCTCAGTGGTTAGTGAACTGGGCTACAAAGGACAAGAGGTAAGGTTCGATCCCGACTGACGGCTTCCGGGTTCACCCAGCCTTAAATGAGTACCGGATTTTTTTCTGGAAAAGTAAAGTGGCACAGGCATAATACCGACCACATTACCCCAAAAATCATGTGCTGAAGGTCTGTAAAATTTAAGGTTACTAACACCATATTCCCTATACGTCACTTGGCATGATGGGAGCTCTTTACTTTACTTTTTTTTTTTTCATTATTTATTTTATTCTAAATTACATACAACACTAGTCCATGCATATATTTTGTTACCAAACAAGGTAGGGCTTTAGATACAGCAAGTGGTTGACATTAAGCCCTTGAAACTAGAAACTAATCATATATAGTTTAGTTTAGTTGACAGGTCCATAAAGTCATACATATATTATGTTATAAAGCAAAGTAATGCTTTAGCTACAACAGATGGTTGATGTGAAATAGTAATAAGTCTATGAAATAGTAATGATCCATGATATCCTAGACAATTTGGGCTGAAAGTGGTCAGCAGCTTATAGTTGGCTGTCTGACAAGGGATCAATGAATCAGAAGTGATCAAAACTCTACACTCCCTCCTTATGGTGGGCCCGGAAAGAGAAAGCCAGTCTTGCCAAGTGAGTGGAGGTCTCAAAGGGGAAGTTACCTGGTATCCAAAAATGTCTTACTGAACATGGGTATTGTGTGGTGAAGGAAACAAATATCACTGTAGATCACAATATAAAATGAACATAAAATGGTATGGAGCAGCTCTGTTGATCACAATGCTTGATGTGTTACATAATGGATTATCATCACTGCACTATGGACATGGACAAGTATGTGTGTCAATTAGGATCATCTTCACTGTACTATGGACATGGACACGTCCAAGTATGTGTGTCAATTAGGATCATCTTCACTGCACTATGGACATGGACACGTCCAAGTATGTGTGTCAATTAGGATCATCTTCACTGTACTATGGACACATCCAAGTGAGTGTGTCAATTAGGATCATCTTCACTGCACTATGGACATGGACACGTCCAAGTATGTGTGTCAATTAGGATCATCTTCACTGCACTATGGACATGGACACGTCCAAGTATGTGTGTCAATTAGGATCATCTTCACTGTACTATGGACACTTCCAAGTGAGTGTGTCAATTAGGATCATCTTCACTGCACTATGGACATGGACACGTCCAAGTATGTGTGTCAATTAGGATCATCTTCACTGTACTATGGACACATCCAAGTGAGTGTGTCAATTAGGATCATCTTCACTGTACTATGGACACTTCCAAGTGAGTGTGCCAATCTAATGTCCATTTCAAGGTGGATGATAATGAGAAGTTTTTATTTATTTATTTTATTGACAAACACCTGAGGGAAAAAAGGACACTAAGAGTGACCTTGAAAAGTGTATAGGCCCTGGAAAAGTTGCTCTTCCAAAAACTCCTTGGTGCTGATTTGCTTTGTAAGGGAGTTAATCTTAACAAATACACCATCATCATCAGGTCACATTTCCTTTGCAGAACATTGTATTCACCACAACCTGTTTGAAATGAGAGAATCTTTGTCTCTAGCCAGATCTCCCACCTCTGTTGTTATGTTCTTCTTCTCTTTGATGTCTTGAAACCATCTTCTTCTTGGCCTGCCCCTATTGCGTCGTATAGGAACCATGCCTTCAATTATTGTTCATTCCTTTCTTCTGTGTCTTTTGATGTGGTCGTAGATATTTTAATTTCCTCTGGTGTTAATAAACCAGTTCTTTTCAATGTTTAAATCTTTTAATATGTCTTCATTGCTCCCTTTCATTATCCAAGGTATCTTAAGGATTTTTCTGTAGCATTTTGTTTCTTATGAATAGATTTTCTTTCTTTCTTAACAAGTACAGTTCGAGTAACATGTAAATGTTGATATAGAATGAGCTATCATATCTATGACTTGTTAATGTTGATATATAATGAGCTACCATATCTATCATCATGTGCCATATCGGTTGGTGATCATGTCCTTCCACAATCTTCTACCCACAGTGGATCATATCAATTCTGTTGTCGACTGTTTTCCATGTCTTGACACCAAGCCATATGGTTTTTTTCTCTCTTTATTGTCCGTGATCTCTCCCTCCCTGTATTTTGCCAGTTGTAACCAAGTATTCTAAACTTTCCTCTTCCCATGATGTACCCAAAAAATGTTGATTGTTTCTTTCTGATGTTTTTTAGTAGCTCCCTTTCTGTGTTGGCCTCTTTGAGAATGTCCTGTTTGGTCTTTTTAGCTGTCCAAGGAACTTTCAACATTTTTCTGAGGAATCCCATCTCTGTGGCCTCTAATTGTTTCTTCATTTGTTTATCTACTGTCCATGATTTGTTTCCATAGATCAGAATTGGCTCATTATAGCACCGATAAACTCTTTTTCATTTCTAATGACATAGGCTTGTTGCATAAGACTTTTTTGATTTTCTGAAATGCTATTTTGGCCTAAGTTATTCTGCTTTTTATTCCTGTGGTGCATCTTCCATGTGATGTTATTATTGTACCCAAGTATTTGATGCGTTGCTATTATTGTACCCAAGTATTTGATGCGTTGCACTTGTTTCAGATTTGTCCTGTTTATTTTTATGCTGCATGATGGTGATGATTGTTTCTTCGATATGACCATTACTTCTATTTTCTTACTATTTCAACTGAGACCTTTCTTGTTTCTTTCTTTTACTATTTTGTCTATCATTTCTTGTAGATCATTCTTTATCTCTGCTATTAAGACTGTGTCATCCGCATATCGTAAATTGTTTATGTTGTGACCATATCTATGACTTGTTAATTTCATATGAAACTTTCCGGTAAAAGATCACCATAGTAATAATTATATTTTTATTATTCCTACTTGTCATTTTTATTTTAGCTTTCATTTGTTTTAGAGGGCACATTTTTTCATCATAAGTGTTAATTATAATTATCCTTGTTTGTATTATTTCTTGTGTATTTTATTTTGGTTATGTCTTTTCTAATTTCCACCATCTAAAACAAAACAACCATCAATCAGAAAAGACAGGCTCAGTCTGCTGTTACAAGAGTCTCGGTAAAGACTGTTTTTTTTTGTTAAATTGATCTTGATGTTGAGAAAGTTTATGTTTCATTATTTGTTCACTTTTTCTGAACTGTTGCACTAGAAAACATGTAATGGGAATAATGTTATCACCAAGTGGTTAGTTTATATAAAGTATTGAGACAAAGCCAATATTGATTTTATAAACTCATAATTTACCTAAGAAAATTGGTCTATCATGACTTTTCAGCAATTAAATGGTACCACAATTAATTCATGGTTCTAACTATTGAGGATATAGTGTCCTTATATATTAAGATGTTTTACAGAGAAAAATATTACTAAGATTTGTATTAAGAAAGTTAACATTTAAAGAGAGAACCATTAGTGAGGATGATCTGCTTGCTGGTTTGATGATAACATGATCTTTGATAAGTCTCAGTTTACTACTTTACAATATCCCCAGCTGGCTTGCTTAGTTTGGGAAGGTATTAACGGCAAGGAGGAGCACTTAACCTCACCTCTGAATGCTGTGGTCTAGAAAGATGAAGTATAATGCTTCATTCTATAGGGTGTTTATAAAGTCTCACTACACTTGGTATCTAGGTCAATTTGAAAAAAATGTTTATGACGTCATCACAATATGTGCTCAATGGTAATTTCATTTGTTGCGACAGTTTTCTTAATGACTTGTCTGGACTTTTAAGGATTCTGTCTAGGATTTCTAAACATATTTCATCATTCACAGCAGGCCTACCAGATCGTGGAGCATCTTCCACATTTCCAGTAGCAATAAACTTATTCAACAAATTTCATTGACAGTGGGAGCACATATTGTGATGACGTCATAAACATTTTTTTTTCAAATTGACCTAGATACCAAGTGTAGTGAGACTTTATAAACACCCTGTAGTATGACATTAAATATTATTGAACGTCCTGTATCATTATATTTAAATGTTTACCATTATAGTTAAAGATGTCATGCTAGAGCAGTGGTTAGTGAAAGAGTCTTCAGAGGACAAGAGGTCAGATTCAGCCCTGATCCATGGCTGCTAGGCTCACTCAGCCTTTAATGGGTGCTGGATTTTTCTGGGGAAAAAAGATGACACTGCTATAAAATTGGCCACTTTACCTAAAAACTGTGCTGTGGTCTAAAATATGGGACATTCTAAAAGTTCACGGACTATTTCTCCTTCCCCCCCCCCCAATCACCACACACACACACAAAAAGGAAAGAAAAATAAATAAATAAAAAAAATAAACTTACCTATTTAAATTTGGTCACCATCACCGTTGAAATGGTCTCAGACCCAGAGTATTCACCAGACCTAGTCTCCTGTGACTTTGCATTGTTCCCTAAACTGAAATTAAAGTTGAATGTGTGCTGTTTCAACATCATAAAGTACATCATATTGGGATCATAAATGACATCATATTGGGATCATAA
Source organism: Megaustenia siamemsis (assembly GCA_032433765.1). Lineage (NCBI taxonomy): Eukaryota > Metazoa > Mollusca > Gastropoda > Stylommatophora > Ariophantidae > Megaustenia > Megaustenia siamemsis. The sequence continues at coordinate 31,481,812 of JAVIAB010000126.1, forward strand.
ATGGTATCACATTGGGATCATAAATGACATCACAGTGGGATCATAAATGAAATCATTTTGGAATAATAAATAACATCATATTGGAATAATAAATAACATCATATTGGAATAATAAATGACATATTGGAATAATAAATAACATCATATTGGAATAATAAATGACATATTGGAATAATAAATAACATCATATTGGAATAATAAATGACATATTGGAATTATGAAAGACATCATATTGGAATAATAAATGACATCATATTGGAATAATAAATGACATATTGGAATAATAAATGACATCATATTGGAATAATAAATGACATATTGGAATAATAAATGACATCATATTGGAATAATAAATGACATATTGGAATGATAAATAACATCATATTGGAATAATAAATTACATCATATTGGAGTAATAAATGACATATTGGAATAATAAATGACATCATATTGGAATAATAAATGACATATTGGAATAATAAATTGCATCATATTAGAATAATAAATGACATATTGAAATAATAAATGACATCATATTGGAATAATAAATAACATCATACTAGAATAATAAATAACATCATATTGGAATAATAAATAACATCATATTGGAATAATAAATGACATATTGGAATAATAAATAACATCATATTGGAATAATAAATGACATATTGGAATAATAAATAACATATTGGAATAATAAATGACATCATATTGGAATTATAAAAGGCATCATATTGGAATAATAAATGACATATTGGAATTATAAAAGACATCATATTGGAATAATAAATGACATATTGGAATAATAAATGACATCATATTGGGATAATAAATGACATATTGGAATAATAAATGACATCATATTGGGATAATAAATGACATCATATTGGAATAATAAATGACATCATATTGGAATAATAAATGACATCATATTGGAATAATAAATGACATATTGGAATAATAAATGACATCATATTGGAATAATAAATGACATATTGGAATGATAAAAGACATCATATTGGAATAATAAATGACATCATATTGGAATAATAAATGACATATTGGAATAATAAATGACATCATATTGAAATAATAAATGACATATTGGAATAATAAATGACATCATATTGGAATAATAAATGACATATTGGAATAATAAATGACATCATATTGGAATAATAAATGACATCATATTGGAATAATAAATGACATATTGGAATAATAAATAACATCATATTGGAATAATAAATGACATCATATTGGAATAATAAATGGCATATTGGAATAATAAATGACATATTGGAATAATAAATGACATCATATTGGAATAATAAATGACATATTGGAATAATAAATGACATCATATTGGAATCATAAATGACATATTGGAATAATAAATGACATATTGGAATAATAAATGACATCATATTGGAATAATAAATGACATATTGGAATAATAAATGACATATTGGAATAATAAATGACATCATATTGGAATAATAAATGACATATTGGAATAATAAATGACATCATATTGGAATCATAAATTACATCATATTGGGATCACATTCGACTTTGGAGAGTCTTGAGGAAAATACTTGTGCTTTTAAGGCAAAGAAGAGATACTAGGATCTCAGTGTGCATTTCAATGGTAACTTTTTTTAAAGGTGAAAGTGATCAAATTTAAATAAGGTAAGCCTGTAATTTTTGTCTAGGCATAGTGCAGATACCTTTTCATTATGCCTTGTATATGGGCACTAATACCATATTCCCTACATACTACAAGGTGTAAAGCATTTCTTATTTTTGTTTTAAACTGCGGTAAAAATATTGTGCAATAATTTGTGTTGTAAGAACACTCCCATTAAATATAGATTGAAACATAATGAAAGTAATGAAGAACATCATGCATTCATTATCAGCTTCTTCTGTTAACTTTCATAATTACTTCACAGCTCTTGTTTGTTCTGTGTTATGGTGCAGTATTAAAGCTTAAGCTTGCAGTGCATAGCTGTTTGCTATTGATAATTTAGTTGATTTGTGTCTTTCCAGGATGATAAAATAAACACACTTTTTCTATTATACATTCAAAGTGATTAGAAGAAGCTGTATCGTAAAAAGTAGTCTGTAGAAATGTGGTTTTACAGAAGAATGTTGAGAGTACCATGGACAGCTAAGAAAAGTAATGAAGATGTTCTGAGAGAGGTCAAATCAAAAAGAGAGCTAATTTCCAATATTAGAAAGAAACAATCATAATTTTTTGGCCATGTAATGAGAAGAGAACAACTGGAGTATGTTGTAACAACTGGAAAAACTGAGGGACGAAGAGATAAGGGAAGCAAAGATAAAAAATAACAGACAGCTTAAGAGAATGGCTTGGCAGAAGGTCAACAACAGAAATGATAAATAGCTGCTGAGATCGAAAGTTGTGGAGAGACATGATCACCTACGCCAGTACTTGGATGATGTTGATGAATCCTAAAATTAAAAACTTTTGTGATAAAAAAATCAATGTTCAAACCCCTGAAACTCTGATTTGCCGATGTTTGATCTCTTTTCTATAAGCATTAACTTCTAAAATATATTTCATACAGAAATATCGACATTAGTAAAGATTTATGTTTTGTGTGTGATGACGCTTATTGAAACCACTTCCATAAAACATCAGTTTTAAGAATGAGTGCAATGTACTAGACTCACAGCTTTTTCATTAATAAATGATGTAAAATTTCTAAGATTAGAACAAAAATGCCACTTTCAGATGAAAACTGACAGTTGTATAATGACCGATGTGTTAGTTACCATTTTGTTCACTGTTTGTTTGCATCATGGCTGATCATTTTACAGCAAAGAGTATATGATGTGTTGTGACATTATCAGATCTTACAATGGATAGACTGGTTTTACTTCTCTCTCTCTCTCTCTCTCTCTCTCTCTCTCATTCTCTCAGTGACCATTCTTTTTTGTTCTTTTTCCTCTATTTATTTCCTTCTCTCTTTCAGTGACTTGAATTAAAAAGTCCATTATGAGTTTAGATATGAACATATATGCACAGATGTGACTTAATCATACCTCACATTTTCCACTGCTTTTTTCTCCCTTGTCTCATTTCTTAACACATTTTTTTTTTTTTTGGCCTTTGCCTCTGGTGAAGTCCTTAAAGACTAGGAACTGAATTTTGTGTGTTAATCTGTTTTTCCCTGCCAGCCATGCACACAGGGGTCCCTCGCCTCACAGGCAGATAACTCATCTTCAGAGGTACTCATACTTTTTCCATCAATGAGTAATTGATTTTTCAATCTGGGCCTCATTAATAAGACCAGGGGTAGCTGTCGCAGAGAGAAATCACAAATACAAATCTCAACTGGTGCAGAATTCACAACCTCTCTGTTTCAAGACCGGCATCTTGTCCCAATACCAACCAGTTCCCTAAAAGTATGTGGTTTATAAAAAAAAAAAAAAAAAGAAGAAATGGCAGCCCCAATATGTGTCTAAATTATTTTTCAGTAGAACTGTACTCAACCTCAATAGCAAAAAGACAGAAGTAATGGTAACAACAAAGAAAAATACATCACTGCAATGCACAATAAAAACAAGTGGAACAATATTAAAACAGGTAAATGAATTTAAATATCTGGGAACATTATTAACCTCAGATGGTAGATGTACAACGGAGGTGAGATGCAGAATGGTTCAGGCAAAAGCAGCTTTCCAAAAAAATGAGGAAGATACTATGCAATCCATTTTTGACAATAGAAACAAGAAAAAGAGTTCTTAAATGTTATGTAGAGCCAGTCTTAACATATGGATGTGAATCATGGACAATAGGACAACAGACAAGAAAATCATTGGAGGCTGTAGAAATGTGGTTCGACAGAAGAATGTTGAGAATACCGTGGACAGCTAAGAAGAGTAATGAAAACATTCTGAAAGAAGCCAAAGTAAAAAGAGAGCTAATATGCAATATTAGGAAAAAACAATCATTTCTTGGCCATGTAATGAGAAGGGAACAGCTGGAATATATTGTAACAGCTGGGAAAATTGAGGGATGAAGAGATAGAGAGAAGCAACGAGAAAAGATACCAGACAGCTTAAGAGAATGGCTTGGCAGAAGGTCAACAACAGAAATGATAAATAACTGTCAAGATCGAAAGTTGTGGAGAGACATGATCACCTAAGCCAGCAGGCATGGTACTTGGTGATGATATTGGAGAGTAGCCTCAAGAGATGGACCAATAACCTGTCAGAAAATACTAATGCAAGAGAATAACAGCACTCTATGTATGAAAGTAGCATCAAGAGACAATCACTATAATCTATTTATGTGTTCCTGGTTCCTCTCCCTTTGTGGTTCCAGGCGAGAGCATGTCTAGTAATGCTTGTAGTTGGCTTTAAAAGCATGTGTCCTATCCATCCTCACTGTTTTAAACTTATCTTTTCTTCAGCTGTGAGTTGGTTCATTTTGCCACAGTTCATCATTTCTTCAGCTGTGAGTTGGTTCATTTTGCCACAGTTCATCATTTCTTCAGCTGTGAGTTGGTTCATTTTGCCACAGTTCATCATTTCTTCAGCTGTGAGTTGGTTCATTTTGCCACAGTTCATAATTTCTTCAGCTGTGAGTTGGTTCATTTTGCCACAGTTCATCATTTCTTCAGCTGTGAGTTGGTTCATTTTGCCACAGTTCATCGTTTCTTCAGCTGTGAGTTGGTTCATTTTGCCACAGTTCATCATTTCTAATGGTGGTTGATAATTTTTTGGAAGTACCCTATTTATGCAGGTGATAATAAGTGTCCTAGGTTTCCTTGTATTTCTGGTTGATGTCCACATTTCTTACCATGAAGTAATACAAACTTGACATTTGTATTGAACATTCTTTGTTGATATTACAATAGATGGGAGAATAACATTAAGAGATGGACAAATAACCTGCCAGAATTTATATCATTCATTCCCGCTTAACAATCTTATTCTACATGCTCATCATCATCGAGTGCCTTCTCCGCAATGAAGGTTGGCTACCATGGAGCGCCATTCTGCTCTGTCTCTTGCTTTGATGGTGCAGGTTGTCATAGGCTGATTTGTCCATCTTTTGATGTTACTTGTCCATGTTAGTCTTGGTCTGCCTCTTTTACCTTGTATTTTCCCCTCCAGGATTACTTTTAGTAGGCTGTTGTGTCTTTTAACATGGCCCAAAAATCGCATTTGTCTTGTTTGAATTGTGCTTAGTAGTTCTCTTTTCATTTTAGTTGTTTTAAGACTTCATCGTTTGTTTTCTTTTCCTTCCATCCAATTCTACCTATTCTTCTATATATCTACATTTCAAAGGCTTCAATTCTCTGTTCTGTTTTCTGGTCTAATGTCCATGTTTCTGCACCATATAGGAATATTGAGAAGATGTAACATTTTGCTATTCTTAGTTTTAGCCCTGGTGTTAATGTCAAATATGTTCTCTACAAATTCTACATGCTACTGTTGTATAAGTAGACAAACAAATGAAAAGACGATTAGAGGCCACAGAGATGGGATTTCTCCGAAGAATGTTGAAAGTTCCCTGGACAGCTAAAAAGACCAATGAGGAAGTTCTCAAAGAGGCCAACACAAAAAGGGAGCTCTTAAAAAACAGAAAGAAACAATCAACATTTTTCAGGCACATCATGAGAAGAGGAAAGTTGGAATACTTGGTTACAACTGGCAAAATAAAAGGAAAGAGATATCGCGGGCGACAAAGAGAGAAGATACTGGATAGCTTGGTGTCATGGCAGGGAAAACAGTCAACAACAGAACTGATACGATGCACTGTAGATAGAAGATTGTGGAGGGACATGATCACCTACCAACCGGTATGGCACATGATAATGATGATGACTGTTGTATAATTTTTTCCTACACAAGATGTGATTCTTAATCCTTCCCATGCTGTTAGACGTCACATTGGGCTTGTAGTGTTTTCCGCCACACATCTTTATTTTGGACGAGATGTTTGATTTTCATATTATGAGGCTTTGCCTGCCAACTTTGTTTCTCTTATATGTATTTTTTTTAGTGTCTCTTTTGGTCTTCCTCTTTTTCTATATCCTGATGCTTTCCATAGAAGAGCCTGTTATGGAATTCTCTTGCTGTCTCTTCTCATCACTTGTTCTGCATATTTACATCTTCTTTCCTTATTTGTAGATAAAATCTTTGGTTGCATGGTCTTTTCTCTTATTGTAATATTAGTCTTGAATTCATTCCTTTGTGCACAGAGTATTTTTCTTGGGCATTCTACATGCTACAATTATATCATTTTTTCTTACTCCACACCTGATTCTATGCTACAGTTATATTATTCTTTCTTAATTCACATTGGTGCTGTTCATGTCCGTTGTTGGAATTCTTTGACGCAATTTATTTCCATGTTACACATTAATGTAAACTACTTCATCAGCCGCAGTTTTGTCTCTTTGGGGAATTTTCTTCGTGTTTTGTTCATCGTAGGCTGCTTACACTAGAGTAATCAGACAGAAATCTAAAGGGAGTGAGATTGTGTGTTCGGCGACATTGTTATGTGCTACGTCATCGTAATGGTTCCCTAAACTGGCCGTGCACAAATCTTACGGTCTGCTGTTTGATGTGTGACAGGGCTAATTTGAAGACTGACTGTGTGTCTATATGTTCGGAATTGGAGTCATCAACGATGGCCTAACATCATCAAGTGCTACGACGATCATAATTTTCAAGAGGACGTGACTTACCGGTATATGGGGATAGGCTGCGGGAACAGTTGGAGGCTGTGCATGAAAAGTGTTCCTTGTTGCAGTTTCCTCATATTACAAGTCACATGTCTGTGTTAGTCACCTCTAGTGACTCGGGCAGACGGTGCTCGTAAACCTGTGAGGGCCGACCATCTAAGGGCAGAATCCCCCTACAGAAGAGATCATCTGCTGCCTTGCAGGAAGATTGGGGACAATCAAAGGCTATGGAAAGCAAACCTGAACAAAATGCTGGCTGAAATCGGATGCACTGGGCCACTGCCGCAGAACACAGTGCAACGTTTTAACAGGTATTCAAGCGGAGTGGATCTAACAGGCTTAAACAGACAGCTGTCTTCGTGTGAGAGTCTGGAGTCCTACTCTTATTGAGTCCTGATCGCAGAGAGAGAGATTATTTCCTACTCCACATCTGATTCTATGCTACAGTTATATTATTCTTTCTTACTCCACATCTGATTCTATGCTACAGTTATATTATTCTTTCTTACTCAACATCTGATTCTGTGCCACAGTTATATTATTCTTTCTTACTCCACATCTGATTCTATGCTACAGTTATATTATTCTTTCTTACTCCACATCTGATTCTATGCTACAGTTATATTATTCTTTCTTACTCCACATCTGATTCTATGCTACAGTTATATTATTCTTTCTTACTCCACATCTGATTCTATGCTACAGTTATATTATTCTTTCTTACTCCACATCTGATTCTATGCTACAGTTATATTATTCTTTCTTACTCCACCTCTAATTCTATGCTACAGTTATATTATTCTTTCTTACTCCACATCTGATTCTATGCTACAGTTATATTATTCTTTCTTACTCCACCTCTGATTCTATGCTACAGTTATATTATTTTTTCCTACTCAACATCTGATTCTGTACTGCAGTTATAGTAATACTTCCTATGGCACATGATAAGCTATGCCATTCCATCCTACTCCACATATGATTCTGTGCTACAAATATACTTCCTGCTCCACTCACCACAGTTATATCACCTTATCTGACTCATTCCACATTGAATTTTGCATGTTGCCTTAATCTTTCTCACAGATTTCTCTACTTAATCTCTTCCTCTTGAATGATTCTTTCATTATCATAATAACTTCTTCCATTTTTTTCTTCAAATTAACCTCCCTTACCAAATCTCCCTTTATCAATTCCACTATATTCAAATCACTTCCTCTAATCTCTCTCTCTCTCTCTCCCCCACCCCCTTTCCGGCTCCTTCAGCCATCTTCTACCTCTAACTGCAGTTGTTTTTGGTTTCTTTGAGGCTGGAAGAGTATATTCCTCATCACTGTCAATTTCCAACATGAGACTCTCATTTTTGTTCACTAAATTCAGATTAGGGTCTCACAAAACAATGACAACCATTGTTGTTATGAACAGTCTGAACTATCATTATTGGAATCATTTACAAAAATTGACTGGCTTCTTCAGCTGTCATCAACTGAATTTTAGCATTACAATCACTGCTACTTGAAGCCATTTCAATCAGTTGATTTTTGCTTACACTGCTGTTTACAATACACACTAGATCCAAATTAAGAAAATACACTTTAGCATGCAGCTTTCAACTTGTACCACGTGAGGAAGAAGGAAGGAACTCTCCAGTGAAGGAATCTATATGAGATAGTTGATCTAAAATAAGTGAATACAGTTTGTTGGCAGTTTACACAAATAAAATTGAGAGTGACGCACTATACCTTTAAACATTTGTAACCAAAATCGGCATGGTGCACCTTGCGTCAAATCATATGGAAAGAGTTCATCTTCTTTAATATTAATCACCTCTTATACTTTCTTCCTTAATCACGTCTTGTATTATCTTCCCCAATATTTCTCTTAATCACTTTCTCATTCTCCAATCTCTCAACCCAGTGTCTCCATTAACCACTTCTTCTAATCTCTCGACCCAATGTCTTCCTTAAACTCTTCCTGTAATCCCTCTACAATATCTCTCTTATCGCTTTCTCTATCTCTCCCAACATCACTTCATTTAATCTCTCCACCAGATATCTCCTCAATATCTCTCTTTATCATTTCCTCTGTTCATCCAAGCCAGTGTTTCTTATGCCCTCTTATTTCTAACATAAAATGGATATTTACTTACCCTTATTTATCCTTAATATCTTCTACTAATCTCTATCTAGAATAGGAATGGCAAAAAGTTATTTTAATGCCATTACAAATATATTAACATCAGAACAAATAACGCCAGGGCTAAAACTAAGAATAGCAAAATGTTATACCTTCTCAATATTCCTGTATGATGCAGAAACATGGACATATGATAAGAAAACAGAACAGAAAATTGAAACCTTTGAAATGTCGATTTATAGAAGAATAGGATGGAAAGAAAATAAAACAAACAATGAAGTCTTAAAACAACTAAAATGAAAAGAGAACTACTAAACACAATTCAAACAAGACAAATGAGATTTTTGGGCATTATAAAAGACACTTTTAGAGCAGTGATCTCTGCAAGATGTGCCATTTTGGCACGCAAGGTTTCTGTTTTTGAGATTGTGGTTCTGCCCTATGTGCCATCTTCGGCTCGAAAGGACAATAGATAGATAGATAAAAGACACAGCAGCCTACTAAAAGTAATCTTGAAAGGGAAAATACAGGGTAAAAGAGGCAGAGGCATACCAAGACTAACGGGGACGAGTAACATTAAAAGATGGACAAATCAACCTATGACAACCTGCACCATCAAAGCAAGAGACAGAGTGGAATAATGTTCCATGGTAACCAACCTGTATTGCAGAGATGGCACTCAATGAATGAACCTCTATCACAATATCTCCCATTACCATTTCCTCTAATCTAACCCTTAACATCTCCTGCATCCTTCTCTAATCTTTCCCCATAATTCCATTCCCTTATCCTAATTTCTCCTCTCAATACTTTCATGTTTCATCTATGAGAAACTAAACATTGATTTTTATCACACAGTTAATAAGGACAGTAGCCCCAAAGTTTGTGTGAAGTATATTGTTGTTATTTTGAATGTTTCAGCTTTAAATTATATTTTTTTTAAATTAATGATTCTTTGTTTGTTCTGGCTTTGTAAAAATTATTTGAAATTGATCATTTTCCTGGTCTATCCACCAAATGCCTACATTTATGTTAAAAGCAGTACCATCATCATTATCAAGTACCGTGCTACTGAATATTCTAGAAATTCATCTTATAATATATGTGTGTCTGTGTATGTGCAGATTTTTTTTTTTTTTGGGGGGGGGGGGGGGGGGGGGGGGATGGAAGGACAATTGCACCCAAACAACTTAACCAATTCAATGGGACAGTGGGAATAGGTTATGATTAGATTTAGCACAGCCTTGGCTTAAAGGGGATATAAAAAGGGTATAAAATATTGAAGTTATTTTGAAATTATGGGAAAATTATTTAATTTTGAAAAACAGGAAAAAAAAAAAATTACAGTTACTGTCTTGGGCTATAATTATAATCTAAAACGAATTTAGATACACAAGGAGTTTCAAAATGAGTAATATTTACATTTCTTAATACAATATAATATAATTTTTTTTATATTTGAAACTAGAGGTTTTATATAACTTTTTAAGTACCAATAAATCAACAATCAACAGAAAAAATGTCATATATATAATGGATGATTCATAACTGAGTTACAATAGTAATGAGTCGACAGATATATATATATATATATATATATATATACATCTCTTAATTTAGAGTAAAAATGTTAATAAATGTTACATGAACCAACAACAGAAATATCCTTTAAAATGTTTCATAATTAAGCAATACAAAATTTTCTGCAAAATATTTTAAAATTCAATATGAGATTTTAATTGTGACATCTCTAAGGAATTCAGTGATGTCATGGCTTCTGTAACAACATTGCACACGCTTTAGTCTAATCACACAATCATGTATTTTTGTTTCCTAGATGGATGTTGGCACCATTGATTGTTTTTCCCAATTTTACTCTTTGAGTTATTTGCGGGTCATCGTTGTTGCACTCCAAACATGTCCATATGTGCTCAGATCCCGTCCTCAGCAAGTCCTGCATTGTCCAGCGACTGACAACTCCAGTTCTGTGTGGTTGATAAGTCTTCTTTTACACCCACTAAGTTTCTCATTTCCGGCTGTGTCCTCCTACTTGAGCTGCTGGCAGATTCTGGTGCCAGCACCATCCTGAGGCTGTCTGGTTGTCTCCTAAACAGTGGCAGAAGTGGAACAGGTCATTTTTATTTGACGAGAAAAGCAAGCCTATAAATACACGTTGAAATAGTCAGTGATGTCATATGACCTTACGGGAACTGGTTGGTCTCAAGGCAAGATGCCGGCCTCGAGACAGAAAGGTTGTGGGTTCAAATCCCAGCTGCACCGGTTGGGATTTTTATCTGTGATTTCTCTCTGCGGCAATCACCCCTGGTCTCAGCAGCGAGGCCCGGCTTGCAACATCAATTACTCAGTCTACTGAAAAAATATGAGTACCTCCAAAGTCTGCCTGTGCGGCGAGGGACCCCTGTGCACACGGCTGCCAGGGAAAAATTGTTTGCATGATGAACACGCAAAATTCAGTTTCTAGTCTCTAGGGACTTCGTCAGAGGTAAAAGCTGGCGAACGAAAAAAAAATGACTTTAGTGTTTGGTGATGAAACAAGGACTGGAGCACACGATGATCATGTTGGCTGACAAATATAAGTTCCGCTCTTGATCTGTGAACTATTTCTACACCTGGAGTGTCCCAATGAAGGAGGGGTTGAACACAATCTTATTCTTGTTCTAAATTAACTATTTTAAGAAAAAATTATCCATTGATAGGATGAGAAGTACCAATAAATTCACTAAATGAATGACTCCATGCTTCAAATTATTTGTTTTTGACACCCGCCCCAGCACTGTTGAGAATATGAGGATATTGTGGTTGGTGTCAAACTAATTGACATTCAGATCAACCAATCCAGTTGTTTTCTGGACAGCCTGTGCTTGAGCAAAATGATGATTTTCTTCACAAGATGCTTCAAAGGAGCACACAGCATCATTTTCAGGGAGAGACATCAGAGCTGTCATGCACATCTTTAAAGCAACTTTGGCATTATTTTCATGCATATACCGGAGTCCATTTACCTGAATGCTTCTAAAAATGCATTGTAAAAAATGAAAGAAACACCCTTTCAGGCCTATTTGGAAATGCATTGTAACGGAAGCCATTTCAAAGTTAATTATGATTTTAGCAGGGTGCAGATTTGACCGAGCTTTTTAGTTCATTCAAAAATGTGGTACATGAATCCTCTGTTTTTCTTGCTATTGGAGCATGCACTACGGGAATCATGCCTCATCCGGGATACAATGAATGGTATATATAATTTTTAAAAAGTGGTGCCACAGTTTCTGTATATTTCATCGCCATGCCAATTTACAGATTGTGATAGTAAATTCATTTTCGTTCTGGTGGTGAATATAAGTAAATGATTTATATTACTTTAGTTGTGAAGAAGAAGAGATTGTTCTTCTCAGTGTGTCACAGTATAAACCAGTGGTATAACCAAATCTTGGAGACTTGCTGGGATTGAGTTGCTTGCCCTGCCAAATTTTTTTTTTTTTTTCAACTGATTCATTTGATGGCATTTGGCCTGTGACAGCAAGAGAACTATATAGTGTACAGTGACAGCAAGAGATATTATAGTGTGTACAGTGACGGCAAGAGATATTATAGTTTGTACAATGATGGCAAGAGATATTATAGTGTGTACAGTGACGGCAAGAGATATTATAGTTTGTACAATGATGGCAAGAGATATTATAGTGTGTACAGTGACGGCAAGAGATATTATAGTTTGTACAATGATGGCAAGAGATATTATAGTGTGTACAGTGACGGCAAGAGATATTATAGTTTGTACAATGATGGCAAGAGATATTATAGTGTGTGCAATGACGGCAAGAGATATTATAGTTTGTACAATGATGGCAAGAGATATTATAGTGTGTACAGTGACGGCTTACCATCAAAAATCATAAATATTATCAAAGACATGTATGATGGTTACACATGTGCAGTTCGAACAGAGGAAGGACTGAGCGAATGTTTCCCAATAGAAACTGGGGTTAAACAAGGATGTATTTATCGCCCTTGTTATTTGGAATTGTTATGGACTTCATAATGAAGAAATGCTGCACTGGTAATAAAGGCATCGAATGGATACAAGGAGACCATTTGGAGGACCTCGACTTTGCTGATGACATAGTTCTCATCAGCAATCAGATAAAAACGATGCAGGAAAACACAAATGAACTATCATCAATAGCCAGCAAAATTGGGCTTGAGGTCAATCATGAAAAGACTAAAGTCATGAAAAGTTTAATTCCAACAAGTGACAAAATATACATGGAAAACAAACCAGTAGAAGAGATCGATTACTTCATCTATCTTGGAAGTCACATTGATCGAGAAGGGGATACGAGCAAAGAAATTAGAATCAGACTGGCTAAAGCAGCAATGTCTTTCAGAAGCCTTGAAAAGTTGTGGAAATCAAAACTCATTAGCACAAACACAAAACTTAGGCTATTCAAATCAAATGTACTATCAACCCTTACATATGCGTGTGAAAGCTGGAAAACAACAAGAGATATAGAAACAAAGTTGAACGCATTCGAAAATAAATGTCTAAGGAAAATACTTGGTATAGAATGGAACGAATTCAAAACAAACGAGGAAATTAGAGAAATCGCCAATCAACCACTAATATCTTCAGTAATAAAGAAAAGACGATGGTCATACGTTGGACATGTGATGAGAAGAGATAATAATCGAATAGCAAAGCAAGCCCTCATATGGGAAACAACAGGTAAAAGAAAAAGAGGAAGACCCAGGGAGACACTGAGAAGAACATTGATGAGAGAGGCAAGAGCAGCAGGAATCGGCTCCCTCAATGAGATAGAACTGCTTGCACAGAACAGAGACAGATGGCGAGATTTGATAAAATATCTTTAAAAGAAAACTGCTAGAACAAAAATTCATATAGGAGAAGGTGTATCTTGGTCTACGCCCTATGGGCCGGTTACGGCTCGAAAGGTCAATAGATAGACAGTGACGGCAAGAGATATTATAGTTTGTACAATGATGGCAAGAGATATTATAGTGTGTACAGTGACGGCAAGAGATATTATAGTTTGTACAATGATGGCAAGAGATATTATAGTGTGTGCAATGACGGCAAGAGATATTATAATGTGTACAGTGACACCAAGAGATATTATAGTGTGTACAGTTTTTATAGTAACGGCTAGAGATATTATAGTGTGTACAGTGACAGCAAGAGATCTTATAGTGTGTACAGTTTTGTACAGTGACGGCAACAGATATTATAATGTGTGCAGTGACACCAAGAGATATTATAGTGTGTACAGCGACAGCAAGATATTATAGTGTGTACAGTGACAGCAAGAGATATTATAGTGTGTACAGTGACAGCAAGAGATGTTATAGTGTGTACAGTGACAGCAAGAGATGTTATAGTGTGTACAGTGACAGCAAGAGATATTTTAGTGTGTACAGTGACAGCAAGATATATTATAGTGTGTACAGTGACAGCAAGAGATATTTTAGTGTGTATAGTTTTATATAGATGTAGGAGTGGATCAGAAAATGATAATAGGTCATAAAGATAGGTCAGGCTGTGAACTTCATTTCTTCGAACTGTCGGTATTACAACTGTCCTTTGTAGCGTACGTGCGGTTAATAATGTAATTTCTTATCACTTGTCATCTGCACCTCGGATATTCCAGGATTAAACTGTCTATATGCTGTTGACTTATGTGGGAGGGAGGTTGATGTGTAAATTAGTCGCCTTGTCGTATGAACATCAGATTATTTTGAGATTGTTGATATGTTTCAGTTTCACCAGAGCCAGCATGATGCTCTTTCGGCTGACTCAGCAATAGCCTTCATTGTTCTTGTTCGCATTACCCCCTTAATTCCTGACCTCTTTAATAGGTCCCAGGGGATGAGGTCGTGAATCTTCTGGCACTATCTTCTACAGCGAACACACTAATCTGGAATCCTTGCTGTCTCAGCTCTTGTATTTGGCGAGTTTAAATATATGCTGTTCCTCTATTCTGGTTTTGAATAGCACTATGAGCTCTATTAAGTTGTTGTGGGTAATATCTGGTGTTTAAAATGCAATGTCTGAATGCATCTTAGATCTCTTTATGCACTCTGGTACTTCCCTCACCCTGGGAGGTCAACAGCCAGCCATCTCCAAGTCATTCGCTATATCCAGGATCATTGGGGCATTCCAGTTGTTTTGTTTGAGGCGTGCAGCCTGTCCAGCTCTAAAAAAATGTGTTTGTTGATGCTGGTCAAAGAACAAGCAGGTTTTAGGAAGAACAGATCATGTGCTGATCAAATAACTACGCTACGTATAATAGTTGAACAAAGTTTAGAACTAAAATCCCACTTTATATTGGATTCATAGATTACGAAAAGGCATTTGATAGTTTAGACAGAAGAATGCTTTGGAAGTTGCTGAGTCATTACTGAATCCCCATAAAATTTATTAACCTGATAAAAACAATGTATGAAGGAACGAAATGTAGTGTGGTGCATGAAGGACAGATTACAGAAGCATTTGAAATAAGAACAGGAGTAAGGCAGGGATGCTTCTGTCTCCATTTCTCTTTCTACTGGCCATAGATTGGATTATGAAAATAACTCAAAATAACAGAAATGGAATCCAGCGGTCACTGACCAAACAACTTGATGATTTAGACTTTGCTGATGACATAGCTCTCCTATCACACAGCCATCAACAGATGCAGGATAAAATGAGCATACTTGATGAGAGATCACAACAGCTAGGACTGAAGATTAATAGAGATAAGACCAACATAATGAGAATTAATACAGTTGGCAATAACCAAATAAAACTAGGAGAAATACCTCTATTAGATGTACAATCTTACATATATCTGGGCAGTAATATAGATAAAGAGGGAGGAACAGAAAATGATACCAAAATAAGGATATCAAAAGCAAGAGGAGCATTCATTGCACTGGGAAACATGGAAATCCAAAGAAATTAGGTTAAATACAAAAATAAAAATTTTCAACTCAAATGTTAAGGCGGTCCTATTATATGGCTGTGAAACATGGAGAACAACAAAATTGACAATCACAAAGATACAGACTTTCATTAATGGATGCCTACGCAGGATAAAAGGATGGAAATGGCAGGACAAAATCACTAACATAGAATTATGGAAATGTACCAGTCAGAAACCAGTGGATAAAGAGATACAGCGAAGACGATGGCGCTGGATAGGACACACTACGGAAGCCAACTGAGAGTATTACACAACATGCCCTTTGTTGGAATCTCCAGGGGAAAAGGCCAAGGAATTCTTGGAGAAGACAGATAGAAGTAGAGATGAAGATGATGGGGAAAAAATGGAATGATCTTAAAAGAATGGCAAAAAACAGAACGACTTGTAAAGTGTTTGTTGAAGACCTATGCTCCACTGGGAGCTAAAAAGGTAGAAGAAGAAGATGCTGGTCAAATTTTAGTTTTGAACTTCATTATTATAATGTCTACAGTGAACTCTATAATGATGAAAGACCAGAGCTGAACAATTCAAACAATGAAACAGGACCACCAATAATGCATAGTGAAATGGAGGCAATTCAACACATGAAATGAGATAAATCTCCAGGTCTAGACAATATAACAATCAAAAAGATATATGCATTAGTAGAGCTGGGAGTACAAGTCATTACAAAGCTACTCAATGACAGTGGACACATACCCGAAAATCTACTAAAATCTATCTTTGTAGCCATACCGAAGAAGTCAAGCGCCACTGATTGCGAAGACCATCACACTATTACGTAGGGAGGTCAAAAAGTAATGCACACCAATTTTTTTCTTGGAAACTATTCGGGCAAAATGTGTGAAATTTTCACAGATTGTAGCTGAACATCCCCTTGACACTACCTATTTGTCAACATAATCTCCGTCCAAGCGTATTGCCTTACGCCAATGCGAAACTAGGTCATGAATGCCTCGTTTGTACCAAGTTTTGCCCTGCTCGCGTAGCCATTTTTTAACTGCACGGATCACACCCTCATTATTGTCAAAGTGTGTCCCA
Source organism: Megaustenia siamemsis (assembly GCA_032433765.1). NCBI lineage: Eukaryota > Metazoa > Mollusca > Gastropoda > Stylommatophora > Ariophantidae > Megaustenia > Megaustenia siamemsis. The sequence goes on from JAVIAB010000126.1 coordinate 31,498,718, forward strand.
CGCAGGAATTTTTTGAGTGGTCCAAACAGATGGAAATCTGAGGGAGCCAGATCAGGGCTGTAAGGAGGATGGGGCAGTACAGTCCAACCAAATTTGTTGATTGCTTCCCGTGTTACCAGACTTGTGTGAGGGCGTGCATTGTCATGTTGAAGCAACAAATCTGCAGATGGCTTATTAAGCCGAACTCTGTGGAACCGATTTTTGAGTTTTGTCAGTGTATTGATGTAAGCTGTCGAGTTGATTGTCTCACCTCTTGTCATTACATCAACAAGAATCACACCATCAATGTCCCAGAAGACAGTGATCATCACCTTCCGGCTGATGGAGATGTTTGAATTTTTTTCTTTTTGGTGACTGCGGATGATGCCATTCCATTGACTGCATTTTGTTTCAGGCTCATAATAATGTGCCCACGTTTCGTCACCGGTAACAATTTTTGACAAAAAACATTTCTCCTTCAACACCGAAACGCTCCAACAATTCAGAACAGAATGTTTTCCTTTGAACTCTGTGATCATTTGTTAGGCACCGAGGAACCCATCGAGCGCAAATCTTTGAATATCCGAGAGTTTTAAAAATTGCGATTGCACTTCCCTTGCTGACTGTAAGCTGCAATGCCAATTGCTGACTAGTGATACGCCTATCCTTACGAATAATGGCATCAGCCCGGTTTAACATGTCTGTGCTGGTAGCCGAGGCAACACGTCCAGAACGTGGTAAATCATGCAGCTCCACTCGTACACTTTCTGCAGCTTTAATTCTCTGAACCCAGCGACTAACTGTGCTCCTATCGACTGCAGAACATTTGTACACTGCACACAGTCGTTTATGAATGTTTGCCACAGTTTCTTTTTCCGCAACCAGAAATTCTATGACAATTCGCTGTTTGTAACGGACATTGTTGACAAGCTCCATTTTAACGGTTCATAGATTGCGTAATATTTATCAAAATGCTGTGCAATTTGGTACACATAATTGGAACATGTCATATTCCAAGTGTGCAAAATTTCATATTCCTATCTTTATTATTAGCCGAGAAAAAAATTGGTGTGCATTACTTTTTGACCTCCCTTTAGTAGTCTCATGAGCCATATGACCAAAATATTGCTAAGAATCATCATGAGACGTGTAAGAAACAAAATAAAACCAGAAATGAGGAACAATGTGGATTTGTAAAAGAAAAGGGCACCAATAATGCAATATACATCCTAAGAACATTGATAGAAAGAGCTATATAAGTGCTTTATAGACTACACAAAAGCATTTGACAAAGTAAAACTTGTGGAAATAATCAGTATGCTGGAGAAATTAAACATTCATGGCAAGGATCTGCGAATCATAAAAAAAAACATGTACTGGCAACAAACAGCAGCTATACGAATTAGTAACTAAACAGGACAATTCCAATATATAAAGCAAGGAGTCAGACAAGGCTGTGTTCTGTCGCCGGATTTGTTTTCACTTTACAGAGAACATATTATGAGATCAATAGTAGACAAAAAAGGAATTGAAGTCAACTGTCACAACATAAATAATTTGCGATATGCGGATGACACAGTCTTAATAGCAGAGACAGAGAATGAACTACAAAAAATGATAGACATAATAGTAAAAGAAAGCAACAAGAAAGGTCTCAGTCTGTATAGTAAGAAAACAGAAGTAATGGTCATATCGAAGAAACAATCATCACCATCAGGCAGCATAAAAATAAACAGGACAGATCTGAAACAAGTGCAATGTGTCAAATACTTGGGCATAATAATATCAGAAGATGCATCATAGAAATAAAAAGCAGAATAGCTGAGGCCAAAATAGCATTTCAGAAAATAAAAAAAAGTCTTATGCAACAAGCCTATGCCAATAGAAATAGAAAAAGAGTTCATCAGTGCTATATAGATCTAATTCTGACCCATGGAAGCGAATCATGGACAGTAGATAAATAAATGAAGAAACAATTAGAGGCCACAGAGATGGGATTTCTCAGAAGAATGTTGAAAGTTTCCTGGACAGCGAAATAGACCAAAGAAGCCAACACAAAAAGGGAGCTCCTAAAAAACATCATAAAGAAACAATCAACATTTTTCGGGCACATCATGAGAAGAGGAAAGTTGGAATACTTGGTTCATCATCATCATCGAGTGCCGTCTCCGCAACGAAGGTTGGCTACCATGGAGCGCCAATCTGCTCTGTCTCTTGCTTTGATGGTGCAGGTTGTCATAGGCTTATTTGTCCATCTTTTGATGTTACTCGTCCATGTTAGTCTTGGTCTGCCTCTGCCTCTTTTACCTTGTATTTTACCTTCCAGGATTACTTTTAGTAGGCTCTTGTGTCTTTTAACATGGCCCAAAAATTGCATTTGTCTTGTTTGAATTGTGTTTAGTAGTTCTCTTTTCATTTTTAGTTGTTTTAAGACTTCGTCATTTGTTTTCTTTTCCTTCCATCCAATTCTACCTATTCTTCTATATATCCACATTTCAAAGGCTTCAATTCTCTGTTCTGTTTTCTTGTCTAATTTCCATGTTTCTGCACCATATAGGAATATTGAGAAGATGTAACAATTTGTTATTCTTAGTTTTAGCCCTGGTGTTATTTGTTTGATGTTAGTATGTTTTTCATGGCATTAAAATTACTTTTTGCCATTCGTATTCTTTGTTTATTTCAGTTGTTATTTTCCATCACTGGTTATAGTATGTCCAAGGTAGTTGTAGTTCTTAACTGTCTCCAGGTCTTTTCCTTCAATTTTGATATCCATTTGTGGATTTTGAGTATTTCCTTGGTTACAACTGGCAAAATACAGGGAAAGAGAGATCATAGATGACAAAGAGAGAAGATGCTAGATAGTTTGGTGTCGTTGCATGGAAAACAGTCAACAACAGAATTGATATGATGCACTGTGGATAGAAGACTGTGGAAGGGCAAGATCGTTTACACCAACCGGTATGTCACATGATGATGATTAACTGTACCTCAAAACAATACAAGGAATGTTAAAGGAACTAAAAGCCACTGTACTGTTCATTTGTTTCTTCTTACCTTATCATCCATAGATGAACCAGGTAGGTTGGTGTAAATTAAAGAAATGGAAAATAATAAACCACACGAGAAAGTTTTCACTAAAATAAATATCTGCACGACTATATCTAAATATAATTGTATTCTTTGTTTTTTGTTAGCTGTGTATACATTTGAATGACATTGTTTAATGTTTTTTTTTTTCGATTTCTTTTTATTTTTTTTCCAGGGAATTCAGAGAGTCTTCACACATGTTAGCTACGCTGTCTTTTCTTTTATCTGCTTATCTTTCATTCTTAAAGCGCTAGGCTTATCTCATAAAGCCTTTATTTTACAATGCTTTTATCCAGGCGATACTCTGCATGCTTATATTTTGTTAAGATAATGAATTTACCATTCTAAAGTAATTACATATTTATTTCTAGCTGTCATTTAGAAAAGGACAAATTATTAAAATTGTTTTTTGTATGTAATCCTACTTTGTCTAAGAAAAAAAGGTTTTTATTTTTTAAAATTTAATACTAATGAACTTTTTTTTTTAAAAAGCTAACGTTGAAATTACTTTCAACTATTTTTCACTATATTAAAAAAAATGTTTATATGTTATTTTTTAGGACTTACCATAGTTTTCTTCAGATTCTTTTATTACTGCTTGCTTAATTAATAATTGTTATAGTTGGGAATAAAATACAAAGTAGCGGAAAAATTATCAAACACTTTATAGATTGCTTGCTTTAATTAAATGTTATTGATATATCTGGAAATGAAACTGAATATCGGAAAAGAAAATATAAGCCAGCTTGTAGATAGTAGCTTATTTTGAACAGATAAAAGTCCCACCTGTGGAGCTTTAAACACAAGGCATTGCACAATAAATCTTGGAGGATAGAGCCATCACTAAGGATAAGGAAATCCTTTTCACATAACAACCAAAGCAGCTTCCCAAAACAAAGGAAACCCTGCAGATGTTTTTCATGCAACAAGACAACAGCTCTGTCACACTAAAGAAACTTAACTTTTACTGAGAGCCTTGTACATTTTCTAATCATAGTCCCACAATGTACAGTTGACTCTTTCTTTAAACCCAGAGACAACCCTTCTCAGTGAAGAGGGTAGCCGAGGACATGGACCACTCTCTTTGAGTTTTCCTCATAAAAAAACAACATTAACTAGCACTCTCTCTCTCTCTCTCTGAGAGAGAGAGAGAGATTTCATTATCATGCATTGATGCCCACTGAATATGTTAATATCAAACTTTTGCAAGAGATCTAACCTCTCTACCTGTTTCTAAAGTTTACATAGTATATTCCTCTATTATTAAACCTAAATTGGATATAACAAGACATGGTTATAATGACAATATTTTGACGGTCCTGACGATCTCATTATAACTGGATTCTACTGTAATTATTTTAAAGATAACTTATTTTGAATAAATGTTATTCCTGAGTTGTGTTATTTAAAAAAAAATCAAACACTAAGTAGAATTTAATCAGTTTATAGATAGTTTATTTGAATTCAATGTTATTGTTATATCTTGTATGTCATATTTGGGAATCAAACACACAAAAATAGAAACAAAATTACCAATCAGTAAATTGAGACTTTCACTTTAGATTTAAATTTAAACAAACATCAACATTAAATGATTAAGGCAGCTATGGTAGAGTAGTGCAGTCTATTGAGTAAGGACAAGAGGTCAGGTTAACTCACTTGATGGAGGTTCTAGGTTCACTTGTTCTTAATTAGGTGTAAATTTATACTTGGAAAAAAAAGATGATCTGGTGTAATGCTGACCACATTAATGTACCAATGGTGAAATAATTAACACCACATTCCATATATGCCATGCTAAAGCATGATGGGGTTCCTTCTTTTTTCTTTATATCAACAAAAATGACTGGCCGAACTTGTCACATTGTGAACACAAAATTGTAAACACTTTAGCAGTTGTACACATGCTATGAACAGACAAAATGAGTGTTGCAAACATATTTTTGTTCAGTTCATAATTTTGTCCCCCTTTTTCATCCTAAATCATCATCATGCCCTGCAGCCATGCTGATCAACCCCTTCCGCAACCATCTGTTATGCTGAAGTTCCCCACATCACTTCATCCATAATTCCCCAACCACATTGTTATTCTAAACATACAATTTTGCCTATATGTTTGCTTATGTGTCTGTTGAATGTTATATTGTTTTTCTTGAACTTACAACAGATGATATCTTTGTGTTGAAGGCTGATTGTAGTTAGTAAAAATCTGCTACACTTTCAGTCGATTGCTTTGATAAAAGCGCTCAAAAGTAATGTACATCTACTATTTATGTATATATATCTATCAGCATATTTATGGACTTTGATATCTTGGCTTACAGCAAACAATCATAATTTGTCAGAAGTTTGGAAATACATTAGTGTTTTAAGCTGGGTGCTGTTTTAAGGTGCAGTCTATCTCATGGCTGATTCTGCTAATATTGAATCGACAGATCCCACAGCAGAAGGAGCAAGGTGTATTTGTGCTTGGCCTCTTCTCCTACTTTTTTCTTCTTCTAAATTTAATATCTCTTTCTCACTCACTCTCTCTCCTCTCGCTCTCTCTCTCTCTCTAGCTATATATATATGTGAAAAACTTAGCCTGTTACTATTTTCTGCTTACTACCTGATTATGTTGTGATATTATTCATGATATTCTGCTGTCAGCTTTGTCAGACAATGCATTTGGTGAGTATGTGAGAATCTTGTCAGAGGCTATCTTTGCTTCCCTCATTCTAACTGTCAACAGTCTATCTCAGTTTGATTTCACCTGCTTTTAGCTCAGCATTTAGTACATGCCTCCAGGTATATCATTTTATATGTTATCATTTACATTATTAACTCAACTATGAGATTTATATTTCATTTTTGTAGTTACATTTTTTAATGAACCTGTGTCTGAATCTGCTGGGGCTGCAGAGGTTTTCAAAAACTCAGATTTTCTTTTAGTCAAGAGATCACTGTCTGGGTAACTGTCTTGTCAACTTTTATATAAATTTTAGGGGTTTTGTTTAGGGCTGTAGAATAAAGGTTGCTAACTCAGTGCATTCATTAGTTATTCAGGACAAGAATTATGGAAAGGGGTAGCTGATACTCTCTCTGAAGCTGGCAGCAGGAAAACCCAGTACTCTCACCCAGTGAACTACAGAAAGGCAAAGACCATCCTACAAAATAAATGCAGAATAAGCTGGAAACAAAAGTTGCAAATATGTGACATTCAGGATTAAAAACATCTGCTGTCCCTGGCATGGCCAGACCATCATTTTCTGCTCCAGAACAGGTCATTGCAGACTTGTGAGCCACCTTTATCATCTAGAAATAACCAACATTAACAAATGCCACTGCAGAACACCTTTAGATAACATAGACAAACAACAAAAATTGTGAAGATGATATGAAGACCTAGAGAGCTGCAAACATAATCCTGCTGATAGAGGGAAAGACATAGTGATAGTGATCCTGGCAACAGGGAAAAAAACATAGCATGACCAAAAGCTTCTTCATCATAGGGAGAGGGAGGAGTTTTAATTTAAATCCTGATAGAAAAAAAAAAGGCTTTTAGGTACTACAGTGATTAAAGGCATGTTCATCATGCTCTGGCGAATGACAGGCTTGTTTCTGTACATTTGCTGTTTAGTGTCATCAACTCAGAAATAGATTGTTTAATGTTGGGGTTTCACTGAGCACATTTTTAAAAACATAGAGATGTCAGGCCTACAAATTAATGGAAAGATAATCAATAACCTAAGATATGCTGATGATACTGTACGACTAGCAGATAATCCTAAAGATCTACAACAATTGCTTAATGAAATAAACATGACAAGCAAAAAATATGGACTAGATATGAATATCAAAAGAGTAAAACTATGATCATAAACAAAGAAGATACTCAAAACCCACAAGTGGATATCAAAATAGAAGGAATAGACCTGGAGACAGTTCAGAGCTACAACTACCTGGGACATACTATAACCAGTGATGGAAAATGTACAACTGAAATAAACAAAAGAATAGGAATTGCAAAAAGTAATTTTCATGTCATGAAGAACATACTAACATCAAAACAAATAACACCAGGGCTAAAACTAAGAAAAGCAAAATGTTACATCTTCTCAATATTCCTATATGGTGCAGAAACAAGGACATTAGACAAGAAAACAGAACAGACATTGAAGCCTTTGAAATGTGGATATATAGAAGAATAGGTAGAATTGGATGGAAGGAAAAGAAAACAAACGATGAAGTCTTAAAACAACTAAAAATGAAAAGAGAACTGCTAAGCACAATTCAAACAAGACAAATGTGATTTTTGGGCCATGTTAAAAGACACAACAGCCTACTAAAAGTAATCCTGGAGGGGAAAATACAAGGTAAAAGAGGCAGAGGCAGACCAAGACTAGAGCCATTTTCAATATGTAACATTTTGTGTGCCACCTCAGCAAGGTAACTATACTTGGTAAACATTGAACACCATTAATCTGAGTAGAGACACACATAGCATATAAAAACAAGCATTTTTTTTAAAATTGCAGTTATATTCCCAGCTTTGCTTTAACTTTTTTTTTTGTCTTTCAGAATTTTATATTCAGATTTTCCTTGCTTCTAAAATGAGCTAATTTAGAATAATTTAAATTATTTTAATGATTCATTAAAAAGTACCAACATCTGATAATTACATTATAAAGCTTTCATAAATGTTAAGGGCATTAATTTGCACCAATACTTTAATTATAAAGGATTTAATTATAATTCAATGAATGTGTTTACCATAAAGGGAGTCTAAGGCAGAAGACTTAGTAACTCATTTGTTATTTTTACCTTTCCAACACTTCTGTGTGTGTGCGTTTAAAAAACAATACTTTGCAGTAATATGAAGTATTTGTTTGGATGTTTTGATAAAAGATATGCAAAGATTATGAGAAACTGTTAATTTTAGACCAATGTCAAATTCAAGGATATACACATTGTGGTTATTCATCCAAACCGCTGAAAGACTTATCCCTAAGAACTGACCTCTGTGAGCCAGATGTTTAGTTTGCACAGACAGTTTGTATTATATTGGTTTGCATAGATAGAGTTTGTCTTATATTGGTTTGTATAAGCAGAGTTTGTCTTATATTGGTTTGTATAGGCAGAGTTTGTCTTATATTGGTTTGTTTAGACAGAGTTTGTCTTATATTGGTTTGTATAGGCAGAGTTTGTCTTATATTGGTTTGTATAGACAGAGTTTGTCTTATATTGGTTTGCATAGACTGCAAGACTAGAGAATGTGTTCTGCATTTTCTGGAGATAAACCAAAGGATCATTATCTTGAAGTCTGAATTTCCTAAGACTTTTGTGTTTAAGTATTAGTCTGGGACCAACACTGGCAGCATCTGAGCTGAGATTTGTCAGCAAATCAAAGATGACAGCTTGCATCATAATCAGAGATAGGTCAGACAATCTTAGGTGACAGCTTGCATCATAATCAAAGATAGGTCAGACAATCTTAGGTGATAGCTTGCATCACAATCAGAGATTAGTCAGACAATCTTAGTTGATAGCTTGCATCATAATCAGAGATTAGTCAGAAAATCTTAGGTGATAGCTTGCATCATAATCAGAGGTAGGTCAGACAATCTTAGGTGATAGCTTGCATCATAATCAGAGATTAGTCAGACAATCTTAGGTGATAGCTTGCATCATAATCAGAGATTAGTCAGACAATCTTAGGTGATAGCTTGCATCATAATCAGCAGCCATCAGCTGATCAAAGGTGCTAAGTGGTCTAAAAGTAAGATGTTAGCCTCTGGACAAGAGGGTCCCACAATCGAGTCCCACTAGGGAATGACAATTTTTCACTTTGAATTCATGATTTCCTTGTTGTGTTACATTCCCTTGATATCTGGGTTGTGATATCTGATGTTTAGGTCTCTCAGATAATGGTAGAAACAGAATTCCTTTTACACCTTTCTTCTTCTTCTTTCCTTCCTCATCTGCCTTTCAGCGTCGAGGGGAGATATAATTTGCGGTCTTTTGCTCTTCTGTTCGCCTCTGCTGCTGTTATGTTTCCTAGTGCTTCTAATATTCCATCGATCCATCTTTTCGTGGTCGACCCTTGGGTCTGTTGTTCTCACAACGTTTGTTGAAGGCTCGTTGTGTTGTGTTTTGTTCTTTCTGCCTTGTCACGTGGCCGAACCATTTTATCTGTTGTTTCCTTATATATTCTATGGCTAGGGCTATTCCTAGCTTTTTTCTCAGTTCTTCATTTCTGATCTTGTCTTTCAGACTGTTTCCTGTCATTCGTCTAACACATTTCATCTCTGTAGAGGTTATTTTTCTTATTGTTCTTGCATCTAGAGTCCAGGTCTGGCATTGGTAGCACAACGTTGGAATGAAGATTGTATTGTATAGTGCTCGTTTTGCCTCCAGAGTTATTTCCTTGTTGGATAATAGTGGTGATAACTGTCCGATGATTTGACAAGCTTTGTTGCATCTTGATTCTATCTCTGCTGTTTGGGAATTGTCGTTTGTCATTAGACTTCCTAGGTATTTGAATTCCTCTACTTGTTTTAGTTGTCTGCCTTCTATAGTTATGTTGATGTTCTGTTTATTTTTGGCGACATTCATGACTTCTGTTTTGTTGATGTTGATTTTCATGTTGTATTTTGTTCTAAGATGTTGAGTTTGTTTAAGTGTTCTTGTAGGTCTTCTATTGTTTCATGTATTAGTGCCTGGTCGTCTGCAAATAGAAGCTCGTTGATCTCCTCTGTCTCTGATGGGTTGGCTAGCTTGCATATATGGTCCATGTATGTAATAAACAGTAGGTGGGATAGTACGCACCCCTGTCTTACCCCTGATCTAACTTCGAAGTGGTCTGTGTAGCCTGTTGCTGTTCTGACCCTGCAGCTGCTGTTGGCGTAGAGACTTTTAATAATGTTGGTTAGATGTTGGCTTACTCCGTATGTTGTTAGTATCTCCCACAGTTGTTCTCTGTTTACTCTGTCGAATGCTTTTTCCTGGTCAATGAAGGCTATGTATAAGTTTTGGTTGTGTTCTGTCGTTTTTTCTGCAAGCTGTTTTAGTGTGAATAGTGTATCGTACATCCTCTGTTTTTTCGGAACCCCATTTGAGAATCGCTTAACTGTAGTTCTATTATTGGTCTCAGTCTTTTTTCCAAGATTTTGGCGTATAGCTTTCCTACATGGCTGAGCAGAGATATACCTCTATATTGATTGCAGTCTCTTTTACACCTTTGACAGTTGGAAATTGAAAAGAACAAGTTAGAAATGGCCACTACTGTGAAAAACTGACAGGAAACAAATCTCTAAGATAAAAAATTATAGTACCTGTGAAGTCAGAGAATATCAGCCTGTATGGTGAGGGACACCATTGTGTCCCCCAGTGTGAAAAATAGGAAAAAAAAGTTATCATCATGTACCGTGTCTGCTGGTATAGGTGATCATGTATCTCCAAAACTTTCGATCTCAACAGTTATTTATCATTTCTGTTGTTGACCTTCTGCCAAGCCAATCTTTTAAGCTGTCTGGTATCTTTTCTCTTTACTTCCCTCTATCTCTTCATCCATCAGTTTTCCCAGTTGTTACAATATATATTCCAGCTGTTCCCTTCTCATTAGATGTCCAAAAAATGATGATTGTTTCGTCCTAATATTGGATATTAGCTATCTTTTTGCTTTGGTCTCTTTCAGAGCGTTTTCATTACTCTTCTTAGCTGTCCATGGTATTCTCAACATTCTTCTGTAAAACATTTTTTTCCATATTGTGGAAAAAGTTATATCCATGCAAAATTCATGCAAAACTTTGTTAACCTCAGACGAAAGATGTACAACATATGTGAGATGCAGAATGGCTTAGACATAAGCAGCTTTCCAAAAAATGAGTAAGATACTATGCAATCCATTTTTGACAATAGAAACAAGAAAAAGAGTTCTTAAATGTTATGTAGAGCCAGTCTCATATATGTATGTGACATATGGATGTGAATCATGGACAATAGGACAACAAACAAGAAAAATCACTGGAGTCTGTAGAAACGTGGTTTTACAGAAGAATGTTTGGAATACCATGGACAGCTAAGAAGAGTACTGAAAACTTTCTGAAAGAGGCCAAAGCAAAAAGAGAGCTAATTTCCAATATTAGGAAGAAGCAATCATCATTTTTTGACCATGTAATGAGAAGAGAACAGCTGGAATATATTGTAACAAATGGGAAATTTGAGGGATGAAGAGATAGAGGGAAGCAAAGAGAAAAGATACCAGACAGCTTAAGAGAATGGCTTGGCAGAAGGTCAACAACAGAAATGATAAATAACTGTCGAGATTGAAAGTTGTGGAGAGACATGATCACCTATGCATGCCAGCAGGCCATATACTTGTTGATGATGATGATGGAAAATTCAGTCCCTCTGGTCTTTACTAGAGATATAAAACAAACAACAACATAACAGCTGTTCAAGTGTCTATTTCGCTTTCACTTGATGACATTTTCCTAGGAAACAGACTAACCAGTCAGACCAAGTGAATAGGGATCAAGAGGGAAGGCAACAAGGTACCCAAAAATGCCATACTGAAGTCAGTTTTGTTGGTCACAAAGTAACAAACATCACTGCTTGCTGTAAACCATAAGAAGCATTTGGAGCCACTTAACATCCTTTTAAAGGCCTGCAGTGAAGAGGAGTGTTCAGTGGGTGAATAAAAGAAAATGAATCCGACTCTGAAAATTCCTGTTTGACCTTTAAGTTTGAAAGTTGTAGATAGTGACCATATCTGATGATCAGAATCGAACCCGACCTCTTGCCCTTTGTAGTCCAGTTCACTAACCCCTGATATCTGGTCAATGTGGCAGATAAGCGGCAGGAACCATTCAGGCTCAGTCAAAAAAGTATTCCTTGTTGCAGTTTCCTCATATTCCAAGTCCAGCTTGCTGCCAAGTTTAGTGCTCTATGCACACTGTGAGCTGTGTTTTTCATCCAGATTTTTAAAAATATTCTAATTGTTTACAGTGAATGATGATATTGTATGATGGACAATTCAGCTGTGTTCACTTTCGGTGCCAATTGGCCTTGTCTTTTGGCCTATGCTGTAGCTGCTATGATGGGGATTGCAGCTGCATTTCTTTGTTTGGTTCCTTCAATGAGATGAGTTTTAATTACGATTCCACTGGCAAAGGCAGTTAAGCAATTATGGATTTTAATTTGTTTGCAGTAATACCAGGGTCTTCGATTAACCGTAACCATAATCTGATGATTGGATGGGGAACCTTTTATTCCTTTCTTTTAGTAGTGTTCTTGATGAAAGTTTTATTTTAAAACAAATAAATAAAAAGCTAAGAATATTTCACTTAAAAGTCACATCAATGGTATTTTACAAATCATAGATTACATGAGCAATAAAGTTAGCAATAAAGAAAATGCAGACTTTTGTAAATATAGAATATAAACTGAGGTCATATTTAAAAAAAAAAGCATTAATGAGAAACTCATGGAAAGAACAAAACACACTCCAGCAATAAGAGAACCCAGTGAGTAGATGATAATTGATATTGTTAGATACATTAAGCAATGTGAGTGTTGCAAGATTGACCTTTTTTTTGAATTATCGTTTATAAGCACTGCTGTCATTGAGTTCATTTCTTTGTTACTGTTTTATTTTGTGTATATAATTTATTACTTTAAAAAAAGTAAATAATATTCATGGAAAACAAAATCTGAAGTGATATTTTCATGTTATTTTTAGTCAAATGCTTTTCTAGTAGATAGTTATATTACTGTTTTTTTTAAGCTATCTCTATTACTTTTTGAGAAATCATGACAAATATGTAAGTCTAAATTTAGAGATTTTCCGCACAAAATACTACATTTTCAGCAAATTGACCTGAAAATAAATTATTTTAGGGCACAAAAATTAATTTTCCTGCAATCTTAACCAATTATGTTTCTCATGAAAACATTGCTTACAGTAGATATCATCAAAATCAATTTGCTAGTTTTAGCTGTCCTTAAGTCAAAAAGTTTACTTTTTCTGTTTATTTCAACTTCATTTTGATAACACTGGAGACACATTTTAAGAGAGTGAAGTTTAGTTCCAAACATGTTATTTGGCATTCACAATTCTGTGTGAGTTGTATATTCATATTTATGTCCATCTACAAAAGATAAGATAATCACCGGGGCACACAATTTGTTGATTAACATGAATTGATCTTACCATGTATATATATAATGAAAAGATTAACTGTAACTAAAGAAACTATATTTTAGCTTTAAAATAACAAAGTGTGCACATTAGATTGTGAAAGGTGAATATGATAAATGCACACTGTAATTGTTTGATGACCAGGTAATGAAATAAATAAATGCTCGGATATGGCAAACATTTTTAATTAAGCAAAGAGTTTGGAAAGAAGGAGTAAGATGATGATACTTTACATATTTATACAATAATATAATCTTTAAGTAATCTGCAGCTCTACATTCCTAGAGTAAGAAATTCATAAAGATTAATTATGGCTCAGTTTTAAATATTAGTTATAGCTAAGTTTTAAAGATTAGTTATAGCTCAGTTTAAAGATTAGTTATAGCTCAGTTTTAAAGATTAGTTATGGCTCAGTTTTAAAGATTAGTTATGGCTCAGTTTTAAAGATTAGTTATAGCTCAGTTTTAAAGATTAGTTATGGCTCAGTTTTAAAGATTAGTTACAGCTCAGTTTTAAAGATTAGTTATGGCTCAGTTTTAAAGATTAGTTATGGCTCAGTTTTAAAGATTAGTTACAGCTCAGTTTTAAAGATTAGTTATGGCTCAGTTTTAAAGATTAGTTACAGCTCAGTTTTAAATATTAATTATGGCTCAGTTTTAAAGATTAGTTATAGCTCAGTTTTAAAGATTAGTTATAGCTCAGTTTTAAAGATTAGTTATGGCTCAGTTTTAAAAATTAGTTATAGCTCAGTTTTAAAGATCAGTTAGGGTTCAGCATAATACATTATTAATGATCTACTCTAATTTCCAAGTGTCTATGAGATTTTCCAAATTGAAATAGCAGTTTAAATTGATGCTTGTAGGTGGTGACTGGTTACGAAGATGGTCATAATTTTTATACTCTGTACTTAAATAAACAATTTGTTATCTTTATTTTGTTTTAGAATAGAAGATTATATTCCTATTTTGTGTTTCCATTTTTAGACGGAGGATCAACCAATTGTGCCAACAGAAAAGAAAAGGGGTCAGTCAAATGATCTGACACCAACAGGTAATAAATCTCAAAAGCAGTTGTAAAATTAGATCTTGTAATTCCTAGCCAAATTATTATAAATCGGTTTCTTGTAGAATTGCTTGCATTCAAAGTATTTATTGTAAACTAATTCTTGTTACGTGTGTAAATCCCGTGTGTTACCAGGGCTTCATTATGAGGGAAGTAGAGAATAGTGACACTGCAATCTTCCAGGCATGTCGTAAGAGGCGACTAAGGAGGTTGATTAATGGCTTGACAAGCTGTTGTTGTAAAAAGTATTGTTATGGAAACAGCCATAGATTTTAGAAGCAGTGAACTCTGCAATGTGTGCCATTTTGTTTTTCTGTTTTTTAGATTGTGGTCCTGCCCTATGTGCCATCTTCGGCTCAAAAGGACAATAGATAGATAGAGTTCTCGTTATGTTGTATCTTTTATTACTAAAATTAGAAAATGCAAGTAATAGCAGGTATCTTAACCAGGCGAAGTGTAATCTGGCAATCAGAACATTTCTCGCTGTCTAGTTTTTTGCTTGCCACAGTGAGTGATGTTTGTGAGGAGTTCCTTGATGTTTTTAACCTAATTTTCCCAATGCCGCACCTTTCTCCATCTTCCAGGAACCAAACCCTCCATTTTTGTTCTTTCAAGTTCATTTAAGGTACTTTATGTGGCCAAAGTATGTTAGCTTTAGTAGTTTAATTTGAGATAACTAACAAGTCTTCATCTACTTTCAGTTTCCTGAAAGATTCCTGTTGGTTACTTTGCCTATCCAGAATATTTATAGGATTCTTTTGCAGTGTTTCATCTTTCTAAAACTATAGCAAACATAACAAAACTAGCACTGTCATGGAAACCACAGGGGAATTAAAAACTGGCAAGATCTGGGAATGTATGGAGAAGGAGGTAATGGAAACCATCTAGGACATTACACATACATATATACAGATGATGCAGTTTTACAGCTGCATGATTTGTCACCTTAATGGATAGATCTCTGTTGTACTGTGACCTTCTCCAGAAATAACAAACAATTCCCTGCAGACTGGTCTTTGTCAGGCCAGATGATAGATATGTGGGCAAACAATTTTTGCCTGTGTTTCTTCACAATAGCCATGTTCGATTATGTGCTCCAATTTTCTTGTATCCTTTTGTGACCTTTTTCATTCATGATAAAATCAGAGTAAGAGATGCTTAAAATTTAATCTTCATAGCTTGTATTTTATTCTGTAGCTCTGCTGTAAGGGTTCATGTTTCGCAAGTGTTTTTGACACTTTAAAAAAAAAAAGTGTGCTCAATTGTCTGATTTTAAAGCCAAAATTGATGTTCTTAAATTTCCAAATCAACATGCCCGTAATGTTACAGTAATTTGGCAAATGTCAATATATAAGTGTAATTTTTCTATCCTTGGAGGTGAGAAAAGAACTAGACAAGCCCATGATGGTTCAACTGGGTCAGAAAGAAAACGTGGACAGACAGATAGTACACCAACCTCAGCCAAAAAGAAAAAAACAAAAACCATTGATGTAGATCTTCCAGATGCCCCTCGTGATGGTGAGTGCTGATTATAATTTACACCTTCTGGCAGTTGTTAGAACTTTGTTGTTCTTCTTCTTCTTCAAGCCCTGTCACGCCAAGTAGCATATAGGCAATATGGTGTTAGTGACCAAAAATTTTACAGACCTTGGCACATGATTTTTGGGGTAATGTGATCGGGATTATGCCCGTGCCGCTTTACTACTTTACTTTCCTAGAAAAAACTCAGTACCCATTTAAGACTGGGTGAACCCGAAACCCGTTGATTATCAAACCCAACTCTTGTCCTTTGTACTCCAGTTCACTAACCACTGAGCTATCATGGCTCCCAGAACTTTGTTCTGACTGATAGTTATGATGTATAGATAATTTAAGTGTATATGAAAAGGGTGTCACAAGACATATTTTGTGATTACTTTGAGAGATTTACGTGAATCTGCTGTTTGTTGAGAATGTATGTGTTGAAGAGCCTATACAAGGTCTGGCAAAAAAGATCTGACACATAAGGAATTTAAGAAATCAGTCTTGTGAGGTGATGCCCTACCAGGATCAGCACAATGCTGCTCTAGTAATCAATGTGAGAAACCCAAGAACCAGTTTCTGTGGCTTTTAATTTATTTTGTTTCCGCAGTTATTTCCAATAAAACCTTGCAATTCTCTTATTTAATATTTTTTTCTGACTTTCTGAATAAATTGTCCTAACAAACTGAGACCTATAGATCAATTTAAATTAAATTTCTTACTGTTATTTTGTGCTAAAAAACTTTTGTGAAAAATGGCTGTAAAACAGTGTGTTAAACCCCTTGGTAGCAAATGTGTTAATTACTTGTATCAGTGCCATTTACTAGAGTGTGTTTTGTTGTGCGGATGAATACCTGTATCAGTGCCATTTATTAGAGTGGTGTTTTGTTGTGTCCATGCATACCTGTATCAGTGCCATTTACTAGAGTGGTGTTTTGTTGTGTCCATGAATACCTGTATCAGTGCCATTTACTAGAGTGGTGTTTTGTTGTGTGGATGAATACCTGTATCAGTGCCATTTGCTAGAGTGGTGTTTTGTTGTGTTTATGAATACCTGTATAAGTGCCATTTACTAGAGTGGTGTTTTGTTGTGTTCATGAATACCTGTATCAGTGCCATTTACTAGAGGTGTTTTGTTGTGTTCATGAATACCTGCTTCAGTGCCATTTACTAGAGTGGTATTTTGTTGTGTGGATGAATACCTGTATCAGTGCTATTTACTAGAGTGGTGTTTGTTGTGTGGATGAATACCTGTATCAGTGCTATTTACTAGAGTGGTGTTTTGTTGTGTGGATGAATACCTGTATCAGTGCTATTTACTAGAGTGGTGTTTTGTTGTGTGGATGAATACCTGTATCAGTGCCATTTACTAGAGTGGTGTTTTGTTGTGTCCATGAATACCTGTATCAGTGCAATTTACTAGAGTGGTGTTTTATTGTGTCCATGAATACCTGTATCAGTGCCATTTACTAGAGTGGTGTTTTGTTGTGTGGATGAATACCTGTATCAGTGCCATTTACAAGAGTGTGTTTTATTGTGTGGATGAATACCTGTATCAGTGCCATTTACAAGAGTGTGTTTTATTGGTCGATGAATACCTGTATCAGTGCCATTTACAAGAGTGTGTTTTATTGGTCGATGAATACCTGTATCAGTGCCATTTACTAGAGTGAAAGAGATGTCAATTAACAACATAAGAATGATGTCTGAATGGTGACTGTTTTTGTGGATATTAGTGATGCTCTACTTATTCTCTACTTGTATCTAGCTCTACTCATGACTGTAGCAGTGTCATAACTGATACTCCTATCAACCATCCACAAGTAAACTGTCATAGAGAGATATTATTTTTATCATGTTTTTAATTTCCCACTGAATGTTCTCAAAGTTGCCTATTTATTTATTTTTTTTCTGTGGATTCCTGTGTGACCAGGACAATAGTTTCACACATTTTTTGTCAAGATTTATGATCACAAAAAAATTACTGCCAACATGTGACAGAGCCACAAATTCATGAGATCATGAAGCATGGGCTGATTTTTCAGATACAGTAACTGTTTTCTTTACCCTTTCCGTACGGAAGCTTTTTATCGATGCAACGGAAGAGATTTCAGAGACAATTTTTCATGGTTTTAAGAATAAATCTGCATATTTATATTTATCTAACATATAACATATTATATATACATTTTTAGATAATTGAACAAGGTATTAGATTTAATCAATACCAAGATGATACAAGACATGTAAAAAGAATATGGTCTGATGACAGTTCACACTAATCAAATTGAGAGTGGCGCACTATGTGGCAAAATGTACGCAGCAGAAATCAGCATGGCGCACAGTGTGGCAAAACGTACAGAAAGATTTAAGGGGGTCTCAGAATGCCTGTACAAATTTAATGCCTTACCCTCTGCTTTCATGCTGGGGTAGTTTAATTTTCTTATTTACAGAAAGTAGTTTTGCAGTGATAATGAGCTGGCTGTATGACACAAAGATAAAGTTCATTTCCTTCTAGACATGCATAAGTTGACCTGTTGGAAGCCTTTCATTTCCTTCTAGACATGCTTAAGCTGACCTGTTGGAAGCTGGAACCTCACAATGGTAACAACAGCACAGGAGGACACTAGACCGCTCACTCTGCCCTAAATGTTATGGTTAAAACAAGCTATGCACATACTGCATGTTGTGGACCATAATTTGTTTATGTACAAGGAGACATACTTAATGAACATCTTTTTAACTCTAGATTATGATGTCTATTTGTGGTCAACATGTTTACAATTAAATATAAAAATTGAAATAAAAATTATTACCACTTAATTGTTACATCAGGAGCTCTAAAAATGGTGTTTTCTTTGAACCTTTTGACACACAGCAAACAGGGAGAACTCAGATTTCCTATCTCAGATTGATTTATGATATGGATTTGATCTCAGGGGTTGGACATGTTACAATGTCTATCGGTACGGACACTGTAAGTCCGTCAGTATATTCGACTACCTCATAGCATAATTTGATGTGTTTCCAGAGTTACAAATGGTTGTTTGATGGCTGATGACCGAAGGAAATTTACCTGGTCAATGCAAAAAGGAAAATTAACCAATTTGTTAAAGATTGGAAAATTTTGTTCGCATTATATGATATCATATGTCAGGAAATCAGAAGGGGAAAAAAAAAATCCAACAGCTATGGAAACAAATCAAACACTCAGGAGTCACCGGAAGTGGTAATTAGGAAGGTACAGAAAAGGAATGTTTGAACACAGAAAAATACCAAATTTTTTAAGAATTTGTGTTTTGATGCAGTCATTTTTACTATGGTATGATAATCTAGGGTGAAGTGAAAGTTATCCCTAAATATTGTGGTTATAACAGTCTACGCACATGCTACATGTTGTGGAATACACTTTGTTTATGTACAAGGACATACTTAATGAACATCTTTTTCAATGAAAGTAACCTTTGAAGATGCAGCAAAACAACTGCTGGAGTTTGGAATAGCATTTGTCTCGTGTAGGAAAAGATGTCTGAAAAACCCTTGAACATTTGCCACTGTGGTGTTGAAGATCTGTGGGTTTGCATTGAGGTTGATTCTTGTAACAAATAATTTGCTTGAAATGATGTTTCAGAATTTATTTTACAGTTTGCAAGTTCCACTGGCCCTTATTATAACATAGCAACTTGCTTCTAGGGAAATTCATATAATAATTTGGCCAACCAATAAGAAATAGGTGCTATAAGAAATAGGTAGTAAATAAAGTAAAGAGCCCCATCACGCCAAGTAGCGTATAAGTAATATGGTTTAGTGACCATAATTTGTATAGACCTTTGCCACATGCTTTTTGGGGTAATGTTGTCGGCATTATGCCCATGCCGCTTTACTTTCTCAGAAAAAATCTGGTACCCATTTAAGGCTGGGTGAACCCGGAAGCCACCAATCAGTATCAAACCCAACCTTTTGTCCTTTGTAGTCCAGTTCACTAACCATTGAGCTAATGTGGCTCCCATAAGAAATAGGTACTACAAGAAAAATGCACAACCATAAATTCCCAAAGTGATAATGGACACTGATGTTTCCTGCTTGGAAGAAACTCTGAAACAATCACAAAAACTGCCATAAAGTGGATTCTGAGGGAAGATGAAAGAGGCGGACACAGGACAGCCTGATAGAGATTTAGAATGAGGCAGATTTAGCACAAGCTGTGACTATGAAGATTGGCCACAGACTGAACAATTGAGGAACTTTGATGTTGCCCTATAAGGTGAGTAGGCTACTGCTTTGTTATAGTGAGTCTCTGCCCTGGTCAAAGAGAGAAGAAGTCTTATCTTTATTATTTTAAAACATCCAATAATAGTTATTTCAAGTGTCCTAACTGATTTCCTCAGAAATACACCCACTTCTGAATGTGAAGAAAACACAGGAAAAAGCTCATTCTAAAAGAACCAGACCTCAAAATTAAAGTCATCAAAACCTGAGAAGTCAAGACACAAAGATCGCAGCTCAAAGACCGATGATGGAGCTAGTGAGAATACCAGTAAGTCTGATAACCTTAGACCACAATTGTTTTGTCCATTGGTTTGATAGTCAATGAGGCTGAATACTTAAAATAAAATGAGACCTAAGTTAGGTTAGGAAAACATGTAGAGAGAGAATTGCTGTTGCATGTGGATTATGATACCTAATTTGATTCATTTGTGAAGGGTTCAGACTTTTACTCTAGTGGTTCATGATTAGATTAGGTGAGATTGAGGGCTTAGCCTTATCATTCTTCTTTCTCTGCTGTGGTCACTTATGCTCTCAGTGTCTCAAATAGATGAGTTGCCTCTATGAATGTAGCTGTCTGCTAGAGATCTTCACAAGTGCCTCATAACCTGCCTGTTATCCTTTCAGAGCTGGATAATAAAAATCTTTGCCCCGTGTCCAGGTTGAGCTTGTAAAGGGACTCATTGTAGTTTAACATTGAAAAGAGTAGGCTGCATGCTGCTGACTGGGCTAAAAGGATCAGAAAGTAACATTTTTACCATTATTGAAATGGAGGGGGGTGGGGGAAGAAGAGGTTACTGCTGAATGGTCTAGAATTAAGTCCTCAGGCTCTGGACAAGAAGGTCTTGAGTTCAAACTCCATCACAGTTGGTGATAATTTTTCTTTACAGATTGCTTTATTCTCCCCTACATGGCCTCTACTAGATGTGCAATCTTACATATAACTGGGCAGTACTATAGACAAAGAAGGAGGAACAGAGAATGATGCCAAAATAAGGATACAAAAAGCAAGAGGAACCTTCATTGCGCTAGGAAACATAAGGGAATCCAAAGAAGTTAGGTTAAAAACAAAAATTAAAATTTTAAACTCAATGTTAAATCAGGCCTATTATATGGCTGTGAAACATGGAGAACAAGAAAAAATGACAATCATGAAGATACAGACCTTCATTAATGGAAGTTTGCACAGAATAAAACAATGAAAATGGCAGGACAAAATCACTAACATAGAATTGTGGAAAAGTACCAGTCAAATACCAGTAGACAAAGAGATACAACGAAAACGATGGCTCTGAATAATACTCACACTGTGGAAGAGGAAGACATGGAATGATCTTAAAAGTATGGCAAGAAACAGAACAGCTTGGAAAGTGTTTGAAAACCTATGTCCACAGAGAGCTGAAAGGTAAAAAAATAAGAAATCCCTTCCCTGGTCTCTGTATAGTGAAATCTGCTGTGGCATTGAATAATGATGAAAAACAGGAAGTGTCATGTGTGCATTCAGTGCACATTAAAGCAGTTACAAATTGACAAGTGTAGACCAAAATGGCTGCCATCTGTGAAAAATTGTAAAGCTGTCTGAAAAAAAAACCTACCCATGCTGAAGAGGGATGTGTCGGGTCAAAAGGTGCTGATATTACTGCAAGCTAGCAACACAATGTATCCATGACCATACAACAAGTGAATGCTGAAAAAGATTGAAATATAAAACAACCTTTTCTTAAAATATGCCATGTACCTTCATTGGTGCAGAGATAGTCCTTTGTGATCAGGAACAGAGAGAGATTGGAGTACAAACGGATGCTACAAGAGTATAATGGTGATAGTACTATATATCTCAAAAATGGAGCTCATAGTGGCAGCCAAAATTAATTTTACAGAACATTACAAGAGTGCTCCCAGTTTCCAAGGCTACAGCAGAGACAATGTTAACCAACTGCAGTGGTCTTCAAATGGGTGAGGTTGTGCCACTACAGTGGTCTTCAAATGGGTGAGGTTGTTGCCACTACAGTGGTCTTCAAATGGGTGAGGTTGTGCCACTACAGTGGTCTTCAAATGGGTGAGGTTGTGCCACTACAGTGGTCTTCAAATGGATGAGGTTGAGACAAGCCAAGATTTTTACACCTCAGTGGTCTTTCCTTGTGTTTCAGGTTAACAAATCAAGCAAAGAAAGGTCTCATTTAAGATTAATCAATTTTATGCAATGCTAAAACATTATACCTATATGTATATTTCCCTACATTTATTGAAATAACCAGACATTCCTCCAGGTTTTCACCAAAATGAAAAACATGAGCAAAACTCACTAACACAGAAATAGTAGAGACCCAAATCTAACCATAATATATAATCCATAATGCTTTATCAGTGAGAATTGTAGACAATGAATAAATAAGACAGAACATTTGCTTGCAACACCATAAGTTAGATTCTAGGTGAGACTGATATGTATTCCGTGAGCAACTAAGACATCTTAAGATGAGAGATTTTACCTGAAAAAAAAAGATTAAAAGACCTGATGTATATATACATTAATTTATAAAGCAAAATAATAAATTAATGTATAAATCTAAATAAATTAATTTATAAAGCAAACTAAATTAATGTATAAAGCAAAATAAATTAAAGTATGAAGCAAAATAAATGAACTCTAAAGGGAAGACTAATTAATGTGATGGAATTGTTTTTACTAGAATCTATCTATCTATAGTCTTTTCGAGCCGAAGACGGCACATAGGGCAGAACCACAATCTCAAAAAACAGAAACCTTGCGTGCCAAAATGGCACATATTGCAGAGATCACTGCTTCCAAAACTTATGGCTGTGTTTCCATAACAATACATTTTACAATGACAGCTTGTCAAGCCATCGATCAACCTCCTTAGTCGTCTCTTACGACATGCCTGGAAGGTCACAGTGTCACTATTCTTTACTTCCCTCATAATGAGGCCCCGGTAACACCCAAGAGTTTTACTAGAATACAGAACTTTAAATACAGACAACTGGTGTCTTGCAGGAAGATCAATGACTGGGAAAGAGTTGAACAGTTGCAAAATCAGAAATGTAACTCTCTGTGCTAAAGAGGAAGAAAATAGACTCCTTGTGACATTAGAAATAATTACAGACAAATTAATGCAATCAAGTTTTCTGGATATAGTGAAATAGCTTGAAAGATAAACATGTGAAATAATTTTAACGACAAATGATTGGTGAAGATATGGATATGTATAATGGTTGGAACAGATGAATTTACTTCATTGCATCTGAGAGTCATATCTGCTGAGTATCACTTGGACTTAATGTTGACCTCTCCCCCAGGCCACTTGAGTGGTGTGGTGATGGCAAGGGAAGCCTTTGGAAGACAGTCAACTTGATCAGATAAATTAATATGACTGTAAATCACTTTTTTAGCAACTTTTTATTTCAAACATTTTATTTCAAATTATCACTGTTTCACACACACATATTGACATACTGTTAAGGAAATAAATATGCACTGATATAATATTCCTTTTTTAAATGTGATCTAATTTATCTTATTTCAGATGCGGTGAGTTGATTTCTGCTGATGATTTGAAAGCATCAACATATAAAGTTCTCTGCAAACTTCCATCAGAATTTACAATTTCATTTTGCAATTTAAAACAAACTGTGTTTATCTATCTATCTATTGTCCTTTTCAAGCTGAAGACGGCACACAAGACAGAAATTCTAGACTCTCTTGTTAGACAATCTTTGCTAACATGTATCAGACTTTGCATTCAGGGCCTGCATTATCAGGGCATGCATTCTTGGCTAGTCGAACCAGTCCTATTGTCCACAGAAGACTAGTTGAATCAGTCCTCTAATTCATAGTAGACTAGTCGAACCAGTCCGATTGTCCACAGTAAAAAAAAAAAAAAAATAAAGTACCCCCGTCACGCCAAGTGGCGTATAGGGAATATGGTGTTAGCGACCATAATTTTTACAGACCTTCGGCACATGATTTTTGGGGTAATGTGGTTGGTATTACACCCATGCCGCTTTACTTTCCCAGAAAAAAAATCCGGTACCCATTTAAGGCTGGGTGGACCCGGAAGCCGTCTGTTGGGATCGAACCCTACCTCTTGTCCTTTGTAGTCCAGTTCACTAACCACTGAGCTATCGCGGCTGATAGTCCACAGTAGACTAATCAAACCAGTTTTCTTGTCCACAGTAGACTAGTCGAACCAGCCTTCTTGTCCACAGTAGACCAGTCAAACCAGTTCTCTTGTCCACAGTAGACTAGTCGAACCAGTCCCTCTTATCCACAGTAGACTAGTCGAACCAGTCCCTCTTATCCACAGTAGACTAGTTGAACCGGACCCTTTATCCACAGTAGACTAGTCGAACCAGTCCCTCATATCCACAGTAGTCCAGTCAAATCAGTTCTCTTATCCACAGAAGATTAGTTGAACTAGACCCTTTATCCACAGTAGACTAGTTGAACTAGACCCTTTATCCACAGTAGACTAGTTGAACTAGACCCTTTATCCACAGTAGACTAGTTGAACTAGACCCTTTATCCACAGTAGACTAGTTGAACTAGACCCTTTATCCACAGTAGACTAGTTGAACTAGACACTTTATCCACAGTAGACTAGTTGAACTAGACACTTTATCCACAGTAGACTAGTACAATAACCACTGCTCTGTCTTGACTGAGGACAATGATGTGCATGAAAATGGTCAGTGTTGACATTTAAGACAAAGACATTTTTTTTTTTTAGAGAACATAGAAGACCATAGTGGCATACTGTTATCAATGAGTTTTTTTTTTTTATATTATCATTACTAAAGTGATATATTATAAATAATATATTCATGGTAACCCTTTCTTATCATTCTCAGACATGGTGCTTATCTAAGGTACAAGATAGGAAAATTGAAACATAAATATTTTTAAAAAATCCATTATTTTAAAAAGTTCATTCCTCTTGACTCAAAGGTAGCATATAATGAGCAGGAACAAAAATCTCCTAAAAATACAGCAGTTCCAGTATTATTATACTTTACACTGCTCATAATAACTGTCAGGCCTCAGGACATTTAGAAATCCAAGATATTAGATAGACAAAACAACTAACAACTTGGCTTCATTTAGAAGGCCAAGGGTCAGATAGACAAAACAACTAACAACTTGGCTTCATTTAGAAGGCCAAGGGTCAGATAGATAAAACAACCAACAACTTGGCTTCATTTAGAAGGCCAAGGGTCAGATAGACAAAACAACTAACAACTTGGCTTCATTTAGAAGGCCAAGGGTCAGATAGACAAAACAACTAACAACTTGGCTTCATTTAGAAGGCCAAGGGTCAGATAGATAAAACAACCAACAACCTGGCTTCATTTAGAAGGCCAAGGGTCAGATAGATAAAACAACCAACAACTTGGCTTCATTTAGAAGGCCAAGGGTCAGATAGATAAAACAACCAACAACCTGGCTTCATTTAGAAGGCCAAGGGTCAGATAGATAAAACAACCAACAACTTGGCTTCATTTAGAAGGCCAAGGGTCAGATAGATAAAACAACCAACAACCTGGCTTCATTTAGAAGGCCAAGGGTTAGATAGATAAAACAACCAACAACTTGGCTTCATTTAGAAGGCCAAGGGTCAGATAGATAAAACAACCAACAACCTGGCTTCATTTAGAAGGCCAAGGGTCAGATAGATAAAACAACCAACAACCTGGCTTCATTTAGAAGGCCAAGGGTCAGATAGATAAAACAACCAACAACTTGGCTTCATTTAGAAGGTCAAGGGTCAGATAGATAAAACAACCAACAAATGCGCCTCAGGATAGGCAAAACCATAAAAAACAGGCTTCAGCTAGAAGACCAAGAGTCAGACAAAACAACCAACAAACTGGCTTCAAGGCATTTAGAAAGCAATGAGTAGGATATGAAATTTCACAGAAATCTTGCAGTAGTATGGGTTAACAAACGTAACCTTGAATACTGTAAAACTCAAGAATGGTTAAGGAGACTAAACTGATTTGCTATAATTGTATTACTCTAATTCCTCAAAGTTCTGATGACTGCTCATGTTGAAATATAAAAAACAGCTGTTATACATTATCTTTACTGAACTTATATTTTACACACACACAAAATGAAGAAAAAAATGTACTGCCTCGTGTACATGACTACTTTGTGTTTAGTCTCAACTCATAGACCTCTACCCCGTTTTCTTAACTTCTATCTTATCTTAGAACTTCTGGTTGGTGCGACAGGCCAAGAAGTTTGCTTAACTAATTCAGGCTCAGGACTGGTGACATATTTACTGCAGTGTTTTGAAATGATTCCTTCTAGTCTGGATTTTTGTTTGCAGAGACAGAGTTGGGCTGGTCGCATTCACCTGACCAACAAGTCAATATGGTTGTGGCACCGGCACACAGATAGTGCTGTAGGTGACTGACCATTGGTTGAAGTAAAATGATACCAGCTTTGCCCTGGGACAGAATCTGTTATTCAACTGCAAATTTGCCATAGCTGGACTATGGTCGGATTGAGTGTTTCATTGAAGTGGAAACCTGACTTCATTTGTTGGGACAGCGATTCTTGGGGCTCGTTCACTGGTCTTGAAGTCTACACAGATCTGGCGCTGGTGCATGGGTAATTTCCTAGTTTGATCAGATATATTATTTCAGTTGGAAGAGTGATGTCCCCTAAAATATGTCTGCCAAAATACAGTGGTTCTACGCATTCTTGGCGTTGGGGTCATTACGCTGGCATGTAATCATTTCGGAGTATCTGTTGATTGGGCGTTGGGTCCAGGGGTTAGGTTTAGCTTTAGTGTTAAATATTTATAAATATATTATAACGCGTGACAAAAACGACGCCACTCGGCCTAATTATGATCTTCTGATCGAAGGGAATTGTGTGATAATTAGTAAGAAGAAGCATAAGAAAGGATAGACAAACTAGCCTATATATATAGGCGGATAATTAGTAAGAAGAAGCATAAGAAAGGATAGGGGTTCAGCCAATTATTAATTAACATCTCGATTTGGACGCAGGCGCTGACCCGAACGCCACGCTGACCCAAACGCCAGTGTGAGTGACACATGCCAGCGTAATGACCCCAACGCCAAGAATGCGTAGAACCACTGTATTTTGGCAGACATATTTTAGGGGACATCACTCTTCCAAACTGAAATAATATATCTGATCAAACTAGGAAATTACCGGTGCATGAAGGTTGTGCAGCCAACGATGGCTGTTACAGCAATCCTGAAGTGTGCATCATGAGTTGTTTGCTTTTTTTCAAAATGCAACACATTCACTACAACAGTTTGAATGATCAGGATAATCAAGTAACACCGTAAGTGACACCATTCCATTCAAAAGTTTTATCCTTACATTAATGAAGCTTATTCTATTTTTGATCCATTCTATTCGTACCAAATAGGACAATTCCAATATATACAACAAGGAGTCAGACAAGGCTGTATTCTGTCACCGGATTTGTTCTCACTTTACAGCAAAAATATTATGAGATCTATAGGAGACAAAAAAGGAATTGAAGTCAACGATCATAACATAAACAATTTGTGCTATACTGATGACACAGTCTTAATAGCAGAGAAGGAGAATGAACTACAAGAAATGATAGGCATAACAATAAAAGAAAGCAACAAGAAAGGTCTCAGTCTGAATATTAAGAAAACAGAAGTAATGATCATATTGAAGAAACAAATATCACCCTCCGTGCAACATAAAAATAAATAGGATAAATCTGGGACAAGTGCAAAGCATCAAATACATGGGCACAATAATATCAGATAAAAGAAGCACTACAGAAATAAAGAGCAGAATAGCTCAGGCCAATATAGCGTTTCAGAAAATGAAAAATTTGTCGTGCAACAAGTCTATGTCAATAGAAGTGAGATCATCTGTGCCATTTAGAGTCAATTCTGACTTATGGGGGTGGATCATGGACAGTAAACAAACAAATGAAAAGACAATTAGAGGCCACAGAGATGGGATTTCTCAGAAGAATGTTGAAATTTCCCTGGACAGCTAAAAGACCAACAAAGACAGACATTCTCAAAGAGGCTAACACAAAAATGGAGCTCTTAAGAAAAGTGAGAAACAAACAATCAACATTTTTTTGGGCACATCATGAGAAGAGAAATGTCGGAATACTTGGTTACAACAGGCAAAATAGAGGTAAAGAGAGATAGTGGACAACAAAGAAAGAAGATATTAGATATCTTGGTGTCATGGCATGGAAAACAGTCAGCAGAATTTATAAGATGCACTGTGTATAGAAAATTGTGAAAGTACATGATCGATTATGACAACCAGAATAGCACATGATGATGATTCTGTTCATGGAATCAGTTTCATTGTAGTCATGACTTTCAGGTAATTTCAGAAAATTGGTTAACATTTCAGTTATTCCTCTTCTTTTTCAATGATCAGCCTTTGCAATGCATTTAGATTGTTAGGCCAGCAGGGGTTATGAACAAGATGGTGCGTTTGATGAGATGTTTGCTAGTTCCCCATAGTTTGTCATGCCAGGTTGTATCTAGGGGCTATATTTGTGTTTTTGCGGCATTGAGAATGGTGCATTAGTGTAGGATATGTTCTTAACTCTGGGTGTTCCAAAATTTCCTGCATGTTGCAGTCCTGTAGGACATGTTCTTAACTCTGGGTTTTCTACACACCCACTAGCATGCTGTTGCAGTATTGTAGGATATGTTCTTAACTCTGGGTGCTCCAAAATTTCCTGCATGTTGCAGTCCTGTAGGATATGTTCTTAACTCTGGGTGCTCCACAACCACCTGCATGTTGCAGTATTGTAGGATATGTTCTTAACTCTGGGTGCTCCACAACCACCTGAATGTTGCAGTATTGTAGGACATGTTCTTAACTCTGGGTGCTCCACAACCACCTGCATGTTGCAGTATTGTAGGACATGTTCTTAACTCTGGGTGATCCACAACCACCTGCATGTTGCAGTATTGTAGGATATGTTCTTAACTCTGGGTGCTCCACAACCACCTGAATGTTGCAGTATTGTAGGACATGTTCTTAACTCTGGGTGATCCACAACCACCTGCATGTTGCAGTATTGTAGGACATGTTCTTAACTCTGGGTGATCCACAACCACCTGCATGTTGCAGTATTGTAGGATATGTTCTTAACTCTGGGTGCTCCAAAATGTCCTGCATGTTGCAGTCCTGTAGGACATTGTTCTTAACTCTGGGTGCTCCAAAATGTCCTGCATGTTGCAGTCCTGTAGGACATGTTCTTAACTCTGGGTGCTCCACAACCACCTGAATGTTGCAGTATTGTAGGACATGTTCTTTACTCTGGGTGTTCCACAACCACCTGCATGTTGCAGTATTGTAGGATATGTTCTTTAATCTGGGTGCTCCACAACCACCTGCATGTTGTAGGATATGTTCTTTAATCTGGGTGTTCCACAACCACCTGCATGTTGCAGTATTGTAGGAGACGTTCTTAACTCTGGGTGCTCCATAACCACCTGCATGTTGCAGTATTGTAGGATACGTTCTTTACTCTGGGTGTTCCACAACCACCTGCATGTTGCAGTATTGTAGGATACGTTCTTTTCTCTGGGTGCTCCACAACCACCTGCATGTTGCAGTCCTGTAGGATATGTTCTTTACTCTGGGTGTTCCACAACCACCTGCATGTTGCAGTATTGTAGGATATGTTCTTAACTCTGGGTGCTCCAAAATGTCCTGCATGTTGCAGTCCTGTATGATATGTTCTTTACTCTGGGTGTTCCACAACCACCTGCATGTTGCAGTCACCAAACCGTGCCTACATCACACCCCACTACTGACTCTCTGTGTGGTCGTGCTCTGAGGTCACAGTGGCCTGAGTGAAAATCTTGGTCTGCTGAGCTTGTTCAAGCTCATTCTTTCATGCAGTTCTCTCTATTCTGTTTTTCCCTGGCATGATTCAGGAGTATCTTTCCTTCTTTGAGGCTGAAGAAGTTGATAGGACTGTTCAGTCTCCACTTGCTTTTGTTGAGTTTGTCTTCTCTTTTCCAGGCATGCCACAGTTTGCTGGTGTTCACAGCAAGACTATTTCTGTTTTTTTCTTCAAGCGTGAGTTATTGTCCTTAATTTCTTGCATGAGGTTGTCCTTTTACAAGCTTCAAGGGTTGACCTTACAACTCTGAAAATGACAGTTTGTGGAATTAAGGACTCTTGATCATTGAAAGGCTCTGTGGAGTGCCACAGTCTTTTCTCTGACATTTTACACTTTTCTCCAATTCAAATAGATTTTGTTTCTGTCATTCCATTGGAGTAAGTTATATAGATATAACTGCTTCCCTTCAGTCTGAATCCCCTCATCCAGAATGGGTATTTTTCCTGGAATATGATGTGTGACCGTGCATTCAATTTTGTTTCGGGTTGTTCATTTCCAAGGGCTATTCTTGGAACATCTAAGCTTGTAGTTGGTTCATGTGTAAGGGCTTCAAGCAGGGCTCCCCTTGCCATATGGTCTGGGCTCTTCCTTAGAAGCTTGTTTTTTTTTCTGTCGATCTGATAATCTTTTGAGTTTTTCTAAATGTTTGAGTTTTCAACTTTCTACAGAATTTAAGGGGCTCAATAAATGCTATATTCTCCATCTTCTTGATGGTGTGTTTTGGACTTAGTCCAATTTTCCTAGGTGTGCCTTGGCTGCTGTTGCTCAGGAGCTTGAAGTATATTTCATGATAGGTCTGACCTCAGTGTAAACTTGTTTTAAGATATTTTTATTTGCTCTGAGATACCCGCTAGTGTTTTTCATAATGAACAGTCTTTGGTAGGATTCTATAAATATTTTGTTTATTTCAGTGATGATCTCTATAAGAATTATTTAGCTTGTAACATTTTTTCATTCAGCCCATTTTTTTTGTTCAACTGTCAAGGATTCTTTAGAATGCATATCAAACATTCATTATCTTTTTTTTTTCTCTCTCAGGACTAGGCACACCCGACCTGATTAGAGATGATTGCAGTCAAGTTATGAGTTTACAATCTTAGAGGCATGCACTGTGTCACAATGATTGAATGACCCTTTCCCCTGACAGAAAACATAACAGAAGATAACAGTGCAGACAATCACTATCTCTGCCATAATTCTCTCTATTGTTTTTAATAGATTGGAATTCACACAAAAATTCATCTACAGACAAGAGAAAGGAAAAGCGAGATATATTTGAATGACCCTCTCCCCTGACAGAAAAGATAACAGTGCAGACAATCACTATCTCTGCCATAATTCTCTCTATTGTTTTTAATAGATTGGAATTCACACAAAAAATTCATCTACAAGCAAGAGAAAGGAAAAGCGAGATATAATTGAATGACCCTCTCCCCTGACAGAAAACATAACAGAAGATAACAGTGCAGACAATCACTATCTCTGCTATAATTCTCTCTATTGTTTTTAATAGATTGGAATTCACACAAAAAATTCATCTACACAAGAGAAAGGATAAGCGAGATACAAATATTTAAATAAACCTGACAATACAAAAACAAAAGAGAGATTTGATTCACACTAAATTGTTAAAACTGAATGCCAGCACAATAGTTTACAACAGACTATGGTGAAGTTATAGGAAGGAACCAATTTATTTTGGTTTTTCTGTATGGATGTTACTTTGTAATGTTTTTTTGTATAAATTAATATTCAAATTGTGTTCTTTGTTGCGTGTTTTTTTACATATATTATCTACTTATTATTGAGATTCATAAGATAAGGTGACCATATTTTTGAGACCCTAACCTGGGACAGATTAATTTGACTTAATTTTTCCATCAATAAAATGAAATTTCTTTCGTCTTTTTCAAGTGAATAATACATATATTTTACAACTAATGAAAACACCTAACAATATAGTCTTACAAAACGTTATCAGGAGATAACAAAAACATTAGTGATACTCACTTAAATGGAAGGTGAAGCAGAGTTGCTGTATTTTTCTAATCAGTATTTCAGTTTCATTATACAAGATTTAAAACTTGGGGCGATTTTACTGTTTCACCAAATGAACTTTTTAAACATTTTCTACACAACAACGGAATAATGTCTATTTTAAAGTCTAGACGTTTACCATATTGGCAAAATTGGTAAACGTTTGTGTCCCTAATGTATTTTAACATCCGGGACAAAAGCTAAAAAAATCGGCCAAAATTCGGGACAAAGGTTGTAAAAACAGTAAAAATTCGGGACTGTCCCAGAAAGATCGGGACATCTGGTCACCTTATATAAGAAGATGTGTGTGTGTGTTTGTAGCAATTGATTATCTGACAGCAGCCTGTGACTGTTGGTATCAGGTCAAGGCCTGAGCATAGATTTATATGAGTGGAGGAACATGGTATAATGAGTTAGTTTGCTACTATCAGTTTATGATAGAGCAGGAGGCTGAGTCAATAATTCGTCATCTTCCAAACCAGGAAAACACAGGTTTGAATCCCAGTAAGGTCAAAAGTTTGTTTCTATCAGGAGTGAAATAAATCTTGGACCAAAACACTTCATGGCGCTCAAGTCCTGTAAGTCCCCCTGGTGGATAGGGGATAATGCCGTAAATACAGCTTTTTTTTTCCTATTATAATATACAAATTTATGATTAACTGAGTGGTACCTAATATGTGTGTGCTGTACTCATATATACTCAGTAGGTAAAGTAAACTGTCACGCCAAGTGGCTTATAGGGAATATGGTGTTAGTCAGATTCATTTTTACAGACCTACGGGACATGATTTCGGGGTAGTTTGGACAGTATTGCGCCCGCACCGATTTATTTTCTCAGAAAAAAATCGGGTATCCATTTAAGGCTGGGTGAACCTGTAAGCCATCGATTAGGATCGAACCTGATCTCTTGTCCTTTGTAGTACAGCTCACAAACCACTGAGCTATCATAAAGTAATTAAAGTATCCCCGTCACGCCAAATGGCGTATAGGGAATATGGTGTTAGTGGCCATAAATTTTACAGACCTTCAGCACATGATTTTTGGGGTAATGTGGTCGGTATTACGCCCGTGCCGCTTTACTTTCCCAGAAAAAAAATCTGGTACCCTTTAAAGGCTGGGTGAACCGGTAGCCGGCGGTTGGGATCGAACCCCACCTCTTGTCCTTTGTAGTCCAGTTCACTAACCACTGAGCTATCATGGCTCCCTATAAATACTCAGCTGGAATATATTTTAACAATTGGGAAATTTGAGGGACGAATAAATTCCAGATAAGAGAATGGCTTGAATGCAGAAACTGAAATTAATGTCGAGATCGAAAGTTGGGGAGTGACTTGATTACCGACACCAGCAGCCATGGTACTTGATGATGTACTCATATATTGCATAAACTATGAAAATTACTAAACAAATATCTTGTTAAAGAGCACTTATTTGTGCTGCCTCAGTCATGTTGCAGAACAGAAATAAAACTTTTTTTTTCACTCATTTGTCAAAGGGTTTCCATCATACTTTGAGGTGTTTGTGGGGAAAATGGTGTAAATTCCTTACATTATTCCCAAAGACCATCGACCTCTTAATCTGGTGGCCATTTTTGAGAGGCTGGGAGAACCCTGAGGCCATGTAGATCCAACCAAAAAATGTTATCAAACCTGTATCCACCTGTTCATTAGATGAGCACACTAACCACAGCTCTTCACACCACCACATACTTCAGTTTAGTAAGGGCAGCTGTAGGAACTTCCACTGAACAAAATAAACCTGTTGTTGCATAGACAAACATTTGTGGATGTTTGTGCCCTCTAGATTTAATATTTTTTTAAAAAGATAAAGATTGTTTTTACCACTGAACATTTCTAAAAACCAAAGATGTCTATTTTAATGAGAAATAAAAAAGTTAAGGTTAGAATTACATCATCATCAAGTACCAAGCCTGCTGGCGTAGGTGATCATGTCTCTCCACAACTTTCGATCTCGACAGTTATTTATCATTTCTGTTGTTGACCTTCTGCCAAGCCATTCTCTTAAGCTGTTTGGTATCTTATCTCATTGCTTCCCTCTATATCTCTTCGTCCCTCAAATTTCCCAGTTGTTACAATATATTCCAGCTCTTTCCTTCTCATTACATGGCCAAAAAATGATTGTTTCTTCCTAATATTGGATATTAGCTCTCTCTTTATTTTGCCCTCTTTCAGAACATTTTCATTACTCGTCTTAGCTGTCCATGATATTCTCAACATTCTTCTGTAAAACCACATTACAGTCACAAGTGATTTTCTTGTCTGTTTTGCATGATTCACGTGTTAAGACTGGTTCTAAATAACATTTAATTAAGAACTCTTTTTCTTGTTTCTATTGTCACGAATTGCACAGTATCTACCTCATTTTTTGGAAAGCTTCTTTTGCCTGAGTCATTCTGCATCTCACCCCAGAGGGTACATCTACCATCTGAGGTTAACAATGTTCCCAGATATTTAATCTTATTTACCCGTTTTAATATTGTTTCACTTGTCTTTATTGTGCATTGCAGTGATATTTTTTTCTTTGTTGCTATTAGGAGGCAAGGTGCCTGACAGATGATGAGCTGGAAGTTGCCAGCAACTCGTAGCTGATGGCTTGTGCCAGGATTGATGAACCAGAATTATACACAGTACTCAAAAATACCATGCTGAAGTTGGATATGCAGGGCTTAAATGCATAAATAAACCACAATAGAGCGCATATAAATGCTTTTTTTAACATCCTTTTTAAGGGCAGATGACAAAGTGGACTATCCACTCCTTTAGTAGCCATCAAGGGAACTACAGAAAGAATACCACCGGATTGAAATGTGGCTTATGTCAGTGATAAAATCAGAAATAAGATTAACGGAGAAAGAATTGGTGTAGAACAAGTCTTGATCTAGGTACAAAGAAAATCAATTAAATGATTTGCACAACTGGGGATGTTGTGACAACATAGGACTTTTAAAGGAAGTCTACAACTTCACGAAATATGTGTACCTGCACCACAAGACTACACCTTCCCACTTCCCTCAATACCTGAATGCAATGTGGAGCTCATCATCATCAAGTACCGGGCCTGCTGGCGTAGGTTATCATGTCCCTCCACAATTTTCTATCTCAACAGTTATTTATCATTTCTGCTGTTGACCTTCTGCCAAGCCTTTCTCTTAAGCTGTCTGGTATTTTTTCTCTTTGCTTCCCTAGATCTCTTCGTCCCTCAAATTTTCCAGTTGTTACAATATATTCCATTTGTTCTCTCCTCATTACATAGCCAAAAAAATGATTGTTTTTTCTTAATTAGCTCTCTTTTTGCTTTGACCTCTTTCAGAACATTTTCATTACTCTTCTTAGCTGTCCATGGTATTCTCAATATTCTTCTGTAAAACCCACATTTCTACAGACTCCAGTGATTTTCTTGTCTGTTGTCCTATCGTCCATGATTTACATCCATATGTTAAGACTGGCTCTACATAACATTTAAGAACTTGTTTCTGTTGTCAAAAATGGATTGCATAGGATCTACCTCATTTTTTGGAAAGCTGCCTTTGCCTGAGCCATTCTGCATCTCACCTCTTTTGTACATTTTCTGTCTGAGGTTAACAAAGTTCCCAGATATTTAAATTCAATTACCTGTTTTAATATTGTTCCACTTGTCTTTATTTTGCACTGAGGTGATGTCTTTTTCTTTTGTAGTTACCATTACTTCTGTCTTTTTGCTAGAATGTGGAGCTACAAAGAATAGACTGTAGGTGCCTTAGTTAGCCACAATACATATATATATTTATATATATATATGGCCTTTGGTGTCTTGACAGACGGTTAGTACCAAGCCATCATAAGTCAATAGTTCGGTAAAGTATAAATGTCTCATACTGGATACTGCTATGCTGAACATATCTCGTGGCTGAATTTGCCAATCCTGGACAGACAGATCCATCCACAGAACGAGCGAGGTGTATTTGCGGTACCTGGCCTTGCCTCTTTTATCTTGCGCCTTTTGTCTTCTGAATTTGATATCAGCACTGTTTCAAAAGTTGCTGTGCCATTTTTTCCTCTCTATGTGCTACAATCTGCAGCCACATTTTCCCAGTTTCTTTCACTGATAGAAAATTCCCTCAAGGAAGCCCTGCAAGCATCTTTATATCTCAGCACTGGTCTGCCCTTTGTTCTCTTTCCATCCTTAAGCTAGCCATACAATGTTTGTTTGGGAATACGATTGTTTGCCATTCTTCTTACATGGCCCAGCCACCTTAGTCTACGAATCCTAATTATTGCCAAGATCGATGGGAGTTTGGCTCGTTGTAAGACAGAGTTAGTTACTTTGTCCTGCCATTTGATGTTCATAATCTTGTGAAGGCAACGTACATGAAAGCTGTTTAACCTTTTCTCCTGCCGTGCATATGTAGTCCAAGTTTCTGATTCGTATAGAAGTGTACTAAGTACACAACTTTGGTAAATTTGAATCTTAGTCCTGAGTGTTAAATTTTATCTATTGACCTTTTGAGCCATAGCCGGCCCATAGGGCGTCGACCAAGACACTCCTTCTCTTATCTATATTTTTGTTCTAGCAGTTTTCAATTTTTTTAAAGATATTTTATCAAATCTCGCCATTTGTCTCTGTTCTGTGCAAGCAACTCTGTCTCACTGAGTGTTAAATTGATAATCGGCGAATCAATTTAGAGGAAGAGGTATGTTTACAGCACTCGGAAAAATTGACAAATAATCAACAACAGAAAAAAATATGAACCAAAGCAGGATCAAACCCGTACTCAGTGGCACAACGCCTTGCCATGAAAAGCCAAATGGAACACTGCCACTCAGCTAACTAAAAAATTAGCTTCGTAGGCAATGTCTTTCATGCAGGTGTTCTCACGACTATAGTGTAAGGTTGCGATCACAGCTCGGAAATAGTGTATCTGTATTTTTTCCTGTTAAGACAAGTATCTTCCAGATAGGATAGGACTGAATACTTGCGTTGCAAACAAACATTTAGGACGAAACAGCACGAATAGTAGTTTCCAGTGGTTTAGGCAGGAGACATAATAATAAATGAATAATATATACGTTAAATTGATAGCCATACTATACACAAAAAAAAAAAAAAATTGAACTTTCATGCGCCGCTAGACGTTGAATAGGACTCAGTGGTTTTTTTTCATGATCCATCTCTATTCTTGGTGAGATGATTAATCTTATCTAATAGGTCTATGCCTGGCAACTTTACTATCTTTTGAGTGTCTGTTTAGGTGTTACTCTTTTTCTGTATCAGTATGTTTCCCATAGAAGAACTTGTTTTGAAATTCTCTTGCCAGCACATTTGACCATATTCTCTTCCTAATGGTAGATGAGATCATTTGTTGCATGGCCATTTCTCTTATCTCTATAATAGTCTTGAATTCATTTCAATGTACACAGATTATTTTTCTTAGGCATTTGTCTTCAAAAGCATTTAGTTCGACTCATTATAACACTATAAGATTCAACAACATCCATGGATGGTTTCCCCGACTAAGGTTGCCCTTTAACAAGTCTCAGGGTAAGGCAAGGGTCCATTGATTCACACATGGCAAAATAAACATGACCTCCATCTTGGAAACACTGAAATGCTCTCTAATTAATAAAAGTATCATACATATTTTGTAATATTGAAATAACAGCCTGCTGGTTATGAAATTACATGTATAATGTGTATCTCTTTAAATATTTTGTTCAAGGTGATCCCCAGTTGAACTGCTGACCATATTCTAACCCACAGACAACTATTTTGGCCACTATTAATGTCAAGTTTTCTGGCAAGATCAAAGATCATTCAGCATCATCAAGTGATGTGTCTGCTTGCATAGCAAGCGTCTCTCCACAACTGTCCATCTCTACAGCTGTTTATCAGTTCTGTTGACTTTCTACCTAAACAATTCGACTTAAGCTGGTTTCTCATTTTTTTTTACCTCAATTAAGTTGTCACAAAATATTTCAGCTGTTCCTTCTCATAGCAAGGCCATGAGAATAGTTGTTTCCTTCTGATATTGAAAATTAGCTTTCTTTTTTGCCTTTGACATCTTTCGTTAGAAAAAAATGTGTCCATTGGTGATGAACTGTCCATGATGGTTGTCAACTCAATTCTACTGTAAAACCACATTTTGTGGCCTTCAACAGTTTTATTAATTTATTTTTAAATGATGCCTTTGTTATTCTACACCTTAGGCACAAAAGTAATTAGATATTTCTAATATGCTTCAAAGGCTCTTCCTGCACTGGTTTTATTATTCCTTCTGACTTGTTCATTTCTCTGCACAACTCAATCTCTGTTGCTTCCAATGATTTTCTTGCTTGCTATTTAGTTGTCTAGTTTTACCTCAGTATGACATGACCTACTTATATATATGAACTTCCCATTATTACTGACAAAGATTTGTAGACGACACTTTTCATAATGAGAGAGGATGCAGCCTTTAGGAGGAAGAGAAAGAAAGAAATACCATAAACAATTATTGAGTTATTTGCGGGTCACCATTATTGCGTTCTGAACATGTCAATAGGTGCTCACCCTCCTCAGCAACTTCCACAGTGTCCAGCAACTGACGTCTCCAATTCTGTGTTGGTTGATAAATCTTATAATGCCCACCAAAAACAGACTACAGACGAATGCTTGAAAACAGAGATATTAAGGGAGAAAAAAATAACTACAAAGTAGAACAATTTTGAGAACTGCAAATACTCTCATTTTATTCATCTGAATGGAAACAATAATGGTGGCTGTATAGGATTTGATGTGTAGATATGAAGTGTTTTAACCTCATAGTTCAACTCTGCAGCATTTGGACATTAGGTAACTTATTCCCAGTTGTGGTGCATCTGACTGGAAGTAGTTCTCTGGAACTGGTCTAATACAAACCACATTATCTAAAATTAGTGCCAACTAAAGTATTGAGCATCGGCACTAATATTAAACTATGTTACAGATTTCCTTCCTTCCTTTGATTCTTGAAACTAGTTGTATCCAACACGATTATTTCAAAATGAAGTTCTGAAAGCTGCTGGCTTAACAATGATACATGCATTAAGAAAAAAATTAATACAAACATTGATCAAAATAAAACAGAACAAAATACATTCAAAACTGTTGAGGAATTCACAAGAGATGAATATTAGTTGATGGAAACAGCATTCACTCTCAAAGTGGGTGGAAACGTGATATTTTTTGTGAATATAATTGACTTGATACTTATCTTAAATGTATGCATTTGTTGTCCAAACATAACAGACTTTCAAGAGCTTTATTATGTATAAAGAACTCACAGAAAATTCATAAGATAATATCAAAGTCCTATAAAACTTTACACATAAAGGAATGATCAATATTAGGTTGAATATCCACAAGATGTTTGCATTAGACACTGGTAGTTGTTTGAAGTTAAAGAATAAAGTGGCCTGTAAGTGCCAAGCCTAAAAATATGAGTGGAATGGTTAGAGCCAATATGATTTTGATAGAAGAATTTTGGAAGAAATGTGTATCTCTTCAAATATTTTTGTTCAAGGTGATCCCAAGTTCTACTGCTGACCATATTCTGTGCCACCAACTACTACTATCTTGGCCATTGTTACAATATTTCCAAGCTTTCTGACATGATCAAAGGTCATTCAGCATCATCAAGTGATGTGTCTGCTGGCATAGGTGATCACATCTCTCCACAGCTTTCCATCTCTACAGCTGTGGAATCCTTGCAATGTCTAGAACTAAATTCAGATGAGAAGACTATGAGACCACTCACTGAGATTGTCAACTGTAATGAAACTACAAAAGATAGAACAGTGGGTGTGTATTTCCTTTTTATTTAATCTGTAAGCCTAATCAAGAAATTAAGAATAACAGTAAATAAAATATACAAATAAAATAGCTGTATTTTTAAGAGGAAGTTAAATGTGGGCCAAAATAAAACTGAATGCAAAAGGAACAGAGATCTAAACATGAATGTATTATATGTGCAGCTAAACACAGTTATAGTAACAAACATTGCCTGATTCAACAACCAATAGATTAAATCACAGACCTCAGACTCAGGTCTCTTTAAGCAATAATTGGGGCATGCTTGAGTGAATGAATAACAACAAATGAAAGTTATCAGAGAAATCTGAACTGCAGTGAATAACAAAACACCTGGCCTTGAGATACTTTCACTAGATGTCAAGAGCAGAATATCAGACATGCTCCCTGTTAATCCATCTTGGTATGTTAGAAAATGTTACTGTAGAGCTACTCATGATTGGTACTTATATGTTTATATGCTAAAGTACTATTGCATTCCAAGCATTAGATAACTAACTATTAGATAACTAACTACTTATATCTGCGTTGTAGCCGCGATAGCTCAGTGGTTAGTGAACAGGATTACAAAGGACAAGGAGTAGGGTTCAATCCCAACCGATGGCTTCCGGGTTCACCCAGCCATAAATGGGTACCAGATTTTTTTCTTGGAAAGTAAAGCAGCACAGGCGTAACACCCACCACATTACCCCAAAAATCATGTGCTGGGGGTCTGTAAAATTTATGGTCACTAACACCATATTCCCTATACACCACTTGGCGTGACGGGGGATACTTTTTTATATCTGCACTGTAAACAAAAGTGCTTTCATAGAAATATCAACACTGCTACAGCACTTGTGTACAGCTGCCTTAGACCTATTAATATTGTATTTTGCAAGCACGCTATTTGCTATCTTTCCCCTTTTGAAAATAAATCTATCAAAATGAAGCTACCTATAATTAAGATCAAAATATAAATAATCTCAACAGTTTTGATTCACTCCCCAACAAGACCTAATTAGTTGAAGCTTATGTTCACAACTTTACCCAAGACTGAACTATAGCAAATGTATAACTATTGCTATTACAAGATCTGGCACTTCACTGCCTAAACTAATCATATCCTGTTTCCTTCTACTGGCTATATCCACTGATCTTGAACAAGCTTTTTTCTTTTTTCCACCAGGTTTATGAACCAAATTGCCAGGTGCTGCAAGAGAAATAACAAAATATGAAATTAGGAAATGCTAGCGGTAGATTTTGAAGGAAACAGCACACAATTTTTGGGATGAAATCAACAAAGTGTAAAATAATACAAACCGCACACAGATATTGTAAAATGCTATATCTTTTGTTCTTACTGGTCGCACATTAATTGGATTTGTTGTATTGCCAGTTTAAGGCAAACTGTGGCCAAACTAAAACCAATCAGGAAAAGACCATATCATTTGTTATGTCTATTTTTCTTTATGCATGCAAATCCATAGTCAAAATAATATTTAAAAAAAATAAAAGCATTTAAAATTAGGTATATAAGATCTCATATTTGGACAATAATACTAGTAAAGAGGTCAAACATAAAGTCTGAAAGAAAACAACCAATATGAAGATCTCATTACTGTAATGAAAGAAAAGCTGAGCTGATATGTTATATTATCACACCTTTCAGGAGAAATGAAAGGGATTACGAAATTGTCACTACACAGA
This sequence comes from Megaustenia siamemsis, assembly GCA_032433765.1. Classification (NCBI taxonomy): domain Eukaryota; kingdom Metazoa; phylum Mollusca; class Gastropoda; order Stylommatophora; family Ariophantidae; genus Megaustenia; species Megaustenia siamemsis. The sequence continues at coordinate 31,540,295 of JAVIAB010000126.1, forward strand.
CAGTGAAGAGCTGTTGGAGGAAAATAATTTTGGTACTGACGGTATACTATGTCCTTAATATTAAATACATCATTTTTTAATTTGTCATGCCTTGATTGGAGTACATAGGAAAAATGTTCTCTGTCCTAAATGCACTGTATCAATTCTGTTGTTGACTTTTTATCATGCAATCTCTCTTCCCTGTATTTTGCAACAAAGTATTCCAACTTTCCTCTTCTCATGATGTGTCTAAAAATGCTGATTATTTCTTTCTGGTGTTTTTTAGTTCCCTTTTTGCGTTGGCAAACCTTGAGAATCTCTCTGGCCTCTAATCATCTGTTTATTTGTTTGTCTACCGCTCAGGATCTGTTCCATACATCCGAATTGGCCCTAATATAGCACCATTGAACTCTCTTATAATAAAGCATCCTAAATAAGTACAGAGAATTTGGATGGTTGAGACATGACTAAAACTTGACATACAGTGATAGGATTATATTAATAAAAATGAAGGCAAAGCCATTTGACATAGCAATAATACAGACATACGCAGCTACTCAAGACTACACAGATGAACAAATAGACGCATACTATGAAGACCTAAATACAGTTATGAAGCAAATGAAATCTTCAGACATCTTGATTGTAATGGGTGACATGAACACAAAAGTAGGAAAAGGCAGATATAAGACCATTATGGGAAATCGATTGAACTAAAGATTAGTTCAATTTTGTGAAGAAAACAGGCTGATAATATGCAACACCTACTTTGAGCAAGAGAAAAGGAAATTATACACATGGAAAAGCCCTGGAGATAGAAAGAGGAATCAAACAGATTATTTAATGATAAATGACAGATTCCGGAACAGCGTCAAGAAAACCAAAATCTATCCAGGAGCAGATATTAATTCAGATCACAATCCTGTAATGATTAAAATGAAAATCAAATTAAAGAGAAAGAAACAAAATACTAATTCAGCAATACCAATAGATACAACAGCTTTAAATCAGAAAAATGTAAAAGAAACTTTGTCTGTACAAGTAAAGAACACATATCAGAAGCTGCTAGAAGAAGGGATTGAGCAGTACAGAAGAGAAAATCCTGAGGAAAAAGTCACAACAAAATGGCAAATGCATAAAAAACAGCATGCAAGAATCCTGCATCACCTTGCCCAAAAAGGAAAGTAACAAAAAACAAAAATGGATAACTGACAACATTTTAGAAAAAATGGAAGAGAGAAGACAAGCGAAGAACACTGCCAGATACAAGGAAATTGATAATTAAATACGAAAAATGTGCAAAAAGGCAAAAGAAGACTGGCTCAACCAAAGATGTCTAGCAGTCGAAACTATGGAAAGTAAATAAAATCAAAGAGGAATGCACACAGAAATAAAAAGAATGACTAATAAAGACAGAAAAGCTGCAGGAAGCGATGTATTGCAAACAAAGAGGGAAGAATGCTAACAGACAACAAAGATATAATCGATAGATGGCAGGAATACATAACAGAATTATTTCATGACGAAAGGGACAAAAAACCATTTATAAAATGTACATCCAGCTATAAAATCCTAAAATCTGAAGTAGAAAAAGCTATAAAAACAATGAAAAAGGGAATAGCAGCAGGACCTGAAAATATACAGATAGAGATGATACAGGCGCTAGAAGATTTTGGCATTGAAGTGATCACAGACATATGCAATGACATATACCATACAGGATACATACCAAATGAACTAAAAACATCAAATTTCATTCTATCTATCTATTGACCTTTCGAGCCGTAACCGGCCCATAGGGCGTAGACCAAGATACACCTTCTCCTATATGAATTTTTGTTCTAGCAGTTTTCTTTTAAAGATATTTTATCAAATCTCGCCATCTGTCTCTGTTCTGTGCAAGCAGTTCTATCTCATTGAGGGAGCAATTCCTGCTGCTCTTGCCTCTCTCATCAATGTTCTTCTCAGTGTCTCCCTGGGTCTTCCTCTTTTTCTTTTACCTGTTGTTTCCCATATGAGGGCTTGCTTTGCTATTCGATTATTATCATTTGTTTCATTAATTTGTTGTTAATGAAACAAATTTCATTACACTGCCTAAAAAGAATGGTGCAGTTGAATGCAGTAATTTTAGAACAATATGCATAAGAGCCATGTTACAAAATCTTGCTAAAAGTTATACAAGAAAGGATTCAGAATAAAATTAATACTGAATTAGATGAACAGCAATTTGGATTCCGGCAGTTTCCAAAATGGAGGAATTATTTTTCTCCGGCTTGGTATATAACCGTTGATCAGAGGTTTAACAAGCTGCTATCGTAAAAACGATGTTGTTAATGAAACGTAGACCTGATAGATTTTGAAGCTGAAAGACCAGCAGCAGAATTAGATGTAAATTTAGATGACTTCACCTTGAGTGAAACAGAAACCACCTTAAAGCTTATGACCAATAACAAGGCTGCTGGAGAGGATAAGTTAACAGCTGAGATCCTCAAGGCAATTGATAGCCATAATCTAATACATCTCCAAAAAATGTTCAACATCATTTGGAAAACAGAGAAGACGCCTCATAAATGGAAAAAAGGAATCATTGTTAAGATCCCAAAAAAGGGCAATTTTAGAGATTGTAACAACTGGAGAGGCGTGACACTTTTGTCAGTTGCCTCAAAGTTATTCTGCAAAATCATCCTAAATAGAATAAAGGATTCAATAGATACAGTAATGCGTGAAGAACAGGCTGGGTTTAGAAAAAAGAGAAGCTGTCTTGACCATATTTTCACTCTACGACTTATATTGGAGGAACACATTGAAAAGCAAAAACCTTTTGTACTGAACTTCATCGACTTCAAAAAAGCATTTGATAGTATTCATAGAGATTCTTTGTGGAAAATTCTGAAGCAATATGGTTTACCATAAAAAATCATAAATATTATCAAAGACATGTATGATGGTTACACATGTGCAGTTCGAACAGAGGAAGGACTGAGCGAATGTTTCCCAATAGAAAATGGGGTTAAACAAGGATGTATTTTATCGCCCTTGTTATTTGGAATTGTTATGGACTTCATATTGAAGAAATGCTGCACTGGTAATAAAGGCATCGAATGGATACAAGGAGACCATTTGGAGGACCTCGACTTTGCTGATGACATAGTTCTCATCAGCAGTCAGATAAAAACGATGCAGGAAAACACAAATGAACTATCATCAATAACAGGTGACAAAATATACATGGAAAACAAACCAGTAGAAGAGATCGATTACTTTATCTATCTTGGAAGTCACATTGATCGAGAAGGGGATATGAGTAAAGAAATTAGAATCAGAATAGCTAAAGCAGCAATGTCTTTCAGAAGCCTTGAAAAGTTATGGAAATCAAAACTCATCAGCACAAACACAAAACTTAGGCTATTCAAATCAAATGTACTATCAAACCTTACGTATGCATGTGAAAGCTGGAAAACAACAAGAGATATAGAAACAAAGTTGAACGCATCCGAAAATAAATGTCTAAGGAAAATACTTGGTATAGCATGGAACGAATTCAAAACAAACGAAGAAATTAGAGAAATCGCCAATTAACCACTAATATCTTCAGTACTAAAGAAAAGATGATGGTCATACGTTGGACATGTGATGAGAAGAGATAATAACCGAATAGCAAAGCAAGCCCTCATATGGGAAACAACAGGTAAAAGAAAAAGAGGAAGACCCAGGGAGACACTGAGAAGAACATTGATGAGAGAGGCAAGAGCAGCAGGAATCGGCTCCCTCAATGAGATAGAACTGCTTGCACAGAACAGAGACAGATGGCGAGATTTGATAAAATATCTTTAAAAGAAAAGTGCTAGAACAAAAAAATTCATATAGGAGAAGGTGTATCTTGGTCTGCGCTCTATGGGCCGGTTACGGCTCGAAAGGCCAATAGATAGATAGAATTTGGATTCAGGAAAAACAGTGGGACAAAAGAAGCCATATTCTGCATGAGGACATTGATTGAAAAGTACATAGCAGTAAACAAACCAATATATGCCTGCTTCATAGACTACAAAAAAAGCATTTGATAGAATACACATGAGCAACATATAGACTGCCTAAAAGATATAAATCTGGATGACACAGACATATGACTGATATGTAATTTGTACTGGTAGCAAACAGCAATAATAAAATATAACAAGGAGAACTCTACACCCATTGATATAAAAAGAGGAGTAAGACAAGGATGCATCCTGTCACCAAGCTTGTTCAATTTATACACTGAGCAAATTTTTAAAAACATCACTGAGATGCCAGGCCTAAATATTAATGAGAAGATAATCAATAACCTAAGATATGCTGATGATACTGTACTACTAGCAGAAAATCCTAAAGATCTACAACAATTACTTAAAGTAATAAACATGGCAAGCAAAAAATATGGACTAGATATGAATATCAAAAAGACTAAAACTATGATCATAAATAAAGAAAATACTCAAAAACCACAAGTGGATATCAAAATAGAAGAAATAGCCCTGGAGACAGTTCAGAACTACAACTACCTGGGACATACTACAGTCGAACCTGGTCTTAGGACCACCTGTTTAAAGCGTTTCCCTGGTTATAGGACCGGGTCTACAATTTCCCCGAGTTTTTTACTATATGCTAACACTGATTACGGCGCTCACCGTATGACGCGACCAGAGACCAGGCTAATTAACCGCCGCCAATGTTATTTATCCCGTTTACGACGACCAGCCAGTCCTTCGTCTCGCTGGGAGCTATAAACGATCGACACAGGTGTCTACAGGTGTTGATGTTTTCCCGTATTTAGTGAGTCCCAGATTACAGTGGGACGTGTTACGTTTATCAGTCAATACTGGTGCAGACACAGATCTATCATTCGTGAAGTGACATCACTTCGCGGTTCCGTCTAGACCAGAGTAGACCATTGCGTGGCCCGTATAAATTACAGGAATTAACTAAAGAATTAGTCATTGCCCGCTTAGAGTGTATTCATGTACATGTACAGTATCTCAGTGAATTATTTTTGTGGATTTTAAAAGTGTTACACACAATATAGGAAATGGCCAGTGTCAAAAGTGTAAAACCAAAAGCATTAACGCTGGAAGAACGAATATCAGTGATTCGACAAAATCAGCAAGGTAAAAGTTCGCGATTATTGGCAGAACAGTTTGGAGTGGGAAAGACACAGATTTTACGTACGTTAAAGAGAAAAGCCGAGTATATGAATGACTTTGAAAATAATGCACCAAGTATGAAAAGAAGGAATAGCAGGAAAACGGGAAATGAAGACATAAATACACTTTGTTGGAAATGGTGTCAATCAGCACTTGCACGAAAAATTCCGTTATCTGGGCCGATGATCAAAGAACGAGCTTTACAGTTTGCAAAAGAATTGGAAAACTCAGTCTTTAAAGCATCGAACGGCTGGTTAGAGGCCTTCATTAAAAGACACAATCTTGTGTTTGGTAAGCAATGTGGCGAAGTCGGTGATTCAGATATGAGTGCTGCGGCTGACTGGACTTCTAAATTATCCGAGATATGCTATGGTTACGCTGCTCAAGACATTTTTAATTTAGATGAAACCGGGTTATTTTTCAAAGTGACTACGGACAAAACATTTTTTGTCAAAGGAGAAAAATGCGCTGGGGGTAAAAAAAGCAAAGAGCGAATAACAGTGATGCTATGCACTAACATGTTGGGGGAACGAGAACCGGCTTTAGTGATTGGGAAAGCAGCTAACCCTAGGATTTTTAAAAACATCAACATAAACACACTGCCAGTGATTTACAGAAACAACAAAAAGGCATGGATGACTGCAGCTATATTTGAAGATTGGCTGAAAAGTTTTGACCGTAAGATGCAGAAAAAAAAGCGCCACATTATTTTATTTGTTGACAACGCTACCTGTCATCCCAAGATCGAACTACAGAATGTTAAGCTGCAGTTTCTGCCACCCAACACAACTGCATTAGTTCAACCCCTAGACCAGGGTGTCATTCAGACATTTAAATTAAAGTTTAGACAAAAACAGCTTCTACATCTTATCACAGTCATGGAATCAAACAAGGATGCTTCCGGAACCGAACTCATGAAACAGGTCAATTTACTGTATGTAGTCTACTGGATTGCTGCAGCATGGAAAGAAGTGGACAACTCAACCATCCTTAAGTGTTTCTGTAAAGCAGGTTTTCATTGTCCTGCTGAAACACACACATATTCTCTGACGCACATGGAATCTGCATCAAAGACCGACGTGCAAATTGTTTCTACTGCAATTTCTACTGCTTTGGATAACCTTTCAAAAGAATTGTTTGGATACCAATTGACAGACATCTCCATGATTGATTCAGGGCTCCAAACTTGCAACACAATAGAAACAAACTGGGATCTTCCTGCCACTGCAATTTTAGCTGCTGAGGATGTGAATAGTGAATCAGACAACGAACAAGATTCTACTGACATTGAGAAAACATACACTATCGCAGATGCACATAATGCTTTGGAGCTTCTGCGCACCTATTCAATAACAAACGGGAGATCTGACATACTAGACGTTATCATGGACTTGAGAGAAAAATTGAACTTATCGTTTATTTCATCTGTCAAACAAAAGACTACCATATTGGATTTTTTTTCAAGTCAAAAGTGATACATGTACAGTATAAGTGGAATCTGTGTATGTGTGTTTTATTTTTGTGTGTTTAACTATCGTGTTTTATGAAAAGTGTCCAACCAGTGGCTATTGTAGACCGACATGTGCACTATGTTCTACTCATGGATTACGCTGATTTGCAGGTTAGTTTTCATAGTGCTTAGGATAAAATTTTTTTTATCGCTCTATTTATTATGTGAAACCTGTGAGGCAGGACCACCTGTCCTATGGGACCAGTTTTTGAAAGTCCCGTGAATGGTCGCCTTAGACAGTTCGACTGTATAACCAGTGATGGAAAATGTACAACTGAAATAAATAAAAGAATCTATCTATCTATCTATTGACCTTTCGAGCCGTAACCGGCCCATAGGGCGTAGACCAAGATACACCTTCTCCTATATGAATTTTTGTTCTAGCAGTTTTCTTTTAAAGATATTTTATCAAATCTCGCCATCTGTCTCTGTTCTGTGCAAGCAGTTCTATCTCATTGAGGGAGCCGATTCCTGCTGCTCTTGCCTCTCTCATCAATGTTCTTCTCAGTGTCTCCCTGGGTCTTCCTCTTTTTCTTTTACCTGTTGTTTCCCATATGAGGACTTGCTTTGCTATTCGATTATTATCTCTTCTCATCACATGTCCAACGTATGACCATCGTCTTTTCTTTATTACTGAAGATATTAGTGGTTGATTGGCGATTTCTCTAATTTCCTCGTTTGTTTTGAATTCGTTCCATTCTATACCAAGTATTTTCCTTAGACATTTATTTTCGAATGCGTTCAACTTTGTTTCTATATCTCTTGTTGTTTTCCAGCTTTCACACGCATACGTAAGGGTTGATAGTACATTTGATTTGAATAGCCTAAGTTTTGTGTTTGTGCTAATGAGTTTTGATTTCCACAACTTTTCAAGGCTTCTGAAAGACATTGCTGCTTTAGCCAGTCTGATTCTAATTTCTTTGCTCGTATCCCCTTCTCGATCAATGTGACTTCCAAGATAGATGAAGTGATCGATCTCTTCTACTGGTTTGTTTTCCATGTATATTTTGTCACTTGTTGGAATTAAAAATAAAAGAATAGGTATGGCAAAAAGTAATTTCAATGCCACGAAAAATATACTAACATCAAAACAAATAACACCAGGGCTAAAACTAAGAATAGCAACATGTTACATCTTCTCAATATTCCTATATGTGCAGAAACATGGACATTAGACCAGAAAACAGAACAGAAAATTGAAGCCTTTGAAATGTGGATTTATAGAAGAATAGGTAGAATTGGAAGCCTAATAAAAGTAATATTGGAAGGGAAAATACAAGGTAAAAGAGGCAGACCAAAACTAACATGGACAAGTAACATCAAAAGATGGACAAGTCAGCCTATGACAATCTGCACCATCAAAGCAAGAGACAGAGTGGAATGGCACTCCATGGTAGCCAACCTTCGTTGCGGAGACGGAACTCAATGATGATGGTGATGACACACACAATCTATCTATCTATCTTTCGTTCGCCTGAAGCATTGTCTATATCTGCAATGTCGTTTCCTGTATAAATGTTACTGTCTTTTGTAATTCTTGCAGTGGCCCATATAGTTTTGTCTGTAGTGTTGTATCTATGGGCCAATGGATTTTCCTCAGTCTACTATATTCAGTGCAGTCTTGAAGTATGTGTTCAGCAGTCTGGGGCGCCTGTCCACATGTACAAGTAGTTGAGGTGCCGATCTTGAATATTGTATACATGTGACTATGGAGTCGATTGTGTCCTGTTCTGAGACGTATAATGATAACTTGTTCATATCTATTCATATTATAAAAGGCATCCTGATTTGGGGCTTGTGGTCCTCTGATTGATTTGATTATCTGTTTCTTATGATGGTATGTAACAGGTGTATCTAGTTGTGTGCCTGTTGAACCTTCCTTTGCCAACTGATCTGCTTTCTCATTTCCTGGTATTCCACAGTGAGATGGGATCCACTGCAGGGCAACCCTGTGGTGCTTGCAGAGTTCAGTCAATAAGGTCTGCAGATGTGGTAATTTTCTGGATTGTAGTGCCTGGAGTACTGATCTTGCATCTGTCAAAAACACTACAGGCTGCGGGCTAAGATTAATGTTCAGCAGTTTTTCTATTGCTAACTTTATTGCTTGTATTTCTGCATCATAATTGTGACAATATTTCCCTGTTGCTATTTTATTCATATCCCTAGTGTTATTTGGGTATTCTATATATGCACCTGCTCCCCATTTTTTACTGCATTCTGTGCTGATCCATCTGTATACACACGAATCCATAGGTCTTGTGGGTATTCTTCATCCAGGAAACTGAGAGTTATTGTTTTTCGCTGTAGACTATTCTGTTCCTCTTTATCAACTATTCCTTTCACTTCTGTCCGTATTTGAACTGATAATCCAGATTCCTCTGTCCAGGGAGTCTGTTCTGGTATGGGCAGTAGGGGGTTAACAGCTCTTGGCATGTCTGGTGTTTGTCTACTAATACGCTTGGCTTGGTGGATAAAACTGCTTCTCTTAAGTCGTCCCAATGCAAGATTTTGGAATCGGTCCTTCATTGGATGTCTCGGCATGCAAGCAAATTTTTCTGCCTGTATCAGCACCTTTGTGTCCCTCCGTTCTCTCAGTGCTGGTATCCTCCACAATTTCTCCATCTCTAATATTGGTGTACACACACAATAAAACCTAGCAAGGAAAATAGCAAATTATCTTCTGATGGAAAAGGAAGAATTTGGAGGGTGTGTCAAATAATTTTTTATTAGCAGGACTGATAAGGCAGCGCAAAATATATAAATTGACAGGATGACTCTTATAGCTCTAGGAGGTCCCTAACAATTTAATTTTACCTGATGCTCTCTTTCCAAATCCAGATGCCTTTTTGGGCACAGATTGTGTTGGTTTGTTGTCAGAATCTGAAAAAGACATTTCTGAGAGGGAAGGTGACAGTGCAGGTGAGTTTCCTGGAGATTTCAGGATTCCAGCAATAGGGCTCTTGGTTGGTTCATACGGTGACTCTGGCTGCTTAGCAATGCTCTTCAGATAATCCTGAAACTCTGATGACAAATTTGTACTCTATCACGGTGCACAACAAAATTGAGAGAAATCAAGGAAAAAAATCACTGCAAATAAAGTTTTGGTAGAGTAGAGATGAAAATTCTCTGTCCAGAACAATCATCATCAGAATGTTTTAACTGTATGTAAAATGTTTTATAAAGTCTGATATAAACATTTCTAACATTTGCTTATATATATATATAAACACAAAATGCAAATCCAATGTAAAGCAATCATATGCTTTTTTTACCCCCCAGGGATCAATTTTGACATAGATCAAAGGCCTAGTTCTCTTTCATACACACTCACACGTGATACAAACTCTGTTGCACTAGAAATTGTAATATATTATTATATAAACATATATTAGTATTTATATATTAGCACCCGGGCCACAACCTATAACCTACTCATTTTGATTTTCAAATACAACTGATTATTTAATGAACTCAAAGTGAATATAGGACCCTGTATCATTCAACTCCAAAAGCACTAGTTTAATAGTTACTCCATCACACCTACTTTGAGATCACAAAAAAGCAGTGATTGCTCCGAATGTGGTATCAACCGGATATCATCTGATTGTGAAAGCTCAATATTACAGAGGCTTCAGTATAATACATATTTTCTTGAACATCGTCAAAGTTTCTGCTATATTTAGCTAATGTCATTTAATAGGCAGACAATGAAGAGGTGTAGTCAGGTGAATGTAACACAAGAAGAGTTATCTAGATATAAGATGAATGGAGGATGGTAGAATCTCAGTAGTCAACACATATGGTAAACACTACTAGGTCCAGATTTATGGATCACCCATTACTTCACTTTGTAAATGTTATCTAAAGTAAAGGTAAAGTACGAGACTTGAATCGGCATCTTAGCACGTGGGTTTTCACCCATATGCGCTAGGCTGCCTATCCAGAAATGTTCAGAGACTTCTAGGCAGAGTTTCTTCAAGCATCAAAACTCATGATGCGAGGCGGCATTCCTCAACTTCCCAGAGTAATACCCTGGTGCCCATTTCTGTCAGCAGCTGGGTCAACCGCAGAGGCATTTTTTCTAACCACAAGTACAATTCACACTGCTTCCAGTGAGAATCGAACACGGGCTGTCCGAACGTTAGTAGCCCAGCTGGGTGGTTTTCCCAACTAGGCTACGGAGGCCCAAGGCCCAAATGTTATATGTGAGATATGAAACAATGGGAGATCGCTGCACAAGATTGCAACATGTGGCATGTAGTTTCAAAGCACAGCATAAAGAGATGCGAAGAGGCATATTACTTGGCTCAAGAAAAAAAATAAGAGACATGAAAGATCAGATGACTCTTCCTGTGTAATAAGCTATCCAGTATTTTCTCTCTTTGTCGTCCGCGATCTCTCTTTCCTTTTATTTTGCCAGTTGTAACCTAGTATTCCAACTTTCCTCTTCTCATGATGTGCCTGAAAAATGTTGATTGTATCTTTCTGGTGTTTTTTAGGAGCTGCCTTTTTGTGTTGGCTTCTTTGAGAACTTCCTCATTGGTCTTTTGAGCTGTCCAGGGAACTTTCAACATTCTTCTGAGAAATTCCTCTCTGTGGCCTCTAATCGTCTTTTCAGTTGTTTGTCTCATCATCGAATGCCGTCTCTGCAACAAAGGTTGGTACCATGGAGCGCCATTCTGCTCTGTCTCTTGCTTTGATGGTGCAGGTTGTCATAAGGTGATTTGTCCATCTTTTGATGTTACTTATCCATGTTAGTGTTGGTCTGCCTCTTTTACCTTGTATTTTACCGTCCAGGATTACTTTTAGTAGGTTGTTGTGCCTTTTAACATGGCCCAAAAATCGCATTTGTCTTGTTTGAATTGTGTTTAGTAGTTCTCTTTTCATTTTTAGTTGTTTTAGGACTTTGTTTTCTTTTCCTTCCATCCAATTCTACTATTCTGCTATATATCCACATTTCAGGCTTCAATTCTCTGTTCTGTTTTCTTGTCTAATGTCCATGTTTCTGCACCATATAGGAATATTGAGAAGATGTAACATTCTGCTATTCTTAGTTTTAGCCCTGGTGTTATTTGTTTTGATGTAAGTATGTTCTTCGTGGCATTAAAATTACTTTTTGCCATTCCTATTCTTTTGTTTATTTCAGTTGCACATTTTCCATCACTGTTTATAGTATGTCTAAGGTAGTTGTAGTTCTGAACTGTCTCCAGGTCTATTCCTTCAATTTTGATATCCATTCGTGGGTTTTGAGTATTTTCTTTGTTTATGATCATAATTTTAGTATTTTTGATATTCATATCTAGTCCATATATTTTGCTTATGTTTATTTCATTAAGTAATTGTAGATCTTTAGGATTTTCTGCTAGTAGTACAGTATCATCAGCATATCTTAGGTTATTGATTATCTTTCCATTAATTTGTAGACCTGGCATCTCTATGATGTTTTTAAAGATTTGCTCAGTGTATAGATTGAACAAGCTTGGTGATAGGATGCATCCCTGTCTTACTCCTCTTTTTATATCAATGGGTGTAGAGTTCTCTTTGTTATATTTTATTATTGCTGTTTGCTCCCAGTATAGATTATTAGTCATATGTCCATGTCATCTAGATGTATCTCTTTTAGGCATTCTACAAGTTGTTTGTGGTGTACTCTATCAAAAGCTTTGGTGTAGTCTATGAAGCAGGCATATATTGGTTTGTTTACTTCTGTGTACTTTTCGATTAATGTTCTCATGCAGAATATGGCTTCTTTTGTCCCGCTATTTTTCCTTGTTTGTCTACTGTCCATGATTCGCTTCCATAGGTCAGAATTAGTTCTATATAGTACTGATGAACTCTCTTTCTCATTTCTATTGACATAGATTTGTTGCATAAGATATTTTTAATTTTCTGAAATGCTATTTTGGCCTGAGCTATTCTGCTTTTTATTTCCGTGGGCAAATATTGTGCCCAAGTATTTGACACGCGCAGCCATTGTCTCTATACATGAGATCCTCTGCCTGCCATCGTGGTGTGGGGACCATAACTGGCACTACTTGCCGGCTGCTCCCACAACACCATCCACCACCTGCTCCAATGGCTTCACATAACCCTGATAGGGGGCCTAATTAGGAGCTCCACCTTGCCCAACAATGTCCCGACAATGGTTAGAGGATGTTTATTCTTACCAATTTTATGATCTACAATTTCATGATCTACAATTTCATGATCTATAATTTCATGATCTACAATTGTATGTCACATTAAACTTTCATCCATGATATTTAATTAATTATTAATTGTGGTCTTTATAAGATGTCTCTGTAACAGCTCAATTCTATATATAATGTACTGCTTTATAATTCTAATCTAACAATTAATGAAAATGTAAGCCAATACATACTGTTTGCTTTGTTCCTTCTCAAGTCAAATATAACTTTTTTCTTGGAGGTCTGCTCTGAAGGTGTGTTCTGTTAAAAAACAAGAAAGCTACTTTCAGCATACAAATGGTACAATGAAATATGTCTCAAATGTAAGAATAACCAATGTTGCGTCTAACTATTACTGAATACTTCAAAACATTACACTGTACAATCATAAATTTATGTAATTGTCTGTTATATAGAGCAACACATCTGTCAAAACAAGGTCTAGCATGAGTTTCAAAGAACCAGAACATGTTTGAATTCCTCTGGGATATGTTGCATTGAAAATGACATACATTAATTACAGCTTGATACAAACCATGACAATACAACTATGCCCATTTAACGCTTTTTGATGGATGAGGAATCATTGCCATGTGAACACTAGAGAAGATGTTTAATTGACAACAGGTCATCCTTATTGCACATCACACATGTCCATAAATACTTAGATCTCATCCAACATCTGAAGTATATCCCTCAACTTGTAGCAACTAACAACACCTGTGTTTTGTTAGTTGACAAGTCTTTCTGTGGATTCCTGCATACCTGTCTAGCATCTCCCACTTTGACATTCATGAAGTCTGTTCATAGCTGCGGATTCAGGGTATTTTTTAAAAATTGTTTTTTCATCTAGCACCCCCAAAGCATTCAGAAAGTCAGTGAGTACCACTGCCCATCCTCACTCAACATCAGCCAAACTGGCAAACTTGTCAGAACTTTCATTACCTGCATACTCTGGCATGAAATGAAGCAGACTTCTCTCAGGCCTGCCTCCCAAGATACACTATCCACTGCCGTTGGGCCCAACCAGTTGCAATCCTTCTGAGCCTACTCATTGAGCCACTGAGAAAACACATTTGTGTCTCAAGCCATACCATGGCTGCTCCATGGTCAAACTACCTGCAGTCACTGTGAAGGCAGCATAGACTTCCTTCACAGTACTACCACCAGCAGTTCAAACATATGTTTCAACACCAAAATGAATGTATGTGTAAGTAGATTTTTCAAAAATATTAAACCAATTCTTTCACAACTCAAAATATGGTGGCACTTTTTTCTTTTCAAACTACATGTCAAAAATACATTGTACCTCTGATGTTGAATGTTCATGGCTTATAATAATGTCTTACACACACTAACTCCCACACAAAGTAGATAATGCTAAACTGAAATGTGTGTACAATAATGGTTGATGTGTACATTTACACCAGGTGTTTGACTTCAGGCCAACAAAGGGCCTCCTCTTTTCAATGTGGACCTTGAACATTTAAGCAGTACAAAGTTCAATGCCTCAATCAATATCTTTTGTCATCCCCTCATCATAGGTTGACTACCTCTGTACATCGTTTCACTTTGTCTCTTCATTTGACAGTACACAAAGTTCAGTCCATCTCTCATGATAAAAGTCCTCTTTTGTCTACCTCAGTTACCTTGTACTTTCTCATTAAAGATGACTCTAATCAATTATTGTTTGTGTCCAAAAATTGCATTTATCTTATTCAAACTGTGTTTAACAATTCTTTCTTCATTTTCTGATATTTTAAAACTTCTTAGTTATGTGTACTTTGCTCGCTTTATATTCTTGTGTTATTTTATACCACAATAAGTTCTTGATTCCTATGGTAAAATAAAGACGCACGGTTTTTATTTCAAATTCAGCAAATTTTTACAGAAATTTATTATATTCCTCTTTTTTTCCCTTCATGATCTGGGAAATCTCCTCGGCTGTCTGCATATCAAAGGAACCCTAGCAACACAGGAGAGTCATTGAACAATGTCAAGAGAGTGTAGAACATATATGCTGATCTGATGGTTTATGGCCACTGTTTGAATAGACAGTTGAAATAAGAATGAATGTGTGTGCACACAAATAAAGCATACAGTACAAATTGTGGCTACGGTTGGAGAAATAATTGTTTTTTTTATTGGTTTGGCCACTGGCCAATAGACTTTCATAAGAAAGACTAAGTATTGGTGCATATAGAATTCCCTACTTACTTGCTCAAATCTATTAGCAAGTCACTTAATTGGCTAACACAGAGGCCCGTCTGGGTTATGACTCCCAGGCGTCAACCTTCTGTTGCACTGAACTCTACAAGATATCAGACATGAAATAAAATTACAATTATTCTGTGCAACACTTCTGATTGAATCTACCGTCTACACCCTGTCACACATGACTGTCTTAGCTTTAACCTAGCACAGTAATATCCACTTCGTGGTGGAAGCAGATATAAAATGGCTAGTATTTTGTGATGTCCTTTATATACAGTATAGGCACGACGCTTTTGTCATGGAGTAAAAAGTTTTGGCTGGGATGGGTCGGTAATTAATAAGTGATAACATTGTATCGGGCTGGAAGCTCTACTCTTTTTAACTGTTGGTACCGCGAACGTGGGTTGTGCTCACGCTTGGTTGATCTAGTAACTTCTTATCATATTATCATCCATACCTCGGATAGTCAAGGATTATTAGGAAGCTCAAATACGAAGACATTGACTGTTCTTTCTCTTTGCATGTATGGTTCCATCAAACTAGAAGCAAGAATACCTTGAATTCCTGGACCCTTCCTTAGTGTAAGGGAAAAAAGCACCAGAAAGTCTAGGCTATACCAAGTTAAACCTAAGTATGGGCTCGCTGAACTGATTCAAAGTGAGACATGGAATTGCAACGAAAGTAGTCTGTGGTGAGGCTGGGTCATTTTCAAAAGAAACAACTGATAAAAGTGAACTACAAGAAATTCTCAAGAAATTTGAACAAAAAAATATATACAAGGACAAAACAGGTCTCTTTTATAAGTCTCATATAACCGGACACTGAAAAAAGAAGCATATAGCGGTTACAAGATTCCAAAAGACAGAATTTGTATTCTGGTCACTGCCGATATAAAAGGTGACAAGCCCCTTGCTCAGTTATATATATAAAAGGTGACAAGCCCATTGCTCAGTTAAATATAAAAGGTGACAAGCCCCTTGCTCAGTTATATATAAAAGCTCTTCTGACGGTACAATCAAGTATGATGGGGGTCAATCTTTTTAATGCCAGATTGTTGTAGGGAAGAAGCACTGTACTTATTGTGAACAATTGCTCAGTTCATCCACATTTAACATGGAGACATTTCTTTGTTCTTCCTGCCTCCAAACATGACAAGTGTGTTGCAACCTTAGGAGCAGGAAATCATTCAATCTGTCAGAATGCTTTACAGGAAGAGAATTATGAAAAAAAACTTAATTCTGTCCTAGAGAGCGACAAGAGCTCTGATTGCCATCTAAATGTGACTTATCTTAAGCGCTAACTTCCATTTGTCCAGGGCTGCCAAAAGGCTCACCAATGTCACTAGTTCTATTTAACGTGTACACAATAACGATCACAGAACAACAGCTGGATGGGAGGGGAAGAACTATGACTTTTGCTGATGATATTCTGGTATATTGACAGGGAAGAGACAGGCGGGGAATCACCTCCACAATGCAAGACGAACTCAATCGCATTTCTCCCTGGTGTGGGGTTTCAGGTGCCTTGGTTAATCCTAATAAAGTATCAGTTTCATGGTTCTCCCTTAACGATCATATAGTTAATACTACCACACCGGTAGTACGAATGGGAGCTGATAAGGTGACCAGGGACACGATGACATACCTCGGAGTTAAGTTTGATCGCAGCCTGTGTTTTCGGGACCATGTTGACCATGTGATAACAAAATCCCGCAAAGGATTAGCCACCTTGAAGGTCATGGCAGCTGCCAACATCGAGCAGAGGCTACTTACTCTTTTGTTCCAGGGATTAGTCCTCGCACCAATCGAGTATGCCCTGGCCATTCTTACTGTCAGTATGACTCAAATTAATAGGCTGGAGAAAATACAAAATGAAGCCATGCGCATTATCCTGGGATGTACGAGGGACACTCCCTGTGTAGCAATGAGGTATCTTCTTGACTTTCAAACCATGGATGACAGAATCAAGATCTGGAGAGCACGAGCATACCTGAAGATTAGTACAGATACAGAGCATCCATTGCACCACGTGCTCAACACAGTGAAAGGTGTCAGGCTAAAAAGAGGCAAATCATGGGTGGGCCGAGCAGAAGATGTCATCAAACAGGTCTGTGGGCTTACAAATATCAGCGTTGGTGAGGAGTGGATACCGGTGCCTACGTCATTCAAGGGGACTTTCTCGTGTATTGTTACACTCGACAGGAAAAGTAGGGAACAGAACCCGGTCGTGGTTAATGCTGAGGTCAATGGTCTCATCTGCGATATCACAGATGAGAAAGATGCAGTCATCTATACAGACGGATCTGTAATATGACACCAAAGAAGTGCATGGGCATTTACAGCACGCTCGGCAGGCAGAATAGTCAAGACAGACAGTGGTGCATACGTCATGACCACGAGTAGCATGACAATGGAAGCGATGGCAGTGACCAAGGCATTCAAATGGTTAGAGTCACAAGACTACACCCACACATGTATACTGAGTGATTCGATGAGCATGATTAAAAAAGTGGGGGCGGGCTCTGTACGCATGTAATGGTTAGAGTCACTGCAGAAGTAAAAAATATGTAAGGTCACCTTTGTCTATGTCCCTGGGCATGCGGGAGTATGGGGAAATGAAAGAGCGGACAAGTTGGCTAGCTGCGCTGTCATTGGGGACGGGCAACAAATGTATCGGGCAGACATCATCAATGCCCTCCGAGATGTGGGAAGAGCACAGGACTTCGACAAACACAGATCCACGTCACTTCTTCGGATGTAGGAAGACTTATCAACACATTCCCCTATTAACCATAAACTGGATATGATTAGATATGGTTATAACAATATTTCAGTGATCTCATTATAATCAGATTCTACTACAATAGAGTTGGTGCAACTTCTTGTTCTTCACAGTGTCCCTTAAAGTTGGTCTGGTTCCTCTTTTTACCCAAATGAGTGCTTGTTTTGACCATTGTTTCAATCATAAATTATTAAATTTGTGATAACTGCTAGACTATTACCTATATTAACGGGAGGGAGTATTTATTAAGCCCATGTATATTTTTAAAAGCTTATAAACACATGACTGCAAATTGCACACAATTTAGTCTTTACAAATTCACAATTTTACATACCTCATCTTTCATTTCAGCGCTGCAGGTTTCATTCTCTTTCATCACGTTGTCAAATGCAGCAGACATGGTTGAGTCTTCAGCGAGTGCTGAAGTAGTAGCAGCTGCTTTTTTACCGCCAAGCCTTTGTTTTTTGGGGGATTCACCTTTAAACCGGTTTCTTCCCCGGTCAGTGGCAGCACTAGATGTTTGAATCATTACCTTATCATAATGTTGCAGTGACATGGTTTCAATTCGTTGGCTCTTGGCATTATTTTTCAGAGTAAATGAAGGTTCTTGAGAACTGTGGGCGTATATAACAAGCTCTACAGGGCTGACTGCTGGAGTGCTTTTGGGCGGACTGCAACTTCTGTACTTTGGTCTTGCATTTGAATTTGTATCCTCTGTAGATTGTTCTACATCCACATTTAACACATCTTCACAAAGTTTATGTACATTTTTTTCTGCTATAGAATTATCTTTCTTCTTTTTGCTTTTCACTACACTGTGCTCGAGGTTGTGTGCTGATTCATTGTCACTATCTGTGTTGGTTAGTTTAGATTTCTTTATTGATGGAGCTAAATCTTGGCTTTCAACAGAAACACATTTACGTTTTCTATTCACCACTTTAGCAGAATTAATTATATCACCTGGAGAATTATTCAAATTTGGTAGATGTTGCTTTTTTGGATTATTTTTGTTATGTAACTTATGTCCTAAACTTTTAATATCACCCAACACTGCAGTCTGTGAATCTGAATCTGCTGCGTGAGCTAATTTATTCTTCTTGTCATTACTTAAACCTGGAGCTAAACTATTAACTTTAACTTTCTTGGCATGTGGAGAGCCAGATGCACTTTCATCGTTGTTTGATTTTCCTTTTTTCTTTTTCGCTGTTGCCATGTTAATTTCATTCCCATCTGTAACTGTTTCAACAGGAACATCAATAGCTTTGGTTATATTAACATGCTCTGATTCCTCCCTTCTCTTCTTTTTTCGCTTTTTTCTTTGCTGATGGTCCACAACCTTCCCATCATCCTTAAGAAAACAGAGGTCACAGACAAAACTTTGCTTTACTGGTTTCCCATCTCCATCAAGCTGAATGTCTGATGTATGTTCAGATCTGTAAAGATAAAATAAAGCACAAATTATGCTTGAACAATTCAAATAAGTATTGTCTAAATTAGTGAAACATATTTAATAAAATGAAAAAACTGAAACAAAACAAGCAATCATTACTATCATTACATTATTAACCCTAGATTATGATTCCTATCAGTGGGTCACATTTTCATGATACCGTCGTAAAAATTACTGCCACTTTAATGTAACATTTGGAGTTCCAAAAATAGTATTTTCTTTTAACTTTTGCTACACAGCTGTGTGTTTACCCAAGCAGACACATGGGAAATGGATACTGCAATTATTTCCTGAGTTACGTTAGATTTATGGCCTGAAATTTGAATGCATGGCGCTGCAGCTACCAGAGGCGTTACGTTGTCTAATCACATGGTCACCAGCAGTCCAGCTATACGTTTTGCACCCTCAAAGCGTTATTCACTGTCCATCCCGTGTTGCAAAGGTCGTTTGATGTCTCAGTGATGGCCAAGGAGATTTCCTCCCATGATAAGAAAGAAAAAATGAATTGTTTGAAAAGTTGATAAATTTATTAAAGATACCTTTCTACAATACCATCATACTTTTTATGACTCACCTGGGAAAAAAAAAATCACACATCAAAGGAAACAAACCCAACACTCAAGTATCACCGGAAGTAGTAAGTAGGAAGGTATAGGGAGGGGGAAATGCTTGCCTGCAGCAGACCGTCAAATTTCTAGAATTTGATTTGTATTTTAAGGTGGTAATTTTTTTTTTAACGACAGAATCAAAATATAGGGTTAATGTTTTTACTTAATTATTTAAAAGGAGGTGAAGGCGAGCCCCACAGAAGCAGAACTGGAATTTGTCAGCGAACCAGAACCATCTAGACCCTGCTCCACCTCTCCGTGATGCCTCCAGTAGCAGACTAGAATGTCTAGTCTGGCCAAGCGAATAGAGTTCGAAGAGGGAAGACAACCTGGTACTCAAAAAATGTCATGCTGAAGTCAAATATGTTGAGTCGAATGGCGCAAATATCACAGTTATACTGCAAACCACAACACAATGCAGACACGCCACTTAACATCCTTTTTAAGGGCGGATGATGAAGAGGTGTGCACCATTAGTCATCGGGCGAACTGAAGCAAGCAATTACTTTAAAAAATATTACAGAAGATAATTGTTTTTATTTCCAAAGCATAGTTGTCTTTTCTATGAATTTGACTGCCTTTAACTGCTCCTGTGTGGTACTTCTCACTGTGAAGTTTAGCCCTGTTTAACCAGATGGCACCTCACAATGTGTTATACTGGCAGCAGACTTGCAGAATGCCCACTTTAACAAAGCTTGTGATATCAATCTTGAACTTTGATTTGTGAATGTCTTGTTTTTAGTGTTTTGTTCCTTTCTATCAAGTTAGCAGTAATTATTTTACTACAACCTGGTTCCCCTGCACCTTTACTTGATCATAATGATCTGCTGGCAAGAGATGCAGTCATCCCTATTCACTTTCTGGTGATGGAATCCAGCTACACAATTTTCACAACATAAAAATGTACTAATATCAGATGGTTCACACAACCTGAGTTTTTATTTCTATCTATCTATTGACCTTTCGAGCCGTAACCGGCCCATAGGGCGTAGACCAAGATACACCTTCTCCTATATGAATTTTTTGTTCTAGCAGTTTTCTTTTAAAGATATTTTATTAAATCTCGCCATCTGTCTCTGTTCTGTGCAAGCAGTTCTATCTCATTGAGGGAGCCGATTCCTGCTGCTCTTGCCTCTCTCATCAATGTTCTTCTCAGTGTCTCCCTGGGTCTTCCTCTTTTTCTTTTACCTGTTGTTTCCCACATGAGGGCTTGCTTTGCTATTCGATTATTATCTCTTCTCATCACATGTCCAACGTATGACCATCGTCTTTTCTTTATTACTGAAGATATTAGTGGTTGATTGGCGATTTCTCTAATTTCCTCGTTTGTTTTGAATTCGTTCCATTCTATACCAAGTATTTTCCTTAGACATTTATTTTCGAATGCGTTCAACTTTGTTTCTATATCTCTTGTTGTTTTCCAGCTTTCACACGCATACGTAAGGGTTGATAGTACATTTGATTTGAATAGCCTAAGTTTTGTGTTTGTGCTAATGAGTTTTGATTTCCACAACTTTTCAAGGCTTCTGAAAGACATTGCTGCTTTAGCCAGTCTGATTCTAATTTCTTTGCTCGTATCCCCTTCTCGATCAATGTGACTTCCAAGATAGATAAAGTGATCGATCTCTTCTACTGGTTTGTTTTCCATGTATATTTTGTCACTTGTTGGAATTAAACTTTTCATGACTTTAGTCTTTTCATGATTGACCTCAAGCCCAATTTTGCTGGCTATTGATGATAGTTCATTTGTGTTTTCCTGCATCGTTTTTATCTGACTGCTGATGAGAACTATGTCATCAGCAAAGTCGAGGTCCTCCAAATGGTCTCCTTGTATCCATTCGATGCCTTTATTACCAGTGCAGCATTTCTTCATTATGAAGTCCATAACAATTCCAAATAACAAGGGCGATAAAATACATCCTTGTTTAACCCCAGTTTCTATTGGGAAACATTCGCTCAGTCCTTCCTCTGTTCGAACTGCACATGTGTAACCACCATACATGTCTTTGATAATATTTATGATTTTTGATGGTAAACCATATTGCTTCAGAATTTTCCACAAAGAATCTCTATGAATACTATCAAATGCTTTTTTGAAGTCGATGAAGTTAAGTACAAAAGGTTTTTGCTTTTCAATATGTTCCTCCAATATAAGTCGTAGAGTGAAAATGTGGTCAAGACAGCTTCTCCCTTTTCTAAACCCAGCCTGTTCTTCACGCATTACTGTATCTATTGAACCCTTTATTCTATTTAGGATGATTTTACAGAATAACTTTGAGGCAACTGACAAAAGTGTCACGCCTCTCCAGTTGTGAGTTTTTATTTACTACGAAAATACTGTGAAATAGACAGGATGAAACTACAGGGGTACCAACAGGGACATAAAAATGAAGCCCCAGTCTCAAAAACCTCTAATTTGTGGGAAATGCTTGTTGATTGAGACATTTGCGAACATCGTGTGCCAGCTTACCAGGCACCAGTAAGAATTTTCAGCATTTGTTGTACACATGTTCAACAACCCCGACGTATGTTCTAACAGAAGTTAATTTGTCTACATAGTCTATGTCTGTAATAAACAAATTTGGAGGACCTGCACATGAAGCACGGGAGCTGCGATAGCTCAGTGGTTAGTGAACTGGACTACAAAAGACAAGGGGTAGGGTTCGATCCCAACCGACGGCTTCCGTGTTCACCCCTGCCTTAAATAGGTACTGGATTTTTTCTGGGAAAGTAAAGCAGCATGGGCATAATACCGACCACATTACCCCAAAAATCATGTGCTGAAGGTCTGTAAAATATAGGGTCACTAACACCATGACAGGGGTACTTTACTTTTTTCTTTTTTTTTTTTTTTTACACATGAAGCACCTCATACCTTAAATTGATTAATAAAAATATCTTTGGGTAATCATCAAAGTTGCTCATAGACTGATCTCAGGTGTATATGTAATGTTATTGAACATATGTAAGGACAACATAACAAGAGCATGAGAGATGTATATTGGATATTAACATCAATACTCTGAACACCATTTTTGAAGAATAGACCATAGACAAAGTCTCTCCATTAATCCATATTTGTCAACCTTTATACTTATATCCAGTCTAGGCCAATGTGCTTGAGAGTTTCAATGACTTTTCTTCATATATTCCTGGGCCTTTCCTGATTTCTGTTTTTCATCTTGATATGGTAATTAATAAGGATCAGGTTCTAGACTGCAACAACTGGAATACAACATTCAGCAGGAAGGAATGGCACCCTACACAATGAGCAAAGTATGTACACCACAACCAGTCACTAAATTGAGCCATTAAAGTGCACATACTTCTGAAAGCTACTGATTACCCCTGAGTTTGTCTAAATTCCTGGGATGACACTTCTGAAAGATACTGATTACCCATGAGTTTGTCTAAATTCCTGGGATGACACTTCTGAAAGCTACTGATTACCCCTGAGTTTGTCTAAATTCCTGGGATGACATTTTTGAAAGCTACTGATTACCCATGAGTTTGTCTAAATTCCTGGGATGACACTTCTGAAAGCTACTGATTACCCCTGAGTTTGTCTAAATTCCTGGGATGACACTTCTGAAAGCTATTGATTACTATGGGTTTGTTCAAACTGCTGTGTTGACAATTCTAAGAACAGTGGACAATGGTAAAATCACTCACCCAGTTATTGAGTTAGCATTGTTATCAAAGACCTTGATACGTTTCTTTACAAGTTTGTAAACTAGACCTCTGTTGGAAGCACGGACTACTTTCTGGCTTGCCATTTCAAACATTAGCTGTAGCAGCACATTCTTGTCTAACTGAATTTTGAAGAAAAATGAAAGTTTATCAAGATAACTATATTATTATATAACTATATTAGTAATGAAAGTCAAACAGTTTCATCTCCTTCAGCACTCATCCATCACTAGGAAGGACAGATTTTTAAATGCTTAATTTTGTCATGGCAGCAGCCACTTTGGTTTACCCCTTTTTACTATCTGCTGCCAAAGGTTCTTTAAGAGAGTGCACATGAGACCTCTTGTCAAAAAGAGAGTATGTTATCTCCTGTAGTGGGATGTGAACCCTGAATATTCCAGTCCAAAAGCAGATATCTTAATTCTAGAAAACCCAATCCCTCATTTTATATAATAAATTACCTGTGATTACCTATGGGTACTCAATATAGTAAATATTGGCAAAGAGTTAACCTCACAAGACTATACAGCACCACCTTGGTAACAGAATGACTTGGCTATAGAGAAGTTAATAACTAACGAAAAGCATTCCAATATTCCAAACTGAGAAGGTATCTTGTCAACATTAATTTTGTGCACCTGAGGTTTTAAAAAAATATGTATCGCTGAGAGCATTGTATAACACAATATTCCTCTTAGACCTCTGCTACCAATGTCAAATTTGGATATTAATTAGCTGAAGCTGAAATGAGATCCTATAGAAAGTAAATGAAAAAATGTTGGACTTAAGACGAGTATTAAAATACATTATTAAATTACATTAACAAACAACAAAATCAAATTATCTAAACATATCTTCTACAGGTACCATTTTGATGCAGATGTTCTTAAAGTGAATTGAAAATATCTTTGAGCATGACCAGGCAAAAGGAAATTCATACAAACAGTCTGACTTTATCTGAGTGACTGCTCAATTCAAAATCAACAACTCTAATATTTCCTGTAACAAGATTTGCCTCATATATCAAATTTTTGCGCTACAGAATAATTCCACATTAATTCCAAATTATTATGTTCTATATAAACACTACTAATTTTATTACCAGGCTGTGTTATGTAGATTCACTGCTAATTTTACATGAACATACCTATTATAAGCTGTACAATTATTATTTCAAAGAGATATTGCATGTTCTACAGAAGAACCTCATTTCACACACAAATTGCATATATTTTAGAACAACTGCTCAATTCACCAATAAATTAGTGGTTTATAAAGGTATCAAATTTATGATTTTGTTTCATGGATCGTCTACATGATCAATGAAATTTCCAGAAAATGTGTTGTGGTCATGGTGGGTACCCAAGTTGGGAAGTGAAATTCTGACTTAGAAAGCAGACCAAAGAATTCTGTGCCTCAGGACATGGACGATCACTGATAAAACAATGGGATAAGTGCATCAATGTTGGAGTAAATTATGTTGGAAAATAGAGGAATAATGCAGGCACAAAAATAAAGTTTTCAAATTTTTAAAATTGCATTGTGGTTATTTTTATTTTTTTTTTTTAAATTGTGACTTATTTATTGACTTCCCCTTATAATAACAAACTTATGTTTGGATAATAGAATCTCATATGAAAAATAATTGAGGATCAAGTCAACATACATGAAAGCATGGTTGGATAACAGAATCTCATATGAAAAATAATTGAGGATTAAGTCAACATACATGAAAGCATGGTTGGATAACAGAATCTCATATGAAAAATAATTGAGGATCAAGTCAACATACATGAAAGCATGGTTGCGGGTCTACTTTCTGTGAAGTTGGTTCATCGGTTTCCATATCCTCATCTACAAGGTCTATGGCACCTCTTGATTGAGCTATTTGACTGCTGGCGGAGATGGCTTTGATAGTGTTGGAAATAACGTCAGACATGACACGACGAGCAAGTTCTATCCTGAAATATGACACAGGTTATTTTATACATATATAACATATTCAGGATAAATTCAAGCAATTTCACTAAAGTATTTTTGAACGAATAGACACCACAAGAGTATGTGAAAATGTATACATGTTTTTATAATTTAAAGACGTATTAACTTATATATAATATATATAATATAATAATAATATAATATATAAATTATATATTATAGTTTTAAGACGTTTAACTTATAAAAAGTAATCTTGAAAGGGAAAATACAAGGTGAAAGAGACAGAGGCAGACCAAGACTAACATGGACGTAACATCAAAAGATGGACAAGTCAGGCTATGAAAACCTCCACCATCAAAGCAAGAGACAGGGCGGAATGGAGCTCCATGGTAGCCAATCTTTGATGCAGAGACGGCACTCAATGATGAAAACGTATAGTAAAACGCTGAGAAGGCAAATTATTAAAATATCCAATCTGCCAAAAACAAGTGTTTCAGCCATGGAGCAAATGTTGAGGAAAAACAGGACACATGCAATCACAAGTGCTGACGATGCAAATGACTTGCTCATTACATTGTTCCTATCCTCATCATGGCAATAATAGTGAACAAGATTATTAATGACAAGAGGCTGGATGTAATCCTGACTGACAGCTCATAGGTTCACCAAGCCTTAAAAAAAGTCTCGGGTTTTTTCTCTGACAAATCACATAACCCAAAAAATGTGTCATTGGTCTTGGGAAAATATGGGCACTAACACCATATTTCCTAAACCCCTTAATTAAGCTATGGGAGAAAACCTTTATAAAAGACTTGAACTTTGAAGAACAGTGAATCATTTTTTTAAAAAGTGTGTATGCATAATCAGAAAAATGTGTTTCTGTCAGAAATATAATTCATTTAAAGGATATGACAATGTGTGAATTCAAAGCAATTTGGAACAACAGGAGAAAGAACAATGTCAAATCATTACCAGAGAAGAAATATAAGAATGGATTGACATTTCATGACCGCAAAAACAAGCTGATATTTTCATTGCAGCACCACCACCACCCCCCCAATTCAAAATGTATACAATTTAATATCAGCTAAACATGACAGGTCCATCAGTGTGAAATGTCCACTGTTAATGAAACAGAAATCTTGGCTCTTGAAAGGAGCAAAAGAAGTTAGTCAAAGGATAATCATCACTGTCATCATCATCATCATCGAGTGCCATCTCCGCAACGAAGGTTGGCTCTCATGGAGTGCCATTCTGCTCTGTCTCTTGCTTTGATGGGGCAGGTTGTCATAGGCTGATTTGTCTATCTTTTGATGTTACTCGTCCATGTTAGTCTTGGTCTGCCTCTTTTACCTTGTATTTTCCCCTCCAGGATTACTTTTAGCAGGCTGTTGTGTCTTTTAACATGGCCCAAAAATCGCATTTGTCTTGTTTGAATTGTGTTTAGTAGATCTCTTTTCATTTTTAGTTGTTTTAAGACTTCATCATTTGTTTTCTTTTCCTTCCATCCAATTCTACCTATTCTTCTATATATCCACATTTCAAATGCTTCAATTCTCTGTTCTGTTTTCTTGTCTAATGTCCATGTTTCTGCACCATATAGGAATATTGAGAAGATGTAACATTTTGCTATTCTTAGTTTTAGCACTGGTGTTATATGTTTTGATGTTAGTGTGTTCTTAATGGCATTAAAATTCCTATTCCCATTCCTATTCTTTTGTTTATTTTAGTTGTACATTTTCCATCACTGGTTATAGTATGCCCAAGGTAGTTGTAGTTCTGAACTATCTCCAGGTCTATTCCTTCAATTTTGATATCCATTTGTGGGTTTTGAGTATTTCCTTTGTTTACGATCATAGTTTTAGTCTTTTTGATATTCATATCTAGTCCATATTTTTTGCTTATCATATTTATTTCATTAAGTAATTGTTGTAGGTCTTTAGGATTTTCTGCTAGTAGTACAGTATCATCAGCATATCTTAGGTTATTGATTATCTTTCCATTAATTTGTAGCCCTGGCATTTCTATGTTTTTAAAGATTTGCTCAGTGTATAGATTGAACAAGCTAGTTGATAGGATGCATCCCTGTCTTACTCCTCTTTTTATATCAATGGGTGTAGAGTTCTCTTTGTTATATTTTATTATTGCTGTTTGCTCCCAGTATAGATTACATATTAGTCGTATGTCCATGTCATCTAGATGTATCTCTTTTAGGCATTCTATAAGTTGTTTGTGGTGTACTCTATCAAAAAGCTTTGGTGTAGTCTATGAAGCAGGCATATATTGGTTTGTTTACTTCTGTGCACTTTTCGATTAATGTTCTCATGCAGAATATGGCTTCTTTTGTCCCGCTTTTTTTCCTAAATCCAAATTGCTGCTCATCTAATTCAGTATTGATTTTATTCTGAATCCTTCCTTGTATAACTTTTAGCAAGATTTTTGTAACATGACTCATTAGGCTTATTGTTCTAAAGCCACTGCATTCAACTGTACCATTCTTTTTAGGCAATGCAAAGAAAAGTTGATGTTAATCATCACTGTACATCAAACAATTCTATAAGTGCTTAGATCTCCCCACCAATACATCTCTCTGTTAGTTTAGTTGACAGATCATCCACATTGCACACCAGATATGTCCACAAGTGCTCAGATCTCCTCCACAGTATGTCTCTCAGTGTATTGAGACTGATGAGTCCAGTTCTGAGTTGATTTGTTTCCTCACAGCGCTCTTTTCAGGCACCCACAGATTTGACCTTATGTTTGTGTCTGAATATGGTTGTAAATTTATGGACTTAATCATTAGTGTGCCCCGCCTCCCTGAGGTCATTCAGAATGTCAGCCTGGTCCATTGCACACCCATCATCCATGGCAGCTGATCCACCCAGGCTATCCCTCAATGTATAACAACTGATAATCCCAGCGCCGTGTTGATGTACCAGTCTTATTTGCCTCCCTATGCAGTTCTATTGTTTGACATCAAATATTTGTGACATGATCCTCTTGCAGTCTATACAGGGTTGCATACTCAACACTCCTTGCATCCTTAAGCATCCTCACATAGAAAGTATACATGGATAGATCTGGGGCTAAGCTATTGCCTTAGTTACTGCCATGACCTCTATCATCAAACTAGTTGTACTCAAGGTGCTGTCTTCCTTGTCAATTCTTCTCATAATCTAAGCTGTGAAGGCCCATGAGCCCAATCTATGCCAAACAGATCTATCTGTGTATAATTACTTCACCCTTACAAGAATTCTCAAAAATGAAAGTTTTGTACTTTGCTTCCATTTTGTTTTCTACATTATCTGTTCAGTTTGATGCAATTGATTTGTTCACTTGAAGACAGAAAACCTGATAAAGAATATTTACAAATACCAACAGAGTGACATATGTCCTTAGTATGTGATGCATGCAGCAGACTGAAAAAAAACTAAATGTTAAGCAATTAACAGAGAGGGCCAAAATGTGGGTTTAATAAATAAACAAACCTAAAGGACAGTGGACAAAAACTAAACAAACCTGCAGAACAGTGGACAAAAACTAAACAAACCTGCAGAACAGTGGACAAGAACTAAACAAACCAGAAGGACAATGGACAAGAACTAAACAAACCTGCAGAACAGTGGACAAGAACTAAACAAACCCACAGGACAGTGGACAAGAACTAAACAAACCCACAGGACAGTGGACAAGAACTAAACAAACCTGCAGAACAGTGGACAAGAACTAAACAAACCCTCAGGACAGTGGACAAGAACTAGACAAACCCGCAGAACAGTGGACAAGAACTAAACAAACCTGCAGAACAGTGGACAAGAACTAAACAAACCCTCAGGACAGTGGACAAGAACTAGACAAACCTGCAGAACAGTGGACAAGAACTAAACAAACCTGCAGAACAGTGGACAAGAACTAAACAAACCTGCAGAACAGTGGACAAGAACTAAACAAACCTGCAGAACAGTGGACAAAAACTAAACAAACCTGCAGAACAGTGGACAAGAACTAAACAAACCCACAGGACAGTGGACAAGAACTAAACAAACCCACAGGACAGTGGACAAGAACTAAACAAACCTGCAGAACAGTGGACAAGAACTAAACAAACCTGCAGAACAGTGGACAAGAACTAAACAAACCCACAGGACAGTGGACAAGAACTAAACAAACCTGCAGAACAGTGGACAAGAACTAAACAAACCCTCAGGACAGTGGACAAGAACTAGACAAACCTGCAGAACAGTGGACAAGAACTAGACAAACCTGCAGAACAGTGGACAAGAACTAGACAAACCTGCAGAACAGTGGACAAGAACTAGACAAACCTGCAGAACAGTGGACAAGAACTAGACAAACCCGCAGGACAGTGGACAAGAACTAGACAAACCCGCAGGACAGTGGACAAGAACTAAACAAACCCGCAGGACAGTGGACGAGAACTAAACAAACCCCCAGGACAGTGGACAAGAACTAAACAAACCCACAGGACAGTGGACAAGAACTAAACAAACCCGCAGGACAGTGGACAAGAACTAAACAAACCCGCAGGACAGTGGACAAGAACTAAACAAACCCGCAGGACAGTGGACAAGAACTAAACAAACCCGCAGGACAGTGGACAAGAACTAAACAAACCCGCAGAACAGTGGACGAGAACTAAACAAACCTGCAGAACAGTGGACAAGAACTAAACAAACCCGCAGAACAGTGGACAAGAACTAAAACAACCCCACAGGACAGTGGACAAGAACTAAAAACCTACAGGGCAGTGGACAAGAACTAAACAAACCTACAGGACAGTGGACAAGAACTAGAAACCTACAGGACAGAGGACAAGAACTAGAAACCTACAGGACAGTGGACAAGAACTAGAAACCTACAGGACAGTGGACAAGAACTAGAAACCTACAGGACAGAGGACAAGAACTAAAAAAATGTAGAGGACAGTGAACCATCAAACAAGGACAGCTATAATTGCTGTCATAAGTACCACCTTTTGAGCAGGAGGAACTAGGGTTGAGTGCACTAAATTTTAACTCAACACAAGCTGTTAGCTCTTAGGTGAGAGCTTGCCATGACTTTATTGACAAGTTCACTGCTATAGAGTTAGAGCTTTCAGGAAATAAACCAGCATTATTGCAATACAGAGTCTTCTATATCAACAGGCCCTCATCATTGTGGGAGCCACCTTGTTAATTAGACTGCTGTAATACAAACTGTTTCTATGTAGGTCTGGGGACATATGGTCTTGCTCGATGGCCATGCTGGTTAACCGTTGGCTTTGCTCTATTCTGCTATTTATTTATTGACCTTTCGAACCGTGGCCGGCCCATATGGCATAGACCCAGATACTCTTTCTTTTCTAAATTTTATTTCTAGCAGTCTTAATCCTTGCAAAAAACATTTATCAAATCTCTATTATGCTAGCAAATAAATATTTATAAACTGTAACATTGCACATATTTATAAATTTTAATTTTACAACTTATTTTTTATTTAATATAAAGTAAATTTACACTTGATATATATATTTTTTTACATCAAAACAGAAACAAATATAAATTGTTCACAAAAAACTCACTTGTTTGTGAATAAAATAAACTCAATGAAAGGCTGAAGCAATATTAACATGGTCTTGTTTGCCAACTGAGGAAAATTTAAATATACTGTTAATAGTCCAATTAATTTCTATAGACTTAACATAAAATTTATAAGCAAATTCTGGGTCATACTGGAAAGTTATACAATGTCAGGGTGGTTGATATTAGGTATTAGACACTGTACACAAAAGTTTGGTAGTGAGAAACAATGGGCTAAAATGAAGCTTTAGTTAACAAGAATGAAAAAAATTGTGTTCTATCATTATTTCTATTTAACATACACATATGTGAAGTAACACTAAAAGTAAACCATAACCAAAGTATTTCCACAAAACATAATCACAAAGTACTTCCACAAAACATAATCACAAAGTACATCCACAAAACATAACCACAAAGTACTTCCACAAAACATAATCACAAAGTACTTCCACAAAACATAACCACAAAGTATTTCCACAAAACATAACCGCAAAGTATTTCTACAAAACATAACCACAAAGTATTTCCACAAAACATAACCACAAAGTATTTCCACAAAACATAACCACAAAGTATTTCCACAAATCATAACCACAAAGTATTTCTAAAAAACATAATCACAAAGTATTTCTACAAAACATAACCACAAATTATTTCTACAAGACATAACCACAAAGTATTTCTAAAAAACATAACCACAAAGTATTTCTAAAAAACATAACCACAAAGTATTTCTACAAAACATAACCACAAAGTATTTCTACAAAACATAACCACAAAGTATTTCTAAAAAACATAACCACAAAGTACTTCCACAAAACATAACCACAAAGTACTTCCACAAAACATCACAAAGTATTTCTACAAAACATCACAAAGTATTTCCACAAAACATAACCACAAAGTATTTCCACAAAACATAACCACAAAGTATTTCCACAAAACATAATCACAAAGTACTTCCACAAATCATAACTACAGAGTATTTTTACAAACTATAACCACAAAGTACATCCACAAACCATAAAAACTTACAACACATACATCAGTCAGTGAATAGTAGAACTATATTAAATTTAATAAGGAATGCAAATAATTAAATTTATAACAGGAAAACTAAATTCTAAATTAACACTCCTGAACATAAAAGTGAAGTGGTTGAATGCCAGTGAGTTAACACAGAGTAATGAACTATCAAGTAATGAACTATCAGACTCATTTTATATGCTGAGTTGCATGACTTTCCTAATTTCCCAGTTGCTGCTGGAGAAGATAAAGCTTCTCTATCCCCTTATTTGTCACAGCTGTTTGATCCTAAAATGGCATTTTAGCTCTAGTCTTGGAAACTTTGCAGCATTCGCAGATGAAGAAGCTCTGAGTCTAGAACATTTCACTCACTTTTAAAATTAATGCATCATGTCTGTGATATTGATTTGTGACACCACACACAAAATGTAAAATTGAGATAAAGTAAATATTTGGACTTCCGATCAATATGGCGGATAGGCGACAGGGAACCGTTGAGTTACTGTCTGAAAAATGTTCCTTGTTGCAGTGTCCTCATATTCCAAGTCCGGCTTGCTGCCGGAGCTACTGAGAGTGCTCTGAGCACAGCGTGAGCTGTGTATTTCATCCGGATGGTTTTTCTATATTCAGATTGCTCACGATGAATGATGATATAGTAAGACGAAGGACAGTTCAGGTGCGTTCAGTTCAGTGACGAAACGCCTTATGTCTTTTGATGTGTGCTGTGTCTGCTACGATAAAGACTGCAACTGCCTTTCTTTGTTTGGATATTCGATGAGTTGTTAATTCGGATGATTCCACTGGCATGGGTGGTTGAGCAATTATGAATTTCCATTCTTTTGCAGTGACACCTTTGAATAACCATAACCAGGTATTTGTGTATGAATATTTTAGGATAATAATGCTTGTAACATAAAAAAAAAAAGAAAGATCAAGGATTAGTTGTTATGGATCCAGCAGCCCATGAGCTGATGCCCTTTGGGCCAATGCCATGTAATGATATCTACAAATATTACTGAGTTCCTTTGTTTTCAAGGATCAGCAAATCTAATAGTTTTGGTGGTGAAAATTTTATTTTTAACCACAAAAGATGTATATTTTAAGTTTCTTCTAATCACATGGAATGTATAACAGAAGTATTTGTATTCTAGTTTCCTGGAAAGATAATTGAGCAAATAAACTTAAGCATTAATGACAACTGTGTAGTGGGTAGGGCAATAGTGACTAAACTATCCAGTGAACTGCCAATGTATTATACAAATCAAAACTGCAGCATAATCTTCTGCTTCAATATTAAATGGGCATGGATGCTTTTGTATCACTAGTTTATGGCAAACAGTGATGTCAATACATTTTGACTCAATGCACAAGTCTTCGGCATGGACAGATTTTTAATTGATAAACAGTTTCATCAGGGCAGCAGCCATTTTGGTCTACTCCTTTCAACTGCATAGGGGTCTTTAAAGTGCTCAAGGTGCACACAGGACCTCATACTTTTCACTGTTACCTCAGAGTGCTTGATATTGCACCTCACTACCCAGAGACAGTAATCCAGAGATTTGAGTAGTGTAAAGCCCAGAGAAACATGGACAGAAAGATAACAATTTCCAAACCTGAGGCGAGATTTAAACTTGGGACCTTCTTGTCCAGATGCCTATGTCTTACCTGTAGATCACCCAGTCCCCCAAATAACAGTGTAATAAATGTTAAATACTTTATTGAGTTATTTGTGG
Organism: Megaustenia siamemsis; assembly: GCA_032433765.1. Lineage (NCBI taxonomy): Eukaryota > Metazoa > Mollusca > Gastropoda > Stylommatophora > Ariophantidae > Megaustenia > Megaustenia siamemsis. Next base: position 31,574,177 of record JAVIAB010000126.1, read on the forward strand.
GTCATCATCATTGCACAGTGAACATATCCATAGGTGCTCAGATTCCCTGCTCAGCAAGTCTCACAGTGTCCAGCGACTGATGACTCCAGTTCTGTGTTGATTGATAAGTCTTCTTATACGTCCACTAAATTTCTCATTTCTGGCTGTGCCCATCTTAACTCCCACCTCTTTCATCCGAAGGAGTGACATGGACCATAACATGGATTAATTGTATTTACTTTAATCCATTTATGGTAACAATAGAGAGAAAAAATATCTGTTTGTGTTGACTACAGTTGTTGGTTTCAGCATTCTCATAATGGAAAGTGAAGGTATGGGGGTAGTCTGCAAATAGTGATGGTGACATGTCTTAAATCCAATTAACAGCTTCTATTAAATGTAATTACACACAATCCAATTAACAAATGACAAACTACTAACCTTCTCTACAGACACTTTCTTCATTTCTTCAACAAAGATGTCAGCTAAATGAAGTTTAAATCCATCTGGTAAGCGAGGTTTGTGAGCACTCATGACATGTTCATAGACAGCCAGGGCAAATGTGCGACACTGGCTTTCCTGCCAGTCATCCTTGCTCAAAAGCATGAAAGTCTCATGAAGCATATCTCGCACCATCTATGAAAAAGTTAGACCACTTATAATTAATATTTCACCTCCGAACAAATACCATCAAGGTAGAAAATTTACAATAATTCTCTGATCTACATGCTATTTAAAAAGAAAATATCCCATGATGGAAGTGAAATGAAACAACTAAAAAATATGGATACAGACTCTTAAAGAGAGTTGGTAAAGGGAATGATGGATGCATGCCCGTTGCATACAGGCAAGGAACCATATTGTAAGGTAGGCAAGGGTTGCCTGTATACCTTAAGATGTATGAGAAATATAGTTTTGGTGCCTTTGTTTCAGAACGACCTATGGCATATTTTATTGATGATGTGGTTGATGTCACGCTAGGCAGTAGATAGGTCATTGTGTGATCAACAAACTTCGCCCATAACATTTTCATCCACCAACTTACAAATTCCTACCATCAAAAACTTATCCAGCCTCAGCCTGTCTATCCCATTCCACTCTCTGGAATGTGTCTCCAGGAAGACTTTCACAAATCTCAAAGCATCTTCAGTGTTTGGAAAACAATGTACAAGTTTGGTGATCCTCTGTGATAACTCCTCCTGAAAGGTAAAGTAGATATAGAAATTATGAATCTTCAATAATTTTTTGCTTATAACTTGTCAAATTCTCAGTAGTCTTTGTTGTGCCATGCTAAGCAGTTAACAGTGATTCTCCCAAACCTCAGGATTTATACAATAGTGATTTAGTAATTCAAGGATTTATATATCAGTTGCTTAGTGCATTCAGAATTTATATATCAGTACTTTAGTGCATTAAGGAATAACATAGTACTGTAGTAAATCAAGGATTTATATAACAGTGCTTCAGTGCATTAAGGATTTATATATCAGTGCTTTAGTGCATCAAGGATTAACATATTAGTACTGTAGTAAATCAAGGATTTACATATTAGTACTTTAGTGCATTAAGGATTTACATATTAGTGCTTTAGTGCATCAAGGATTAACATATTAGTGCTTTAGTGCATCAAGGATTAACATATTAGTACTGTAGTAAATCAAGGATTTACATATTAGTACTTTAGTGCATTAAGGATTTATATATCTGTGCTTTAGTGCATTAAGGATTTATATATCTGTGCTTTAGTGCATTAAGGATTTATATGTCAGTGCTTTATTGCATCAAGGATTTATATATCATTGCTTTAGTGTTTCAAGGATTTATATAACAGTGCTTTAGTGCATCAAGGATTTATATAACAGTGCTTTAGTGCATCAAGGGTTTATATAACAGTGCTTTAGTGCATCAAGGGTTTATATAACTGCTTTAGTGCATCAAGGATTTATATAACTGCTTTAATGCATCAAGGATTTATATAACAGTGCTTTAGTGCATCAAGGATTTAAATAAAATTGCTTTAGTGCATCAAGGATTTATATAATAGTGCTTTAGTGCATCAAAGATTATATAATAGTGCTTAGTGTGTCAAGGATTTATAAAAGTGCTTAGTGTGTCAAGGATTTATAAAACAGTGCTTAGTGTGTCAAGGATTTATAAAACAGCGCTTAGTGTGTCAAGGATTTATAAAACAGCGCTTAGTGTGTTAAGGATTTATAAAACAGCTCTTAGTGTGTTAAGGATTTATAAAACAGCGCTTAGTGTGTCAAGGATTTATAAAACAGCGCTTAGTGTGTCAAGGATTTATAGAACAGCGCTTAGTGTGTCAAGGATTTATAAGACAGTGCTTAGTGTGTCAAGGATTTATAAGACAGTGCTTAGTGTGTCAAGGATTTATAAGACAGTGCTTAGTGTGTCAAGGATTTATAAGACAGCACTTAGTGTGTCAAGGATTTATAAAACAGCGCTTAGTGTGTCAAGGATTTATAAGACAGTGCTTAGTGTGTCAAGGATTTATAAGACAGTGCTTAGTGTGTCCATAAATCATTTGCTCACCACATGATTACTGCCTTCAAAATAAAAGTCTCTAAGATAGAGGTTTATTTAGTAAGTCCAATACACAACACAAGAACAGACAAGAGAATCTTAAAGCTAGCCCTCAAAAGGGAACCAGAGGGTAAAAGAAAAAAAGGTTGACCTAGAGAAACACTAAAAAGAACTTTAAAATAAGAGGCAACAACAGTAGGCATCAGTTCCTTTGCTGAAATTGAGCCAACTCGCTCAGAACAGAGCCATGTAGCAAGACACAATGCAGGTCCTGTGCATGGTCTGACAGTTGAAAATCAGACACAAGTCTAGAATTTCTGCCCTATGTGTGGTCTTTGGCTCGAAAGGAGAACAGATCGAATACTTGTCCACCCACATCCACCTTAGCTGTTTTCCACACAGCAAGGATTGTGTGCTAGTTATATCAAATTGTACCTTAAACACAAGACAGGGAATATAAAATCATGCACCATTAATACAAATATTTAGGTAAAAAAAAAAAAAAGTAAAGGTTCCCTTCACACCTTGTTAGTAACCAATTTTTCCATGACAATGGCACATATTTAGGTGATATGGTTAGTATTATGCCAGGCTGCCTTTTCTTCCCAGAAAAATCTATGGGACCCATTTTTAGAGGCTGAGTGAAACTGAGTTTGGAATTGTTATGGACTTCATAATGAAGAAATGCTGCACTGGTAGTAAAGGCATCGAATGGATACAAGGAGACCATTTGGAGGACCTTGACTTTGCTGATGACATAGTTCTCATCAGCACTCAGATAAAAACGATGCAAGAAAACACAAATGAACTATCATCAATAGCCAGCAAAATTGGGCTTGAGATCAATCATGAAAAGACTAAAGTCATGAAAAGCTTAATTCCAACAGATGACAAAATATACATGGAAAACAAACCAGTGGAAGAGATCAATCAGTTTATCTATCTCAGAATTCACATTGATCGAGAAGGGGATACAAGCAAAGAAATTAGAATCAGAATAGCTAAAGCAGCAATGTCTTTCAGAAGCTTTGAAAAGTTGTGGAAATCAAAACTCATCAGTACAAACACAAAACTTAGACTACTCAAATCAAATGTACTATCAACCCTTACGTATGCGTGTGAAAGCTGGAAAACAACAAGACATATAGAAACAAAGTTGAACGCATTCAAAAATAAATGTCTAAGGAAAATACTTGGTATAGCGTGGAACAAATTCAAAACAACGAGAAAATTAGAGAAATCGACAATCAACCACTAATATCTTCAGTAATACAGAAAAGACGATGGTCATATGATGAGAAGAGATAATAACCGAATAACAAAGCAAGCCCTCATGTGGGAAACAACAGGTAAGAGAAAAAGAGGAAGACCCAGAGAGACACTGAGAAGAACATTGACGAGAGAGGCAAGAGCAGCAAGATTTGGTTCCCTCAATGAGATAGAGCTGCTTGCACAGAACAGAGACAAATGGTGAGATTTGATAAAATATCTTTAAAAGAATTGAAAACTGCTAGAACAAAAATTCAGATAAGAGAAGGAGTATCTTGGTCTACGCCCTATGGGCCAGCTACGGCTCAAAAGGTCAATAGATAGATAGAACCTGAGTCTTGTCTATTCGAAGGAAAAAAAAAACCCACTTCTGGGGATCAAACTCAGACCCTTCTGCTCAGGAAGCGAGTACACTAACCCCTCAGCCACCAAGGCACTATACTAATCTAATAATACATTCATATTGTCAAAAAGATTTAAATATTGTTTGTTCGTATTCATTCTTAATCTAATATATTTTTTTTTACAAAACATATATACAAGAAGTTGTAACTATAAAGGAAGAGAACAAAGTACTTTCCAACAGTTTAAAGTTAACAAATACCTGAATCAATGGCTTGTCCTGCATCCACATACAGTAAAAAAGACCTTTCCATATTTTCAATAGATCAGGTTCACTCAGACCTGCTACAAAGGGAGGGGAAAAAAAAAGGAAATAGTTGACAATTTAAGAGAGAGCAATATCCCCTTGAATCACAGACTCACTTAAAATGTGAACTCTTCAGCTCAAAGGCAGAGCTAGGAATCACAATTCAATGAAAAACAAAGTCTGCATAAGCGTCCCCTGCCCAAACAAGTTTTTTATCATTTCATGTTATTTACAGATAATCCACCACTCATTTTCATAGGTTGACTTTTTTCTGTAATTGTCACAATTTTCATCATCGAGTGCCTTCTCCGCAATGAAGGATGGCTACCATGGAGCGCCATTCTGCTCTGTCTCTTGCTTTGATGGTGCAGGTTGTCATAGGCTGACTTGTCCATCTTTTGATGTTACTCGTCCATGTTAGTCTTGCCTCTTTTACCTTGTATTTTCCCCTCCAATATTACTTTTAGTAGGCTGTTGTGTCTTTTAACATGCCCCAAAAATCGCATTTGTCTTGTTTGAATTGTATTTAGTAGTTCTCTTTTCATTTTTAGTTGTTTTAAGACTTCATCATTTGTTTTCTTTTCTTTCCATCCAATTCTACCTATTCTTCTATAGACCCACATTTCAAAGGCTTCAATTTTCTGTTTTGTTTTCTTGTCTAATGTCCATGTTTCAGCACCATATTAGAATGTTGAAAAGACATAACATTTTGCTATTCTTAGTTTTAGCCCTGGTGTTATTTGTTTTGATGTTAGTATATTTTTCATGACATTAAAATTGATTTTTGCCCTTCCTATTCTTTAGTTTATTTCAGCTTTACATTTTCCATCACTGGTTATAGTATGTGCAAGGTAGCTGTAGTTCTGAACTGTCTCCAGGTCTATTCCTTCAATTTTGATATTTACTAGTAGGTTTTGAGTACTTTTTTTTATGATCATAGTTTTAGTCTTTTTAATATTCATATCTAGTTCATATTTTTTGCTTGTCATGTTTATTTCATTAAGTCAAAAAATTTCAATGACAATAATAGATCATTTTCTCAAATCTTCTCAAACTCGTTTCTTATAATTTAAAATATGTTAGTAGCACTTTGACTTGAAAATGACAAATTCAAATATTTCTTAAATCACATATGTATTATAAATTATTACAAAGAAATTTATGAATTTTTAAACGAGCTAAATTTGCTTAGAGGAAAACAAAAACAAAATGAAAGTGCTCATTTAAAAAGTTGGAACCTCTTAGATGAATTTAGGTCAGCAATACCATGCAGCGCGTGTAATATGGAAGACTGAGCCATGTTTTACCAGGATGAAAATGATAGTTTCTTATGTCTTGAAACCTAAATCACGTAGATATTTAATTTCTTTAAAATTTCATATTCTTATATTTAAATTTAACTCTTTCCTGGCTTTTAACCAACACAACGGCTCCACTTATGAGGGCATACATGACCAAAATCTGACACATCGGCTCGGACCGAGTATGGTTGAATATTTTATGACTATGTGTGTTCCTGTGTGTTACTGGGGCCTCATTATGAGGGAAGTAAAGAATAGTGACACTGTGACCTTTCAGGCATGTCGTAAGAGGCGACTAAGGAGGTTGATCGATGGCTTGACAAGCTGTCATTGTAAAAAGTATTGTTATGGAAACAGCGCCATATGATGGCTTGACAAGCTGTCATTGTAAAAAGTATTGTTATGGAAACAGCGCCATATATTTTAGAGTAGTGATCTCTGCAATATGTGCCACTTTGGCAAGCAAGGTTTCTGTTTTTGAGATTGTGGTTCTGCCCTATGTGCCGTCTTCGGCTCGAAAGGACGATAGATAGATAGATAGATAGATAGATAGACAGACAGACAGACAGATAGAATGACTATGTATAAATATTCACCAATAATTGTATTCGATATGTAGAAGAAGCTTCATAATTACTTCCTTCGATTACAATGTGATTGTTTGTAGATACAATGGCAGAATTTTCTATGTAAATGTGTGCTTATTTCTGACAAATAATGGTCACACCATTTCTTGTTCCTAATTTCATTATTTGTGGACATAAATGCATCAAGTCAAGTGTAGTTTGAAGAACTTTGGATTAGTTTGTTTATAATTTCAAGAAGAATGAATAGCAACATGCTTCTAATCAGGGAAAAATAGACTACGTGAAATAATTTTGAATTGAAAATTATCTGCCTTTGAATATTTTTATACTATTTTAATAAATATTTGTTTCCTTCAGATATCACCAATATAATGCTTTTTTTTCATTTTCTTCAATGATTTTCCTTTTCTGTGATGTTTAACATATACCACATTTAATTATATCGTTATGAGAAATTGTAAAAAGAAAAAGATATGTGATGGAATTTTTCTAAATTGAAAACTAATCTGGTCTGAACCTAAAGTCTGCCAAAGTCCAGAAAGAGTTAAATTAGATGGATGATACAAACTTAAAAAAATCCAGATATTATAAATCCAAAAGATACAGAAGATTCAATATTTCATTCTGATTATTATTAGATTCCGATTCAATAACAAATATGTGAGAGATATGACTATAATTTTTATGACTGTTTTTATGTTATGAACTGAGAACAATATTGTAAAAAACTTTTACAGAAAAACTCAAGCTGGTAATAAATATAACCACTAAGTTAATTTAGTCTGAGTAGTCTACTGTCTATGTACCAAACCAGTACTATCGCATTGATTGATGCTCATTCATTGCTATTATTATCAATTCAACTTTATTTTACTTTACAGTAAAGTTTACTGACTTTGATATTACAGATATTTATTATAGTGACGATTAATTACATTACCATCTATTGTCCTTTTGAGACAAAGATGATACACAGGGCAGAAATTCTAGACTCTTGTATCCGACGGTCTTGTTATCTATTGTCAGACCTTGCACAGGACCTGCATTGTATCTCACAACATAGCTGTTCTTGGCGAGTTGTTCAATCTCTGTGAGGGAGATGATGCCTGCTGTTGTTGCCTCTTACCTCAGTGTTATTTTAAGTGTTTCTCTAGGTCTGCCTCTTTTTTTTATCCTCAGGTTCCCATTTGAGATTCTCTGTCATCACATGCCCAAAATATGACCATCACCTTCTCTTGATTATGGTTGATGAAATTGTTGGATGCTTTGTCATTTATCTTCTTTCTGTGCTAGTCTTGAATTCATTCATTTTAAATGGTATACAAAGCATTTGTTTTCAAATGCCTCCAGTTTATTTTCTATTTCCTTTTTTCCAGCTCCCCCATGCACAAGTAAGGTTGGATAATACATTTGATTTGAAAATCCTGCGCTTTGTTTTTGTGCTTAGTATCTTTGGTTTGCATAGTTTATCAAGGTTTCTAGGAGTCATTGCTTCTTTTGCTATTCTGATTCTAATTTAATTCTCTGTGTCTCTTTCTTGGTATATTTGGCTTCCAAGATATACAAAATGATTTACTTCTTCCACTGCTTTTCCTTCAAGGTGAACATTTTCTTCTCTGTGAATTTTATTTTTCATTACTTTTGTCTTATCTTGGTTGATCTCAAGTCCTATTGTTCTAGCTATTGATGACGGGACATTTGTTTTTTTCTTGCTTCATGTTCATACTGCTATTGTTAAGGACCATGTGATATCATCCACAAAATCAAGGTACTCCAACTGAGATCCAAGAGTCCACCCAGTGCTTTTGTTATCTGTACAACATTTCTGCATTATGAGGTTGATGGATATTCCAAATAACAAGAAAGGTAAAATACATCCATGTTTCACTCAGGTATCAATCTGGAACCCTTCATTCAAACCTGCCTGTGTGAACTGCACATGAGAAGCCGCTGTACAGATCTTTGATGAAGTTAAACATTTTTAGTGGTATTCAGTATTGTCTGAGTATGTTCCACAATGAATCTCTATGTATACTGTCAAAAGCCTTTTTAAATTCATGGACATTAGAAGTGTCTGTTTTTCTATATATTCTTCTAATATAATTCATAGACTTATATAATAAATTACATTACTAATTTTAGTAAAAATAAAATTTGAATTTGATTTAGTTAAGTCAAGTATCTACATTCAAATAGAAAAGTACAAATTTAGGCTGATATCACACATGGCATACATAATTCATAATGGCATAACTGTTAAAACTTGAAAATGAGTGAGCCTTACCCTTATAAAAATAAGTTGAAAATAAGTCACCTTTAACTTTTTAAGTTGAGGTTTTGCAGTTGCACACGGTAAATGACTAGAAATGACAAGGTAGCAGCACTAGCTGAGAGCTATCTATCTATCTATTGACCTTTCGAGCCATAGCCGGTCCATAGGGCACAGACCCAGATACTCTCTCTTATCTAATTTTTTATTCTAGCAGTTTTCAATCCTTGTAAAGATCTTTTATCAAATCTTATCTTGCCATTTGTCATTTGTCTCTGTTCTGCAAGCAACTCTATCTCATAAACGCAGCACAGCTGAGAACACCAAACACTAAATTTAACTACACTATTCCTGGGGTAAAGTACCATAAATGTCCAGTTTAGTGTCCAAGCAAAAATTATTTCTGCTAAATGAGTGATCTCCCCTCACTGACTGGACATACTTGAATTATCAACTGTTTATAGTTTGTGTTAGTGTCATTTTATTTTTTCTACAAGGTTTAGGCTAGTTACGGTTAGTTGCAGACTATTCCAAAGCCTAAACCTAATGTAGGGGTCTTCTAATAACAGATTCGAGAGCAAAGGAATAAAGTGAGAGTAAAGAAACATTACTCCGAGCAGAAATAATTTAATTGGGACAGCAAACTCGACCCTTACCATTCCTGGGTAGTAGTTTCAAATTATACAATCCTAATTTCACACTCATCAGATGATCACCACTACCACGGAGCTCTCAGTCACTATAGTAATAGTAGTCAGTGTAGCAGTAGTATGTGTGGTGTAGTGTTACTATAGGAGTGTGTCTGATTTTTTTATTATGATTTATTAATATTTAATTCAATTTATAATTAACTCCCTGTGGAGCATAAGTATTCAACAAACACTTTCCAAGTCATTACCAGTGGTTTCTTGTCATTCTTTAAAGATCATTCCATGTGATTCCATGTCTTCAACTTGACAGTCATCCCCACCATCTTCAGTTCGAATCTCTGCTTCCATCTGTCTTCTCTAAGGATATTTTAGTCTTCCTCTTAATTTTTTTCCTTGCGAATTCCAAAAAAGGGCTTGTGTAATACTCTCAACTCTCAGTTGGCTTCCGCAGTGTGTGTCTTATCCAGCGCCATCATCTTCGCTGTATCTTTTTATATATACTTTATCCACTGATATTTGTCTGCTACTTTTCAATATGCGATTGTCACTTTAGTTGTTCTCCATGTTTCACAGCCATATATTAGAATTGACTTAACATTGGAGTTGGAGTAACATTTTTATTTTGTATTTAACCTAATTTCTTTGGATTTCCATATTTATTTTATTTCCCAGGGCCAGTGCAAGGAATCATAGGAATGAGAATGCTCCTCTATTTTGGTTATCATTATACAATCATTCCCTGTTCCTCTACCTTGGTCTATATTCTATCTATCTATTGACCTTTCGAGCCGTAACCGGCCCATAGGGCGTAGACCAAGATACACCTTCTCCTATATGAATTTTTGTTCTAGCAGTTTTCTTTTAAAGATATTTTATTAAATCTCGCCATCTGTCTCTGTTCTGTGCAAGCAGTTCTATCTCATTGAGGGAGCCGATTCCTGCTGCTCTTGCCTCTCTCATCAATGTTCTTCTCAGTGTCTCCCTGGGTCTTCCTCTTTTTCTTTTACCTGTTGTTTCCCATATGAGGGCTTGCTTTGCTATTCGATTATTATCTCTTCTCATCACATGTCCAACGTATGACCATCGTCTTTTCTTTATTACTGAAGATATTAGTGGTTGATTGGCGATTTCTCTAATTTCCTCGTTTGTTTTGAATTCGTTCCATTCTATACCAAGTATTTTCCTTAGACATTTATTTTCGAATGCGTTCAACTTTGTTTCTATATCTCTTGTTGTTTTCCAGCTTTCACACGCATACGTAAGGGTTGATAGTACATTTGATTTGAATAGCCTAAGTTTTGTGTTTGTGCTAATGAGTTTTGATTTCCACAACTTTTCAAGGCTTCTGAAAGACATTGCTGCTTTAGCCAGTCTGATTCTAATTTCTTTGCTCGTATCCCCTTCTCGATCAATGTGACTTCCAAGATAGATAAAGTGATCGATCTCTTCTACTGGTTTGTTTTCCATGTATATTTTGTCACTTGTTGGAATTAAACTTTCATGACTTTAGTCTTTTCATGATTGACCTCAAGCCCAATTTTGCTGGCTATTGATGATAGTTCATTTGTGTTTTCCTGCATCGTTTTTATCTGACTGCTGATGAGAACTATGTCATCAGCAAAGTCGAGGTCCTCCAAATGGTCTATATTACTGCCCAGATATAATATGTAAGATTGTACTACGTTTAGTAGAGACATTTCTCCTATTTTTATTTCTGGTTATTGCCAACTGCATTAATCATAATAAGGTTGGTTGGTAGTTGGTTGCATTCGCCCGATGACTAAAGTATTCTAGAGTATCATGGTAGACTAGAATATTCCTCTTCATCATCCGCCCTTACTCACAAGAACATGTCTGTGTTGTGTTGTGGTTTGCAGTATAACTGTTAGTGTTAGTGTTATTAACTGTTATATTTGCGCCTTTTGGCCCAACACATCCGACTTCAGCACGACATTTTTGAGTACCGGGTTGTCTTCCCTCTTCGATCCCTGCACGCTTGGCCAGACTAGACTGGTTAGTCTGTTACTGGAGGTACCACGGAGAGGTGGAGCAGGGTGTCTGGATGGTTTTGATTTACCGATCCTGGCGCAAGCCATCACCTCACCATCAGCTGTGGGTCGCTGACAACTTCCAGCTCTGGTGCTGGGAGGCGCGCCTTCGCCTGCTAATCATAATATAATTGTGGTCTTATCTCTATTAATTTTTTTGTCCCAGCTGTTGTGATAACTCATCCAAATCCAAGTGTTAGTATCCTATCAATATTGACAATACAATATCAATATCATCACATGAATCATGTGTATTTGTAATTTGTGTGTGTTGTGTGTGTAGTCAGTTGTATGCTCATCATTTTATCTTATAAACAACTTACGTGACAATTATTTTCTCAAATTAACTTTAAAATACTTACTATCATGCTTGGAACGAACAGACAAATATTTGCTTAATCGTTTTATAGCTCTGTCTCGTATTTTCTTCTCGTTTGAGGCAAGTTTTTGAGCAAATTGTATTTCTGCTGAGACCCCGCTCTCCATGATGATGGTAGCATGGACCGGAAGACATCACTCGTTCCAGATATTTCAAAAGTTTATTTGCTTTTATAAAATTCAGTGGCAATTAATTGTTCACATTTTTAAATAGGAAATTTGCAATTTAAAATATTGCATCCTTAAATTATTTTTAATTATAGTGCAGATTTTACTACTTAACTGTGTAATATATATATATTCTTTTGCTTTAATAAAAATTCTAAAGCTGAAACAAACTGGCAACTATTACACTGATGTGGTATTACATTTTTGCGGCCAACTGAATTATGGTCTAACTAAACTCTATACTTTAACATTTGTATTTTTGTACTAAGTTCTAGGCAACATTAACAAAAGGGAGTAAGTGTTCTGTGGTGTCATTTTGGTAGAGGGTCGAAGATTGTGAATATTCCGAGAATGAATGACGAATTGAATTGTTAAAATCGTTATTGCTATATAAAAAAAAAGAAAGAATAGACTGAGAGGAATGATGATGATGATGACAGAAGAAAGAAAAGGAAATGACAAATATAAAATAAGGGAAGGAAGGAAGGAAGATTTTATAGCAGAAAATATACTTCACAACTAATAGCGAGCATTATTTCGTTGTCTGAATTATTTCACAGTAACTAAACTCAAAGCAGGCCCTATGGTTTCTTGCGCCATGGGCAAGCAGAGCTTCGGCGCCATTTTAAAGTATGATTATAACAATTTTCACAAAAAAAAAAAAAAAAAAAAAAAAAAAAAAAAAAAAAAAAAAAAAAAAAAAAAGTACCCCCCGTCACGCCAAGTGGCGGCGTATAGGGAAATATGGTGTTAGTGACCCTATATTTTACAGACCTTCAGCACATGATTTTTGGGGTAATGTGGTCGGTATTACGCCCGTGCTGCTTTACTTCCCAGAAAAATCCGGTACCCATTTAAGGCTGGGTGAACCCGGAGCCGTCGGTTGGGATCGAACCCTACCTCTTGTCCGTAGTAGTCCAGTTCACTAACCACTGAGCTATCGCGGCTCCCCACTAATTTTTAGGGAATTAGTAAAACCCAGGTGTCCTCGCCAGGGTACGAACCCCGGCTGTTGCCGTGGTAAGCCAACCGCCTATCGATTGCGCTAACCGGACACCCATAATTTTCACAAGGTAAAAAAGAAATAAATTTGGACGATACTGGATGCCCCCCCTCCCTAAGCACATGGGCGCCCCGGGCAACTGCCCGATTTATCGCTAACTTGGTGAGCTGGCACTGAATAAACTTAAACACAAGACTTACTTATAGTGAAAGTGAAGTAAAGTGCCCCCGTCACGCCAAGTGGAGTATAGGGAATATTTTGTTAGTGACCATAAATTTTACAGACCTTCGGCACATGATTTTTGGGGGTAATGTGGTCGGTATTACGCCCATGCAAAAAATGCGGTACCCAATAAAGGCTGGGTGAACCGGAAGTCGTCGGTTGGGATCGAACCCTACCTCTTGTCCTTTGTAGTCCAGTTCACTAACCACTGAGCTATCGCGGCTCCCACTTATAGGGAAAGTGAATTACAATTCGAAATAGTGTAGTGATCTCTGATTTGTAAAACTACTTCGCTTCTAAGAGTAGCGAGAACATAAAAAAAAAATATATCATTCGTTATAATGCTCTAAATAAAATACAATGGCAATATACAAATAATAGGGTCGTCCTGTCCTGAACGTTGCCACCATCACACAGCCATCAACAGATGCAGTATAGAATGAGCATACTTGATGAGAGATCACAACAGCTGGGATTAAAGATTAATAGAGATAAGACCAACCTTATGAGAATTAACGCAGCTGGCAATAACCAAATAAAATTAGGAGAAATACCTCTACTAGATGTACAATCTTACATATATCTGGGCAGTAATATAGATAAAGAGGGAGGAACAGAAAATGATACCAAAATAAGGATATCAAAAGCAAGAGGAGCTTTCATTGCACTGGGAAACATATGGAAATCCAAAGAAATTAGGTTAATTTCAAAAATTAAAATGTTCAACTCTAACGTTAAGTCGGTCCTATTATATGGCTGTGAAACATGGAGAACAACAAAATTGACAATCATGAAGATACAGACTTTCATTAATGGATGCTTACGCAGAATAAAAGGATGGAAATGGCAGGAGAAAATCACTAACATAGAATTATGGAAATGTACCAGTCAAATACCAGTGGATAAAAAGATACAGCGAAGACGATGGCGCTGGATATGACACACACTGCGGAAGCCAACTGAGAGTATTACACAACAGGCCCTTTTTTGGATTCCCGAGGGGAAAGACAAAGAGGAAGACCAAGGAATTCTTGGAGAAGACAGATAGAAGCAGAGATGAAGATGATGTGGAAAACATGGAATGATCTTAAAAGAATGGCAAAAAACAGAACGACTTGGAAAGTGTTTGTTGAAGACCTATGCTCACCAGGGAGCTAAAAAGGTAGTAGAAGAGAAGAATCACACAGTTCTTTTGTCAAAAAATGTTCTCTATTTTAAGTTGTATGTGTTCTCATCATCATCAAGTACCGGGCCTGCTGGCGTGGGTGATCATGTCTCTCCACAACTTTCGATCTCGACAGTTATTTATCATTTCTTTTGTTGACCTTCAGCCAAGCCATTCTTTTAAGCTGTCTGGTTTTTTTTTTCTCTTTGCTTCCCTCTATCTCTTCGTTCCACAATTTTTCCAATTGTTACAATATATTCCAGTTGTTCTCTTCTCATTACATGGCCAAAAAATGCTGATTGTTTCTTCCTAATATTGGAAATTAGCTCTCTTTTTGCTTTTACTTCTTTCACAACATTTTCATTACTCTTCTTAGCTGTCCGTGGTATTCTCAACATTCTTCTGTAAAGCCACATTTCTACAGACTCCAGTGATTTTCTTGTCTGTTGTCCTATTGTCCATGATTCTCATCCATATGTTAAGAATGGCTCAACATAACATTTAAGAACTCTTTTTTTTTTGTTTCTGTTGTCAAAAATGGGTTGCATAGTATCTACCTCATCTTTTGGAAAGCTGCTTTTGCCTGAGCCATTCTGCATCTCACCTCTTTTGTACATCTTCCGTCTGAAGTTAACAAAGCTCCCAAATATTTAAATTAATTTACCTGTTTTAATATTGTTCCACTTGTCTTTATTTTGCACTGGTGTGATGCTTTTTTTCTTTGTTGTTACCATTACTTGTCTTTTTGCTATTAGGGCTGAGTCCTTTATTTTTTCTTTCTTTCACTATAATGTCTAACATTTCTTGTAACTCATTTTCACTCTTAGCGATTAAGACTATATCATCAGCATACCTTAGATTATTTATATTATGACCTCCAATTGTTATTCCAGGCATGCTCCTTATGGATCTTAAAATAATCTCACTATAAATATTAAACAAATCTGGGTTTTGTCTAACACCCTGTTTTATTTGTTGAAGCATTCCCAATTGGTTTCTAGTTCTACAAGCACATAAATGTCAAAAGAGCCCGGCTTGTAAAAAAAAAAAAATAATAAAGTACCCCCGTCACGCAAGTGGCGTATACGGAATATGGTGTTAGTGACCATAAAATTTACAGACCTTCAGCACATGATTTTTGGGGTAATGTGGTCGGTATTACGCCCGTGCCACTTTACTTTCCCCGAAAAAAATGAGGAAGAAAGAAGAAGAAGTAAAAACAATCATCACCACCCGGTACCCATTAAAGGCTGGGTGAACCCGGAAGCCGTCGGTTAGGATCGAACCCTACCCCCAATCCTTTGTAGCCCAGTTCACTAACCACTGAGCTATATGCCCGGCTTGTAATCGTTTATCCGAATCACGTGACATCATTAATGAATGACATCAGGTTGATGTAAAGTAAATAGCAATTTCATTAAAAAAAATAACATCATATGTGCCATACTAAGTGACGTAGGCGATTATGTCCTGTCTTCCCAAATTTTCTATCCACAATACATCGTATCAATTCTTTTGTTGACTTTTTACGCGCCATGACACCTAGCTATCTACGTAGGGAGGTCAAAAAGTAATGCACACCAATTTTTTTCTCGGCTAATAATAAAGATAGGAATATGAAATTTTGCACACTTGGAATATGACATGTTCCATTATGTGCACCAAATTGTACAGCATTCTGAAAAAATATTACGCAATCTATGAACCGTTAAAATGGAGCTTGTCAACAATGTCCGTTACAAACAGCGAATGTCATAGAATTTCTGGTTGCGGAAAAAGAAACTGTGGCAAACATTCATAAACGACTGTGTGCAGTGTACAAATGTTCTGCAGTCGATAGGAGCACAGTTAGTCGCTGGGTTCAGAGAATTAAAGCTGCAGAAAGTGTACGAGTGGAGCTGCATGATTTACCGCGTTCTGGACGTGTTGCCTCGGCTACCAGCACAGACATGTTAAACCGGGCTGATGCCATTATTCGTAAGGATAGGCGTATCACTAGTCAGCAATTGGCATTGCAGCTTACAGTTAGCAAGGGAAGTGCAATCGCAATTTTAAAAACTCTCGGATATTCAAAGATTTGCGCTCGATGGGTTCCTCGGTGCCTAACAAATGATCGCAGAGTTCAAAGGAAAACATTCTGTTCTGAATTGTTGGAGCGTTTCGGTGTTGAAGGAGAAATGTTTTTGTCAAAAATTGTTACCGGTGACGAAACGTGGGCACATTATTATGAGCCTGAAACAAAAATGCAGTCAATGGAATGGCATCATCCGCAGTCACCCAAAAGAAAAAAATTCAAAAACATCTCCATCAGCCGGAAAGGTGATGATCACTGTCTTCTGGGACATTGATGGTGTGATTCTTGTTGATGTAATGACAAGAGGTGAGACAATCAACTCGACAGCTTACATCAATACACTGACAAAACTCAAAAATCGGTTCCACAGAGTTCGGCCTAATAAAACCATCTGCAGATGTGTTGCTTCAACATGACAATGCACGCCCTCACACAAGTCTGGTAACACGGGAAGCAATCAACAAATTTGGTTGGACTGTACTGCCCCATCCTCCTTACAGCCCTGATCTGGCTCCCTCAGATTTCCATCTGTTTTGGACCACTCAAAAAATTCCTGCGTGGGACACACTTTGACAATGATGAGGATGTGATCCGTGCAGTTAAAAATGGCTACGCGAGCAGGACAAAACTTGGTACAAACGAGGCATTCATGACCTAGTTTCGCGTTGGCGTAAGGCAATACGCTTGGACGGAGATTATGTTGAAAAATAGGTAGTGTAAAGGGATGTTCAGCTACAATCTGTGAAAATTTCACACATTTTGCCCGAATAGTTTCCGAGAAAAAAATTGGTGTGCATTACTTTTTGACCTCCCTTCATAGTTACTAGTATATTCTATATTTGTCATCCGCGATCTCTCTTTCCCTATATTTGGCCAGTTGTAACCAAGTATTGGGAGCGGCGATAGCTCAGTGGTTAGTGAACTGGACTACAAAAGGACAAGAGGTATGGTTCGATCCCAACCGATGGTTTCCGGTTCACCCAGCCATTAATGGGTACCGTATTTTTTCTGGGAAAGTAAAGCGGCATGGGCGTAATACCGACCACATTACCCCAAAAATAATGTGCTGAAGGTCTGTAAAATTTATGGTCACTAACACCATATTCCCTATACGCCACTTGGCGTGACGGGGGCACTTTACTTTTTACTTTACTGTGAATTGGTGTATGACACCTATATTGTTAATTAAACTAGTGAGATATATATATATATATATATATATATATATATATATATATATATATATATATATATATATATATATCTACTCTCTCTCTCTCTCTCACACACCAATGATTGATCACACAATATATCTTTTTTTTTTTTTTAAATCAAGAGAGAGATTTATTTAATATATAAGTCACTACGTATAATCAAGACATTTCATAAATTCTCATTTTGGTTTACATTTTTAATTGTTGTCAAAGAATGTGATGGACGTTTTGGTTGATTTTTTCTGAACTTATTTTATGCCATAATTATACAATAAATATATATAGATATACATGTGACATTTAACATATATTTTTCAGCTCATCTTTAGGCTTAATGAGAAGTGGACAAATTCAGCATTAATATCCCCATGCTGAAAAACAGTGCCAGCCAGGTTTGAACTGTGAATATGGGGTTACACAAATGTGGATGTGGATGCAATTTCTTTTAATTTTTTTTAATGTGTGTCGTTAATGAAAGATGATCCCCATCATAAGCAGGGAATGATACATTTCAAACGAAGAGACGAATCTAGAAAGGAATACGTGTAGAGCTTCATAAGAACAAAGCGTTGAAAATGAAAGGAATAATGAAAAACATATATATATATAGAACACATTTTCCATAATATATTTTAAACATTTTTTGTGTGTGAACACCTTCGAGATGTACAACATAACACTGGCACTCCAGTTACGTCCCACCTCAGTTCTTCAGACCACAAAGGTAAAGATGACATCCGTATCACTGGTATTGTTCTTTGCCACCCCAGCGACCGCAGTCAGTTTACCTCGGAGAATCGCCTTATAGTCCAATTGGGTTCCCTGACCCCACGAGGCATTAATGTATCACACTCTTTCACATAGTTTAACTGTGGTTGTCCCATCTGTATTACATATTTTCTGTTGCTCATGTACGAGCACATTATTATATACACATTTTATGCTATTCACATCTCTTCTCTACTAGTCCACACTACATCGCTTCGTTTGCCCCCTCTATCTATTACTCCACTCTAAGACACCTATATTTTTCCTCCTCTCTAGTCTGTTCTTGTGCCTTTGTATGCACACGAATCTGTTTTCAGAAACTTCTGTACTGCATGTCGAGTGCGGACATTTTAACTTTTGTTCACGGACATGCACCCAGTGCGTACTTCCGTTCTTGCAGAAGAAAATTCTTCTTAGATCTTACAGGAAACTTTTTATTAGCATTTTATTCTCCTTTACTTTTTATTTCTCCTTCTAGTTCGATTTTTAAAATTATTTATTAAAAAAAAATGTTAAATACATATTTGTATGTGTGTTGTATGTTTGTTCCTGTAAAGGCCTTTGCGTCGGAATGTCTTTCTGATTTGTGGTGTCTACTTGTTACATGAAGCTTTAACCATACCATTTTTTCTATATATTATTTTTTTCCATTTTCACTCACTGTTAGCTTCTCTGCAGCTTCGCATTTTGATGCATTTATGTGCATTTCTTTGCCTTGACCCTGCATTGAAAATGTATCGGTCATGTATTGAGAATGAGTGAAGAATACTTCCCAATCAGGCATTCGTGTGGAAACCATCTAGTAAAAGAAAACAAGGAAGATCAAAAGAACGCTACGCAGAACAATTACCGGGAAGGTTCAACCATGGGGTAAGAAACAACCAAGACCTTCAAAAATTAGCAGCAAATCGTCCCTCAGTGAGAACTATGATTTCCACTTTAAGTGACGTCTTCGGCCTGGGAGTAAAATGAATGAGTGAATTAAGTTAAACTGTTCAGAGCTTGCTGCCTTATTCTTCTCTCTCTCACTAACACTTTCTACTCCTTGTAAATTATCATAAATACGACAATGGTATAATAATAAAATAAGAAAGCACGAGTGACGTCGCCATAAGAGTGTATTGCAGAACTATTTAAAGAAAAGATATGGAGATAAGAAGAGATATCAAATAGACTATAATGATAAAAAATAGGTTCTGCAACAGCGTCAAGAAAGCCAAAAACCTATCCAGAAGCAGATATTAGCTCAGATTACAATCCTGTAATGATTAAAATGAAAATCAAATTTAAGAGAAACAAACAAAAGACTAATTCATCAACAATACCACTAGATATAGCAACTTTAAATCATAAAGGTGTTAAAGATACTTTCATAATATAAGTAAAGAACAAATATCAGTAGCTGCTAGAAGAAAGGATTGAGCAGTACAGAAGAGAAAATTCTGATGAAAAAGTTACAACCAAATGGCAATGCATAAAGAAAAGGATACAAGAAACCTGCGACATCTTACCCAAAAGGAAAAGAGCAAAAAAAAAAACAGAAATGGATAACTGATGCCATCTTGCCGAAAAAATGGAAGAAAGAAAACAAACGCAGAACACTACCGATACTACAAAATAAATTTTGAAATATACACAATGTGCAAAATGCAAAAAAGACTGGCCGAGCCAAAGATGTCTAGAAATCAAAACTATGAAAAATAAAAAAGATTTAAGAGGGATGCACACAAAAATAAAGAGAACAACTAGTAAAAATGTTTTTAAAAAAGTAGCAGAAAATGGATGTATTGCAAACAAAACAAAAGACAAATGCTAACAGACAATAAAGATATAATCAATAGATGCAGGAATATATAACATAATTATTTAGCGATGAAGGGAAAGAAACCAATTATAAAATGTACGTCAGGCTATATAATCTTAAATCAGAAGTGGAAAAGCTATACAAACAATGAAAGATTGAAAAGCAGCAGGACCTGATAACACACAAATAGAGATGACAAAGGCACTAGACGATTTTGGCACTAAAGTGATCACAGACATATGCAACGACATATACCAAATGAACTAAAAACATAAACTTTCATTGCATTGCCTAAAAAGAATGGTGCAGTTGAATGCAGGGATTTTAGAACAATAAGCTTAATGAGCCATGTAACAAAAAAAAATTCCTAAAAGTTATACAAAGAAGGATTCAGAATAAAATCAATATTGAAATAAATGAAGAACAATTTGGATTTAGGAAAAATAGTGGGACAAAAGAAGCTATATTCTGCATGAGGACATTAATCGAAAAATACACAGAAGTAAACAAACCAATATATGCCTGCTTCATAGACCACACCAAAGCTTTTGATAGAATAAACAATAAACAACTTATAGAATGCTAAAAGATATACATCTAGATGACACAGACATATGACAAATATGTAATTGATACTAGGAGGACATAGCAATAATAAAATATTGCAAGAGACCCATTGATATAAAAGAGGAGTAAGACAAGGATGCATCCTATCACCAAGCATGTTCAATCTATACACTGAGCAAATCTTTAAAAACATCACAGAGATGCCAGGCCTAAACATTAATGGAAAGATAATCAATAACCTAAGATATGCTGATGATACTGTACTACTAGCAGAAAATCCTAAAGATGTACAACAATTACTTAATGAAATAAACATGACAAGCAAAAAATATGGATTAGATATAAATATACAAACGACTAAAACTATTAACATAAACTAAGATAATGCTCAAAACCTACAAGTGGATATCAAAATAGAAGGAATAGACCTGGAGACAGTTCAGAACTACAACTACCTTGGACATACACTAGTGATGGAAAATGTACAACTGAAATAAACAAAAGAATATGAATGGCAAAAAGTAATTTTAATGTCACGAAGAACATACTAACATCAAAACAAATAACACCAGGGCTAAAACTAAGAATAGCAAAATGTTACTTACATCTTCTCAATATTCCTATATGGCGCAGAAACATGGACATTAGACAAGAAAATAGAACGGAGAATTGAAGCCTTTGAAATGTATATAGAAGAATAGGTAGAATTGGATGAAGGAAAAGAAAACAAACGATGAAGTCTTAAAACAACTAAAAATGAAAGTGAACTACTAAGCACAATTCAAACAAGACAAATGAGATTTTTGGGACATGTTAAAAGACAGAGCAGCAAGTAAAAGTAATATTGGAGGGAAATACAAGGTAAAGAGGCAGAGGCAGACCAAGACTAACATGGACTAGTAACATTAAAGATGAACAAGTCAACCTATGACAATCTGCACCATCAAAGCAAGAGACAGAGCTGAATGGCGCTCCATGGAGCCAATCTTCGATGTGGATACGGCACTCGATGATGTTGATGATGAAAAGATTTGAAGATGATAGGGATAAAAAGACCAACCATAAAGTGTATGGTCAAAATATGAAATATTTAAATTTGAGATCTTGAATTCTAGAGCAGAGAAATCTATAAAACAACGAAAAAAGGAAACACTGTTGGACAAGACAACACACAGATTTAGAAGATGAAAAAGAAGCAAGACACCTGACAGCAACAGAGCTGGAAGCTGTTAGCGAATCTGTGCTGACCAGTTTAGTGTGGCCAAGAGATGAAGAGGGAAGGCAAACCGGTACTCAAAATGCCATAATGACGTCTGTGGTGTTGGGCCGAAAGACAGAAATAAACTCATCATCATCGGGTGCCATCTCCGCAACGAAGGTTAGCTACCATGGAGTGTCATTCTGCTCTGTTTCTTTGCTTTGATGGTGCAGGTTGTCATTGGCTGATTTGTCCATCTTTTGATGCTACTCGTCCATGTTAGTCTTGGTCTGCCTCTACCTCTTTTACCTTGTATTTCCCCATCCAAGACTACTTTTAGTAGGCTGTTGTGTCTTTTAACATGGCCCAAAAATTGTATTTACCAGAATAAACTACAACCACTTGATGTCCTTATAAGGACGGATGGTGAAAAGAACTATCAATTCTTTTACTATTCACTGGATAAACGCCAGAAAGAAAGTAAAGATAACACATGATGAAGAAAGATAAAGCACTATCAGGTTTTGGCATAGAAGTAATCACAGACATGTGCAAAGACTATAAATATGTATTACCTTGCCCAAAAAGACGCACTTTGGAGTGCAGTGGCTTTAGACTTTAGAACAACAAATTTGATAAGCCATATAACACAAATTTTACTTCCAGTTAAATTTGTTTCCATTCCATTGCAGAAGTCAAATAATATCAACAAAAAAATTTGATGCAGGGAAAGAAAACAGTGGGACAAGAGAAGCCATCCTCTGTAGAGGATGTTAATAGAGAAGAATGCGAAAATGAAAGACAACACTGGTGTCATAAGTCGCTGAACGTTGAGAGCGTATTTCAGGAGCGAAGTGAGCACTTATGGGCTTGTTCCAAGTGCAATGAGGATGGCATATTGATTAAACTAAACAAACCCGTGTATGCATGGTTTATAGAAAACACCATAAACAATCATCATCATGTGTCATACCAGTTGGCGTAGGCGTTCATGTACTCCAAATATTCTATAGACAGTGCATCGTATCAGTTTTGTTGTTGACTGTTTTCCATGCTAGGACACCAAGCTATTCAGTATTTTCTCTTTGTCATCTGCGATCTCTCTTTACTTTATTTTGCCAGTTGTAACCACGTTTTCCAACTTTCCTCTTCTCATGATGTGCCCGAAAAATGTGGATTGTTTTTTTAGGAGTTCCCTTTTTGTGTTGGCCTCTGTGAGAATTTCTTCATTGGTCTTTTCAGCTGTCCAGGGAACTTTCAACATTCTTCTGAGAAATCCCATCTGTGGCCTCTAACCGTCAATTCATTTGTTTGTCTACTGTTCATGATTCGCTTCCATAGGTCAGAATTGTTATATATAGCACCGATGAACTCTCTTTCTCACTTCTATGGACATAGATCTGTTGCATAAGATATTTTCATTTTCTGAAATGCTATTTTGGGCTGAGCTATTCTGCTTTTCATATCTGTGGTGCATCTCCCATCTGATGTTGTTCCATAAACAATAGAATGTTTGAAAAATATACATCTAGATGATGCAGAACAGAGAATTGAAGCCTTTGAAATGTGGATATATAGAAGAATAGGTAGAATTGGATGGAAAGAAAAGAAAGCAAACGATGAAGTCTTAAACAACTAAAAATGAAAAGAGAACTACTAAACACAATTCAAACAAGACAAATGCGATTTTTGGGCCATGTTAAAATACACAACAGCCTACTAAAAGTAATCCTGGAGGGAAAATACAAAGTAAAAGAGGCAGAGGCAGACCAAGACTAACATGGACGAGTAACATCAAAAGAAGGACAAACCAGCATGTGACAACCTGCACCATCAAAGCAAGAGACAGAGCAGAATGGCGCTTCATGGTAGCCAAACTTCGTTGTGGAGATGGCACTCGATGATGATGATGATGAGTTGATGCAGGCATAAGTAAGTATTAACAGCACATATTGGGTTATGTTGTTGGTATCATGCAAGGCCACCATTCTATCTATCTATTGACCTTTCGAGCCGTGGCGAGCCCATAGGACATAGACCCAGATACTATTTCTCTCGTTCTAACTTCCTTTCTAGCAGTCTCAATCCTTGCATAGATCTTTTATCAAATCTCGCAACTCGTCTCTGTTTGTGTGCAGGCATCTCAATCTCATTGAGGGAGCCAATTCCTACTGCCTTTGCCTCTCTGATCAATTTTCTCCTCAGTGTCTCTCTAGGATGGCTTTACTTCCAAGAAAAAACCGCTAACCACTCGAGCTACCGAGGCTCCTTGCAGACATTAAGACTGAAATGTAATTGATAGCATGCAGCTATGATAAAATACAACAATGAAAACTCTGCATGTATTAATATAAAAAATAGAAGTAAGACAGAGCGTTGCATTCCATCTGCTTGTTTATTCAATGTATATACTGAGCGGATCTTGAAAGACATGGAAATACCACGTCTAATCATGAATAGATACATATTTTAATAATGCAGTATAATGTAACAATAATCTAAGACATGTCGAGACACAAATGATAATAATGATCACAATGATAATAAACGGAGATACATAACACAACAAACATACAAATAGATATCAAGGTAGGTGGAAAGAATCTAGAGTTAAAAAATATAGCTATCTTGGACATGTTATAACAAGTGATGGAACACGTTAAACTGAAATAAAAGAACAGGAATGGCAAAATACAATTTTAATAAAATGAAAAATATAATCACATGATAGCAAAAACACCAGAAACGATACAACGAATAGTAAAATGTTATATCTACTCAACATTTCTGTTTGGTGCAGAAACATATATTAATAAGAAAACAGAACAGAAAATTTACCTTTGAAATGTGGATCGATAGTAAAATAGAGAGAACTTTCTACAAGGAAAAGAAGATAAACAGTTCTGAATCAAATGAACATTTTGTAAAATGAACTGCTTACCACAATTTCGAAAGAGATAAGTGACGTTGGTGTGACATGTGAAGTGACTCAATGAAAGTCATCTTGGAGGCGGAAAAAAGGGCGGGTGGTGGAGTACGAGGCAGACCAAGATAAAATGGACTGTTAACATAAAAAGATGAACAGGTGAACTTTTGACAACTTGCATTATCAAGACCTAGAAGAGTAAAATGACTAAAAATGTTAGCCAGTTTTCAATGTGGAGATTGCACCGATTTAACTGGTTCATGAGAAATGCTGCAAAATGTTAATGAGGGATGTGGTGGCACTTCATTTTCCCTATGTGATGGCACTTCATTTTCCCTATGTGATGGCACTTCATTTTCCCTATGTGATGGCACTTCATTTTCCCTATGTGATGGCACTTCATTTTCCCTATGTGATGGCACTTCATTTTCCCTATGTGATGGCACTTCATTTTCCCTATGTGATGGCACTTCATTTTCCCTATGTGGTGGGACTTCATTTTCCCTGTGTGGTGGCACTTCATTTTCCCTATGTGGTGGCACTTCATTTTCCCTATGTGGTGCACTTCATTTTCCCTATGTGGTGGCACTTCATTTTCCCTATGTGGTGGCACTTCATTTTCCCTATGTGGTGGCACTTCATTTTCCCTATGTGGTGGCACTTCATTTTCCCTATGTGGTGGCACTTCATTTTCCCTATGTGGTGGCACTTCATTTTCCATGGATTGAGGCACTTCATTTCCATGGATTGAGGCACTTCATTTTCTATGTATGAAGGCATTTCACTTACAGTGGATATAGCCATTTCACTTACAGTGGATATAGCCATTTCACTTTCAGTGGATATAGCCATTTCACTTTCAGTGGATGGAGCCATTTCACTTTCAGTGGATGGAGCCACTTCACTTTCAGTGGATGGAGGCACTTCATTTTCAGTGGACGGAGGCACTTCATTTTCAGTGGACGGAGGCACTTCATTTTCAGTGGACGGAGGCATTTCATTTTCAGTGGATGGAGGCACTTCATTTTCAGTGGATGGAGGCACTTCATTTTCAGTGGATGGAGGCACTTCATTTTCAATGGATGGAGGCACTTCATTTTCAGTGGATGGAGGCACTTCATTTTCAGTGGATGGAGGCACTTCATTTTCAGTGGATGGAGGCACTTCATTTTCAGTGGATGGAGGCACTTCATTTTCAGTGGATGGAGGCACTTCATTTTCAGTGGATGGAGGCACTTCATTTTCAGTGGATGGAGGCATTTCATTTTCAGTGGACGGAGGCACTTCATTTTCAGTGGATGGAGGCACTACATTATGAGACACTTGATTATTCATAGGAACCTCATATCCAATGTAGGGAGATGCAATATATCCATTGTTGAATCGAGATTGACGTTCAAGAATTTGAGAAACCTAATTAAGAAGAAATGATGGAATATATTACACAAATGTAAAGAGAAAGTGACGTACTACAGATTATCTCACATTCATTTAAAAATAAATATCTTTAATTGTTGCTAAAAGAAAACCCAATTGCTAAGGATATTTTTTTTATTTTAAATATTACATTATAGGAGAGTAAAACCCATTTTTCGGATGCTACTGTACTAATGAGCCGCGATAGCTCAGTGGTTAGTGAACTGGACTACAAAGGACAAGGGTAGGGTTCGATCCCAACCGACGGTTTCCGGGTTCACCCAGCCTTAAAATGAGTACCGGATTTTTTTTTCTGGGAAAGTAAACCGACACGGGCGTAATACCGACCACATTACCCCAAAAATCATGTGCTGAAGGTCTGTAAAATTTATGGTCACTAACACCATATTCCCTATACGCCACTTGGCGTGACGGGGGCTCTTTATTTTTTTTTTTTTTTTTAACTTACTGTACTAATAGTGGAATTTAAAACTATGATCAAATATGACACATTTTGAAGTAGAAATAATTGTACGTTATACATTTCACCTAAAAGTATAATTGTAATTGACAAATTACTAAATTAAAATCATAAACTACAATTATTTGAAAATGAAGCTTTACAGCATTTGGTAACTGGAAAAATGTAATTATAGCATACAACTTAAATGGTATAACATATTTGATAAAACTATATTCTGAGTGCTGCTAAAATAAATATTTTTATATATATATATATATATATATATATATATATATATATATATGTATATGTATATGTGTATATATATGTATAAAGTAAAAAAAAAAGTAAAGAGCTCCGTCACGCCAAGTGGCGTATTAAGAATATGGTGTTAGTGACCATATTTTTATAAACCTTCGGCACTTGATTTTTGGGGTAATGTGGTCGGTATTACGCCCGTGCCGCTTTACTTTCCCAGAAAAAAAATCCGGTACCCATTTAAGGCTGGGTGAACCTGGAAGCCGTCGGTTGGGATCAAACCCTATCGCTTGTCCTTTGTAGTCCAGCTCACTAACCACTGAGCTATCGCGGCTCCCATGTTTATGTATACTAAAACCTAATTCAGCCTTTATCATTATAATATAATATAATATTTTTTTTAATGTAATATTTACCTCTCTGTGAAGCAGTGGAAAGCGAGGTAGGGTGAAATCCATTTCTGTCAAATCTGCACTGTTAAACCGACTAAGGCAATAATGAGCCTATTATAAGTTTCCTGGAATAAATGGAAAGCAATAAATTAATATCTTGAATATGTTAAAATTAAAAGCAACATATTTTGTTTATCACTAAGTTCTGTGATATACTGAATAAGATCTTTCATCCGCATATTTATGGTAAATAAGGTCAGTTAATAATGATTGGTCGCATCTTTTTAGCACGGTGGTTATCCAGCTTCTTATTCTTGACACTCAACGGGGTCGCAAAGTGCTTTTAGGATTTCATGGAAGTAATTTTCAATTGCAATTAATGTTACATGATGCCTTAAACTCTTCAAAACATCAATTCACAAATTAAAATTAAATTTTGATAATTTTTGATAATATTTAAAAAATCACATATATTTATTTATATTTAACATTTAAAAAAAGTATATATGTGGCGGGTAATCCATCACCTCAAAATAGACAAATTGAGCTGGAAAATATATAGCAAAATGTTATATGTTTTCTCGTCAACATTTTTCTATAGTGCAGAAACATAAATTAGACAGGAAAACAGGACAAAAAAATGGAAGCCTTTGAAATGTGAATTTATAGAAGAATAGGAAGAATTTGATGGAAAGAAAATAAAATAAATGATGAAGTCTTAAAACAACAAAAAGAGAGCTACTAAATAATTTAAACAAGGCAAATGAGATTTTTGGGGCTTGTTAAAAGACACAGCAGCATACTAAAAGTAATGTTGGAAGGGGAAAATACAAGGTAAAAGAGGCAGAGGCAGACCAAGATTAACATGGATGAGTAACATCAAAGATGGACAAGTCAGCCTATGACAACCTGCACTATCAAAGCAAGAGACAGAGTGTATAGGTGCTCATGGTAGCCAACCTTCGATGTGGAGATGGCACTCAATGAATGAATTAATAGCTACTCACAAAGTTTTAGTGTATGATCATGTCAGATAACTTACAAAGTACTAGTGTATTATTAGGATCATGATAGTATACTTACAAATTACTAGTGTATGATCATGGCAGTTAACTTACAAAGTACTAGTGTATGATCATGTCAGTATACTCACAAAGTACTAGTGTATTATCATGACAGTTAACTTACAAAGTACTAGTGTATGATCATGACAGTATACTCACAAAGTACTAATGTATGATCATGACGGTATACTCACAAAGTACTAGTGTATGATCATGACGGTATACTCACAAAGTACTAGTGTATGATCATGACAGTATACTCACAAAGTACTAGTGTATGATCATGACAGTATACTCACAAAGTACTAATGTATGATCATGACGGTATACTCACAAAGTACTAATGTATGATCATGACGGTATACTCACAAAGTACTAATGTATGATCATGACGGTATACTCACAAAGTACTAATGTATGATCATGACGGTATACTCACAAAGTACTAGTGTATGATCATGACGGTATACTCACAAGTACTAGTGTATGATCATGACGGTATACTCACAAAGTACTAGTGTATGATCATGACGGTATACTCACAAAGTACTAGTGTATGATCATGACAGTATACTCACAAAGTACTAGTGTATGATCATGACAGTATACTCACAAAGTACTAATGTATGATCATGACAGTATACTCACAAAGTACTAATGTATGATCATGACAGTATACTCACAAAGTACTAGTGTATGATCATGACAGTATACTCACAAAGTACTAGTGTATGATCATGACGGTATACTCACAAAGTACTAATGCATGATCATGACAGCAAACCCACAAAGTACTAATGCATGATCATGACAGCAAACCCACAAAGTACTAATGCATGATCATGACAGCAAACCCACAAAGTACTAATGCATGATCATGACAGCAAACCCACAAAGTACTAATGCATGATCATGACAGCAAACCCACAAAGTACTAATGCATGATCATGACAGCAAACCCACAAAGTACTAATGCATGATCATGACAGCAAACCCACAAAGTACTAATGCATGATCATGACAGCAAACCCACAAAGTACTAATGCATGATCATGACAGCAAACCCACAAAGTACTAATGCATGATCATGACAGCATACTCACCATTATATTCAACTGTAGAACCCCTAACTTAATCCGGTACAAATAGAATTCCTTGTAATTACTACGCAGGACAATATGTGACATAGCTGTGCGGGATCTGTAGACAAATTGTTACATTTAAAAGATATAGATCACAAGATACATTATTTCCACATCACAACCGATCACTTTCTTCATTAATATTTATATATCATCATCAAGTACCGGGCCTGCTGGCGTAGGTGATGATGTCTGTCTACAACTTTCGATCTTGACAGTTATTTATCATTTCTGTAGTTGACCTTCTGCCAAGCCATTCTCTGAAGCTGTCTGGTATTTTCTCTCTTTACTTCCCTGTATCTCTTCGTCCCTCAATTTTTCCAGTTGTTACAATATATTGCAGTTGTTCTCTTGTCATTACATGGCCAAAAATGATTGTTTCTTCCTAAAATTGGAAATTAGCTCTCTTTTTGCTTTGACCTCTTTCAGAACATTTTCATTACTCTTCTTAGCTGTCCACGGTATTCTCAACATTCTTCTGTAAAACCACATTTCTACAGACCTCAGTGATTTTCTTTTCTGTAGTCCTGTTGTCCATGAGTCCCATCTATATGTTAAAACTGGCTCTACATATCTTGCCGTCTCCGCAACGAAGGTTGGCTACCATGGAGTGCCATTCTGCTCTGTCTCTTGCTTTGATGGTGCAGGTTGTCATAGGCTGATTTGTCCATCTTTTGATGTCACTTGTCCATGTTAGTCTTGGTCTGCCTCTGCCTCTTTTACCTTGTATTTTCCCCTCCAGGGTTACTTTTAGTAGGCTGTTGTCTAAAAGAGATACATCTAGATGACATGGGACATACGACTAATATGTAATCTATACTGGGAGCAAACAGCAATAATAAATATAATAAAGAGAACTCTACACCCATTGATATAAAAAGAGGAGTAAGACAGGGATGCATCCTATCATCCTATCACCAAGCTTGTTCAATCTATACACTAAGCAAATCTTTAAAACTGTAAAAAACATCATAGAGATGCCAGGCCTACAAATTAATGGAAAGATAATCAATAACCTAAGATATGCTGATGATACTGTACTACTAGCAGAAAATCCTGAAGATCTACAGCAATTACTTAAATAAACACGACAAGCAAAAAATATGGACTAGATATAAATATCAAAAAGACTAAAACTATTATTATAAACAAAGAAAATACTCAAAACCCACAAGTGGATATCACAATTGAAGTAATAGACCTGGATACAGTTCAGAACTACAACTACCTTGGACATACTATAACCAGTGATGAAAAATGTACAACTGAAATAAACAAAAGAATAGGAATGGCAAAAAGTAATTTTAATGTCATGAAGAACATACTAACATCAAAACAAATAACACCAGTGATAAAACTAAGAATAGCAAAATGTTACTACATCTCAATATTCCAGTCTTTATCGTTCCAATACGACTCCCTAGCACATAAACATATCAACCAGTTTAAACAGATAAACAAATAGTGTTAAACGTGTGCATGTTGGGGGAGGAAGGGAGGGGCGATGGGTAATCTAGAGGTAAGATGCAAGTCTCTGGGTTCTACTCCCGTTAAAGGCTGTGGACATTTTTCACTTCGAATCTGTGGTCTCTTCTTGGCTTTACTCTCTCCTGATCTCTGTGAAGTGAGATCCGATGTCTAGCCCTCTCTGTGAAGTGAGACCCGATGTCTAGCCCTCTCTGTGAAGTGAGACCAGATGTCTAGCCCTCTCTGTGAAGTGAGACCCGATGTCTAGGCCTTTTCTGTGAAGTGAGACCCGATGTCTAGCACTCTCTGTGAAGTGAGACCCGATGTCTAGCCCTCTCTGTGAAGTGAGACCCGATGTCAAGCCCTCTCTGTGAAGTGAGACCCGATGTCTAGCCCTCTCTGTGAAGTGAGACCCGATGTCTAGCCCTCTCTGTGAAGTGAGACCCGATGTCTAACACTCTCTGTGAAGTGAGATCCAATGTCTAACACTATGTGAAGTGAGATCCAATGTCTAACACTCTGTGAAGTGAGATCCAATGTCTAACACGCTCTGTAAAGTGAGATCCAATGTCTAACACTCTATGTGAAGTGAGATCCGATGTCTAGCCCTTTAGTAATTTAAATTTTTTTTAAAAACTTCCCTAAAGGCACAAATACCTAAGCATTACTGTACACTGGTGACAACACCACCACGTTCATTTAACGAGTGCACGCTAAGAAACATATATTTAAATGAATCTTTGGATTGGAATCTGAATTTCCATACCACTTCAGTCTTTCGGGTAATGATACGAGACCGGTTGGCAAAGGAAGGTATCACATTACACCATCCAGATATAAGTACAACTTATGAGAAATCAAAGAGGCTTGCCAGGAACAAATGCATGAACAAACTTAATACAAAACTTCAAGACTACCAGAAAAATTACGATACTCTATTAATCTTTCGTTCTTTCTTTCCTATAGCCTACAATTATGACATTGTCATACCATCCTATGTTCAGAAATCACCCGAAGACTACTAATCGCCATAGACCCATACAATGATGTTGAAAGTACATGCATTGTGAAAGAGTTTGCAGCAATGCTTGGATATTTGCGCCTTTAGGCGCAACACAGAGATTCATTATGCCATTTTTGAGTTCAGGGTTTCGTTAACTATTTGAACCTTACTCGCTTGTCCAGACCAGTTAATCTGTTTTCAGGACATCACTTGAAGGTGGAGTAACGTCTTGCTCAGCTTTGTTCACAGATTCGGACGCACGCAGTCAGCTGTGGTTCGCAGATTCTGATGCACGCAATCAACTGGGATTCGTAGATTCTGACGCACGCAGTCAGCTGTGGTTCGCAGATTTTGATGCACGCAATCAACCGGGGTTCGTAGATTCTGACGCACGCAGTCAGCGTGGTTCAGAGATTCAGACGCACGCAAGTCAGCTGTGGTTCGCAGATTCTGACGCATGCAAGTCAGCTGTGGTTCGCAGATTTTGATGCACGCAATCAACCGGGGTTCGTAGATTCTGACGCACGCAGTCAGCCGTGGTTCGCAGATTCTGACCCACGCAGTCAGCGTGGTTCAGAGATTCAGACGCACGCAAGTCAGCTGTGGTTCGCAGATTCTGACGCATGCAGTTGCGTGGTTTAGAGATTCAGACGCACGCAAGTCAGCGTGTTCAGAGATTCAGACGCACGCAAGTCAGCTGTGGTTCGCAGATTCTGATGCACGTAATCAACTGGGGTTTGTGGATTCTGACGCACAGTCAGCTGTGGTTCACAGACTTTTGACGCACGCAGTCAGCTGTGGTTCGCAGAGAGCTCTCAGCTAGGTTGCAAGATGGGGGTCTTTAAAAGGTAAATTTGGTATTTTTCTAACATCAAGATTAATAAATGAAGGCAAATACTTACATGTTTATTGCTCTGAATAGCTTCTCCATGCAGCAAATTGCTTCCCATGACTTTGACTCTATTTTGAATATCATGGCCTCTGCTTTCATGTCCAAATATAGAGCTGAGAAATTGGCAAAAACACGAATTTATGGCGTGTCGCAGTATTATGTACAATAGAAGCCTGGGTTGGGCAGTAATATTGAGGGAGAAATAGAGAATGAAAACAAAATAAGGATATAACAAGTAAGAGCAGCTCTCGTTGCACTGGGAAACATGGACATTTCTTTATCACCTTCTAAATAATTTTTTATGCAAATTGAAGAAATTAGGTTAAATACAAAAATAAAATTTTTAACTGCATTGTTAAGTCAGTGCTATTATACGGCTGTGAAACATGGAGAAGACAGATGACAATCATGGAGATACAGACCATTAATGAATGCTTGTGCAGAATAAAAAGATGGAAATGGGAGGACAAAATAACTAACTCATAACTGTTGTACTCATCACTAACATAGAAATATAACATGGAAAAGTGCCAGTGCAATACCAGCGGATAAAGAGATACAGCGAAGACGATGGTGTTGGATAGGATACACACTGTGGAAGCTAACTGAGAGTATTACACAACAGGCCTTTTTTTGGATTTCCCAAACAAAAAGGCAAAGAGGAAGACCAAAATATTGTTGGAGAAGGCAATGTATGCTCTTAAAGAATGACAAGAAACAGGAGTGCATGAAAAGTGTTTTTTGAAGATTTATACTACACAGGGAGCTGAAAAGTAGAAGAAGCCAGTGTGGTCTAGAGGTAAAACTTCGGCTTCAGGATAGGATGGTTCCAGGTTCGAATCCTGCCATCGACGGCAGACAATTTCCATGACTTTTTTTAATGGCTGCTTCCCAGGCAAAATTGATAAAGAATTAAAAATCTACGTATGTTGAAGCTGAGTGAGACAATGAAAGGGACAAATATCGCACTTGTACGTTGAAAGAGAACGTTGAAAAGACTTGAAACGGCGTCTTAGCACGCCCATATATGCTCTGCCGCCTGTCCAGAAGTGCTCGAAGACTCCTGTCTATTGTCGCATTAAGCATCGTAACTCACGAGCGAGGCACCATTCCTTGCCTTCCCAGAGTGCTTTCCGCGGTACCCATTCCTGCCAGCGGCTGTGTCGACCGCTGGGGTATTTTTTTTCTTCAAAACTTGCCCGGAGCTGTCCGAACATCGGTGCTAGAGGTTGATTTGGGGTAAATAATGTACAATTATTATTATAAACATGAAATAACAAACCAGAAACAAATTGCGTGGTTACGCTTGCTCACCTATGTTACTTTCAGCGTAATTGGTAAACAGAGTATTCTGTTCAGTTCTTAGTCGTAAAAAAAAAGTAAAGTACCCCCCCCCCCCCCCCCCCCCCCCGTCACGCCAAGTGGCGTATAGGGAAATATGGTGTTAGTGACCCTATATTTTACAGACCTTCAGCACATGATTTTTGGGGTAATGTGGTCGGTATTACGCCCGTGCTGCTTTACTTTCCCAGAAAAAAATCTGGTACCCATTTAAGGCTGGGTGAACCCGAAAGCCGTCGGTTGGGATCGAACCCTACCTCTTGTCCTTTGTAGTCCAGTTCACTAACCACTGAGCTATCGCGGCTCCCTAGTTCTTAGTAGTACATTTCCTGAATAGTTCTCAGCATAGTGTCATATAACTCTTTCAGTACGGAAGATTTTTATCAATCCAGCGGTAGAGATTTCAGAAACAAAATTCTTCACGGTTTTAAATATCAATCTATATGTTTATATTTATCTAACACTTAACATATATATGAATTTGCATATAACTAAACAAGGAATTATATTTCACTAATATCAAGATGGTACAAGACAAGTAAAATGAATATAGTTTGGTGACAGTTTACACTAATCAAATTGAGAGTGACGCACTGTGCGGCTAAAAGTATATGACCGAAATCGGCATGATGCATGGTGCGTCGAAACGTACGGAAAGAGTTAGTAATCTATCATCTTCTAAGTTAGTCTGTGTCACCTCTAGTGACTCGGGCAGATGGTGCTCGTAAACCTGGGAGGGCCTACCATCTAAGGGCAGAATTCCCCTACAGAAAAGACAATCTGCTGCCTTGCAGGAAGATTGGGGACAATCAAAGGCTAGGAAAGCAAACCCGAATAAAATGCTAGCTGAAATCGGATGCACTGGGCCACTGGCGCAGAACACAGTGCAACGTATTAACGGGGCAGTCAGAGTGGATCTGACAGACTCTGATTGTGATGTTCTGTCTGTGGGGGCGATCAACACACTTAGCCTGACAGCTGACTTCATATGAGAGTCTGGAATCCTTACTCTGATTGAGTCCTGAACGCAGAGAGAGAGAGAGAGAGAGAGAGAGAGAGAGAGAGAGAGAGAGAGATCTTCTAAGTCTACATTTTCTTCCCTTTCTGTTGCTTCTAAGTGTTTAAGCTCTCTGTGGATTGTTGTCTGGTGTGATAGTGTTAAATGTGTTACTCTTTTCTTTCCCGACATTCTCATTTCTGGTTTCGTCTCTGTTTGTCATATACAATATTTGACTTATGCATCTCATCGCTGTAGTGACGACATTTTGTTGTTCATAATCTCCATTGGGTGCCGTCTCCACATCGAAGGTTGACAAAGCGCCATGTTACTGTTTCGTGGTCTTGAGGGTGCACGTTGTCATAGGTTCACCTGCCAATCTGTTATCAGTCCACTTTAGCCTTGGTTGTAAGCAGTGCTGTATTCTCTATGTTGCTGCAGCTACCGCCGGTAGCCTTGAACATATTAACGAATTACAAAGGAAATGATATATTATTTTATTTTTTTTAAATAATTATATTACACGTTTTCTAATATTCTATTACACATTTTGTAGGCCAATATAATTTATTTGCTTTGATTTGCATTTATTAAAGCAAGGTTTTCCTCTGGCCACTATCATCATCATCATGTGCCATGCCGGTTGGCGTAGGTGATCATGTCCTCCACTATCTACAGTGCATCGTATCAGTTCTGTTGTTGACTGTTTTCCATGCCATGACACCAAGCTATCCAGTATTTTCTCTCTTTGTCGCCCGCGATCTCTTTTTCCTTTTATTTTGCCCATTGTAACCAAGTATTCCAACTGTCTTCTCATGATGTGCCCAATTAAATGTTGATTGCTTCTATCTGATGTTTTTAAAGAGCTCCCTTTTTGTGTTTGGCCTCTTCTGGCCACTATAATGTTTGTTAATGAAACCGAAACATTGAAACTTCTAGTAGCTAGCGGTACATTTTTCCTTTATCCGGACCTAGTCCTAGTATTAACGACCTTGATATTAAAAATGGGAATCAAAATAATATAGCGGGAGCTACCGCTAGAGGAATGCGGTTTCATAGATTATTTTTAACTCTAGCCAACTAGAAGCGTTAAAAGTGAAAAAGAAACGTCTGATTACCTGAACTTCCTTAGCTATTTATAACTAAGTTATGCGCATCAGCATCTGTAGAAAGAACTTTTTCTGCGCTCAAGAGAATCATACCTTATTGTCGCTCAACTCAGACACAAGAACGCTTATCTGGTTTGGCATTAATGTCCATTGAGAAATCATTCCCTCAGAAACTTAGAAACCAACCCAACAGTACTTTCAAAGACAAAGTCATCAAAACATTTTCGTCCCAAAAAAGACGGATATAATTAACATAAATAAGTAAGCAATTTAAAATGTAGCGAAGTCATTAGAAAATATTACTTTGTGTTAGCCTACTGAATGTAATGTATGTTTTTTTTTTATTGTGTTGTCGGTTGCACAGACCACAAAACCAGTATAGTGTATTTTGTCTATTCATATGCCCAAAATATTTCTATTGTCTTTTTCGAATTGTGTTAAATGTGCATTCTTTTGCTGCTAAAAGTATTATCTTTTGTTGTCAAATGTCCAATTTTTGGATGTCAAAAGTTCACATTTTTGGACTGACTGCATATGACGGGGTGGAAAAAATGGGGGGGGGGGGGGGGGAGAGATATTGTGTTAAACAATGCCCTTTGCATTAAATAAGGCATGTCTGTTATTCAATGAGTTCTTTCCCTTGGTTTGGTTTGCAACTTCTTTTTGTAAACACAGAACTGGAGTCGTTACTCTCCGTCACACGGAGGACATACTGGCGAGGAGATCTGAGCACTTATGGACGTGTTCGACGTGCAGTGAGGATGATCAGTCACAGCAGCTAAACTTTTTGTGATATATGTGAATAAAAATAATTTAAACTAAATTATGACATTATTATGAAAAAAAAAATTATTAACATCATTACGACATAAAAATACAAGATATGACTTCACTTACGTCTGTATTACGATTCTCATCCATTAGTGAGCGTTTTTGATCCTGTAATCCAGAATGCCCATCTCCATGAATTACAAGAAGATCTACATATAGCGATGTAAACCTTTTTAAGCTTATCTGGCAACTTGAGAATAAAAATTAAAGGGGAGAATGTATTGTTATTTGTACATTTTATAATAATAATAGTAATAATAATAGTAATAATAATAACAACAGTAATAGTTAAAATTTTACATTTGTTGTTACTGTTATTTTGCTAACATATTTGGAGTATTTTTTTTTACAATAAGACAACGAATTGTGTATATTTTATGATTGTGATGGTAAGCGATTCTTGGACAAACAAATGGACAAGGACAAAGACGAAGCAAACAAATGACAAGACAATTAGAGACCCTAGAGACGGAATTTCGCCCGTGCGCTACCGGGGCCCGAAAGGGGAGTAAAGAATAGTGGCGCTGTACCCTACCAGACATGTTCGTAAGAGGCGAGAAAGGAGGGTTGGGCATGGGATTGGCTATCCCATACTGTAAAAAAAAAAATAAGCCGAAAAAACTTCACAAACATGGACAAGTCAAAGAAAGAAAAGTTAATTCGCCATCCAGGAAAGAGAAGGGCTCTCTGTCTAAGAGATAAATGACGCAAGCCGGAGAAAGACGCAAGGAGTCCGGGTTGCCGACTCACCCTTTGTCTACCAGGAAATCCTCCAGAATTGGCACCTGGAATGTTCGTACTCTAAACGAACAAGGAAAAGCTGCACAGGTAGCAGCATAAATGACAAACTACAAGATAGATATTCTGGGAATGTGTGAAACAAGATGGCTAGGAACGGGTAAAATAAAACTAAATACAGGACAGATGATTTTATCATCAGGACACCAGGGACCTGGAGCACAACATAGTGAAGGGGTAGCTATAATGCTATCAAGGAATGCACAGAAGACACTAATAGAATGGAAAGCAGTAGGACCGAGACTAATGAGAGCAACATTTAAAACAACCAAAAACAAAATAAAATTACACATTATCCAATGCTATGCACCAACCATGATAAAGATTAAATCATCTTTATCATGCTAACTAAACTATGTTAAAGATGATTTCTATAAACAGCTACAATGTCAGATGGATGCAAGACGAGCCAAGGATATTATAATCTTGATGGGAGACCTAAATGCTAAGTAGGATCAGACAACAGAGGCTTCGAAGAGATTATGGAAAACATGGACTTGGAAATATAAACGAGAATGGAGAGATATTTGTGAATTTCTGCGCCCTTAATCAAGTGAGCCTAGGAGGAACAATATTCCAACACAAAAGAATACACAAAGCTACATGGGTGTCACCAGATCATAGAACAGAAAATCAAATTGATCACATATGTATTAATAATAAGTTTAAGTCATCCTTACAGAATGTAAAAGTATATAGAGGGGCAGATATAGCTTCGGGTCATCATCTTTTGATAGCTAAACTTAAAATTAAACTAAAAAGGTATACTACAACGAATAAGGGTAGAAGGTATTTCAATGTAGGGTTCCTTAAAGAACAAGGAATTCGCAGTCACAATATCAAACAAATACCAAGTCCTCCAACAACTAGAAAATACAATAAATATAGAAGATCATTGGAAACAGGTAAAAGATATATGGAACGCGACATGCGAAGAAACACTAGGGAAAAGAGGGGCCTCGGTAGCCTAGTTGGGAAAACCACCCGACTAGACTACCGACATTCGGACAACCCGTGTTCGATTCCCGCTGGGAGCAGTGTGAATTGTACTCGTGGTTGGAAAAAAAAAATACCCCCACGGTCGACCCAGCCGTTGGCAGAAATGGGTACCAGGGTATTACCCTGGGAAGGTGAGGAATGTCGCTTCGCATCTGAGTTTCGATGCTTGAGGCTACACTATACAGAAATATCCGAACATTTCTGGATAGGCGGCCGAGCACATATGGGTGGAAACTCGCGTGCTAAGACGCCGGTTCAAGTCTCGTACTTTACCTTTACTAGGGAAAAGAGAACGTCAGAATAACGCATGGATGACAGCAGAGACCCTGGATAAAATTAAAGAAAGAAATAACAAGAAAGCAGACATAAATAAAAGCAAAACAGAAGTAATAAAGCCAAGACACAGGAAGCTTACACAAAGGTGAACAAAGAAGTGAGAAGATGCAAAGGGATGAGAGGAATATATATATATATATATAGATGAACTAGCTAAAGAGGCAGAAGAAGCAGCAAATAAAGGGAATATGAAAGAACTGTACAACAGCACAAAGAAATTAAGTGGAATATACAAACAAATCAATGCCTTTATTAAAGATAAAGGAAATCTGCTTAGTAATATAAGGGAACAAATGGAGAGATGGAAAGAGCACTTTGAAGGACTTTTGAATAGACCCGGCTCAAATAATCCTCCAGATATACTACCAGCAGAAGAAGAGTTACACATTAACTGTGGAAAACCAAGCAAAGAAGAAATAATGAAAGCCATCAAACTATTAAAAAATGGTAAAGCCCCAGGACCAGATGAAATTCCTTCGGAAGCCATCAAAGCAGATATTAACACATCTACCAAGATGCTACATAATCTATTAGATTAAATTTGGGAGAGGGAAGAAATACCTAAAGACTGGAAAGAAGGTTATATGATCAAACTACCAAAGAAAGGAAGTTTACAGGAGTGCACAAATTATAGGGGAATTATGCTACTATCAGTGCCAGGAAAATATTAAGCACAATCATTTTGGAGAGACTAAAAGAGGCCATAGAGAAACATTTAAGAGATGAACAAGCAGGTTTTAGGAAGAACAGATCATGTGCTGATCAAATAACTACTCTACGTATAATAGTTGAACAAAGTTTAGAACTAAAATCCCCACTTATATTGGATTAATAGATTACGAAAAGGCATTTGATAGTTTAGAGAGAAGAATGCTTTGGAAGTTGCTGAGTCATTACGGAATCCCCATAAAGTTGATTAACCTGATAAAAACAATGTAGGAAGGAACGAAATGTAGTGTGGTGCAAGAAGGACAGATTACAGAAGCATTTGAAATAAGAACAGGAGTAAGGCAGGGATGCCTTCTGTCTCCATTTCTCTTTCTACTGGCCATAGATTGGATTATGAAAATAACTCAAAACAACAGAAATGGAATCCAATGGTCACTGACCAAACAACTTGATGATTTAGACTTTGCTGATGACATAGCTGTCCTATCACACAGCCATCAACAGATGCAGGATAAAATGAGTATATTAGATGAGAGATCACAACAGCTAGGACTAAAGATTAATAGAGATAAGACCACATTATGAGAATTAATGCAGTTGGCAATAACCAAATAAAACTAGGAGAATTACCTCTATTAGATGTACAATCTTACATATATCTGGGCAGTAATATAGATAAAGCGGGAGGAACAGAAAATGATACCAAAATAAGGATATCAAAAGCAAGAGGAGCTTTCATTGCACTGGGAAACATATGGAAATCCAAAGAAATTAGGTTAAATACTAAAATAAAAATGTTCAACTCAAATGTTAAGGCGGTCCTATTATATGGCCGTGAAACATGGAGAACAACAAAATTGACAATCACGAAGATACAGACTTTCATTAATGGATGCTTACGCAGGATAAAAGGATGGAAATGGCAGGACAAAATCACTAACATAGAATTATGGAAATGTACCAGTCAAACACCAGTGGATAAAGAGATACAGCGAAGACGATGACGCTGGATAGGACACACACTACGGAAGCCAACTGAGAGTATTACACAACAGGCCCTTTTTTGGAATCCCCGGGGGAAAAGACAAAGAGGAAGACCAAGGAATTCTTGGAGAAGACAGATAGAAGCAGAGATGAAGATGATGGGGAAGACATGGAATGATCTTAAAAGAATGGCAAAAAACAGAACGACTTGGAAAGTGTTTGTTGAAGACCTATGCTCCACTGGAGCTAAAAAGGTAGAAGAAGAAGAAGAAGAAGACGAAGAATAAGAGACGGAATTTCTCAGAAGAATGTTAAACGTTCCCCTGAGAGCTAAAAAATAACCAACGAGAAAATTCTTGTTGAGGCCAACAAATACAAAAAGGGAGCTCTTTAAAAAAAAAAAAACTGAAAGAAACAATCAATATTTTTCGGGCACATTGTCAGAAGAGGAAAGTTATAATATTTGGTCACAACTGGCAAAATACGGAGAAAGAGAGATCGCGGACAACAAAGAGAGAAGACACTACATAGATCGGTATCATGGCATGGAAAACAGTCAACAGAACTGATACAATGCACTGTGGATAGAAGATTGTTGAAGGATATGATCGCCTACGCCAACCGATATGGCACATAATGGTGATTATGATAATGATGGGGAAAATCAATTTACATAATTATAAAATGGATAAATATAAA
Organism: Megaustenia siamemsis; assembly: GCA_032433765.1. Taxonomy (NCBI): domain Eukaryota; kingdom Metazoa; phylum Mollusca; class Gastropoda; order Stylommatophora; family Ariophantidae; genus Megaustenia; species Megaustenia siamemsis. The sequence goes on from JAVIAB010000126.1 coordinate 31,615,820, forward strand.
GAAATTATAATTTTATGAGCAATGGTTGTGTCTCCTATTCTCCTATCTCTCAATATTAAACATTTTTTTGTTCGTTGTATATTTTTTGAAAACTTTGTTTGCTCTTGTTTGTTTTCTATACTACCAGGATAGATTAAATAAAAAACAATAAAGTGTTAGATGATGCAGGGTTCTCGAGCATATCCCCACAATGTCGACTAATATGACAGGCCAAACTGTGCCAAAATAGAGTATAAATATTTACACAAAAGCATCTTATATCTTCTTTCCTTCCTCATCTGCCTTTCAGCGTCGAGGGGAGATATAATTTGCGGTTTTTTTCTCTTCTGTTCGCCTCTGCTGCTGTTATATTTCATAGTGCTTCTAATATTCCGTCGACCCATCTTTTTCGTGGTCGACCCTTGGGTCTGGTGTTCTCACAACGTTTGTTGAAGGCTCGTTGTGTTGTGTTTTTGATCTTTCTGCCTTGTCACGTGGCCAAACCATTTTATCTGTTGTGTCCTTATATATTCTATGGCGGGGGCTATTCCTAGCTTTTTTCTCAGTTCTTCATTTCTGATCTTATCTTTCAGTTTCCTGTCATTCGTCTAACACATTTCATCACTGTAGAGGTTATTTGTCTTATTGTTCTTGCATCTAGGGTCCAGGTCTAGCATTGGTAGCACAACGTTGGGATGAAGATTGTATTGTATAGTGCTCGTTTTGCCTCCAGAGTTATTTCCTTGTTGGACAATAGTGGTGATAACTGTCCAATGATTTGATAAGCCTTGTTGCATCTTGATTCTATCTCTGCTGTTTGAGAATTATCGTTTGCCATTAGACTTCCTAGGTATTTGAATTCCTCTACTTGTTTTAGTTGTCTGCCTTCTATAGTTATGTTGATGTTCTGTTTATTTTTGGCGACATTCATGACTTCTGTTTTGTTGATTTTCATATTGTATTTTGTGCCTGAGATGTTGAGTTTGTTTAAGTGTTCTCGTAGGTTCTATTGTTTCATGTATTAGTGCCTGATCGGCTGCAAATAAAAGCTCGTTGATCTCCTCTGTCTCTGATGGGTTGGTTAGCTTGCATATATGGTCCATGTATGTAATAAACAGTAGGGGGGATAGTACGCACCCCTGTCTTACACCTGATCTAACTTCAAAGTGGTCTGTGTAGCCTGCTGCTGTTCTGACCCTGCAGCTGCTTTTGACGCATATACTTTTAATAAGGTTCGTTAGATGTTGATTAGATTGGATTAGATTGTTGGTTAGATCTCTCTTTCATAAACTATTAAATAATTCATTTACTCGAACATTATTGCATGTGGATGTTCAGAGTATAAATATTTACACAAAACATCTTATATAGAGAGACACTTTTTTGACAAAGAAAGGAAGATTTCTTTAATGCTAATGTCGCTTGATATATATTGTATTTGCCAGCAATCATCTCTGGTGAAGTTCCTAGAGACTAAGAATTGAATTGTGCGTATTAATTAGTTTTTCCCTGGCAGCCGTGTGCACTGGAGTCCCTCGCCGCACAGGCAGATAACTCCGTCTTCAGGGGTACTCATAATTTTTTCCGCCGATGAGTAATTGACGTTTCAAGCCGGGCCTCGTTGCTGAGACCCGGGGGTGGTTGCCGCAGAGAGAAATCATAAATAAAAAATCCCTACTGATGTAGCTGGTATTTGATCCCACAGCCGGCGTCTTGCCTCGAGACCAACCTGTCCCTCATTAGGGAAAATAATTTGAAACCTCAGATTTATAAGCCAATGAAGACATGAACAGATGCTAACATATTACAAAAGATAACATTTCTCTAAAAACTCATTAAGAATACGAATGTAAAATTATCAAATTACAACGATTCGTTCCTTTTAAACACCAGCATTCTGCAAGATTATGAATAAATTAAGTGAAGTAAAAAATAATTAATAAAATAATCATTATTATGAATTAATTAACTAATTAACTACCTCTGTTGGTTGGACTTTGCCAGTCTGTGTCTAGATTTCAACTCTGACAGTTCATAAACCAACTCCTCAACTGTCCCATTGGACTGCTCAAGTTGTTCTTGATAACGTTTTAAAGCTTCCTAAAATGGTAAGCAGAGGAATTTTATTTAAAAAATCAGCAATTGAGAAGAAAACGTTAAAAGTTGCAAGTAGTAAATTCCTCAATAACATTGGTAATGTTCGATCTTCCGTGTAAAATAATCATTTTACACAATTTCTTACAACAAAATGATGAATGAAGATTTATAAAAAATCAAGAAATTAAGAATTGGTAAGTATAACATTGTTAACAATGTTGCTCTCTCTCTCTCTCTCTCTCTCTCTCTCTCTAATCACACTCCACTCCCACACTTTTCCAGAAACAAACCCACTATTTAATCCATGTTTCCAGCATACATTTATGAATTGGACCCAAAATTTTAAAAAACACATATTTTCATATCTAGTCTATATCCCAGGAACAGCGAGCTAGATGACTTGAGAACAACCCTAGACCAATTGTGTAATAACTTCCAGAGAGTGGCCATCCAGTGGATACCATCACACTTAAATGTACAGGAAACGAATGCGCAGACAAACTAGCTAAAGAGGGAGGGAGATTACCACGAGATAACCATCTGATTAGCTACTATGAAGCCAAATTCATCATCAAAGGCCAGTATCATGAAAAATGGAAACAAGAACACCCAAAGTATAACGAGAGGGATGGATACCTCCCCAACTATCAAGGAGGGATCAAGTCATAATACTTGCCTACGCACTAACCAAAACAGTATGAGAAACCATATGTTCACCAAACTCAAAATAGGAACTACTAGCCAATGCCACTGTTGCTGTACACTGGATAACATGACAACAAAACATGTTCTACAGGATTGATCCCAGAACACAGACCTGATGACAATGCGGCACACACCCACTTCATTGGAAGAGAAACTATACGAGTCAATCGAATCACTGAAACCGACAGCTGCCTTCATAAGAGAGTCCGGAGTCCTAGTCTGAATGACGTCGTGATCGCAGCAGAAGAAGTGAATGCTACCATAAAAGCAATCTGCATCTCTTCTGTTTAATATATTTTTTTTTTCCCGAGTGTTGTAAACATAATTCTTCTCCTAAAATGATTCGCTGATCTATCGCATGGAAGTTTCCCTCCATAATAATATTAATGTATCATTAGTTTCCTGTAAGTTTATCGAGCCAATTCTGACATATGGAAATGAATAATGAACAGTAGACAAACAAATGAAACGACGATTACAGGCCACAGAGATGGGATTTCTCAGAAGAACATTGAGTTCCCTGGATTGCTTGAAAGACCAATGAGGACATTCTCAGAGGCCATCACAAAAATGAGGCTTTGAAGAAACATCAGAAAGAAGAAATCGACAAAAGGAAAACAAAAGTTGGAATACTGTACTTGGTTACAACTAACACTCATGAAACATTTGGTAGTTTCTTCTTCAGCGTTCACCCGTTAAAAGTTGGCGAAGCTACGTTGTGTCGTTAAATTTATAGCCGCAACATCTTCCCCTTTGGGCCTGAACATCAGTCTTAGGGGGACTGGTTGGTTTCGAGGCAAGACGTCGGTCTTGAGACAGTGAGGTTGTGGGTTCAAATCTCGGCTGCACCAGTTGGGATTTTTATTTGTGATTTCTCTCTGCGGCAACTACCCCCGGGTCTCAGCAGCGTGGCTCGGCTTGAAAAATCAATTATTCGTCGGCGGAAATAAAAAATATGAGTACCTCCGAAGACGGAGTTCTGCCTGTTCGGCGAGGGACCCATGTGCACACCGCTGCCAGGGAAAAATAGTCTCTAGGGACTTTGCCAGAGGTAAAAAACCAAACAGTTTTCGACACGAGTTGACTTTTGACTGTATAAATTTGGCCTACTTTGATTGACTGTTAACTGGCAATTGTTATGTGAACGGGTAGAATATATACAAGGTCTCATGTTTTTCGTTGTCATCAGAGATGTCTAAACATTGGACATATTCACAAATAATCGACATAAACCTTTGAACCTGCTTCAAGCTGTATATTGTTCTTTTGTTTGTTTTTTTCTGTTGGTTATTTGTGAAATTTTATAAGAGTGATATAAACGTGCCTCTTCTCTGAAATGATTCGTTATACTACCAAGAATTCTGGCCTCAGAACAGTAAAACCACACAAAAAACAGTCATTTGAAAATGTAAACAAGAATGTCTGAGTTTGGAGGCGGTAATTGAATCTGGAACCTTCTTGTTCAGTGGTTGACAACTTGCCTTAAGACTGGATATAGGAACACGTATAAATATAGCGCGGGAGTCACGAGAAAAACTGGAAACATTATTTTAAAAATAAACATAAAATAGTATTGGGCAGCAAAACTAATGAATCCTTAAGACCACAAAACCCTTACAATTGCTTCTTACAAATAATACATAATTTCAGTCTCCCACAATTGCTTCTTACAAATAATACATAATTTCAGTCTCCCACAATTGCTTCTTACAAATAATACATAATTTCAGTTTCCCACAATTGCTTCTTACAAATAATACATAATTTCAGTCTTCCACAATTATATCTATCTATCTATCTATCTATTGTCCTTTCGAGCCGAAGACGGCACATAGGGCAGAACCATAACCTAAAAAAACAGAAACCTTGCGTGCCAAAATGGCACATATTGCGGAGATCACTGCTTCTGTTTCCATAACAACACTTTTTACAATGACAGCTTGTCAAACCATCGATCAACCTCCTTAGTCGCCTCTTACGATATGCCTGGAGGGTCACAGTGTCACTATTCTTTGCTTCCCTCATAATGAAGCCCCGGTAACACACGGGAACTTCCACAATTGCTTCATACAAATAATACATAATTTCAGCATCCCACAATTACTGCTTACAAAAAATAAACATTTTTAACAGATCATTAATTGTTATCATTAGCTACCTCGTGTTGATCATGCCCCGATGTTACATGCAAGCAGAGATCGCTACGGCACTGGTGGTTGTGTTCAGCATTTCCAGACTCCGGTGTTGGTTCTTTCAGACGCACGGGATCAACAAATTGTTGGCTTCCTCTAGATTCAGCACCATCAGGAGATTCAGCACCATCAGGAGATTCAGCACCATCAGGAGATTCAGCACCATCAGGAGATTCAGCACCATCAGAAGATTCAACCCATCCCTTCAACAAAGATCTTTCAGCATTTAATATTGATCTGCAGGAATATTCTTCCCTTCTTGCCACCTCATTTGAATTCGGTGGGTCAGAATTTGATTCAGTCCCCGGCAGAGAACAGTTGTTACTTACAACTGATGATGCTGTGTCGTCATTCGCTGAGATGCAGGCATCAGTCGTACAAGGCGTATCCAATCTGGAAACAAAGTGAATATTACATTTTATCACAAAGCAAACAATGCATTGAACACACAATTTACATATTTTTTTCGGAGATATTTCGTTCCCTATTGGATATTTCCAATTGTTACCGCTTTACCGCAGCACTGAAATTATTTGCCTGTATCGCTGCTATTTTAATTTTATCCTATTTATCTATTCACTGAAGTCTGTAGATACGTGGTTTTACAGAAGAATGTTTAGAATACCATCGACAGCTAAGAAGAGTAATGAAAACGTTCTGAAAGAGGCCAATGCAAAAAGAGAGCTTAATTTCCAATATTGGGAAGAAACCATCATTTTTTGGCCATGTAATGAGAAGAGAACAACTGGAATATACTGTGACAACTGGGAAAATTGAGGGGCAACGAGATAGAGGGAAGCAAAGAGAAAAGATACCAGACAGCTTAAGAAAATGACTTGGCTGAAGGTCAACAACATAAATGATAAATAAATGTCGAGATCGAAAGTTGTGGCGAGACACGATCACCTACGCCAGCAGGCCCTGTACTTGCTGATGATGATGTTATCTATATCTTTGTGTTCTAGTTAGTTATTTTCGTTTCATGGAGGCCGACAAGTCATAATTTGTGTTCCTTTCTTGTAAAGCTGTCATCATAGCTTGGAGTGTACGTTACATCCTACCACTTGCTGGTAGAAAAAAATCAGAGGAAGAGGTATGTTTACAGCATTCGGAAAAAAAACTGACAAATAATCAACAGAAAAAAAAATATATATATATGGACTGAAGCAGGATCGAACCCGTACTCAGTGGCACAGCGCCTTGCCACTAGAAGCCAAACGCTAGGGAACACTGCCAACTCAAGAGTTGTGCGCCAACAAGGAGATGTGCCACTGAGTACGGGTTAGATCCTTTTCGGACCATGTATTGTTCTTTGGTTTTTTTTTTCTGTTGATTATTTGTCATTTTTTCCGAGCGCTGTAAACATACCTCTTCTTCTGAATTGATTCGCTGATTATTGCCTCGGAAGTTTCCCTCTATAATAATATTCTTTAATGTAACTTAATAAAAAGCTAATAGCAGTGTCAGACAAACCATTGACTTCTTCATTATGTGATCACGACTAGGATTCCGGATTCTCGAGTGAAGTCTGCTCTTTCTCCTGAAGTCTGTGTCATGAGAACTGTCTTGTAGAATTTATTTTGCAAGCAGTGCACTGAACCCACAAGTAGGGAATGACAGCGAAAAGAGATCAAAGACACTATTGGAAAGTCAGAGAACAGACTCTCACAATAAAGCTGATGAAGGCACAGCAAAAGCATGATCGTTGTATAGCACTTGCTGCAGATCAAAGCTCCCGTGAGAAATGAAATAAATAATGTTGCATGACGTAGAATAGGTTTGACAGTAGATTGATCATCGACAGCAAGTATTGGATCTACTGGCGCAGGCGACTATGTCTCACCACATCTCTTTATTTCTATAGTTCTTTATCAGTTCTGCAGAATTCCTAACAAAACATTTCCTTCAACAGCTCTAATATATTTTCTCTTTTCCCCCCAGTCCTTCTCTACTCTCAATGTTTACATTTATCATAAAATGATTGAAAAAAAAGATTGTACGTTTTAGCTTTCTGTTTGTTTGAGCCTGTCCTAGAACGCCCTTAATACTTTTATAAAGGCCTCCATGGTGCTCTTTATACTCTTTTTTTTAAAACCACATTTCTATTGTATCAAATAATTGTATATTATTTTGTAAAGCTACATTTCTATTGTATCCAATAATTGTATATTATTTTGTAAAGCTACATTTCTATTGTATCCAATAATTGTATATTATTTTGTAAAGCTACATTTCTATTGTATCCAATAATTGTATATTATTTTGTAAAGCTACATTTCTATTGTATCCAATAATTGTATATTATTTTGTAAAGCTACATTTATATTGTTTCCAATAATTGTATATTATTTTGTAAAGCTACATTTATATTGTTTCCAATAATTTTATATTATTTTGTAAAGCTACATTTATATTGTTTCCAATAATTGTATATTATTTTGTAAAGCTACATTTATATTGTTACCAATAATTGGATATTATTTTGTAAAGGTACATTTATATTGCTACCAATAATTGTATATTATTTTATCAGTCTAGTCTTAATTTCTATTTGTCAAGACTGGTTCAGTTTTCCATATTTCCATTGACAAAGATGGGTTGCATCATATCTTTCTCATCCTTTCGAATGCACCCCCTGCAATAGTTATGATCTCTAATGTACATCTAGTACCTACAGTTAGAATTATTATAATGATGAAGAAAAATTATCGTAACCATTGGGCGAATTGTTCCGTCTCCTTTCACTTTTTGAAACTTTCGGTTTCACTTTTCTAGGCAACTATATATTTACACAAAAATTGAGTCACATCACAAGTGGTTCTAAAGTTGTTAAAGCAAAGGTTAATATCTAGACAAACAAATGAAAAGACGATTAGAGGCCACAGAGATGGGATTTCTCAGAAGAATGTTGGAATGCGAATGTTCTCTTGATAGCTAAAAAGACCAATGAGGAAATTCTCAAAGAGGCCAACATAAAAAGGGAGCTCCAAAAAAAAAAAAAAACCATAAGAAAGAAACAAACATTTTTGGGGCACATCATGAGAAGAGGAAAGTTAGTTACTTGGTTACAACAGGCAAAATAAAAGGAAAAAGAGATCGCGGACGACAAAGAAAGAAAATACTGGATAGCTAGATACTCATGGCATGGAAAACGGTTAACAACTGAATTGATACGATGCACTGTTGATAGACGATTGTGGAAGGACATGATCGCCTGCGCCAACCGCTATGGCACATGATGATGATGAATATCTAGACACAGAAGTGAGAGGAAATAAGTGTGAGAGGAAATGCAAGAGAGAGAGAGAGAGAGAGAGAGAGAGAGAGAGTTGAGAGAGGGTAGGTGTGTGTGTGTATGAGGATTATAGAGAACATGAAATCTAAGGCATTGTTGATCACAGTAGTTACCTCTTTTTCATCATTTTCAGTTCAAAGACAAAAAAATACTTTTCAGTTTCACGAAACAGTCTGAAATAAATAATTGTCAAGAAAGCTGCATGAGAAAAATCATACTAGTTATAAATTAGTTGTGCTGAATAAACAAGTAGCATACAAAGAAGGGCTATTTAATTACTACAGGTATTAAGGAATAAATTACATACAATAATTAACAGTAATTTAACAATAATTAACAGGATTAACAGTAATTAACAAGAGTTAACAATAATTTATTAAAATAATTTCAGTAAATCAAGAAAACATTTGCTACGGAAGCCAACTGAGAGTATTACACTTTTTTTGAATCCCCAGGGGAAAAGACAAAGAGGAGGGCCACTGAGTTCTTGGAGAAGACAGATCGAAGCAGAGATGAAGATGATGGGGAAGACATGGACTGATCTTAAAAGAATGGCAAAAAACAGAACGACTTGGAAAGTGTTTGTTGAAGACCTATGCTCTACTGGGAGCTAAAAAGGTAGAAGAAGTAAAAGAAGACGAAGAAGAAAACAATTGCTTCTTCCTTTTCAAAGTGCAGTATTTACAAATTAATGTCAAACTGTTGTCTCTTATGCATGCATTTATCCTATTACATATATTTACAGAATGCATGCATTAACATATGTTATACTAGACTTTTAAGATATTTTAATCAGTTTCAGTAAAAAACAAACATAAACTACACTCCTTTTAAAATAGTGTGCTATATAAGTAATGCCCTCATTTTAAAATGGCGTGCTATGTAAGTAATGCCATCATTTTAAAATAGTTGCTATGTAAGTAATGCCCTCATTTTAAAATGGCATGCTATGTAAGTAATGCCATCATTTTAAAATAGTGTGCTATATAAGTAATGCCATCATTTTAAAATAGTGTGCTATATAAGTAATGCCCTCATTTTAAAATGGCGTGCTATGTAAGTAATGCCATCATTTTAAAATAGTTGCTATGTAAGTAATGCCCTCATTTTAAAATAGTGTGCTATTTAGGTAAGTAATGACCTCATTTTAAAAATAGTGTGCTATGTAAGTAATATCCTCATTTTAAAATAGTGTGCTGGTAAGTAAGTTATGACCTCATTTTAAAATAGTGTGCTATGTAAGTAACACCCTCATTTTAACATATTTTACTGTGTAAGTAACACCCTCATTTTAACATATTTTACTGTGTAAGTAATACTCTCATTAAAAAATATTTTACTGTGTAAGTAATACTCTCATTTTAAAATAGTGTGCCATCTATCTTTCGTTCGCCTGAAGTATTGTCTATATCTGCAATGTCGTTTCCTGTATAAATTTTACTGTCTTTAGTAATTCTTGCAGTGGCCCATATAGTTTTGTCTGTAGTGTTGTATCTATGGGCCAATGAGGCCCAACTACTATATTCAGTGCAGTCTTGAAGTATGTGTTCAGCAGTCTGGGGTGCCTGTCCACATGTACAAGTAGTTGATGTGCCGATCTTGAATTTTTTATACATGTGACTATGGAGTCGATTGTGTCCTGTTTTTAGGCGTATAATGATAACTTGTTCATATCTATTCATATTATGAAATGCATCCTGATTTGGGGCTTGTGGTCCTCTGATTGATTTGATTATCTGTTTCTTATGATGGTATGTAACTGGTGTATCTAGTTGTGTGCCTGTTGAACCTTCCTTTGCCAACTGATCTGCTTTCTCATTTCCTGGTATTCCACAGTGAGACGGGATCCACTGCAGGGCAACCCTGTGGTGCTTGCAGAGTTCAGTCAATAAGGTCTGCAGATGTAATTTTCTGGATTGTAGTGCCTGGAGTACTGATCTTGCATCTGTCAAAAACACTACAGGCTGTGGGCTAAGATTACTGTTCAGCAGTTTTTCTATTGCCAACTTTATTGCTTGTATTTCTGCATCATAATTGTGACAATATTTCCCTGTTGCTATTTTATTCATATCCCTAGTGTTATTTGGGTACTCTATATATGCACCTGTCCCCCATTCTTTACTGCATTCTGTGCTGATCCATCTGTGTACACACGGATCCATAGGTCTTGTGGGTATTCTTCATCCAGGAAACTGAGAGTTATTGTTTTTCGCTGTAGACTATTTTGTTCCTCTTTGTCAACTATTCCTTTCACTTCTGTCCGTATTTGAACTGATAATCCTGATTCATCTGTCCAGGGAGTCTGTTCTGGTATGGGCAGAAGGGGTTTAACAACTCTTGGCATGTCTGGTGTTTGTCTACTAATACGCTTGGCTTGGTGGATAAAGCTGCTTCTCTTAAGTCTTCCCAATGCAAGATTTTGGAATCTGTCCTTCATTGGATGTCTCGGCATGCATACAAATTTTTCTGCCTGTATCAGCACCTTTGTGTCTCTCCGTTCTCTCAGTGCTGGTATCCTCCACAATTTCTCCATCTCCAATATTGGTGTTGATTTCATTGCTCCTGTGATGACCCTAAGTGCCTGGTTTTGTACTTTATCCAGTTCTTGCAATGTGGTGTTTGATGCTGAGCACCATGCGGATGATCCATATTCTAAATGTGGGCGTATACTCTGTTGGTAAACTTTACTGAGTATTTTCCCACTCGCACCCCATGTGGTTCCACACAACTTTCTTAGAATAGCCAATTTCCTCCTTGCTTTTTGGGTTGCCTTATTTATCTGCTGTTTCCAAGATAGTTTGTTATCAAATGTAACTCCGAGATATGTAGCTTGTATGTCTTCTTTCACAGGCTCATTGTTTATGTAGATGGCTCCTGCTTTTTGTTTTGGGGAGAGTGTGAAAAGTGTAGTACTGCATTTGTCTGTATTGATGCTGATACACCATCTATTTGTCCATGAATTCAGTGCATTCATAGCTCTTTGTAGCAATTGGAGGCCACTGTTGCACACTCCTCTGTGCACCACATTACCAAGTCATCTGCATACATTGCCACTTTGATGCCATGTGGTAGTTCAGTAACTAGGTCATTGATGTAGATCAGAAAAAGTGTTGGAGATAGTACCCCTCCTTGTGGAACGCCCTGGCGCAATAAGACCTTCTTACTCTTAAGACCATCCAGTTGCACTCTGGATAGTGTGCCATGAAAGTAATGTCCTCATTTAAAAATAATGTCATGTAAGTAATTACCTCATTTTAAAGTAGTGTGCTATTTAAGTAAGTAACTCCCTCATTTTAAAATAGTCTGCCATGTAAGTAATGCCCTCATTTTAAAGTAGTGTGCCATGAAAGTAATGCCCTCATTTTAAAATAATGTGTCAAGTAAGTAATGCCCTCATTTTAAAGTAGTGTGCTATTTAAGTATGTAAGTCCCTCATTTTAAAGTGATCTGTATAAGAGATGATGTGACACTTTTGTCAGTTGCCTCAAAGTTATTCTGCAAAACCATCCGAAATAGATAAAGGATCCAACAGATACAGTAATGCGTGAAGAACATGCTGGGTTTAGAAAAGGGAGAAGCTGCCTTGACCACATTTTACTCTACGACTTATATTGGAGGAACACATTGAGAAGCAAAAACCTTTTGTACTTAACTTCATCGACTTCAAAAAAAGCATGTGGCAGTTTCTTTGTGGAAATTCTGAAGCTATATGGCTTACCGTAAAAAATCATAAATATTATCAAAGACATGTATGATGGTTACACATGTGCAGTTCGAACAGAGGAAGGACTGAGCGAATGTTTCCCAATAGAAACTGGGGTTAAACAAGGATGTATTTTATCGCCCTTGTTATTTGGAGTTATGGACTTCATAATGAAGAAATGTTGCACTGGTAATAAAGGCATCGAATGGATGCAAGGAGACCATTTGGAGGACCTCGACTTTGCTGATGACATAGTTCTCATCAGCAGTCAGATAAAATCGATGCAGGAAAACACACACAAAAAACTATCATCAATAGCCAGAAAAATTGGGCTTGAGATCAATCATGAAAAGACTAAGGTCATGAAAAGCTTAATTCCAACATATGACAAAATATACATGGAAAACAAACCAGTGTAAGAGATCAATAACTTTATCTATCTTGGAAGTCACATTGATCGAGAAGGGGATACGAGCAAAGAAATTAGAATCAGAATAGCTAAAGCAGAAATGTCTTTCAGAAGCCTTGAAAAGTTGTGGAAATAGAAACTCATTCAGCACAAACACAAAACTTAGACTATTCAAATCAAATGTACTATCAACCCTAACGTAAGGGTTCTGAAAGCTGGAAAACAACAAGAGATATAGAAACAAAGTTGAAAGATTCTTCGAAAATAAATGTGGTCATATGTTGGACACGTGATGAGAAGAGATAATAACCGAATAGCAAAGCAAGCCCTCATGTGGGAAACAAACAGGTAAGAGGAAAAGAGGAAGACCCAGAGAGACACTGAGAAGAACATTGATGAGAGAGGTAAAAGCAGCAGGAATCGGCTCCCACGATGAGATAGAGCTGCTTCCACAGAACAGAGACAAATGGAAAGATTAATAAAATATCTTTAAAAGAATTGAAAACTGCTAGAACAAAAATTCAGATAAGAGAAGGAGTATCATGGTCTACGCCCTATGGTCCAGCTACTGCTCGAAAGGTCAATAGATAGATAGATATGTAAGTAATATCCTCATTTTAAAATAGTGTGATATGTAAGTAAGTAATGCCCTCATTTTAAAATAGTGTGCTATGTAAGTAAGTAATACCCTCATTTTAAAAAATGTGCTATGTAAGTAAGTAATGCCCTCATTTTAAAATAGTGTGCTATGTAAGTAAGTAATGCCTTCATTTTAAAATAGTGTGCTATGTAAGTAAGTAATACTCTCACTTTAAAATAGTGTGCTATGTAAGTAATACTCTCATTTTAAAATAGTGTACTATGTAAGTAAGTAATACCCTCATTTTAAAATAGTGTACTATGTAAGTAAGTAATACCCTCATTTTAAAATAGTGTGCTATGTAAGTAAGTAATACTCTCATTTTAAAAGTGTGCAATGTAAGTAAGTAATACCCTCATTTTAAAATAGTGTGCTATGTAGGTAAGTAATACCCTCATTTTAAAATAGTGTGCTATGTAAGTAAGTAATACCCTCATTTTAAAATAGTGTGCTATGTAAGTAAGTAATACTCTCATTTTAAAATAGTGTGCTATGTAAGTAAGTAATACTCTCATTTTAAAAGTGTGCTATGTAAGTAAGTAATACCCTCATTTTAAAATAGTGTGCTATGTAGGTAAGTAATACCCTCATTTTAAAATAGTGTGCTATGTAAGTAAGTAATACCCTCATTTTAAAATAGTGTGCTATGTAAGTAAGTAATACTCTCATTTTAAAATAGTGTGCTATGTAAGTAAGTAATACTCTCATTTTAAAAGTGTGCTATGTAAGTAAGTAATACCCTCATTTTAAAATAGTGTGCTATGTAGGTAAGTAATACCCTCATTTTAAAATAGTGTGCTATGTAAGTAAGTAATACCCTCATTTTAAAATAGTATGCTATGTAAGTAAGTAATACTCTCATTTTAAAATAGTGTGCTATGTAAGTAAGTAATACCCTCATTTTAAAATAGTGTGCTATGTAAGTAAGTAATACCCTCATTTTAAAATAGTGTACTATGTAAGTAAGTAATACTCTCACTTTAAAATAGTGTGCTATGTAAGTAAGTAATACTCTCATTTTAAAATAGTGTGCTATGTAAGTAAGTAATACCCTCACTTTAAAATAGTGTGCTATGTAAGTAAGTAATACCCTCACTTTAAAATAGTGTGCTATGTAAGTAATACTCTCACTTTAAAATAGTGTGCTATGTAAGTAAGTAATACTCTCACTTTAAAATAGTGTGCTATGTACTGGCAACACACAGCAGCAATACGAATTAACAACCAAACAGGACAATTTCAACTTATAAAACAAGGAGTCAGACAAGGCTGTGTTTTGTCGCCAGATTTGTTTTCACTTTACAGCGAGCATATTATGAGATCAATAGTAGACACAAAAGGAATTGAAGTCAACGGTCACAACATAAATAATTTGCGATATGCGGATGACAGTCTTAATAGCAGAGACAGAGAATGAACTACAAGAAATGATAGACATAATAGTAAAAGAAAGCATCAAGAAAGGTCTCAGTCTGAATAGTAAGAAAACAGAAGTAATGGTTATATCGAAGAAACAATCATCACCAGCATAAAAATAAACAGGACAAATCGGAAACAAGTGTAACGTTTAAAATACTTTAATAATAACACACAATAATAATATCGGATGGAAGATACACCACGGAAATAAAAAGCAGAATAGCTCAGGCCAAAATAGCATTTCCGAAAATGAAAAATATCTTATGCAACAAATCTATGTCAATAGAAATGAGAAAGAGATCATCGGTGCTATATAGAACTAACTCTGACCTACGGAAGCGAATCATGGACAGTAGACAAACAAATGAAAAGACGATTAGAGGTCACAGAGATGGGATTTCTCAGAAGAATGTTGAAAGTTCCCTGGACAGCTAAAAAGACCAATGAGGAAGTTCTCAAAGAGGCCACCACAAAAAAGCAGCTCCTAAAAAACATCAGAAAGAAACAATCAACATTTTTCGGGTACATCATGAGAAGAGGAGAGTTGGAATACTTGGTTATAACAGGCAAAATAAAAGGAAAGAGAGATCGCGGACGACAAAGAGAAAATACTGGATAGCTTGGTGTCATGACATGGAAAGCAGTCAACAACAGAACTGATACGATGCACTGTGGATAGAAGATTGTGGAAGGACATGATTGCCTACGCCAACCGGTATGATGTATGACGGTAATGACGGAGGACAGGAATAAGCATGAGAGATAAGATCAGAAATGAAGAACTTAGAAAAAGCTAGAAATAATAGAGTATATAAGGAAACAGATTAATTGGTTTGGCCACGTGATAAGCCATTAAGATCAAAACACAACGAACCTTCAATAAACGTTACGAGAACACTTGACTGAAGTGCCGACTACGGAAAAGATGGAATATTACAAACACTATGAAACAAAAGCAAAAGAGGCCAATAGAAGAGCAAAAGGCCGCTCTAAAAATATATAAATATATTGCCCCTCTACACTGAAAGAATGAGAAAGGAAAGAAGAATAAGATACATTGTGTCGTTCTGATCGTTTTATAGTTAAAACATTGCCCTACACTTAACTACAACTAACTATACATTGGATCGTTCTTATCGTTTTATAGTTAAAACATTGCCCTACACTTAACTATAACTAACTATACATTGGATCGTTCTTATCGTTATAGCTAAAACATTTTCCTATAAACTGGTTTTTTTTAATCACCTAAAACTTGTTTCCTTAAACCGACTAAACATTTTGTGTGTATTTTTGCATTTACTGAAAACATTTTCCTTATTAACTAAAGTTAACATAACCTTATATCGTGTTTTTTACCTAAAACATTTTCCCATAATAGCTACATTTTATGCTGTGTTTTTGTCATTAAAAAAGGAGAAATTAATTGCCTAATTAATTACCTATTAATTTATTACCTAATTAGAAATTGTTACCTTAATAATTACATATTGTGTCATTTCAGGTGTATGTTAAATAAAAAAAAAAATATTGGATAGAAAAGTAATGTTAGTTGCAATGCAAAACTACAGTAATAGAAATTAAACTCAACAAACTATAGCCTTTACATGTAAATAACTAGGGGAAAAAAAGCTTATACAGAAATACATGTATATCATCCTGAAGTCACGTGACTTTTGGAGTAGGAGGTCATGTCCTTTCACAACATTTTATGTCTCTAACGCATTCTCTTAAACTGTCCTCTACCCTTTCTTGCCGTTTCTCTCTATATCTTTTGTTAGTCCAGCTGGCATTTTCTCGAAACAGAGCTCAAAGTTTATAATTATTCCCGTCCAATGTTACTTTCTTTTATTTTTGCTTTGACCTCTTTAACTATTTTAGTACGGGAGGTTATTATCAGTTTATTGGTAGAGATTTCAGAGTCATTTTTCTTGTTTTTTTTTTAAATATGAATCTACATGTTTATATTTATATAACACTTAACATATTATTTATGGATTTTTTTTAGATAATTAAACAAGGAATTTCACCAATACCAAGGTGATACAAGACATATAAACGGAATATGGGTTGATGACAGTTTACACTAATCAAAATGACAGTGACGCACTGTGCGGTTAAACGTACATGACCGATATCGGCAAGGCGCATGGTGCGTTGAAATGCTTGGAAAGAGTTAAGGATGTCCTCGTCACTCTATCATTCTGTGGTATTCTTAACATTCTAACATTCTTATGTAAAATCACATTTCTATGGCCCCAATCCAAATACTTTTTTGTGTCTGTTGTCCATAATTCACATCCATATGAAACGAAATAAGAGATAAAATACTCACCAATCAAAACACCACAATGATGAACCGAAGATGCTTAACTCTAGCAACACAAGAGATCGGGCCAAGTTGTATGTCTACTAACCAGAAAAACTGAGGAGGAATCTATAAGTACCTGCAAAAGTCAGGAATGACGTAATCAAAAGTGTATGTTCTATATAAGGTAAAAGCGTGCTAAAAAGGAGCCAATCGTTTTCGTATTTTTCCAGCGTAGGCGTGAAAGGGTCTAAACATTGACTCCACCTACTTCCCTAGGACAAAAAAAGGGGTTGGTGGGTTGGATGGGGGGGGGGGGGGTGGAAAGGAGATCGCTGACCTCACCCCAAGCAGACAATGTTGGCGAACTATCAGGTACCGTGCCCACTGGAGTAGGTTTCCTTCGTAAAAAAATGTTTATGGGAACTCATCTCTCCATCCATCCATCCATCCATTCATCTATCTATCTATCTATCTATCTATCTATCTATCTATCTATCTATCTATCTATCTATCTATCTATCTATCTATCTATCTATCTATCTATCTATCTATCTATCTATCTATCTATCTATCTATCTATCTATCTATCTATCTATCTATCTATCTATCTATCTATCTATCTATCTATCTATCTATCTATCTATCTATCTATCTATCTATCTATCTATCTATCTATCTATCTATCTATCTATGTGTCTGTCTGTCTATCTATCTATCTATCTATCTATCTATCTATCTATCTATCTATCTATCTATCTATCTATCTATCTATCTATCTATCTATCTATCTATCTATCTATCTATCTATCTATCTATCTATCTATCTATCTATCTATCTATCTATCTATCTATCTATCTATCTATCTATCTATCTATCTATCTATCTATGTGTCTGTCTGTCTATCTAATCTATCTGTCTGTCTGTCCCCTGTCTGTCTGACTAACTGAATGTATGTTTTTCTATATGTCCGTCTCTGTAGTTAGTATTTCTGGGTCTTACAATCAATTTTATTCTATATATGACATTCATATTCATGTTCCATTTACATATGATAAGATGATATTTTCTTGGTGTATTCTCTTCTTGGTAAATACTTGTCTATATTTAGCCTTACTTGTCTGTTGTTAACACTTTTAGTCGAATTGAAGGGCTTAATATTCTCAAAAATGTAATGCTTTTAAAAACTATCAAATTTGTTTTTATAAGAAATTATTCGTCATCATCATCACTCGCTTTTTTTTTTTCGTCTCCTCATCAAAGGTTGGCTACCATGGAACGCCATTCCACTCAGTCTCTTGCTTTGATGGTGCAGGTTGTCTCTGATTTATCCATCTTTTGATGTTACTCATCCATGTTAGACGTGGCTTGACCCTACTTTTTTTACTTTGTATTCTTTCCCTGGAGACAGTTCAGAACTACAACTACCTTGGACATACTATAACCAGTGATGGAAAATGTGCAAATCAAATAAACAAAAGAATAGGAATGGCAAAAAGTAATTTTCATGTCATGAAGAACATACTAACATCAAAACAAATAACACCTGGGCTAAAACTAAGAAAAGCAAAATGTTACATCTTCTCAATATTCCTATATGGTGCAGAAACATGGACATTAGACAAGAAAACAGAATAGAGAATTGAAGCCTTTGAAATGTGGATATATAGAATAATAGGTAGAATTGGATGGAAGGAAAAGAAAACAAACGATGAAGTCATAAAACAACTAAAAATGAAAAGAGAACTACTAAGCACAATTCAAACAAGACAAATGCGATTTTTGGGGCATGTTAAAAGACACAACAGCCTACTAAAAGTAATCCTGGAGGGGAAAATACAAGGTAAAAAAGGCAGAGGCAGACCAAGATTAACATGGACGAGTAACATCAAAAGATGGACAAATCAGCCTATGACAACCTGCACCATCAAAGCAAGAGACAGAGTAGAAAGGCGCTCCATGGTAGCCAGCCTTCGTTGCGGAGACGGCACTCGATGATGATGATGATTTTCCCTTCCAAGATTAATTTTAGAAACTGCTGTGTCTTTTAAATCACCCCAAAAAATCTCAAGTATTTGGACGCTCTTACGGAACCTATCTTGTCATTATGCCAATTATCGCTATATAGCCTGATTCCTCTTCTTATCTCTAGCACTTTTCCATGTGTACAGTTTCCTTTTTTCTTGTTCAAAGTAGATGTTACATATTATCAGCCTGTTTTCTTCACAAAATGATATTTATTTTCCTCTCCCTTGCGAAATTATTATTTGTTGCAATTATTCTATTCATCTTTTCATTGTGATGTTGTATTCCTTTTTTTTCTTAATTATCTTATCTTGATTTAATTCAGTTTTTGTGAGGGGGGGGGGGGTGTGGGGGGGGGGGGTTTGGGAGTGGGGGGGTGTTCAGTTATAATGAGGGAAGGCATCAATATGCGTTTTCCTTTCACACTTTGAGATATTGTAAACTGATATAGTGAGGTTTAATACTTCACTTCTGTCGACACTACCGGTTACTGGAACCTTTTGCCAATTTTTATAATGTTAACATTCCATGCTTTGCAGTTTCGGCTGGCCGTTGTTGTTTTTTCCCCCTCCTTTTTTTATTCACTACATATCTATTCAACGCCATATTTTATATTCTAGGTATATTAGAACACAGTTGACATTTTTGTTTATTTAGTTAAAAACGAGAGAGAGAGAGAGAGAGAGAGAGAGAGAGAGGAGAGAGAGAGAGAGAGAGAGAGAGACAAATGAAATGGTCTACTTAACTCGAAAGAATGTGAAGAAATTCTACACCATACGAAATATATATCAAAAGAGGAAATGGAGAAGAATTGGTAGACCCAGAGTGAGAGGGACAGACACCATTCGAGAAATGCTGCAACATCAATTGATAATGGTTATAATAGTTATGGGCTGAAAAAGGGAAAGAAATAGAACTTTGTATCTCAGTCGATACCGAAAGGGGTCTAAGAGAAAATGAGGATTTATAAATATATATATATATATATATATATATATATATATATATATATATATATATAGAGAGAGAGAGAGAGAGAGAGAGAGACAGCGAGAAAATTAAAAGGACATTACAACTGCATTTTATAAGCGGCGACAGCTCAGTGGTTGGTGAAATGAACTACAAAGGACAAGAGTCCGAGTTTGATCCTGATCGACGGCTTCCGGGTTCACCCAGCCTTAAATTGGTTTCCAGATTTTTCTGGAAAACTAAAGCGGCACGGGCGTAATACCGACGACATTTTCCCAAAAATTATGTGCTGAAGGTCTATAAAATTTATGGTCACTAACACCATATTCCCTTTAAGCCATGTAGTGTGACAGGGGTCTTTACTTTTACTTACAATTGCAGTTTCGGTTGACTGTCTTTGGCATTTTTGTCTTCTTTTGCTGATCATGACATAGGTAGGTTTCAGCCCTAGATTATGTCTTCTAGCTTATATATTAGATATCAATTGCTATTACAAAATTGAAAGTTGGTTTCCCTGTTCTTTCTCCTTTTTGTCTCCACACATAGAAAAAACATCCATACAGCTAGGTAAAGAAAACAGAAATTAAAAAAAAAAAAAACACCTGTGCTAAATCAAGCATATCACTTTCTCACTTAACTTCGTAATTCTCTTGATATGGGTGCGATCGTTGCGTCATGGACACGTCAGAGAAGCGTAAACAAAACAAACCAATAGATTACGGGAATTAATCCGCTTTTGAAAATCCGCGTCGATTGAGTAAAAAAGAAAATGTGCTATTCAATGTGCCAAACTTCCGATAATGTTTTCTAGACGTAATTATCTACCTTTACGACATTTATGCCTCTAGGGGGGTTGCCGGCGCGACCAAAGTGTCACCCAAGAAAGGATTTATTTGCTTAACTTTCCTTCTTTTATGACAACGCCAGCGAAAAGATAGATAAGCCTGTTGTTATTTGCACATTCCTTTTACAATACCGATGTTACATTACTTTTATAATCATTTTGTTAGCTAACTACCATACCACTGTTTCTTTTTTCTTACTCTAATCCTTACTCTAATCCTTACTCTAATCCTTACTCTAATCCTTACTCTAATCCTTACTCTAATCCTTAGTAACGCCGTGCGGCCAGTCAGTCAATACCATTGATTAGATTATCCTATCTACCTTTTATTATTTTTAAACTTAAAGTTGAGCAGATACTTTGGAAAATGCCATTTTGCTCTGAAAGTACTTTTTTTTTTACATCAAATACTAATAATTATCTGTGATCCATCAAATACAGTGATTGCCAACCTTTTTGTAACGATCAGTCCTTGTTAGAATGACAAAGCTACCTGCAACAGACCTCTCCCACCCTAACCAAGACCACATTCCATTGAAAACACATTTAAAATATCAGAAATACACTAATTTTTTGTGCGTTTTGATTTCACTCAAAACATATGTGAGAATATAAGAAATACACTTCTGAATATGTGATTAAAAAGAGATATTTGTCGCATCAGATGTTTCTCTGGCAGGTGTCCTCAATCATTTGTTTCATATGCTCAACAGAAGAAACATTTTCCTATTTCGTATGTAGTTTTTTTTTAATATTTTTGTCAATTTCATGTGCACTTCTCTGCTACCTTGTTCTATTTATGAAAACTTCCGGTAGCATCAAGTCTATTACGTAAGAAACAATTGTATGGCCTTCGGTAGAAGATGGAGAGAACTCAATAGAGTAAGTTCTTAAAGCCTTGTCTCTAAGCGATGTTTAATCTCATCATCATCATCATTATCATCATCATCATCATCATCATCATCATCATCATCATCACCAAGTACTATGCCTGCTGGCATCATGCATCTCCACAACTCTCGATCTCGACAGTTATTTATCATTTCTGTTGTTGACCTTCTGCCAAGCCATTCTCTTAAGCTGTCTGGTATCTTTTCTCTTTTCCTCCCGCTATCTCTTCGTCCCTCATTTTCCCCAGTTTGTGGCGATTCATGATTATACAAAGAAATTACGGCGGTGGTTTTGTTGCCTTCCATCGGTTTGTTTACGGTTGGCTCAACTATGGTTGACCAAAAGTCTCACCCACGAAGTAGTGGGGTTGTTTTATTTTAGGGTACCTTACTTTAGCCTTTTACTCTCCAGAGCATGCCTGCGAGGGAGCAGAGCAGCCGCAAGTTGCACTGTTTACAGCATTCAGTAGCAGGTAAAATTACCCGACCTTACAAATGTTTAAGGCTTCATTGATTCAAAACTGAGAACTGGGGGGGGGGGGGCCAATACACCTGTTCAGCAATTAAACTGAGTGTGGTCAGCGACCCACAGCTGACTAAATGCGTCAGGATAGGCGAACAACAGAGCTTATGAAGACTCTGCCCCACCTCCCGGCGGTGCTCCTGGACACAGACTATCTAAACTTCCCAAGCGAGTAGGGATCGAAGAGGGAATGCAACCTGGCACTCAAAAATGCCGTTTAAATTTGGATATGACGGGTAGAAAAGCACAAATATCACAACTTAGGTGTAAACTGCAACGCAAAGCACGATACGCCAACTTAACGTCCTTTGGCGGATGACACTGAGGTCCATTCACTCCTTTAGTAGTCGTTGGTATAACAAAGAAAGAAAGAAAGAAAGAAAGAAAGAAAGAAAGAAGAAAGAAAGAAAGAAGAAAGAAAGAAAGAAAGAAAGAAAGAAAGAAAGAAAGAAGAAAGAAAGAAAGAAAGAGATATGCATCTCACTAATTTTATTAATTATATATATGACCTTTAGCGTCTTGACAGACGGTTGGTAGCAAGCAACCATGATAAGTCAGTACTTTGGTAAAGTATCAGTGTCTCATGCTGAGTGCTGCTTTACTGAACATCTTTTCTCGTGGCTAAATTTACCAATTCTGGACAGACAGATCCATCCACATAACGAGCAAGGTGTACCGGCCTAGACTCCTTTCTCTTTGGCCTTTTGTTTTCTGAATTTGATATCAGCACTGTCTCGAAAGTTGATGTGCCATTTTTTGTGTTTGCTCTCCATGTGCTACGATCCGCAGCCACATTTCCCAGTTCCTTTCACTTATAGAAAATTCCCTCAGGGAAGCCTTGCAAACATCCTTATATCTCAGCACTGGTCTGCCCTTTGGTCTCTTTCCGTCCTTAAGTTCGCCATACAATATTGTTTGGGAGTACGATTGTTTGCCATTCTTCTTACACGACCCAGCCACCTTAGTCTACGAATCCTAAGTGTTGCCAAGATCGATGGGAGTTTGGCTCGTTGTAAGACATTAGAGTTAATTACTTTGTCCTGCCATTTGATGTTCATAATCTTGCGAAGGCAACGTACATAAAAGCTGTTTAACCTTTTCTCCTGCCCTGCATAGGTAGTCCAAGTTTCTGATTCGTATAGAAGTGTACTAAGCACACAACTTTGGTAAATTTGAATCTTAGTCCTGAGTGTTAAATTGGTGTTGGCCCATGCTCTATCTTTAAGTTTACCAAATGTGGAAGCTGCCTTTCCGATTTATTTCTTCTTCAAGGGAGACATTGGTTGTGACCATAGAACCGAGATAGGTGAACTTTCTCACAGGTTCAATGGGTATATTATTTAATGATATAGCCGCGGTGCTGGCTACACCTTGTTGAAGCATAACAGTCTTCTGGATACTTATTGATAGTGAGAATAATTCATGTGATCTAGCCATATTATCACTCATTAACTGCTGGACGGATTTATCATGAGCAACCAACGCTGCTTCATCAGCGAATAGAAGCTCCTTGATTAGGGTCTCTGTTGTTTTTTATTTTGACCTCAGACGTGCAAGATTGAATAAGGAGCTGTCAGATCTTGTATGGATGCAGATATCTCCAGAGACGGTTTCAAACGCATTGTTTAGAAGGGCAGCGAAAAATATGCCGAATAGATTAGGGGCAAGGACACATCCTTGTTTGACTCCACAGTTCATCTCAAAGGGCTGGGAAGATCTACCGTCGAACTGGATGATGCCAGACATATTGTTGTAAAACGACTTGATCAGCTTAAGTAATGTAGGAGGGCAGCCAACATTTTCCAACACCTTGTATAGACCAGCGCTGCTCACTGTGTCAAACGTCTTTGTGAGATCAACAAAGGCTATAAATAGAGGTCTTCTTTGTTCCTTGCATTTTCTTGCAACTGGTGGAGAGTAAAAATCATATCGGTGGTTGACCGTCCAACTCTAAACCCACACTGCGACTCAGGAAGGATACATTCCACCAATTGATGTTGGCGCTTTAAAACAATTCTTGCGAATGCCTTTCCAGTTATACTCAGGAGGGCAAATACCTCTATAACTGTTGCAAATGCCCTTGCCCCCCCCCCTTTTTGTTATATAACGTTACAATCTTGGCATCTTTCATGTCTTGGGGTATATCACCACTTCTCCAGCCTTTTTTGGGACGTCGTCCCAAAGAGTAAAGAGGCACGGGCGTAATACCGATCACATTACCCCAAAAATCACGTGCCGAAGGTCTGTAAAATGTATGGTCACTAACACCATATTCCCTATAAGCCACTTACGGCTTACTTTGACGGGGTTAAACGTAAAAAAAAAGTAAATTACCCCCGTCATGCCAAGTGGCTTATAGGGGAAATATGGTGTTAGTGACCCTATATTTTACAGACCTTCAGCACATGATTTTTGGGGTAATGTGGTCGGTATTACGCCCGTGCCGCTTTACTTTCCCAGAAAAAAAATCCGGTACCCATTTAAGGCTGGGTGAACCCGGAAGCCGTCGGTTGGGATCGAACCCTACCCCTTATCCTTTGTAGTCCAGTTCACTAATCACTGAGCTATCGTGGCTCCCTTTTGACGGGGGTACTTACTTTTTTTTTTTTTGCACTGAATTTCTGTATTCTGATATTAGAATAAACGATTGTGTGACGTATTCTTGTTTTGGTTGAATTGTTGGTTGAAATAAGTCGTGGCCTTTTGTTGCATACATTCATATATCCCTCCACTTGGTTGAAATAAGTCGTGGCCTTTTGTTGCATACATTCATATATCCCTCCACTTTGGTTGAAATAAGTCGCGGCCTTTTGTTGCATACATTCATATATCCCTCCACTTTGGTTGAAATAAGTCGTGGCCTTTTGTTGCATACATTCATATATCCCTCCACTTTGGTTGAAATAAGTCGCGGCCTTTTGTTGCATACATTCATATATCCCTCCACTTTGGTTGAAATAAGTCGTGGCCTTTTGTTGCATACATTCATATATCCCTCCACTTTGGTTGAAATAAGTCGTGGCCTTTTGTTGCATACATTCATATATCCCTCCACTTTGGTTGAAATAAGTCGTGACCTTTTGTTGCATACATTCATATATCCCTCCACTTTGGTTGAAATAAGTCGCGGCCTTTTGTTGCATACATTCATATATCCCTCCACTTATGTCCGGTTAGTGGTTAAGGAAGTATCCTCAACAAATACTTGCTGCATTATGATGCTAAGCTGACACTCAAATGAGAAACATCAGGTCAGAGGAAAAGAGGACGACCTCCTGAAACACTGAAAAGATTTCTAATAAAAGAGGCAAGTTTGGCAGGCACAGACTCACTCTATAATCGAACAGCTCTCCTACAAAGAGGGAGCCGCGATGGCTCAGCGGTTAGTGAACTGGGCTACAAAGGACAAGGGGTAGGGTTCGATCCCAACCGACGGTTTCCGGGTTCACCCAGCCCTAAGTGGGTACCGGATGTTTTTCTGGGAAAGTAAAGCGGTACGGGCATTAATACCGACCACATTACCCCAAAAATCATGTGCTGAAGGTCTGTAAAATTTGTGGTCACTAACACCATATTCCCTATACGCCACTTGGCGTGACGGGGGCTCTTTACTTTTTTTTTTTTCTCCGACAATGAGACAATTGGCGAGTGACGTCACTATAAGGCTGGAGAGTCAAGTCAGATGACCTGATCTTGGACTAAAAGACTATTGCCATGTGGTAGGCAAAACCGAAACGCTTACTCGGCAGGTGAAATTCTGATGTTGAGAATGTCTCCCGCTGAATTCTTCTTCTTCTTTCCTTCCTCATCTGCCTTTCAGCGTCAAGGGGAAATATAATTTGCGGTCTTTTGCTCTTCTGTTAACCTCCGCTGCTGTTATGTTTCTTAGTGCTTCTAATATAACGCCAATCCATCTTTTTCGTGGTCGACCCTTAGGTCTGGTGTTCTGGCAATGTATATTGAAGACTCGTTGTGCTGTGTCTTGATCTTTCTGCCTTGTCACGTGGCCAAACCATTTTATCTGTTGTTTCCTTAAATATTCTATGGTGTTGGTTGTTCCTAGCTTTTTCTCAGTTCTTCATTTCTGATCTTGTCTCTCAGACTGTTTCCTGTCATTCGTCTAACGCATTTAACCTCAGCAGAGGTTATTTTCTTTTTGTTCTTGCAACTAGGGTCCAGATTAGCATTGGTAGCACACCGTTTAGATGAAGATTGTATTATAGAGTACCCGTTTTGCCTGTAGAGTTATTTCCTTGTACAATAGTGATGATAGCTGTCCAATGATTTGAGAAGCTTTGTTGCATCTTGAGTCTATCTCTGCTGTTTGTGAAATTGTCGTTTGTCACTAGGCTTCCCAGATATTTAAATTCCTCTACTTGTTTTTATTGCCTGCCTTCTATTGTTATGTTGATGTTCTGTTTCTCTTTTGCAATATTTATGACTTATGTTTTTTTTAAATGTGTATTTTCATGTTGTATTTTGTGCCTGTGCTGTTGAGTCTATTTAAGTGTTCTTGTAGGTCTTCTATTTTTCTTGCTGAATACTCTACTAAATCAGTAACCGTTTATCAATACTTCAATGACAGTACAATTTAAACTTCTCGCCAAGTAGGAAGCAAAAACACTAATGCCAACCAACCATACTTTTACTATTTTTCAAAACAATTTAAATCCCGTAGTGATGCACGGTTTTCTTTGGAATGTTACGTGATGAGGCTCCTATCTTTTTCAAGGTGGTCTGCCATATTCGTCTTTCGTGTTCTGAATATGGTTGTTAATGTTATGAATAAAAGAAAACAAACGATGGAGTTTTAAAACAACTAAAAATGAAAAGAGAACTGCTAAACACAATTAGAACAAGACAAATGAAATTTTTGGGGCATGTCACAAGACACAACAGCAGACCAAAACTAACATGGACGAGTAACCTCAAAAGAAGGACAAGTCAACCTATGACAATCTGCACCATCAAAGCTCTAGAGACAGAGTGGAATGGCGCTCCATGGTAACTAATCTTCGATGCGGAGACGGCACTCAGTGATGATGATGAGTGATGCACGAATCTGGGTATAACATTAAACTTTTCATCTTCAATTAAGATTTTATGTAAATTAGACAATTTCTTTCCTTTGTTTGTAAACAGTCACATTTTGTGTAAATTAGACAATTTCTTTCCTTTGTTTGTAAACAGTCAGATTTTGTGTAAATTAGACAATTTCTTTCCTTTGTTTGTAAACAGTCAGATTTTGTGTAAATTAGACAATTTCTTTCCTTTGTTTGTAAACAGTCAGATTTTGTGTAAATTAGACAATTTCTTTCCTTTGTAAACAGTCAGATTTTGATCGTCCTTTTCTTGATGCTAATACGTAAATTTGTCAGTGGACAGCATTTGTATATCTTTTGTGTTGCATTCCTATTTCTTCGCGTCTCTGATTATTCAAGTTTATGTTGCACATTGCCCTGTTTGCTATTTTTCTTTTCAATCTTTTACATTCGACTTTGTTTTTTAAATATCCTTTCTTATTGTATCCAACAAATGTAAAATGCTGTCCCCTACCATGACGAAGTTTAATAGCTTATACCACTCTACTACATTACACACTTTATATTTCTTTATTTTTAAACCGACTAAGCAATGTTTTTTTTTTATTCATTCTTACATGATTACGTCATATCAGAATATTGTCTTAACAAATCTACGTAACGTTGTGTCCATAAAAAAATAGAAACAATACCAGTCACAAATCAAACAAAAGATAGCAAATCCCTTTGGGGTGATTGCCCCGATTACAATTTCGCCCATCTTTGGAAATTCGAACAATGCCTGTTCAACCATTTGAACTTGTCAGTTTATCGCCACTTGGAGATAGTTCATGGTTACGTCATATCAGAATATTGCTTTAACAAATCTATGTAACGTTGTGTACATACAAAAAAATATAGAAATAATACGTCAGAAAATCAAACAAAAGATAGCAAATCCCTTTGGGGTAGATTGCCCCGATTAGTTAAGAGTTGATTACAATTTCGCCCAGCTTTGGAAATTCGAACTATGCCTGGTCAACCGTTTGAACTTGTCAGTTTATCGCCACTCGGAGGTAGTTCAGGGAAGGTGGTTTAAGTTTACGAAAATTACTCCCCCTGTTTCATTAACACCTAAAAAAATTACCAAAACAGTTGCTTTAAAAAAAAAATGTACCAATTCTCAAATTATGGAGGTCAGAGGGCTGTGTTCTAACTTTCTGTTTATACCTTCATCAACACAGTCAGCCATTGACATGAAAACATTACAGAACGAGCCTTCATTAAACATTATAAAAACACCATACTCGATGGATTAAAAACATTAGGAATATAACAGTTGGAGATTTTTGTTTTTGAAAAAAAAAGTTGGAGATGCCAAAAGAAGAGCAAAAGATAACAAACTATACCTCCCCTAGGCACTGCAAGAGAAGTGATGAAGGAAGTGCCGAGGAGTACGTGTTCGATCCTGCTTCGGACTATCTATTTTTTTTTCTGCTATTTGTTATTTATTATGTTTATCTGAGTGTTGTAAACATACCCCTGAAATAATTCGCTGATCTATCACCTCACAATTTTCCCTCCGTAATAATATTCATTTATTATTATTTGTCTCCAGTCTAAACCACTGGAAACTACTATTCGTGCTGTTTCGTTCTATAACTGTTTGCCTGCAAAGCAAGTATTCAGCCCTACCCTATCCGGGAGATACTTGTCTTAAATTACAAATACAGATAAACAATTTATTCCCGAGTTGTGTTTATCCCTATGCTTTAGTCATGAGTACACATGCGTGAAAGACATTGTCAATGATAGCTATCTTTTTAGGCAGCAGGGTTGGCCGTGTACGCTAGCGTTTAGTTCTCGTGGCTAGACACTGTGCCGAGGTGTCCGGCTCTATCCTACTTCGGACCATCTAGTGTTATTTTTTGTTGTTGTTGATTATTTGTGATTTTTTCCGAGTGTTGTAAACATACCTCTTCCCATGAAATGGTTCGCTGATCTATCACTTCGGAAGTTTCCCTCTATAATAATGATCATTTATCATTATTTGTCTTTATTCTTACCACAGCTGGGCTGACTGAAGAATGTCAAGCTGGAAAGTCTTGCTACTATATCAGAAGGTGTCTCTACATCAAAAATAGATCTTCAAAGTAGGGCTGAGATTGTTAGTCCTTCCTGGGAAGTCTACTATTGGTCAGGCTTATGGATACAAATGTTCAAAATATTCCGCCTGACGGTGAATGGAATTTAGGCTGTATTTACATTTGTGTGTGTGTTTCTCGGCTGGGTCAGCCAGGCTTATTATTGCTACAATGCCTTTCTTTCTTTCCTTTCCCTTTTTTCTTTCTTTCATTGTTGTATTTTTTCTCTATCTTTCTATTCATCTCTTTCCTTCCCTCCCTCCCTCCCTCCCTCCCTCCCTCCCTCCCTCCCTTCCTCCCTCCTTCTTTCCTCCTTCTTTCCTTCTTTCCTTCTTTCCTTCTTTCCTTCCTTCCTTCCTTCCTTCCTTCCTTCCTTCCTTCCTTCCTTCCTTCCTTCCTCCCTCCCTCCCTCATTCCCTTCCTTCCTTCCTTCCTTCCTTCTGGGCAGACTTCATATAGGCTACAGAAATGGGGTTTTACTGGAGAATGTTGACAATACCATGGGCATTTAAGAACAGATGGAATATAGTGTAACAACTGGGAAAGTTGAAGGACGAAGAGATAGAGGGAAGCAAAGAGAAAAGATACAAGACAACTTGAGAGAATAGCTTGGCAAAAGGTCAACAACAGAAATAACTGTCGAGATCGAAAGTTGTGGAGAGACATGATCACCTACGCCAGTAGGCATGGTACTTAATGATGATGATGTAGTTATATTTGCATGTGTGTATATATATATATATGTATATATGTGTGTGTGTGTTTTGTGTTTATTGTTCCGCTGAAGGCATGCTTGCCGCAGCGTCGTTTTTCTGGTGTTCATCATCTACATAGAGCTGTAACAATACCCTTTTAAACACTTTTTAAAAAATTGTCATTCCCAGAAACAGTGTCATTGTGGACAAAATTAGTGTTTTTGTTTAAGCTATTTATAGTAGCGAGGTCAGCGGACAGAGAGGGAAGTTTCAGAAAACCCCTACAATCACGATGTCTTCATCTACACGAACCATAAAAGACTGACACCATGCTACCCACAATTGCTCCTGCTGGCAAAGTTAAAAACGTCACAAAATTAGTAGTTGTCCCTTTCTTCCCGCTGATCTTATTATTATAGATATTGCGTTAAACCCCTATATTTGTTATATAATTTATGAAATTTAATTATTTTTAATTTTATTTACATTAAATATCATTTTTCATATTTATTAACATTAAATATCACAGTTGAGGGAATACATCTGGAAACAGTCCAGAGCTACAACTACCTGGGACATACTATAACCAGTGATGAAAAATGCAAAACTGAAATAAACAAAAGAATAGGTATAGCAAAAAGTAATTTTAATGCCATGAAAAATATACTAACAGCAAAACAAATATCAACAGGGCTGAAACTAAGAATGGCAAAATGTTAGTCTTCTCAATATTCCTGTATGGTGCAGAAACATGGGCATTAGACAAGAAAACAGAACAGAAAATTGAAGCCTTTGAAATGTGGATTTATAGAATAATAGGTAGAATTGGATGGAAACAAAAGATAACAAACAATGAAGTTTTAAAACAACTGAAAATAAAAAGAGAACTACTAAATACAATTAAGACAAGACAAATGACATTTTTGGGGCATGTTAAAAGACACAACAGCCTACTAAAAGTAATATTGGAAGGAAAAATACAAGGTAAAAGAGGCAGAGGCAGACCAAGACTAACATGGACGAGTAACATCAAAAGATGGACAAATCAATCTATGTCAGCCTGCACCATTAAAGCAAGAAACAGTAGAATGGCGATCCATTGTAGCCAACCTTCGTTGCGGAGAAGGCACGCGATGATGATGATGAATTTATGTAAATATTTGTTGAATTTCATTCATTGAGTGCCGTCTCCGCATCAAAGGTCGCCTACTATGGAGCACCATTCCACTCTGTCTCTTGCTTTGATGGTGCAGATTGTCATAGGCTGGCTTGTCTATCTTTGATATTACTCATCCATGTTAGTCTATGTCTGCCTCTTTTACCATGTATTTTCCCTTCCAAGATTACTTTTAATAGGTTGCTGGAGGCGAAGACGCGCCTAGCAGCACCAGAGCTGGAATTTGTCAAGGACCCACAGCTGACGGCTTGCGCCAGGATCGGTAAACCAAAACCATCCAGACCCTGCTCCACCTCTCCGCGGTGCCTCCAGTAATAGACTAACCTGTCTAGTCTGGCCAAGCGTGCAGGGATCGAAGAGGGAAGACAACCCGGTACTCAAAAATGTCGTGCTGAAGTCAGATGTGATGGGCCGAATGGGGCAAATATAACAGTTATACTGCAAACCACAACACAACGCAGACACGTCCACTACGTTCTTGTAAGGGCGGATGACGAAGAGGAATATTCTAGTCTATTACGATACTCTAGAATACTTTAGTCATCGGACGAACGCAACCAACCAATAGGTTGCTGTGTCTTTTAACATGCTCCAAAAATCTAATTTGTCTTCCTTGAATTGTGTTTAGTGGTTTTCTTTTCATATTTAGTTGTTTTAAGACTTCATCATTTGTTTTCTTCTCTTTCCATCCAATTCTTCCTTTTCTTTTACAATGATATGTTGATTTTATTTGCCTTTTAAAAAAACTCACAACCTTCTATAATTATAGTAAAGCCAATCATCGCAATTTATAGAAAAAAGCGTGAGCAGTAAATCCCAAACTAACGTGAAGTTTTTAGCTTTGCGAACAGGGGCGGTGTGGGTAGAATGATGTCAGCCGTCTATAGCTCTTATAATTGAAAATTGTAACGATAGTAAGGGATCTCTTGGGGTTTCCGTCAACTAAACTAAATGAAGCAATGATTGTAAACTAAACAGAGTTATACATCATCATCTTCAAGTACCATGCCTGCTGGCGTAGGTGATCATGTCTCTCCACAACTTTCGATCTCGACAGTTATTTATCATTTCTGTTGTTGACCTACTGCCAAGCCATTCTCTTAAGCTGTCTGGCATCTTTTATCTTTGCTTCCCTCTATCTCTTTGTCCCTCAATTTTCCTAGTTGTTACAATGGCGATTCATGATTGTACAAAGAAATTCTACCAAGCCATTCTCTTAAGCTGTTTTGTTACCTTTCTCTTTGTCCTATCACTTCGTTCCTCAACTTTCCCAGTTGTCACATTATATTCCAACTGTTCCCTTCTCATTGCATGGCAAAAAAATAATGATTGTTTCTTCATAATTTTGGAAATTAGCTCTCTTTTTTCGCTGTGTACTCTTTCGGAACGTTTTTAATACTCTTCTTAGCTGCCCGTAGTATTCTTAATATTCTTCTGTATAAAGCCACATTTCTACCTACAGCCTCCAGTGATTTTCTTGTCCGTTGGCCCATTGTCCTAATTCACATCCATATGTTAAGACTGACTATACATAACATTTAAGAACTCGTTTTCTTGTTTCTATTGTCAAAAATGGATTGCATAGTATCTTCCTCATTTTTGGAAAGCTACTTTTGCCTGATCCATTCTGCATGTCACCTCTTGTTTTACATCGACTATCTGAGGTTAACATTGTTCCCAGATATTTAAATTCATTTACCTATTTTAATATTGTTCTACTTGCCTACATTTTGCATTGCGGTGAGTTACTCAAAACTAAGAACATGTTTTTCTTTGTTATTACCATTACTTGTGTCTTTTTGCTATTGAGGGCGAGTCCTTTATTTTTGCTTTCCTTCACTATAATATCTAACATTTCTTGTAACTCATGTTCACTTTTAGTGGTTTAGGCTGTATCATCAGCATTCCTCAGAGTATTTATATTATGACCTTCACATAGTTAGATTATTTATATTATGACCTCCAAAGAGTTCATCATCATCGAGTGCCGTCTCCGCAACGAAGGTTGCTACCATGGAGCGCCTTTCTACTCTGTCTCTTGTTTTGATGGTGCAGGTTGTCATAGGCTGATTTGTCCATCTTTTGATGTTACCCGTCCATGTTAATCTTGGTCTGCCTCTTTTACCTTGTATTTTCCCCTCCAGGATTACTTTTAGTAGGCTGTTGTGTCTTTTAACATGGCCCAAAAATCGCATTTGTCTTGTTTGAATTGTGCTTAGTAGTTCTCTTGTTATTTTTAGCTGTTTTAAGACTTCTTCGTTTGTTTTCTTTTCCTTCCATCCAATTCTACCCACTCTTCTATATATCCACATTTCAAAGGCTTCAATTCTCTGTTCTGTTTTCTTGTCTAATGTCCATGTTTCTGCACCATATAGGAATGTTGAGAAGATGTAACATTTTGCTATTCTTAGTTTTAGCACTGGTGTTATTTGTTTTGATGTTAGTATGTCCTTCATGACATTAAAATTACTTTTTGCCATTCCTATTCTTTTGTTTATTTCAGTTGTATATTTTCCATCACTGGTTTTAGTATGTCCAAGGTAGTTGTAGTTCTGAGCTGTCTCCAGGTCTATTCCTTCAATTTTGATATTCACTTGTGGGGTTTGAGTATTTTTTTTGTTTATGATCATAGTTTTAGTCTTTTTGATATTCATATCTAGTCCATATTTTTTGCTTTTAATGTTCTCACGCAGAATATGACTTCCTTTGTCTCGCTATTTTTCCTAAATCCAAATTGCTGCTCATCTAATTCAGTATTGATTTTATTCTGAGTCCTTCCTTGTGTGACTTTTTGCAAGACTTTTGCAACATGGCTCATTAGGCTTATTGTTCCAAAGTCACTGCATTCAACTGCACCAAACAGTAGTTTAGTAGGCTCTTTAGTAGGTCTTTCTCATAGTGTTACGATTTCTAATCGCTGCATATTTTCACCTTTTAATTAGTCTCCTAATTTGTTCATCTTGACCATCTCTCCATTTATTCCAATATATATCTCGTTTCCTTTTCATTATTTTCTCAAACTGTGTATTTCATTCCATCTTTCTTATTCTGTCCTAGCTTTCTTATTCCACTCTATGCTCTATCGGCCTATCGATTATCAACGTCCCTTTCAACTATTTATATGTTTCATTAGTTCTCTCTATTTCTCTTTTTGTTGCCATCCTTTTGTTCACACTTCTTTCTGTCGCACACGGTCACTCTCATACTTCGATCTTATTTTAGTTCACTTCACTCTCTCTTACTCTTCTTTGTTCTTTATTTCTGTCACTATTGGTTTGTTCTTTTCTCTAAAAGCCTATAGTTGGAAGGATGGACAAACGGATAGACAGACCGATAGATATATAGATATTGTAGGTCTGTAACATGTATCACGTTTTGCAGATTGAGGTATGGGGTGAAATATCAAATTTTACCGTACTAGCCCCACACTACAGACTGCGATCTCTACGTCCCCGCCCATTCTCAACCACTCCCTTTTCAAAATCACCATTGACCATTATTAAAATGTTGACCAATCACGTGGTGTGGAGTAGGCGTGGTCAAGGCTATATAAAAGGGCTGATTGGTTGTTTCCCATCTTATTCTCGTTTTATAAGCAGCTTGACACAAAACTTATCTTAACGTGTAAGTGTCTTTTGAGTGGATACATTAATATTGTTGTTCTTCCTCGGATATTGAAGCTGTATACTAGAAAACGTGATATTAACTTTCATTTTTGGATACACGTGAAGTCTAATATAATATAGAAGACGTTGAGGTTCAACAGATCGTGTCCTGTCAAAAAAGTAGTAAAAACTCGTAAGACAAGTTATCAAAGTCATTTAGGACTGATTTGTTCTATCACTTTGCTTCTGAAATAAACCCAGCTTTTTGGAGACTACTCAGTTTTGGCACTGTAGTTTACTCTAGTAAGTATTTTATCTTTTCGTTTCATTCCATATTTTATATTTAACATTGTAACAAATTAATTTTTTAATTTAATATTTGTATTGCTTATACTGCTACTGCTGTCATTGTAAAAAAGTATTGTTATGGAAACAGCGCCATAGATTTTGGAGCAGTGATCTCTGCAATATGTGCCACTTTGGCACGCAAGGTTTCTGTTTGTGAGATTGTGGTTCTGCCCTATGTGCCGTCTTCGGCTCGAAAGGATAATAAATAGATAGATTGCTTATATCTTATACAAGTTTTGCGTCCCGTATTTTGTAATATGTATATTCTCAATTTGGTTAAAACGCTTAATTAAAACGCCATTTATTGTAGTCATAATGACTGTTTTTAAAGGAGAAAACTTAGTTCTGGGTAACTCACGTTATGAAAATTAGATGACAATTGCTTAAGCTTGTTACATCATTTATCATTAACTGAAACACACTGTTTTAGCTTTTTATGAGAATATATAATTGTTAGTAATTGTTATAAAATACGATTTTATTAATTTTGCTTATAGTAGTTTGTTTCAGTGAAATTAACAATTGTTTATATCTGTTAGCTATTTATGTTTTATATAAGTAAAAAAGTAAAGTACCCCCGTCACGCCAAGTGGCGTATAGGGAATATGGTGTTAGTGACCATAAATTTTACAGACCTTCGGCACATGATTTTTGGGGTAATGTGGTCGGTATTACGCCCGTGCCGCTTCACTTTTCCATTAAAAAAATCAGGTACCCATTAAAGGCTGGGTGAACCCGGAAGCCGTAGGTTGGGATCGAACCCTACCCCTTGTCCTTTGTAGTCCAGTTCACTAACCACTGAGCTATCGCGGCTCCCGTTTTATATAAGTAACGACGTTATGTATGGCGTTCTATGTATACATATATCAATGTCTTCCTTCCTTCTCATTTGCCTTTCAGCGTCGAGGGGATGTATAGTTTGCAGTCTTTTGCTCTTCTGTTGACCTCTTTTGCTGTTGTTTCCTAGTGTTTCTAATATTCCATCAATAACTCTTTTTCGTGGTCGACCCTTGAGTCTGGTGTTCTTGTAACGTTAGTTAATTTAAGGCTCAATATTTTGTGTTTTGGTCTTTCTGTCTTATCACGTTGGTCAAACCACGTTATTTGTTTATGTATTCAATGGCGGAAATTATTTCTACCTTTTTTTTCCCTCTCAATTCTTCATTTCTGATCTTGTCTCTCCGTCTGATTCCTGTCAATCACATGTATCAATGCTGTACAATCATGACAAGTGAATGGATAAGTGATACAGTTGATTCCATTATTTAAGCAACTGAAAAGTAACTTTAAAAAACATATTTTAAAAACAATTTCATGCTTGGAAAAAAAATAAAGCTTAACCCTTTCCGTACGGAAGCTTTTTATTAATGCAACTGAAGAGATTTCAGAGACACAATTTTTCATGCATTTAAGAATCAATCTACATATTTATATTTATTAAACATATAACATGTTATATACGAAATTTTGATAATTGAATAAGAAATTAGATTTCACCAATACCAAGTTGATACATCATCATCATCAAGTACCATGCCTACTGGCGTAGGTGATCATGTCTCTCTACAACTTTCGATCTCGGCAGCTTTTTATCATTTCTGTTGTTGACCTTCTGCCAAGCCATTCTCTTAAGCTGTCTGGGTTTTTTTTCCTCTCTTTGTTTCCCTCTATCTCTTCGTTCCTCAATTTTTCCAGTTGTTACAATATATTCTAATTGTTCTTTTCTCATTACATGGCCAAACAATGATGATTGTCTCTTCCTAATATTGGAAATTAGTTCTCTTTTTGCTTTGACCTCTCTCATAACTTCTTCATTACTCTTCTTAGCTGTCCATGGTACTTTCAACATTCTTCTGTAAAACCACATTTCTACAGACTCCAGTGATTTTCTTGTCTGTTGTCCTATTGTCCGTGATTCGCATCCATATGTTAAGACTGGCTCTACATAACATTTAAGAACTCTTTTTCTTGTTTCTATTGTCAAAAATGGATTGCATAGTATCTTCCTCATTTTTTGGAAAGCTGCTTTTGCCTGAGCCATTCTGCATCTCACCTCTTTTGTACATCTTCCGTATGAGGTTAACAAAGTTCTCAAATATTTAAATTCATTTACCTGTTTTAATATTGTTCCACTTGTCTTTATTTTGCACTGAGGTGATGTCTTTTCAGTTGATACAAGGCATTTAAAAAAGAATGTCTTAATGACGGGTCACACTAATCAAATAGAAAGTGACTCACTGTGCGCCGAAACGTACGGAAAGAGTTTAAACAATTATACGAGCAAGTGATGATGGTGTAACATACAGTCCTACCTATGTTACACCCATCCACTTCTTCTTTGCTACCAGCTTTACCGCAGCACTATTTATTTGCCTGCTCCTTAGATAATCATAATAGATAGCTTCAAAAACTGAATGGATTAAACTGAAATAAATATTTGTCAGTGGACACTAATATAATTCAAAGTGTTACATGCAAAAGGGAGCCGCGATAGCTCAGTGGTTAGTGAACTAGACTACAAAAGACAAGGGGTAGGACGGCTTCCGGGTTCACCCAGCCTTAAATGGGTACCGTATTTTTTTCTGGGAAAGTAAAGCGGCACGAGCGTAATACCGACCACATTACACCAAAAATCATGTGCTGGAAGGTCTGTAAAATTTATGGTCACTAACACCATATTCTCTATACGCCACTTGGCGTGACGGGGGTACTTTACTTTACTTTTTACTTGTTACATGCAAACGGTTTTTACGTGAGTATAACAGAAAGTAAACCAAAAAAGTAAAGGTTTATCCACGGCTTGCGGTAAACCACGCCTTGCTATGCGTATAGGGAATATGGTGTTATAAAAAGTTCATCATCAGCTAGGATCACTAATGGGAGACTAATTGTAGACCCATATCCTATATTATCTAATGGTCTTTGATGTATTGGTAGATAGGTTGATTGGTAGCAAGGCATTCGTTTGTCAGTGGCACCTGGTTATAATGTAAATTAGGTATTAGGTGTTATGAGTGGTGCTTGAGTAGCTTCTCTCATAACTGAACCTAACAATGAGTCAATATAGGATAGGTGGGGAACTATCATCCTGTGCCATACCGGTTTGGCGTAGGCAATCATGGCCTTCAACAATCTTCTATCCACAATGCATCTTTTCAATTCTATTGTTAACTTGTTTCCCATCCATGACACCAAACTATCCAGTATCTTCTCTCTTTGTCGTCCGCGATCTCTCTTTCCCTGTATTTTTCCAATTGTAATAAAATATTCCAACTTTCCTTTTCTCATGAAGTGCCTGAAAAATGTTGATTGTTTCTTTCTGATGTTTTTTAGGAGTTCTCTTTTTGTGTTGGCCTGTTTGAGAATTTCCTCATTCATCTGTCCAGGGAACTTTCAATATTCTTCTGAGAAATCCAATCTCTGTAGCCTCTAGCCATCTTTTCATTTGTTTGTCTACTGTCAATGATTCGCTTCCATAGGTCAGAATTGGCTTTATATAGCACCGATTAACTCTCTTTCTCACTTCTAGTGACATAGATTTGTTCCATACGATGTGTTTTGAAATGCTATTTTGATCTGAGCTATTCTGATTTTTATTTCTGTGTTGCATCTTCCAACTGTTATTATTGTGCCAAAGTATTTGACGCGTTGCACTTGTTTCAGATTTATCCTGTTTATTTTTTATGCTGCATAATGGTGATGATTGTTTCTTCGATATGACCGTTACTTCTGTTTTATTACTATTCAGACTGAGACCTTTCTTGTTGCTACCTTTTACTTTCATGTCTATAATTTCTTGTAGATCATTCTCTGGGTAACTATAGAATAAAAATAAATATTACGGAACTTTTTAATGCCATTCTAGAAAGTGAGAAAGTTAGGTGTCTAAAGTATGGTATGAATTAACATGTATTGTACTATAATATAGCACTGTTACACTTACATTACATTATCAAATGGGACTTTTAAACGTTGTCAGTAAGTTGTGAAGTTCAGTGATCGCCCCTTATAGTAAATTTTACCAGGAGTGCTTTCCAAGAGTTTCAGCTAAAATATGTAACACACACACATCCGTGTAAAATTTAATGGGCAAAAGATTCAAAATACAAAAACGGGACATAGAAGAAATTCATCATGATAATATCGTATGACGGACAGTTCAGCTGCGTTCATTTTCGGTGCCGCTTGGCCTTATGTCTTTTAGCGTGTGCTGTAGCTGCTATGATGGTGAATGCAGCTGCCATTCTTTGTTTAGATCCTTCAGTGAGATGAGTTTTAATTCGGATTATTCCACTGGCATGAGCGGTTGGGCAATTATGGATTTTAATTCGTTTGTAGTGATACCGGGGCCTTCGACTAACCATAGCCATCATGAGAGCTATCAGTAGATGTTGTGGAGATACTTGATCACCCATAGCAGCACGATATATTTTATTGTAGATAACGTTCTTAATTCGGTGTTGAATATGGCTTGCTTATTTATTTAGCATTGACTGTTTCGTAATTGTGTTATTCTTGTACAGTTCTAACTGGCAGCGTATTTTTTTACGTATTTATTTCAGTTACTTTTTCTTGGAACCAGAGACAAATATATAAATAATTGAAGCTAACTGAGATTCAAAATGAGGTATGTATTGTGATATACAAAACACTTTTTAACATTTCTCTTTCTTTCTCTTTATCTCACTCTTTTACTATCGTTTTCTCTCTCTCTCTCTCTCCTATCTTGTCTAGATCGATAGATAGATAATTTAAAGATAGATCTCTATACTTTTTGTATATCTTCTACTATAGCAGAGAGAAATGTTTGGTGTCAAACTATAATACTGCTTATATATTGCTTCGTTATAAGAGTTGTATTGATTTTGGACAAAATTCCAAATTATTTAGTTTATTTGGTGCATGTCAGTGTTAGTCACATCTCATATCTTTGTGTGTGCATGTCTGTGCTAGTCACCTCTAGTGACTCGGGCAGATGGTGCTCGTAAACCTGGGAAGGCCTACCATCTAAGGACAGAATCCCCCTACAGAAAAGACAATCTTCTGCCTTGCAGGAAGATTAGGGAAAATCAAAGACTAAGGAAAGCAAACCTGAATAAAATGCTGGCTGAAATCGGATGCACTGAGCCACTGACGCAGAACACAGTGCGACGTTTTAACAGGTATTCAATCAGGGTGGATCTAACAGACTCTTAATTATGATGTTCTGTCTGTGGGGTCGATCAGTTCACTTAAACAGACAGCTGTCTTCATGAGAAAGTCTGGAATCCTACTCTGATTGAGTCTTGATCGCAGAGAGAGAGAGAGAGAGTTTATTTGGGAACCTTGTTTCTTAATTAAAACGGTTCCACTTTTCTATCAGTTGGTCAAGGTTGTCTAGCACAATCAATAAAAGCATTGGTGACTTTGTTTACTTTTATTTTTAGACTTTGATTATAAATGTGTTTGTCACGTAAAACTAGTTTATGGAAAATTAATGCTTTTTTTTATATATTATTTTTTAGTATTATACTGTTTTCACAAAAACTACCCCATCCCCATTTTTGTTGGTCATCTTGATATCAGAACACAAAACAGCAAACAGACACTGCTGACATTATTGATTATAAAAGTTGAACATTCATTCAAAGTTTACAACTGAACATAATTGGCACACACATGCTTTAAACAAGCAATTTAGTAGTAAGAATATAGTAAGAATAGTTAAATGAAGGGAGTGGAATGTGAAGAAATGGTCCCATCCCTTCATGATTTCATTCCATTAGATTATTAACTTGCTACTGTTTTTTTCTGCAGCATCTTCTTTATCTTTCAAAGTAGAACTTAGATCTGAAACAAAATGCAGATATTTCATTTTTATTTTTTGTCATAAACTCGTAATGACGTAATGTGAGAGTCCACTTAATTTTATGTGCTCTTCAGATGTGTTCTTTTCTTTAAGACACTTTTGCTTTTATTGTTTGTCTGTTAGATTTATTCCAAGTTTAGCTAACTATATTGTAAGCTCTCCAGTTTCTGAGGTGAAAGAAACTAGACCATGATCCTCTAACTCACAGAAATAGTCTTGTCAGTCTTGCTAAGTTTGATTTTTTTTTTTAGGTTTAGGTAAACCTGGCTTAGAAGTCAAAGTGACTTGACCAAAACTTAAATATCAGATTTAATTGGCAGCTCCAAAGTAGAGCAGCGAGCAATCTTTTATGAATAAACAAAGTAAAGTCTTATATAAATGTTTGTCGTATCTAATACCATCATTGCTCAATATTTCATTTACAGCTCATCAAAATGTGAGAATGTGGAAGAGAGAGATGATGAGGAGAGAAGGTTAGATGTTCCCACAGTGGTGGTTCCAGAGACAGAGGATGAAGCAAAATCTGAGTTGTTATCTGAAGACTGCTCTGAAAAATGTGAAAATGAGTAGGTTTTTAATTGTTTCACTCTTTATCTTTCAAGACCTGAATGTTATCATTTCCAGTTTATTTCTGAGGTTGCTGATTAGACCAATCAATTTCCAGTGTACAAATAGTGAATTTAGCTTTGCAGTTCACTATTTAGTATTTACAAATACATTTTCTAGCCTGATGTATTGCCAGTTTAATCAATTAAAAGGAAAATATGTCAATTTTTCTTCCTCTGACAAAAGTGTTACAATGAAAACCAAATATAGCAATGAATAGTGAAAAAGGTTAAGTATTCGACTTGAATCGACATCTTAGCATGCGTGTTTTAACCCATATGTGCTCCGCCGCCTATCTAAAAGTATTCAGAGACTTCTGGATAGTGTCGCTCCAAGCACTGAAACTCATGATGCCAGGCAGCATTCCTCACCATCCCAGAGTAGTACCTTGGTACCTATTTCTGCCAGCACTGAGTCGCTGAAGGTATTTTTTTCCAACCACTAGTAAAAGCTCTTACTTCCACTAGGAACGGGTTGTCCAAATGTCGGTTGCCCAGTTGAGTGGTTTTCCCAACTAGGCTACCGAGGCCCCTGAATAAAAGAAAACTGCACAAAGCTAGAAATTGATACAGCAGCAAATCAAATGTTTATAAGAGCCTGCGTGTTTCCTGCAGCAGCATGTGACTTGGAGTATCAGCAGATGTGCTGAAATAAATGTTACAAAAGGTCATGAATGAAAAATAAACATATGTTTTTTTTTTGCAACTTAATGTTTTAAAAACTGTTGTGTTCTAAACATAAAAACAAAAAAGAGTAATATATTTTGGTTATAGAAATACGGAGATCACTACACAGGGCATGCAACCAGGTAGACAAGATATAGAATTACCAAGAGGAGGGTGAATTAAGATATCACAAACAAGCTGGGACTACCACAGACACTTGAATGTTTCATTCAGAATTGAATAGTTATGAGTAACTCATGGAAGCCAAGTTGTAATAAAA
This sequence comes from Megaustenia siamemsis, assembly GCA_032433765.1. Classification (NCBI taxonomy): domain Eukaryota; kingdom Metazoa; phylum Mollusca; class Gastropoda; order Stylommatophora; family Ariophantidae; genus Megaustenia; species Megaustenia siamemsis. Next base: position 31,658,208 of record JAVIAB010000126.1, read on the forward strand.
ACTGGGGGAAAGGGGAGGAGTAAAATAGGGAGACTCAGGATGCAAAGATGGCTTATCTAATCTGAATCGGTTCCCAAATAACGCATTTCACATGTATACTACTAATGCTGATCTGTATACACAGTGGGTGAATAGCAGCATAACTTTCATCAGCAATTATAGTCAGTCCAATGTCATTTATATTTGGAGCTACCACTCAAAAATTGATGTGCTTAAATTCTCCTTTTATTTCTTTTTGTTGATATCACAGCATAAAACATCTATTGTCTCCTTTTATCAAGGGCAGACAATAAAATGAATGTCTTGTTTTTATGTTTATACATAAATCACGAGATAGTGGTTCATGTTCACAAGCATTTCCCACAAATTCTTATTGAGATACACATTGAGCAATTAATTACAGTTATTGTAGCTATGTGGTAGTTATCACTATAATTTGTTGTAACACAATGTTCAAACAATATTTAAGAGTAATAATGAGGGAAAGGTCAACAGCTCTTGGAGTCAGAATGACTGGCTGACCTTGCCCCAATCTAACCCCTAAGATCTAATTTAATTAAAAACATACATTAAAAATGATGAACCTCAATGAACAATTACTGAATAAGGTAACACTGAGAGAAATTATACAAGATATACCAATATGAATAAAGGTAAACCTTTAGCAATTCTTCTTCTACCTTTTTAGCTCCCAGTGGAGCATAGGTCTTCAACAAACACTTTCCAAGTTGTTCTGTTTTTTTGTTCTTTTAAAATCATTCCATGTCATCCCCATCATCTTCATCTCTGCTTCTGACTTCTCTAATAATTCCTTGGTCTTCCTCTTTGTCTTTTCCCCTGGGGACTCCAAAAAAGGACCTGTTGTGTGATACTCTCAGTTGGCTTCCGTAGTGTGTGTCCTATCCAGCGCCATCGCCTTCGCTGTATCTCTTTATCCACTGGTATTTGACTGGTACATTTCCATAATTCTATGTTAGTGATTTTGTCCTGCCATTTCCATCCTTTTATTCTGCTTAAGCATCCATTAATGAAAGTCTGTATCTTCATGATTGTCAATTGTCTCCATGTTTCACAGCCATATAATAGGACTGACTTAACATTTGAGTTGAAAATTTTTACTTTTGTATTTAACCTAATTTCTTTGGATTTCCATACATTTCCCAGTGCAATGAAAGCTCCTCTTGCTTTTGATATCCTTATTTTGCTATCATTTTCTGTTCCTCCCTCTTTATCTATATTACTGCCCAGATATATGTGTTGTACGTCTAGTAGAGGTATTTCTCCTAGTTTTATTTGGTTATTGCCAACTGTATTAATTCTCATAATGTTGGTCCTATCTCTATTAATAATCAGTCCTAGCTGTTATGATCTCTCATAAAGTATGCTCATTTTATCCTGCATCTGTTGATGGCTGTCTTTAGCAATTGCTGTTGTTTAATTAAGTATTAGTGACTTCATTGTACCAAGCCCCAACTTCATAAGGTGGGTGGTCAGCTTCCTTCCTTGCCTTCATTCTCAAAGAATATCTCAAGTACCCAACTAAAGAGGCACCCATATGAATGGACAGATATAAATATGAATCAGTATATAAAAACTTTGATCCGGGTGCTGTCCAAAGAACACCAAATCCTATTGTGATTAATTAAATAAATTATTATACTTTGCAGTTGATTGTGATATTCATAAGGAACATTCTATTTTCAGATTGGATATAGCCTGTAAATATATGGTTGATGACTGTTATGTCAGTCGTTTAACAAAAGACCATAAAAGACATCCTGATCCCAAACTTCAAGATGCTCTTAAAAAACATGCTGCAAATACTAAGGTCAGAATCCTATTTTTGTAAATATGTGTATTATCTCTATAAATAATGTGTAAAACAAATGTAGAATGGTATCAAGCAGCCAAACTAGTTGAGAGACAAGGGAGACTATGCCGTTTCAGTAAAAGCCTTCATCAGGTACAAAAGAACACATTAAAACAAAGTAAAAAACAAATACATGAGGCAACAGATCTCACTTCACAAAATGGCTGAAGTACATTTAATACATTATATGTTTGTGCGCTTATCTCTCTAAATAATTATTATCCACTTCTTTCTCAAAGGTAAAGGTGAAGTACGTGAATCATTGTCTTAGCACACAAGTTTCCACCCATATGTGCTCGGCGGACTATCCAGAAGTGTTCTGAGATTTCTGGATAGTACCGCTTCAAGCATCAAAACTCATGATGCAAGACTGCATCCTTCACTTTCCCAGAGTAATACACTGGTACCCATTTCTCCCAGCAGGTGGGTTGACCGTGGGGGTATTTCTTTTTTCCAACTAGTAGAATTTACACTGATTCTAGCGGGAATCGAACATGGGTTGTCCAAACTTCGGTAGCACAATCGGGTAGTTTTCCCAACCAGGCTACCGTGGTTCCTTTCTTTCTGTAATATCTGTCAAATGTTTCAATTGTGATTGTATAAAATTGATAATTTTTTTTTTTTTTTGAGTTAGCAAACTATATTTAATATACAATTTGCTAACTGTAATATTTCCAAATTTGTTGGTATAATTTTATTGCATAATTTTGTTTTTTTGTTTTCTAATATAGGAAAATTCAAGTTGCCAAGAGCAGCTTATACAAGCCAACAAGACAATTGAAATGTTAAAGTGTGAAGTTTCAAGACTGAAGTCTCATGCGAAAATAACAAATGAAGTAGCAAAGAGGTAGTTAATATTATTTTATCATTATTTTTCTGCATTTACACAGTGATGTGTATCCATTATGTCTGTCCATCAAATGGATGTTACATGGGCACGTTTGTGATATGTTGTTTATATCAAGCAACTTTGGCTAGTTTTAGAATTTATGCACTTGTGAGGAGTTTCATAAAAACTATTATTACTTTTGACCGTTAGTAATAGATTTGTAGTTAAAATTAATGATAATCTGCAAATAAAAGAAAAAAAAAACTTCCCAGAAAAAAATCCGGTACCCATTAAAGGCTGGGTGAACCAGAAGCCGTCGGTTGGGATTGAACCCTACCACTTGTCCTTTCTAGTCGAGTTCACTGACCACAATCTACAAATAGAAGCTAATTAATCTTCTATCTGAGATGAATTTGCCTAACTTACATATGTTCTGTCCATGTAAGTAATAAGCAACAGAGGCCCATGAATTAATTATATAATGTGAGGGGAGGTCAATAAGTCACATTGATCCAGTTTAGCAGGAAAATTTAGTTTGTGGTTTAGAAGGTGTCATAGGTGGTAACATCCAACTTTATGATTTCATTAGGAAGGGGGATGCTGGGCATCACATGTGCAGTGCAGTAACAGTAAGATTACTGAACAGGAGTGTACAACCCAGGAACAACATGCTGTTGGGAGTTTTTTAGGGGAGGGGTAATATGACTTTATACAAAGGACATTCATTAGGAATTGCTGCCTGTTTATGCTGACACTGTCTGCCCCATAAATTAGTTCATTGTTGAGTAGAAAAACACTCTCTTTAATGCACCAAAATTGTTGAACAACTCTGATCTGGATGTTGTATTCAAAATCCAGCAGAGGCATCTGTGTGTAGGATAATTTTTAGGATAATGTAGGTAGGTAAATAAATAAAAACTTCAAAGTTCATGTCATATTTAGTTTTTTTTTAACAGCTGTTTGTGACTTTTTTTTTATTGATTTCCTCTTGTCCATACCTCTGTCTTACACTTGTTCTGATTTCAAAGTGTTTTGTGTAATCTACTGTTATGACTGGAGCTTCGGAGGCTGAGTGGTTAGTGTGCTTGCTTCCTGATCAGAAGGGTCTGGGTTTGTTCCCCAGAAGTAGCAGATTTTCTTTTTTTTTTTTGGACACTCAAGGCTCCTCGGTTCACCCAGCCTCTAAAAATGGGTACCAGAAACTTTTATAAGAAATAAAGGTGGCGTGGCATGATACTAACCACATAACCCAAAAATGTGATGTGGTCATATAAAAATATGGTACTAAAACCATGCTCACCATACACTTAGCAAGGCCAAGAAGGGAACTTTTACATTATTTTACTGCTATAACTGTGCAATTTTTACTAGCCTTTTACTTCAATTAAATGTTAGCTTTTGCCAGATGTTAATTAATATCTTATATGATTGTTTTTTGATAACTATTTAAAGGCCTTCTTTATAAAAAAAATAATGAGATATTATTATCATAAAAAAAAGGGAAAATAACAGTATTGCGTTTCTTTTTCATTTTAATTATTTCAAGGTGGAGATTGCACTGGTCTCTTATGAGTGGACAATATGATAAACTGAAGAAATCTACTGATTATCAGCTGCAGGAAATAATAAAAAATATGCGGTCACAAAGGGCTAAGGTTCTTGAATCTGAGGTATGCAGTGTTATTACATTTATGTTAATGCTTTTTCTGCTCAATAAAAGGGACATTCTTTAACATTAGCATTCATATTGTTTATATTCATAATCACACATGGTAAATATCTGTAATAGTTCAATGCTTAATATAGTTTATCATTTCTTGCTCATTTCTGTTGTTCAACTCTCTGTGGGACATAGGTCTTCAATTAAACGCTTTCCAAACCATCCTGCTTCTTGCCATTCTCATAAGATTGCTCTGTTTTTCCCCATCATCTTCATCTCTGCTTCCAGCTGTTATCTCTAAGTATATTTTGGCCTACCTCTTTGTCTTTTCCCCTGGGGATTCCAGAAAAGGTTTTGTCATGTAATACTCTTGTTTGATTTCAGCAGTGATTTTTGTCCTGCCATTCTTTGGTACTCTTGAGCATTCTTCCATTAATGAAAGTCTTATCTTTGTGACTGTAATTTTTTGGTTCTCAATGTTTCACAGCCATGTAATAGAACTGTTTTAACATTGGAGTTGAATATATTAATTTTTATACTTAATAAAGTGGGGGGAGGGTGGGTGGTTAGGCTGGATGGTCTGGAGGCAAGATGTCTGCCTCTTGATATGAAAGTAGAATATCTTTTTATACTTTTTCATTTCTGCTGCCAATTGTGCAGGTTTTCCTTGTGTATTTAGGTTATGTACATTCCAGGTGCCAATTCTGGAGGATTCCTTGTGGCTTTCTTCGGGTTGCATCATACATCTGAGATAGAAAGAGCTTATTTTCCTGGATGGTGGATATTTTCCATTTTTTCCCTTTCTTTGCTGCTTGTGTTTTTAACCATACAGGACAGCCAGTCCCATGCCGAACCTCCTCTTAATTGCCTCTTACAAACATGCCTGGTAGGAAACAGAACAGCAGTGATACCATTTGTTTGTGCATAACATTTTGTTGTTCTTACCATAACAGAATATAACAACAAATATTTCAGTTGGTTATTTTGGATCTGAAAACGGAAGCTGCTAGAAACCAAATATTTTCAAGGGCAAATGATGCAATAACCTATATGGAGAAATTATCCAGAGTTATCAACCAGTAAGTAATTGCCTATATTCAGTTATTGTTTGTATTGACCGTTTTGATTAGATTAATTATTATTACAGTAAAGAAAAAAAAAAGTAAAGTAGCTCCGTCACGTCTATGTCAATAAAATTGAGAGAGTTCATCGGTGTTATATAGAACCAATTCTGACCTATGGAAGCGAGTCATGGACAGTAGACAAACAAATGAAAAGATGATTAGAGGCCACAGAGATGGGATTTCTCAGAAGAATGTTGAAAGTTCCCTGGACAGCTAAAAAGACCAATGAGGAAGTTCTCAAAGAGACCAACACAAAAAGGGAACTCTTAAAAAACATCAGAAAGAAGCAATCAACATTTTTCGGGCACATCATGAGAAGAGGAAAGTTGGAATACTTGGTTACAACTGGCAAAATAAAAGGAAAGAGAGATCGCGGACAACAAAGAGACAAAATACTGGATAGCTTGGTGTCATAGCATGGAAAACAGTCAACAACAGAACTGATACGATGCACTGTAGATAGAAGATTGTGGAGGAACATGATCACCTATGCCAACCAGTATGGCACATGATGATGATGATATAGATTCAAAATCTTGCATTGGTAGCACAGCGCTGGGATGATTGTGTTGAAGAGTGCCCATTTTGCCGTAGTTATTTCCTTGTTGGATAATAGTGGTGATAGCTGTCTGATGATTTGATATGCTTTGTTACATTTTGAGTCTATTTCTGCTATATGTGAATTGCCATTTGTCACTAGGCTTCCTAGATGTTTAAATTCCTCTGCTTGTTTTGACTGCTGTCTATCGTTATGTTGATGTTGTTTCTCTCTTGTGATATTCGTGATTTCTGATTTGTTGATGTTGATTTTCATGTTGTATTGAGTGTCTGTGCTTTTAGAAAATAGAAGAATATAATAATAAGTAATATTTTATATACTAAATTGCTAACATAGTGGAAAATCTTAAATCTAAATTATTAATTGAAAAAGATGTTTCTTTTGTGGCAACTTATAAATGATTGATGCATTTTTTGGTTGATTAGACCTTCTACATGAGAAAATAATTGAGAACATGTTGAGTGAGCAGTGGCGTAAAGAAAATATATCTTCTTATATTAAAATACCTTGTCTGTAGGTACAGCGAATTTTTCTCAGTGACGACACTGCATGAAAATTATGCAGAGTTTAATGAATTTCTGAACAAGTGCTCGATTCTAGAAGTACATATAGAGGTGAGTGATCTTCTTGAAGGTTTAATGTATCATCATTTATTATCAAGTTCAACTAATCAGGTTCATGTAATGTTTATGTATCTTTTTTGCCATTGAGGTGTACTTTTAATAAAATTGTTTCATAATGATACTGTGATGATAATGTGTTACGTTTAATAGCGATATTACCTCAGATAGGAAGGCGCTGGCATGATATCCAGTCAAAAAATATTTAGGATTGTGGATAACTGAAAGCGCTGACACATGTAGCCTTACTCTTTATCACCATCATAAAGATTACCTATAATGTAATATATGAAGCTATTCATCTTATATTTGTGTTCTACTTAGGGACATTGCTCTGGTCTCTGGGTCCTCAGTTGTTGGAACTTAGCAGCAATATATATAAATACCAGCAAAATAACATATCTGTTATGCCCTCAAAAATAAACTTCATGTTTTATATAATATCTATCTAATGAATTATCAAAAGGAGAAAAAGACTATGGCAGAATTAATTTTCTTTAGGACCATAGAAGTTTACTATACTGGATTTGATTGAATCTCTGGCTGTTCATAGTTAGCGATAGCAACTTTAGCTGTGCAGTGGCAGTTGCCATGCTTGTACAGAGGTAGCTGTAACATTCAATTCTGGAGTAAGGGAAAGTTCAGAAAATTAATTGATCAGAAAATTAATTGTTAGTTCATGAATTGAAATATACAGTTAAAATAAAAAATAAAAAACTTGAAAAAGTGCAGAAGAGATAGAGAAGAGCAGAAAAAAAAGATACCTAATAACTTAACATAAGAATGATTGAAGTAAAAAAATGAACTAATAAGAAGAGATAATGACAGAAAGTTGTGGAGAGACGTGATCACCTATGACAGGATTACAGTACAAAATGATTATTGTTTTTGAAACCTATTTTTTTTAAATATTGCACTGAGAAATTACTGAATATGAAATGTTAGTGCTATTATGAGTTGATTGTATTCTTTCAGACCAGTTATAATAGACTTAAACACTGCATCAAGAATGAGTACAAGTATAATTTGTCAGATATGGACATCTACCCACCTATTTTGCCCCAACTTTGTGAACAGGTAAATATAGCATCACTCTATTAAATGTTGAATTACTGGATGTTAATGTAGTTTGAAGTTTTAGAACCATAGCAAACATGATTTATTCTTTCTTATCAGCTCCAAATATTTTAGTCAAGTAGCATAGGTCCTATTGCGGTATGTGGGTATGTATGTTAGTGCATTCATCTACCACATATCTTCATTGTTGTCAAGCATTACACAGTGCTCTTGGTGTATCCTGTCATAAGCCTCTGTTCTGGGTGCTATTTAAACTCAGGAATGAATCCAGCTCTCCATATCTCATTTATTAGTGTTCTTGTTAGGGAACAGGCAAATAATTGTGATGCTGTGGTAAAGCTGGTAGCTAGGAGCCAGTGGTGAGTGTTAAACACTCAAGGTATGGTGACTCCAAAGTATACTTTCCTCATTTGTTTATTCTTTCTGTTTTATACATCTTGACACTCAAGGATACCTCCCCTCATGTAGCCTCCCTTCTTATTTCAACATCCTACTTTCTTCTTTTCTGTCCACCTCTCCATTCACCTGATCATCTAACTTGTAGTTATAGATAATTGTGCTTCACCGTTTGTTATCGTTGTCTTTGTATTCTGACGAAGGCCACAGGCCGAAATGTCAGTATTGTGTTGTGTTCCTTCATTGTGAAGCTGTCACCATACCTTGGAGTGTTTAACACTCCTCACCACTGGCTACTTATCAGTGTTCTTATTTGTGCCTCCTGAATTTGGCATCTTTTTTCTATTTTCCACTTTCACAAGTGAGGATTTGCTTTGCATTGTTGTTTGTAACTGAAACTTTAGTTGATTTGCTTATATGTATCTTATCCATGAAGATAAATACACATACTTCTTTCTTAGTATACATCCAAGTTGACTTTTTAAAAAAAAGCTGTATTTTAAAATATAAAAATTTATCGTTGAAAATTGAATATTGTAACAAAGTTCTTGCTATTAAATTAGCAAAACAGTGCAGCTCTGAATCACTGCTTGAGGTAGAAATAACATAGTGCATCTCAGCCTAATTTTTCTCGTTATATTAGTGGATGTTATGTCCATTCTGTTTTGATTTAAAGTTTAAATGTTCTGTTTACACATTCATAGATATGTGTTATTCTTCTACTTCTATCTTCTTCTATCCTTCCTCTGCTGCTGTTGGCGTCGAGGGGAGAAACAATCTGCGATTCTTTGCTCTTCTGTTGGCCTCTTCTGATGTTATTCCTCCTAGTGACTCTAGTATTCCCTTTATTCATCTCTTTCTCGGTCTTCCTCTTAATCTGACGTTTTCGTAGCGTTTATTTAAGGCTCTTTGTCATTGATAGTTCTTTTTGTCTTGTTATGTGGCCAAACCAATTTATCTGTTGTTTCTTTATGTAATCCATGGCTGGTTCAATTTCGAGTTTCTTCCTCAGGTCAGTGTTTCTTACTCTGTCCCTTAAGCTGTTGCCTGTCATTCTTCTGACACATTTCATTTCGGTGGTCGTTATCTTTCTTATTGTTCTAGAGTCCAGTGTCCAATTCTGGCACTGATAACTCAAGAGTTGGTAGAAAAATTGATTTGTATATTGCCCTTTTTGCTTCCGTAGTTATTGCTTTGTTTTTCAATAGTGTTGATACTTGGCCTATAACTTGGCATGCTTTGTTACACCTTACATCTATCTCTGTCTCTTGGTTATTGTCTTGTGTTAACGTGCTACCCAGATATTTAAAATTGTGTTATTAATTTTAGAAATTCTGAGGCCAAGTCAGTTCCGCAAACAGAATATAATGTCTTTTCCCTCTTGGTATTTACTTTTCTTTGAAGTTATACTTTGAAGGCTCCCATATTTTCCTATTGTATATTTTACTATTGTGCTGCATATGTGTCTCAAAATGACTGATAGGTTTTAGTCTACTACTTTTATGTTTTCTTGTGTTTGAAATATTCCAACAATCCCTTTCTTCATGGCTGACCCAATCTGGTATTCTTGCAATGTTTATTGAAAGCCCTTTGTGCGGTGTTTCAATCTTTCTGTCTTTATCACTAGTCAAATCATATTGTCTGATATGTTTCTTTATCTATTGAAAAGTGAAATTTACTCCTAGCCAGTTTTTCATTTCTGATTTGATCTCTCAGGTTGTGATGGAAATATACAGACACTACCATTTAATCATTAATTCATTAAATTGAATTAATCAAGTCATTAATTTAGATTATTAGTCATAATTTAGACTCATTAGTCATTACGTTTAACATATAATTTTGTCTAAAATACTTTGCATAAATTTCTTATGAACTAATTATGTATTTGTTACACAATTACAACTTAGATACTTTACTAAAGTGAATTTTTTTAGATAGTATACTGAATATTGTTTTCTTTGATTTTTATTCAGGCTTCTCAATTTCTTGAAAATGGATTTCGATTCAACAGTGAATTTGTATTACCTCCCTACTCTGAATATGATGCACCTCCTCCCTACAGCAGGTATGAGACTCCTCTAAATAATCAAGTTTCTCATGAAGTTCCATGCAGGGAAAATGAAGTACCACCATGTAGGGAAAATGAAGTCCCACCATGTAGGGAAAATGAAGTCCCACCATGTAGGGAAAATGAAGTCCCTCCATGTAGGGAAAATGAAATCCCTCCATGTAGGGAAAATGAAGTCCCTCCATGTAGGGAAAATGAAGTACCTCCAAGCACGGAAAATGAAGTACCTCCAAGCACGGAAAATGAAGTACCTCCAAGCACGGAAAATGAAGTATCTCCAAGCACGGAAAATGAAGTACCTCCATTCAGGGAAAATGAAATACTTCCATTCAGGGAAAATGAAATACTTCCATTCAGGGAAAATGAAATACTTCCATTCAGGGAAAATGAAGTACTTCCATGCAGAGAAAATGAAGTGCCATCAAATAGGGAAGCCGCTTGTAGTGATGAATTTCAAACAGTCAGAGAATTAGGCACCAGTCAGCAAATTTAAATTCACCAAAATCTGGTTCTTTTTGTCTTTCCTTGTTAGCCTTCCATTGTCAAGGGAAGAAATAATCTCTAGAGTTGTTTGCTATTTTTCTTGGCCTTTCCTGTTCACTGGTGTCTATATTTTTTTCAGTCCATCTTTTTAGTGATCCTTTCTTTTATCTAGTATTATTATTATTATAGTTTATTGATGGCTAACTGTGTCAGATCTATTTTTTCTGTTTTATTGTGTGTCGAAACCATTTTATCTGTTGTATTTGTATTCAGTTCATTCATAGAGTACTATCTTCACATGGTTGGCACCATTTAGACTTGCCCTGATTGTGACACTATCTTACGTTCACCTGCCCATCTTTTGATGTTATCAGTTCACTTTAGTCTTGGTCTGCCTCTGCCTCGTCTACCTTGTACTTTCCCTTCCAAGGTGACTTTTAGTAGGAGATTGTGTCTCTTCACATGCCCTAAAAATTGTATTTGTCTTGTTCAAATTGTGTTTAGATTTTTTTTTTCATTTTTAGCGGATTCAAAACTTCACTGTCTTTTTTTTCTCCCATCTAATTCACCCGATTTCTCTCCAGATCAACATTTTAAAGGCTTCTAGTATCTGCTCTGTTTTCTTATTTAATATTAATATTTCTGCACCTTACAGGAATGTTGAGTAGATATAATATTTTTCTATTCATAGTTTTAGTTGATAAAGTTATAGCTATTTGTTTTTTTGCTTTATGTTGATATAATTCAAATTTTTCATGTTGTAAAAATTCCTTTTTGCCATGCTTATTCTTTTTGTTTATTTCTGTCTTTTTACATTACTTGTTATGAGATGCATGTCCAAGATAGCTGTATTTTTGAGCTCTTTCTAGGTTATGGTTTACTCTGATATCCACTTGTAGGTTTTGTGTGTGTGACCCTAATTGTTGGCATTGAATTTTCTGCTAGTAATACGGTGTCATTCTCATACCTTAAATGATTATGTGCTCATTAATGTTTAGACCTCGAATCAAATTGACCATGTATGATGTATTAAGTTTAAGTCCTCCTTACATGATGTAAAAATATATAAAGGAGCAGATGTGGCCCCATCTTCTGCTAGCCAAACTTAAACTTAAACTAAAAAAATATACCATAACACATAAGGATAGGCAGTATTTAAATGTAGGTTTTCTTAAACAACAAGGAATTAAAGATAAATTTGCAGTCACAGTGTCAAACAAATACCAAGTACTACAATTAGAAAATGCAATAAATATAGATCATTGGAAACAGGTAAAGGATATAAGGAAGCAGACATGAGAAGAAATCCTTGGGAAAAGAGAACGCCAGAATAAGGCATGGATGACAGCAGAGGCCCTGGATAAAATTAAAGAAATAAAGAATAAGCAAAACCATTCAACATAGCAATAATGCAGACATACGCACCTACTCAAGACTACACAGATGAATAAATAGAGGCATACTATGAAGACCTAAATAAAGTTATGAAGCAAGTGAAATCTTCAGACATCTTGATTGTAATGGGTGACATGAACGCTAAAGTAGAAAAAGGTAAATATAAAACCATTATAGGAAATCAGGGTTTAGGAAAAAGAAATGACAGAGGAGAAAGATTAATTCAATTCTGTGAAGAAAACAGGCTGATAATATGTAACACCTACTTTGAGCAAGAGAAAAGGAAACTATAAACATGGAAAAGCCCTGGAGATCAGAAGAGGAATCAAATAGATTACATAAAGATAAAAAAAAGGTTCCGTAACAGTGTCAAGAAAGCCAAAACCTATACTGGAGCAGATATTAATTCAGATCACAATCCTGTAATGATTAAAATGAAAATCAAACTAAAGAGAAACAAGCAAGTCTAATTCATCAACAATACCACTAGATATAACAGCTTTAAATCAAAAAGATATTAAAGATACCTATACAATACAAGTAAAGAACACATGTCAGAAGCTGCTAGAAGAAGGAATTGAGCAATACAGAAGAGAAAATCCTGATGAAAAAGTCACAACCAAATGGCAATGCATAAAGAAAAGCATACAAGAAACCTGCGACACCTTACCCAAAAGAGAAAAGAACAAAAAACAAAAATGGATAACTGACAACACCTTAGAAAAAATGGAAGAAAGGAGACAAGTGAAGAACACTGCACAATACAATAAAATAGATAATGAAATATGCAAAATGTGGAAAAAGGCAAAAGAAGACTGGCTCAGCCAAATGTATAGAAATAGAAACTATGGAAAGCAAACAAGGTTTAAGAGGAATACACACAGAAATAAAGAGAATGACTAATAAAAATTTTAAAAAGCCACAGAAGGTGGATGCAATGCAGACAAAAAGGAAAAATGCTAACAAACAATAAAGATATAATAGACAGATGGCAGGAATATATAACAGAACTATTTCATGATCAATGTGACAAGAAACCAGTTATAAAATGTACATCAGGCTATAAAATCTTAAAATCTGAGGTGTAAAAAGCTATAAAAACAATGAAAATGGGAAAAGCAGCAGGACATGACAGCATACAGATAGAGATGATACAGGCACAAGAGGATTTTGGCATGGAAGTGATTACAGACATATGCAATGACACAAACCACACAAGATACATACCAAATGAACTAAAAACATCAACTTTCATTGCATTGCCTAAAAAGAATGGTGCAGTTGAATTCAGTGATTTTAGAACAATAATGAGCCATGTTACAAAAATCTTGCTAAAAGTTATACAAAGAAGGATTCAGAATAAAATCAATACTGAATTAAATGAGCAGCAATTTGGAGTTAGAAAAAATAGTGGGACAAAAGAAGCCATTTCCTGCATGAGAACATTAATCGAAAAGTACACAGAAGTAAACAAACCAATATATGTCTGCTTCATAGACTACACCAAAGCTTTTGATAGAGTACGCCACAATCAACTTATAGAATGCCTGAAAGAGATACATCTAGATGACATGGACATATGACTAATATTTAATCTATACCGTGAGCAAACAGCAATAATAAAATATAATAAAGAGAACTCTACACCCATTGATATAAAAAGAGGAGTAAGACAGGGATACATCCTATCACCAAGTTGTTCAATCTATACATTGAGCAAGTCTTTAAAAACATCACAGATGCCAGGCCTACAAATTAATGGAAAGATAATCAATAACCTAAGATATGCTGAGAATACTGTACTACTAGAAGAAAATCCTAAAGATCTACAACAATTACTTGATGAAATAAACATGATAAGCAAAAAATATGGACTAGATATAAATAAGAAGCAAGTGAAATCTTTGGTCATCTTGATTGTAATGGGTGATATGAATGCTAAAGTAGGAAAAGGTAGATATAAGACCATTATAGGAAGTAATGGTTTAGGAAAAAGAAATGACAGAAGAAAGATTAATACAATTCTGTGAAGAAAACAGGCTGATAATATGTAACACCTATTTTGAGCAAGAGAAAAGGAAACTAAACATGGAAAAGTCTTGGAGATAAGAGGAATCAAATAGATTACATAATGATAAAAGAAAGGTTCCGTAACAGTGTCAAGAAAGTCAAAACCTATCCAGGAACAGATATTAATTCAGATCACAATCCTGTAATGATTAAAATGAAAATCAAACTAAAGAGAAACAAGCAAAAGTCTAATTCATCAACAATACCACTAGATATAACTGCTTTAAATAAAAAAAGTTAAAGATACATATACAATACAAGTAAAGAACACATATCAGAAGCTGCTAAATGAGGGAATTGAGCAATACAGAAGAGAAAATCCTGATGAAAAAGTCACAACCAAATGGCAATGCATAAAGAAAAGCATACAAGAAACCTGTGGCACCTTACCCAAAAAAAAGAAAAGAACAAAACAAAAACGGATAACTCACAGCACCATCTTAGAAAAAATGGAAGAATGAAGGATGAAGTCTTAAAACAACTAAACATGAAAAGAGAACTACTAAATACAATTCAAACCATGGTAGCCAACCTTCATTGCTGAGATGGCACATGATGATGATGATAACCTACAAGACTTAGTTTGAGGTTGAACGAATCATGCCTTGCAGAGTACAAAATTCCCAAGCAAGAATAGATAGCTAGAAATTAAATAGAAAGATCAGCCAAACAGAGACATGAAGATAGCCAGACATAGAATAATGTAAACGTTTGGGCCCATCCTGTACAGTTTTAAAGGACTTAGAAGTTCGGTTAGAGATAGACAGATGTAACCAAGTAGCAGTTGGAGATTTGTGTATTTCACTCTTGACTCTAGAAATCTCATTATGGAGTTGTCCTTGATTGATGTCCACAGCCATTGTCCAATTCCATTCTGTAACATTTATATTAAAAGTCAGGAGAGGTGTTCTGTCTGGTTTTATCCGTCCTTAAATCACAGCAGACAGAACATCAACCTCATAAAGAACGCAACAGTTATCATCATCATAAAGAATACGTTTTATCAGAGCTTCCCTGTTATTAACCCTTTCAGCTCTCCCTGGTTGTACGGAGTACATTTGTACAGTGTAGATAATGTTCCATATTTTCCTGAAGCAAAAAATGCTTGAATGTGTAACTCAAACTGATGTGGTTTTATACAGTCATTATTTTTGACATTTTAACCCTAGAATTTGAGTCATCTAAAAATCTCATCAATGTGAAAACAAATATTAGTTTTGTGTCTCATTTGTAATAAAAAATGTAATTGCATTGGTCTTTAATATGAAGTTACATTACTGATGTGAACACATTTGTTATTGTATTTTACACTTTTAAAAATTCTTACCTGAGAGTCATAATGTGAATTTGTATTTTCAATAAAAGTTTGTGCTTGCAATCTAAATCTCATGTTATTTATTTTGAAATTTAAAAAAAATAAATAATTATAAATACTAAAGCTGAAGTTGACAGAATGAAAAAAGATGTGTATGAAATGAGTGTCTCCATGAAATGCTATTTTCATAGACCCTGTCATATGGACTGTCATTTTCATCATGAAAACATTTCATGTTACCTATACCACAGCTGCTTGCTTTAATCTAAAAATAAGTGGCATTTTAGCTACAACCCTAAAAATGTTGCTACATGAATGAGAATGTCATCTGGAATATACTTGTCACTCATTCTTGAAATTGATTTGTTTAAAAGTGGTTATAATTTGTGATGCTGAACACAAATATGAACATTCTAAAACAATTATTCTTTCTGCTATTAATATTTTAGTCCAATAACATTTATTCAAAATATGACCATTTCTAGTGTAAAGTAATCATATTAACTTATGTGGCCAACAATTTACGTTATAGCTTCTCTTCCAACAATTTGTAATGGTACTCTAGCAGAAAATTATATTCCAGCCATGTTTTAGAACTGAGAAACCCATCCAAGACTACTAAAACAATCTTCTTACAGGGCTGAAGTTTGATGGAAGCAATTCCATAAATTAACAGTAGTCGGAGAGTTTGACTCTCTCCAATTGTTGTAGTCAATTATAGTATTGAGTTAGGGTTTACATGGTGTTTTTATTTTTTCTGATCATCATGTGCCATACAGGTGGCGTTGGCGATCAGGTATCAGTTCTGTTGTTGACTGTTTTCCATGCCATGACACCAAGCTATCTAGTATTTTATCTTTGTCGTCCGCGATCTCTCTTTCCTTTTATTTTGCCAGTTGTAACCAAGTATTCCAACTTTCCTCTTATGATGTTTTTCGAAAAATGTTGATAGTTTATTTCTGATGTTTTTTAGGAGCTGCCTTTTTGTGTTTGCCTCTGAGATCTTCCTCATTGGTCTTTTTAGCTGTCCAGGGAACTTTCAACATTCTTCTGAGAAATCACATCTCTGTGGCTTCTAATTGTCTTCATTTTTTTTTTTTTTTTACTGTCCATGATTCGTTTCCATATGTCAGAATTGGTTCTATATAGCACTGGTGAACTCTCTTTCTCACTTCTCTTGACAAAGATTTGTTGCATAAGATATATATTCTGATAGTTAGCTAATAATTACACTTATTATAAATGTTAGAAAATCACCGGAGGCTGTACAATGTAGTTTTACAGAAGAATGTTGAGAATATCATGGACAGCTAAAAAGAGTAATAAAAACGTTCTGAAAGAGGTCAATGCAAAAAAAAGACCTAATCTCCAATATTAGGAAGAAACGATCATCATTTTTTGCCATGTTAAGATAAGGGAACTGCTGCAATATATTGTAACAAGTTGAAAAATCGAGGGACGACGAGATACCAGTTTAAGAGAATACCTTGGCAGAAGGTCAACAACGGAAATGATAAATAACTGTCGAGAGATCGAACGTTGTGGAGAATGATCACCTACGCCAGCAAGCACATTACTTGATGATGATGATGATGATTATAAATATTGCCTTTGGTCGCAGCTTAGAGCAGTTTCAACTGCTTAATGTGACACTATTTTTAGTGCGATAAAGGATGACTCTTTGGAAATCATTTCATTCTGCAACCATCAATAGACATGGAACGACCTAATTCTTCCTCTCCTGCCACCCCTGCCTAAGTTATAAGAAAGATCATTATGTTTTATTATTGCCTCGTGTTGCTAATTCTGGGAATTACATACATCTCTCTATGTCTTCTCTCTCTCTCTCTGTCTTCTCTCTCTCTCTCTCTGCCTTCCCTCTCTGCCGTCTCTCTGTCTTCTCTCTCTTTTCTCTCTCTCTCTCTGTCTTCTCTCTCTCTCTCTGTCTTCTCTCTCTCTCTCTCTGCCTTCCCTCTCTGCCGTCTCTCTGTCTTCTCTCTCTTTTCTCTCTCTCTCTGTCTTCTCTTTCTGTCTTATCTTTCTCTGTCTTCTCTTTCTGTCTGATCTCTCTCTGTCTTCTCTTTCTGTCTTTACTCTCTCTGTCTTTTCTCTCTGCCTTTTATCTTTCTGTCTTCTCTCTTTTTCTCTCTGTCATATCTCTCTGTGTTCTCTCTGTCTTTTCTTTCTCCGCGTCTTCTCTCTGTGTGTCTTTTTTCTCTGTCTTCTCTCTCTACTTGTCTTTTCTCTCTGTCTTCTCACTCTGTGTTCTCTCTATGTCTTCTCTCTTTGTCTTCTCATTCTTGCCTTCTCTCTCTCTCTGTCTTCTCTCTTTTCTAAAAGTAAACTCCCTTGTCTCGGAGCTTCCCTGTTAAGAGTGACAGTTTTCTTGTTTGCAGTTTTGAAAGTTATAAGATGTTCTTTCCGCTTGCACGAGTCCGTGACTGGATCTTCAATCTATTTGTTGTCCTTTATAGTGCTGGCGAGGGCATAGAGAGCAACAATTTTAGACACACTCATTCTCGATGATCTTTGATATTAAGTGTCAAACATTGCTCATGGGCCCGCTTTGTCTCTCACATTTCTCTGCTCTGTGTAAGTTTCTCAACCAAGGCAAATTGATGTCTGCTGCTGTAGCTTCTTTCCTCAAAATTCTTTTTAGTGTTTTTCTAGGTCGGCCTTTTTGTCTTTTCTAATGTTTCCCATTTGAGGGATTGCTTTGACATTCTCTTGTCTCTTCTCATCACATGGCCAACATATGTCCGCCTTGTTTCTTGATTATATATGATATTTTTGGATGCTATAATTTCTATTATTTATGTACATTCATTTCATTTCATGTTATACGAAGTCTGTATTGTTATTCTTCATATGAAGTTTTCATTGCTGTATATCATTCTTGTTGATGTGTTCAAACTTCTTATTTTCCTTTTGTGTTTGAAGTTGTGCTGTTTTTTTTTCATGATATATTTTCTTTGTTTTAAGTTATATCATGTATAATAATGATAAAGAACACTTATTGGGAATAATAATAAGATGAGAATATCAGTTAGAAATGTGTCCTTCTCGACGTGCATGTTTCATTAGTTTGTGAACGGTGGGTAGTTATTCAAGGAGAGACAGAGGGTGTAAGGAAGGAAGCGAGTACATCAGACAAAAATTAATAGAAAATAGGGAAATTTAGTAATGGAATGATGTTAGTAAATAGAATGTCACAGGGTTACGTGTCCTTTGCAGAACGTTGCACTCATCATAGCCCATCAGATAGAATCTCTGCCTCTATTCCGATCTCTCACAGAACGTTGCACTCATCACAGCCCATCAGATAGAATCTCTGCCTCTATTCCGATCTCTCACAGAACGTTGCACTCACCATAGCCCATCAGATAGAATCTCTGCCTCTATTCCGATCTCTCACAGAACGTTGCACTCATCACAGCCCATCAGATAGAATCTCTGCCTCTATTCCGATCTCTCACAGAACGTTGCACTCATCACAGCCCATCTGATAGAATCTCTGCCTCTATTCCGATCTCTCACAGAACGTTGCACTCATCACAGCCTATCTGCTAGAATCTCTGCCTCTATTCCGATCTCTCACAGAACGTTGCACTCATTACAGCCTATCTGCTAGAATCTCTGCCTCTATTCCGATCTCTCACAGAACGTTGCACTCATCACAGCCTATCTGCTAGAATCTCTGCCTCTATTCCGATCTCTCACAGAACGTTGCACTCATCACAGCCTATCTGCTAGAATCTCTGCCTCTATTCAGATCTCTCACAGAACGTTGCACTCATCACAGCCCATCAGATAGAATCTCTGCCTCTATTCAAATCTCTCACAGAACGTTGCACTCATCACAGCCCATCAGATAGAATCTCTGCCTCTATTCATATCTCTCATTTCTGCGGTCAAACTCAAGGTCTCTTTGATGTCTTGAACCTATCTTTTTCTTGGTCTGCACCTGTCACGTCTTCCTGAAAACACGCCTTTCTTTATTATTCTTTCCAGCCCACTGTGCTATTTAAGTAGTCGTAGTATTTTAATTTCCTCAGAAAGAGGCTGTTCTTAGTTAGTTCTTTGTAATGTTTAGGTCGTTTAATATGTCATCATTTTTTGGGGATCATTATCCAAAGTATCCAAAGACATTCCTGCAGTATTCTGGAACATTTTTCCCCCCTGTCTATTTGTGAGATTGTCCATCATTCACAACTATATATTGCTATCGGGAAGGTACACGCCATCAGCAGTTTTAGTTTCACTGCCTCGTTGGCATTGTGTGTGTGTTTTTAAAGATGATATCGTGCCGTGTGTTTTCGTGACATTAATTTTTGTGCTGCTATTGCTAGTTTTCTTTTGATCTAATTCTGACAGTCTCCATTGTTAGTGATTGCAAGTCCCAGATATTCATAATCTGTAACAATTTCTCCATTGTTAGTGATAGCAGGTCCCAGATATTCATAGTCTGTAACAGTTTCTCCATTGTTAGTGATTGCAGGTCCCAGATATTCATAGTCTTTAATAATTTCTCCATTGCTAGTGATTGCAGGTCCCAGATATTCATAGTCTGTAACAATTTCTCCATTGTTAGTGATTGCAGGTCCCAGATATTCATAGTCTGTAACAATTTCTCCATTGTTAGTGATTGCAGGTCCCAGATATTCATAGTCTGTAACAATTTCTCCACTGTTAGTGATAGCAGGTCCCAAATATTCATAGTCTGTAACACGTTCTCCATTGTTAGTGATTGCAAGTCCCAGATATTCATAATCTGTAACACGTTCTCCATTGTTAGTGATAGAAGGTCCCAGATATTCATAGTCTGTAACAATTTCTCCATTGTTAGTGATAGCAGGTCCCAAATATTCATAGTCTGTAACAATTTCTCCATTGCTAGTGATTGCAGGTCCCAGATATGCATAGTCTGTAACAATGTCTCCATTGCTAGTGATTGCAGGTCCCAGATATTCATAGTCTGTAACACATTACCTTTAGCGTTGTTCATCGACAATGACGACAGTCGGACCTCACAACCATTATTGTCTCAGATGTTGCAGTTCTGGGAAGATAACTGGCACTGTACTGCTTTCAGATTCGTTATTCACGGAATGTATGTAGGTATTCACGGAATGTATGTAGGTATTCACGGAATATATGTAGGTGTTCATGGAATGTATGTAGGTATTAACGGAATGTATGTAGGTATTCACGGAATGTATATAGGTATTCACGGAATGTTGTAGGTATTAACGGATTGTATGTAGTTATTAACGGAATGTATGTAGGTATTCACGGAATCTATGTAGGTGTTCACGGAATGTATTAGGTATTCATAGAATGTGTTTAGCATGCTCAGCTCACTAACCTGTCTCAAATGTGGAACGTTCTTGCATACCAAACGCGCTTCCAAATAAGGATATCAAAAGCAAGATGAGCTTTCATTGCTCGGGGAAACATATGGAAATCCAAAGAAATTAGGTTCAATACAAAAATTAAAATTTCAACTCAAATGTTAAGTCCGTCCTATTATATGGCTGTGAAACATGGAGAACAACAAAACTGACAATCACGAAGATACATACTTTCATTAATGGATGCTTACGCAGAATAAAATGATGGAAATGGCAGGACAAAATCACTAACATAGAATTATGGAAATGTACCAGTCAAACACCAGTGGATAAAGAGATACAGCGAAGACGATGGTGCTGGAGAGGACACACATTACGGAAGCCAACTGAGAGTATTACACAACATGCCCTTTTTTGGAATCCCCAGGGGAAAAGACAAAGAGGAAGACCAATGAATTCTTGGAGAAGACAGATAGAAGCAGAGATGAAGATGATGGGGAAGGAATGGGTTAATCTTAAAAAAATGGCAAAAAACAGAACGATGGAAAGTGTTTGTTGAAGACCTATGCTCCAATGAGAGCTAAAAATGTAGAAGAAGAAGAAACGCGCTTCCCCTTATTACAGGTCTGTTGACCAATTTTTGCAAAAGGATAATATCTATCAACTTAAATTTAAATATTCCATACGATGCAGTGATATACTGCTAATTTTACATTCACAAAATATAGTTGTTTCTATATGTCAAACAATCATGTATCCAATTCGGTCTTCTACAAACCTTATTCAACAAGTTTAAAGTATTTAAAAGCCCATATTCGAAGAAAATTACAAATCTCCCTCTTGTATTAATAATTAATATTCATACAGTAACATTTTCTTTCAATTACATGTGACTTGTTGAATAAACAACTGGTACGACAAACGAAAAAGCACATTCAAGTTAACAAATTTTATTTTATTCTAAATAAGACGAAAGATAAATGTAACGTTTAGCGAATCTGAGATCGGTACGATTATTATTTTCATGTTGAATCAGTAATATCAAACATCAATAGTTTTGTCGCGGGCGTAGTTATACTAGAGTTGTATTGAACATCCTTTTATTGGCGTTTGAAGAAGAGTTAGAGCGACAAGTGTCAAAAGTTTGTTTAACAAGTTGTGGAGTTAGATTGACAAGTGTCAAAAGTTTGTCTAACAAGTTGTGGAGTTAGATTGACAAGTGTCAAAAGTTTGTCTAACAATTTGTGGAGTTAGATTGACAAGTGTCAAAAGTTTGTCTAACAAGTTGTGGAGTTAGATTGACAAGTGTCAAAAGTTTGTCTAACAAGTTGTGAAGTTAGATTGACAAGTGTCAAAAGTTTGTCTAACAAGTTGTGGAGTTAGATTGACAAGTGTCAAAAGTTTGTCTAACAAGTTGTGGAGTTAGATTGACAAGTGTCATAAGTTTGTCTAACAAGTTGTGCCGCAACTTGGGGGCCTCAGTAGCCTATTTGGGAAAACCACCTGACTGGGCTATTGACCTTCGGACAGCCCATGTTCGATTCCCACTGTAAGCAATGTGAATTGTACTCGTGGTTAGAAAAATTATACCCCCGCGGCCAACCCAGCCGCTGGCAGAAATGGGTACCAGGGTATTAATCTGGGAAGGTAAGTAATGCCACACCTCACATCGTGAGTTTCAATGCTTGAAGCGACACTATTCAGAAGTCTCCGAACACCTCTGGATAGGCGGGCGAGCACATATTGGTGAGAACTGGCGTGCTAAGACGTCGATTCCAAGTCTCGTACTTTACCTTGCACTTCGTGCGGTGGCTAATACCAAACGTGTCTCTGCGACTGACAATGGGGATTGATATCCCAGGTTGCCATCTTAATTTAACCCCAACGTTTCTATTTTTATTGTTATCGCTTCACTGGTTAGGGTATGACGCAAGCAAATCATAATCGGAACAATATACAAGGTTGAATGCAAGACATTTTTTGTTTGGTGACGGGAAAACAAATAACACAAGGGCTAAAACTAAGATTAGCAAAATGTTAAATCTTCTCAACATTCCTATATGGTGCAGAAACATGGACAAGAAAACAGAACAGAGAACTGAAACCTTTGAAATGTGGATTTATAAAAGAATAGGTAGAATTGGATGAAAAGAAAAGAAAAGAAACGATGAAGTCTTAAAACAACTAAAAATGAAAAAAGAACTGCTAAACACAATTCAAACAAGGCAAATGCTATTTTGGGACATGTTAAAAGACATAACAGCCTACTAAAAGTAATCTTAGAAGGGAAAATACAAGGTAAAAGAGGCAGATCAAGACTAAATTCGATGAGTAACATCAAAAGATGGACAAGCGAGCCTATGTCACCCTGCACCATCAAAGCAAGAGACAGAGCAGAACGGAGCTCCATGGTGTCCAACCTTCGTTGCGGAGATGACACAGGATTATGATATTGATGATATATATAGATATCAAGTAGCCATTTTTAAGGGCAGGAGGCGAATCACCGGGAGACACACAAAATAAGAACAAAATTTACAACTGAGAGCTCACAACAGCCGGTCATCGATACTTTTTGACACAAGTTTCAGAAGCTGAGTGAGGCTAAAAGTTGTGATGGACCGAAGCAATAATATTCAAAAATGTATTCTGAATCATTTAATCTGTAGCGATTTTGATTTATATTTGATACCTCAATATTAGCATCAGCCCTCTCAACCATTTTGCTTTGAGAATACTTTCTTTATATCCAAACACATGTACAAATACATGGATATATATATATATATCCATGTATCAATACTGAATTAGATGAGCAGCAATTTGGATTTAGAAAAAATAGCGGGACAAAAGAAGTCATATTCCGCATGAGAACATTAATCGAAAAATACACAGAAGTAAACAAACCAATATATGCCTGCTTCATAGACTACACCAAAGCTTTTGATAGAGTACACCACAAACAACTTATAGAATGCCTAAAAGAGATACATCTAGACGACATGGATATACGACTAATATGCAATCTATACTGGGAGCAAACAGCAATAATAAAATATAACAAAGAGTTCTCTACACTCATTGATATAAAAAGAGGAGTAAGACAAGGATGCATCCTATCACCAAGCTTGTTCAATCTATACACTGAGCAAATCTTTAAAAACATCATAGAGATGCCAGGCCTACAAATTAATGGAAAGATAATCAATAACCTAAGATATGCTGACGATACTGTACTACTAGCAGAAAATCCTAAAGACCTACAACAATTACTTAATGAAATAAACACGACAAGCAAAAAATATGGACTAGATATGAATATCAAAAAGACTAAAACTATGATCATAAACAAAGAAAATACTCAAAACCCACAAGTGGATATCAAAATTGAAGGAATAGACCTTGAGACAGTTCAGAACTATAACTACCTTGGACATACTATAACCAGTGATGGAAAATGTACAACTGAAATAAACAAAAGAATAGGAATGGCAAAAAGTAATTTTAATGTCATGAAGGACATACTAACATCAAAACAAATAACACCAGAGCTAAAACTAAGAATAGCAAAATGTTACATCTTCTCAATATTCCTATATGGTGCTGAAACATGGACATTAGACAAGAAAACAGAACAAAGAATTGAAGCCTTTGAAATGTGGATATATAGAAGAATAGGTAGAATTGGATGGAAGGAAAAGAAAACAAACGACAAAGTCTTAAAACAACTAAAAATGAAAAGAGAACTTCTGAACACAATTAGAACAAGACAAATGCGATTCTTAGGCCATGTTAAAAGACACAACAGCCTACTGAAAGTGATCCTGGAGGGGAAAATACAAGGTAAAAGAGGCAGAGGCAGACCAAGATTAACATGGACGAGTAACATCAAAAGATGGACAAATCAACCGATGACAACCTGCACCATCAAAGCAAGAGATAGAGCAAAATGGCGCTCCATGGTAGCCAACCTTCGTTGCGGAGACGGCACTCAATGATGATGATGATGATATATATACACACACACACACACATATATATATATATATATACACACACACACACACACACACACAGATAATACCAGCTTTCACCATTGCTAAGACATCCAAACATTTCTGTGCCAGCTAAACAACAAATGATAAATAGCATTTTCATACCAACTTTGTTCTATGAAAGTCAAACATGGACCCTTTCTAAATCACAATTAAGAAAGATCAATACATGTGAGATGCGATGCTTGAGAAAAGTAACAAACAACACAAGAATAGATAGAATACCCAATGAAACCATAAGAAAAATGGTAGGAACAAAACCTTGCCAAAAATATATAGAACAACAACTTAATTGGTTTGGCCATCTGGTCAGAATGAATCCTTACCAATCACCATCAAGGGCGTTCTCGAGAATGCATGGAAAAAGACCAAGAGGAAGACCCACAAGGGCGTTCTCGAGAATGCATGGAAAAGACCAAGAGGAAGACCCAGAAGAAGATGGATAGATGCAGTGACAGAGACATGTAACAACAAAGGAAAATCACTAATTCAGACAGTTCGAACAGCTCAAGAACGACAACTGATATAAACCACGACACCTTTTAGGTATCAGTGAAAAGGGAAAAGAGAAATAAGAGACACACAGATAAATGGACAGAGGCAGACTGGTAGGTAGGTAGATAGACAGACAAGCAGATAAATGGATGGATAGACAGATTGACTGATTGATTGATCGATATATGGATTGGATGAAGAAGGAGATAATATGTTCATCATCATCATCATGTGCCGTACCGGTTGGCGATCATGTCCTTCCACAATCTTCTATCCACAGTGTATGAGTTCTGTTTTTGACTGTTTTCCATGCCATGACACCAAGCTATCCAGTATTTTCTCTCTTTGTCGTCCGCGATCTCTCTTTCCTTATATTTTGCCAGTTGTAACCAAGTATTCCAACTTTCCTCTTCTCATGATGTGCCCAAAAATTTGGATAATATGTTAGGAGAGAAAAAAAAACAGAGATATTATGGCATATATATTACACCTTGTCTCACCGTGTTACGTATCGACCAACCCTCTCGATACCAACGCGTACACAACTTATGGCCAGCCACATTGTGTGAATTAGGATGTTCCACAGGACAATATTGCACTGGTAGAAAAGAAGCGATTGGTTCGTCTCCCAATTTGCGCTTTCTGGCTTAAACGCACACCGCATTGCCAACGTTGGCAGTCCCTTACTATATAAGCAGGTGCTTTCATCACTTCATTGTCGTGTTTCACGGTTACTGACTGAATACATCATTTTTGTGTTGATTTGCCGTATTCTTTTGTAACGAAGATAAATCTTTTTTAGAGCCTTCTGTTCGGACACTGTATCGATTACTCCGGTAAGTATTTTAGTGGCACATAATTAAAATTATTTTTTTTTTTAAATGAAATTAAATATTATGTTAAAATTAAACGCGAACAAACTAAATTTTACTTTCGTTTTTTTTTTGGTAAATGTTACTTTCATTTGCAATTGTGTATCCACTGGTTACATACTGTTTTGTGTAATTTCTATTTAGTTGATAGTTCGATATGAACAGAATTAATAGTCATTGATTTACAGTAATTCCCAAAATGTAACAAAATAATTGTATAAAATACCCAAAAAAATGTGCTCTCTGTGCGCCGTGATAATTCTTCTAGTGAGATTGGATATGACCATTTCTCTCTTGTTAACCACTTAAATATGTTAGTATATTAGTACAATTATTGAAATATGTTAGTATATTAGTACAATTATTGAAATATGTTAGTATATTAGTACAATTATTGAAATATGTTAGTATATTAGTACAATTATTGAAATATGTTAGTATATTAGTACAATTATTGAAATATGTTAGTATATTAGTACAATTATTGAAATATGTGTGCAGCTACGTATGTTATTTATAGCATGTTATGGCGACTGAGAGATAAGATCAGAAATGAAGAACTGAGAGATAAGATCAGAAATGAAGAACTGAGAGAAAACAAAAACTAGGAATAATTCCCGACATAGGGTACATAAACCAAAAAAAAAAACAAATAAAATGGTTTGATCACGTGGTGATATCAAAAAGATCAAACCACGACTCAATGGCCAACCTCGAATAAGATGAATTGATGGAATATTAGAACAATTAGGCAACATAATAGCAAATGATATCTCCCCTCGACGCTGAAGGACAAATGAGGAAGGAATGAAGAAGCTTGTTGTGGCTGTGTGATGTAAACCATTACCACCTCAATTGAATGCCTGCCCGCTGAAGTAGACTACCCAAAGGTTGTGACGTTTTCAGCATTGTGGACAGGGGCGGCTGAGGGTAAGATGACGTCAGCCGTCTATAGTTAACATAAGTGAAGACGTCACAAGCTTTCGGGAAAATCCTCTCAGTCCTTCGACTTTCAATATAGATATCAATGTGTAACATCAAAAGATGGACACGTTCAGCCTATGACAACCTGCACCATCAAAGTAAACGAAAAGCGGAAAGCGCTCGATGGTAGCCAACCTTCGATGCGGATACGGCACTCGATGATGATGATGATAATTGTGTTTGAACTTAAGTTTTACACTCATCATCATCATCGCGTGCCTTCTCCGCAACGAAGGTTGGCTACCATGGATCGCCATTCTACTCTGTTTCTTGCTTTGATGGTGCAGGCTGACATAGATTGAATTGTTGTGTTTATCACATTAAGTAAGTGTTGTAGGTCTTTAGGATTTTCTGCTAGTAGAACAGTATCATCAGCATATCTTAGGTTATTGATTATCTTTCCATTAATGTTTAGGCCTGGCATCTCTGAGATGTTTTTAAAGATTTGCTCAGTGTATATAGATTGAACAAGCTTGGCGATAGGATGCATCCTTGTCTTACTCCTCTTTTTATGTCCATGGGTGTAGAGTTCTCCTTGTTATATCTTATTATTGCAGTTTAATGTGTTAAATCCTGTCTGTAAAACCATTGTGAAAGTCATTCACCTAAAATTTCAAGTTGGTGCACTTAATATCTCAGCATGTCCACTGAGAAGTGCCAGTTCAATTCTTTCTTCTTTCGGCAAATCCATATTTAATCTGTGGAGGGAAACAAAAATTATAGTTAATGAGGTTCATAAGTTTTCATGTGTCCAGACTTTAGGGACGCCCCGTAGAATAGACTTCTTCAGAAAGTGTAAGGATTCAAATTTGTAACAAATATGTGTCAGTAGACATGGAAAACAAAAGTTATTGCGCGCAAGAGGTCTCGGTGTGAATCATGAGCTATTAATATTAAAGTTAACGAGAAACAGTTTATAAAGAACATATGCTCTATTAACAAAGAGATGAAAGTTATGTCAGGAGTTAAAATCACACTTTACTCGGTCCCATTATAGATTGTTGTGAACATAAAGCAATATAATAGTGATTTAAAAAAACGCTAAATATACATACATACAAACATACATACATACATACATACATACATACATACATATATACTACATACATATATACTACATACATACATACTACATACATACATATATACATATATAATACATACATACATATATACTACATACATACATATATACATATATAATACATACATACATATATACTACATACATACATACATACATACATATATACATATATAATACATACATACATACATACATATATACATATATAATACATATATACTACATACATATATACTACATACATACTACATACATACATATATAATACATACATACATACATACATACATACATACATACATATATACATATATAATACATACATACATATATACTACATACATACATACATATATACTACATACATATATACTACATACATACATACATATATACTACATACATACATATATACTACATACATACATACATACATACATACATACATACATACACACATACATACGTACATACATTGTAAAAACAGAAGAGACGGGGTAGCAGCGTTAAGCCTGCTGTTTTATACTAAGAGAT
The DNA here is from genome assembly GCA_032433765.1 of Megaustenia siamemsis. NCBI lineage: Eukaryota > Metazoa > Mollusca > Gastropoda > Stylommatophora > Ariophantidae > Megaustenia > Megaustenia siamemsis. The sequence continues at coordinate 31,687,058 of JAVIAB010000126.1, forward strand.
AGCATTGAGAGAAAAAAAAACCGCATTGAATAAATATTGCTAGAAAAGGATTCCAAGGAACGCAGAGAGAAAAACAAATAACAGAATTGAGGAAATTGAAGTAAGAAGTTTGTCGCAATCACGAAAAACTGGATACGTGGTCATCCATGGAGTGCATATGTAACGTATATATCTTCTTCTTTCCTTCCTCATCTGCCTTTCAGCGTCGAGGAAAGATACGATTTGCGGTCTTTTGTTCTTCTGTTCGCCTCTGCTACTGTTATGTTTCCTAGTGCTTCTAATATTCGATCGATCCATCTTTTTCGTGGTCGACCCTTGGGTCTGGTGTTCTCACAACGTTTGTTGAAGGCTCGTTGTGTTGTGTTTTGATCTTTCTGCCTTGTCACGTGGTCAAACCATTTTATCTGTTGTTTCTTTATATATTCTATGGCGGGGGCTATTCATAGCTTTTTTTCTCAGTAGATGTTATTTTTTTCTTATTGTTCTTGCATCTAGGGTCCAGGATGGGCATTGGTAGCACAACGTTGGGATGAAGATTAACGTATATATAATGCTCCCTAATCTTTTTTTTTTAAAAAAGTGATTGCAGCTATTTAGCGTGACTTTCATAATTGGTATAATATTTTGAATTTTCAAACAGCTTTCACTAGCAGTGTTTTAATATATTCATTACAGACGCGACTGCTTGGAACAGAAGTCAAAACATAAATTAATTCATTTCAAAATGATGAGTAAAAGGTAGGTCTAGCTAATGTCGTATACAAATTTTCATTTAACATTCTAGACTAGATCACTGATATATATATATATATATATATTTTTTTTTTAAAAATAAGAGCAATTCCAGTAGTGACGTTTCAGCCCCTTTCTGCAAATATTTTTAGAACCGCTCCTTCTATAGGCCTGCTCATCACCACCTGTATTTTTGGGCCTACTACAGACTGCCCTATGACGTCTTATTTCTTGAGTATTTATATTATGTTTGACAAGTACCTTGCAGAGATTTATTATCACTTTCAGAGAGATGTGTATCCTTTTGTTTTTATTTGCAACAGGTTGAAGATTTGACTTGTAAGTTGGCATGTTTGGACTTTTGTCTTTTCTGCATTCAAAGTAGTAAATAGATATTATATTATAGTATGGTCTAACCTGCCTTATGGACTATTTTGTGTTATTCCATTTTCAAGTGTGGCATTTGATTTCAAGCATTTCAATTTGAATTTGCATCAAACGATAATAACATAACCATCAACTTGTCAAAGTTTTAATATTAAAATGATTTCGGTATTTGATGTGAATGAAAGAAATCAAATCAATCTGAGGCTGCAGTATAAAAGTCAAGCAATACCTCATACTGCTCGTACTATATAATAATGGTGATGATACTACACTCAACACAAACAAATGTAACAATAACAAAATGTTACAATACAAGAAGAAGACATATAAAAAAAGAATGTAAAGACACACAAAATAGTCTGTAAATATAAAAATAAAACAATAGTTTATAATACATTTAATGATAAGACCTTTCAAAATGCCAATTCGATTTATGTTACATTTTCATGATTTGGTTTGTCATAAATAAAAAACACTTGATATGACATGATTATACCTCATCAGGTCTCGTGTTCTTTGTAGCATGTTGCATTTACTACAGTTCTTCTGAAAAAAAATCCTTTGTCTCTATCCAGATCTCCCACTTCTTATGAAGTCATGTTCAAAGTCTCCTTGATATCAGCTTATTCTTGGTCCCTGATGCGTGACATCACTATAATTCATTATATGTCCTCTTATTGTCTTACACAACATCTCGTAGCACTAAAGCTAGAAGGAGAACGAAGTAAATACTATTATACAATACTAATGTGCTGCCCTTTTATTTTAATGCATTTATTAATTTGTTCATTCATGCATCTTTAATCTTCCTAATGAAGTGAAATTATTTCTTCAGCAAACGACTAATATGATCTATTTGTTAAGTATATATCATTATATAAAAAGTAAAGTAAAGAGCCCCCCTCATTCCAAGTGGCGTATAGGGAATATGGTGTTAGTGACCATAAATTTTACAGACCTTCAGCACATGATTTTTGGGGTAATGTGGTCGGTATTACGCCCGTGCCGCTTTACTTTCTCAGAAAAAAATCTGGTACCCATTTATGGCTGGGTAATCCCGGAAGTCGTCTGTTGGGATAGAACCCTACCCCTTGTCCTTTGTAGTCCAGTTCACTAACCACTGAGCTATCGCGGCTCCCATATATCATTATATATCTTATTGTATTTGTAAGATCTGTGGGGATCCAGTTGATCTGGTATCCTCTAGTGTTCAACAATTCTTTGCACTATTTTATTTGATCTTCCAATTTCCCTTGTCAGTTTCATTTAAATGTTTCTCTAGCTATATTGCTATGTTACCAGCCAGGACAAGATTGTTCAATTGAAGAAGAAAAATCTGGCCCAAAACTTTCAACACAGAAAAATAAATTTTGTTGTCCTGGCTATGTAGTGATAGAAAGAGGTGTGAAAACCTGATATGATTAACCAATAACTGGTAAAGTCAAATTAACACATGATAAAGGGAAGAATAATGTCATTCACTGTAAATGCAACACAAAGCCTCTTTTAATAGCTACAAACATAAAGTTTTGGTAATAGGCTACCTGCCAAATCTACTGCCTTCATTGCTAACTCTTTTATTTCTTGTACTTCTAAAAAATAGCACTTTGAAACATGACTCAAAAGTTGAGAAGGAGAGAAATGATGATGCAGTACTGGAAGTTGTTCCAGCAGTGGTATACAAGGTTAATGATGATGATAAAGAATCACAGGAGTGGATGCCTCTAGTCTGCTCTACACCACATGAAAACAAGTAGGTTTTTAAAATTATATTTTCTTGAAAAATATATGATCATAAACAAAGAAAATACTCAAAACCTACAAGTGGATATCAAAATTGAAGGAATAGACCTGGAGACAGTTCAGAGCTACAACTAACTTAGATATGCTATAACCAGTGATGGATGATGTAAAACTGAAATAAACAAAAGAATAGGAATGGCAAAAAGTAATTTTAATGCCATGAAAAATATACTAACTTCAAAACAAATAACACCAGGGCTAAAACTAAGAATAGCAAAATGTTATATCTTCTCAACATTCCTGTATGGTGCAGAAACATGGACATTAGACAAGAAAACAGAACAGAAAACTGAAGCCTTTGAAATTGGATATGTAGAAGAATAGGAAGAATTGAATGGAAAGAAAAGAAAACAAACGATGAAGTTTTAAAACCAAAAAAAATGAAAAGAGAACTACTAAATACATTTCAAACAAGACAAATGTGATTTTTGGGGCATGTTAAAAGACACAACAGCCTGTTAAAAGTAATCTTGGAAGGGAAAATACAAAGTAAAAGAGGCAGAGGCAGACCAAGAATAACATGGATGAGTGACATCAAAAGATGGACAAGTCAGCATATGACAACCTGCACCATCAAAACAAGAGACAGAGCGGAATTGTTCTCCAGGGTAGTCAACCTTCGATGTGGTGATCGCAGGCGATGTGTGATTGAGAGCTTGAAAAATAAATTCTAGTACTTCTTCCATTGAGCTAGGATGAAAGAGGGCGAATTTGAGTGAAAAAGTTAGTCAGGATGAAAAAATTGACTATTTTTTTAAGAGTATTATGTGAGATATAACTTGAAAGACTATACTGTGATAATCATAGCAGTTTTATTTTCAGATTGGATAAGGATCATCAACATCAGATTGATGACTGTGATTCAGGTAGTTCAACTTTGGAGCATAACAATACACCTGATCTTCAAGATGCTCTTAAACAACTTGCAGCTACTAAGGTCAGAGTTTCATTATTTTTTTGTAAAAAATAAATGCATGTATTGTATTTAAACATCATGACAGCAGATAAGATTTATAGGGAACAGCGATAGCACAGTCAGTGGAGAACAAGATGCCTCTACAGCACCAGGGCTGTATGTGGTCTGTGACTTATGGTCTGACTATGGTGACTTGTGGTCTGTGACTAGTGGTCTGTGACTTATGGTCTGACTATGGTGACTTGTGGTCTGTGCCACTACTAGTGGCAGGATCAGCTGTTACAACAGAACAATAATCAATTGAGTAGGGATCAAAGAGGGAAATCAAATTGGAGCTCAAAGATATACCAAAGATGATATGTCAGGTTAAAAGGCACATGTGTTGTGGCCATGCTCCATGTCTTAAACTAGCAACAAAGTACATCCATGCCATTTTAATGGCATGTGATAAAGACAGGTAGTCAGTAGAGTTGATAAAATTAAAATTGTGGTAACTCTCCCTTATACTAAAAAGACAGATCTTAAATTCAGTGATCATGATAAATTGGTCAACATGATATTATCTAATTTTTTTTTCAGTATGAGCTCCCCTCCTCCCCCCACACCCCAAATTGACCATGTTGAGTGGATGATTTTGTTATTGCCCTTCTGTACATCATAGAATATGATAGCCACTGACTGTATTATCAGTCTATGGCAAAGTGAAAGAAAAAGCAATATTCAGAGTCTTGCAGGATAAGAGAAAGAAAACAATAAAAGACGGGAGGGATGGTATATATTGAGGCAAGATAACTACAAATACAAAAAAAGCTGTTATAGTTTTTGAATTGTTATCCTTGACCCATTAACTATGATGTTATTTTTTTCATTCATTGATTTATAATTTATTCTTTCTTTTTATTTGAAGAAATAAACTATATGTAATGTCTTAATTTCATATTTGTTATGTTTGATATATTTTCATAATTGTTGGTTATATCATGTAATTTCATTATGCAATTTCATTTTATTTCAATTTAGGAAGCTTTGAAAATTTGCCAAGAGCAACTAATGCAAGCCAACAAGAGAATTGAAGATTTATCGTGTGAACATTCAAAGCTAATATCCACAGTGAAATTGGAAAATGACTTAGCAGAGAAGTAATTAAAAGTATTATTTAATCAGTAGTGCAACATATATGGTAATTGAAGTGTAGGGTAGGGATTAAAGATTTGATTCATCCCTTGGTGTCAAAGGTGTGGCATAACTAGACCTAGAAGGTGATGAGTGCGATGCATTGACTTTCTTGATTCCCTGAAATTTGCTGCAAAAACTATTCATTATGAGTTTCTGCTAGATCATCTGTATCAACAGTCTCACCACTTAAGAGACTGAATTAACAATATATTAAAAGCATTTTCTTGGTCTATGAAACTTTTAAACTAGAAAGACTTACTATATTACTATAATAAATATATGAGTAACAATTTTATTGTAATAGAAATTTAATAATATTATTATTAAAGAAAATAAATAACATTATTACATTTTCCTCCATTTTTAAAAATGTCAAGATGGAGAAGCCATTGGTCTCTTATGAGAGTTCAATATGACAAAATGAAGACAGCCACCGATAAAAAGTTCCAGGCATTATGCAGAGAAATGCAGTCACAAAGGACTAGAGCTCTTGAAAATGAGGTAGACGGTGTTAAACAACTTTGTTTGTTGATGCATTGTTCTGTTCAATGAAAGGGATGTTCTTTAACAAGTCCTGAATCCCCTTTTACTATTTTCCCACCCCCCACTTGCCCCCAACCCCGATAATATTTATTCCCTTAATGGTCTGTGGTCAGATCAACTTTCATTACTCTCCCACTTTTATATCCTATGTGGCCCTGGTAACACACAGCATGACATATAGCTACATAGTCTTATATTTTCTTACACATTTTCATTAGTTTTAGTTACTTTCTCTAATTTAGTTAGATTTTATTACATTTCTCTTGCGTGTCCATTTGTTTATTTTTATTTACTTTTTTTTAGGAAAGTTGCATGTGGGCCAAAATATAATTATTTTGTATTGTTCTCTTATGTAAAGTTGTCACAATAAAGCACTGCTCAACTCGTCACAAGCTTCACCACAGCATTGCAGTTATTTTCCTATTCCCACTTTTTTTAACATTAGTATTTGTATTTGTTTATATTCATAATCACCCATGGTAAAAATCTTTAACAGTTATGTGCTTAATATAAACATTTTTGGGTGTATAACAATGTCGTTCTTATCATAATAAAATTTAAATGCATTTATTTCAGTTACTTATTTTGGATCTAAAAGCAGCAGCCTCTAAAAATAAAATAGAATCAAAGATATCTGAGGCATGGAGTTGCATGAAGAAACTATCCAGAGTTATAAATCAGTAAGTCAATACTATATTCATTTGTTATTTGGACTAGTGATTTTTAATTTTTTTTTAATTAATGGGCATATAGAAGAAATAATCATCACCATCATGCAACATAAAAACATGCTGGGCAAATCTGAAATAAATGCAGAGCATCAAATACTTGGACACAATAATAGTATCATATTGAAGATGCACCCAGAAATAAAAAGCAGAATAGCTCAGGCAAAAGTAGTCCCTTGACAGCTAAAAAAATCATCAATTAAATTCCCAGAGGCCAACACAAAAAGAGAATTTCTAAAAAAAATATGTCAGAAAGAAACAATCAACATTTTTTGGGTACATCATGAGAAGAAGAAAGTTGGAATACTTAATTACATCTGGCAAATACAGGGAAAGTGAGATTGTGAATGACAAAGAGAGAAAATGCTAGATAGATTAGTGTCATGGCACTGTAAACAGTCAACAACAAAATTGATACAGTGGTCAGAGAATTGTGGACAGACATGAACACTTGCGCCAACCTGTATATGGCACAAGATGATCTATTATTAGAATATTACAATTATTATAATTCTTTTTTGGCCAGATTATATTTATCATAAAGAATACTATGAAGGCTTATATTGTGTCAGTCAATTACTATATCTTTTTCAAGTATCCATTATTTCCATGCAATTTAAATTCTGAAAGCATCCTGTGGTAACAAAAATAGTTAACATTGATTAATAATCTCAGAGAAGCTGATTAGATAATTAAATAAGATGTTGTCATGAAGAATATAAATGGTTCGTGCACTAAGTTTATTTATAATATATTTGTAGACACTAGATTAATATTATATTACTGGAGACTATAAATGAATATTTTAAAAATGTCCCATGACATCCCTTGTATGTGGAATAATGAATGATGTATTTATATGTTACAACATTCTTGTTCTTGATCCTTCCAATACTGTTAAGCGTCACGTAGAGCTCATAGTGTTTTTTTATATCCGTTTCTATTCAGGGCAAGATGTTTGATTTATCGAGTCTATGTCTGCCAATTTGCTTCTCTTATCAGTCTTATTTTCAGTGTCTCTCCAGGTCTTCCACTTATTTTTTGTATCCTGAGTTTCTCATGTAAGAGTCTGCTTTGAGATTCTTTCTTTTTTCTTCTCAACACATCTCCAACATTTGTCTTCTCTTTCTAATTGTTGATTCATCATCATCATCGTGTGCCTTCTCAAGGTTGGATACCATGGATCACCATTGTACTCTGTTTCTTGCTTTGATGGTGCAGGCTGTCATAGATTGACTTGACCATCTTTTGATATTACTCGTCCATGTTAGTCTTGGTCTGCCTTTGCCTCTTTTACCTTGTATTTTTCCTTCCAATATTACTTTTAGTAGGCTGTTGTGTCTTTTAACATGCCCAAAAAATTTCATTTGTCTTGTCTTAATTATTTCGTTCCTAGAACAGTAGTTAGAATTTCTCTCCATGGCTTTCTTTGGATTGTTACGTGATGAGGCTCCAATCTCTTTCACGGTGGTCTGCCATATTCGCCTTTCGTGTTCTGAATTGTTGATTGCATAGCCATTTCTTCTATCTCTGTGTTAGTCTTGAATTCATTACAACATTCTGAATATCTTAAAAAATGGTTGATATATTGTTTTACTTGATGGGTTTTTGATTGAAGAGATAATTGACCACATGTTGAGTGAGCAGTGACACGAAGATGATATTTTTTTCATTTTATTCTATCTGCAGATCAAATGCCTTTTCTTCATTGACTTTACTACATGAAAATTATGCAGAGTTTTATGAATACATTAATAGGTGTTCCACTACACAAATGTGTTTAGAGGTGAGTTATTACCACAAACTAACTCATGAACTATCAAATAAGAAACAAACTGGTAGATATAACTTCCTATAGGAATTAAAAATATATCTTGCTAAGCCAATGATGCTTATCATCATCATTATGTGCCATACGGGTTGGCGTAGGGGATCATGTCCCCCCACAATCTTCTATCTACAGTGCATTGTTTCAGTTCTGTTGTTGACTGTTTTCCATGCCATGACACCAAGCTATCCAGTATTTTCTCTCTTTGTCGTCTGCGATATTTTTATTTTTGCCAGTTGTAACCAAGTATTCCAACTTTTCTCTTCTCATGATGTGCCCAAAAAATGTTGATTGTTTCTTTCTGATGTTTTTAGGAGTTCCTCTTTTTGTGTTGGCCTCTTTGAGAATTTCTTCATTGGTCTTTTTAGCTGTCCAGGGAACTTTCAACATTCTTCTGAGAAATCCCATCTCTGTGGCCTCTAATCGTTTTTTCATTATATTCATAAATGATGCTTATAACATACAATATATGCAGGAACCAAGTAGACAAATTCTGTTTTGTGATGTTCATAGAATCAGTATCACTGATATCTGAAAACGGTTTAAGCGATTCTGCAAAAAACAGTAGACGAATGAATCAGAGTAGCATATTGTAAAGTATTAATATAATCTTTTCACTTTCCTCTATGGTTAGATACCTTGCATTCACAATTTCCTTCAACTATATTTGTTCAACTCAAGATGAATAATGTTGCACATTTATATATTTGATCAATGAATCAAAACCATTTAAACCACATAGGCCAGGTCAAAGTTTCTCCTTTGTCCCTATTCTTGGAGATTTTCACTACTTCTCTCTAGTCAAGGCCAATATTCTTGAGAGTTTCCTTGAATTCTCTCCAGTCAAGGCCAATGTTCTTGAGAGTTTCCGTAAATTCTCTCCAGTCAAGGCCAATGTTCTTGAGAGTTTCCGTGAATTCTCTCCAGTCAAGGCCAATGTTCTTGAGAGTTTCAGTGAATTTTCTCCAGTCAAGGCCAATGTTCTTGAGAGTTTCCGTGAATTCTCTCCAGTCAAGGCTAATGTTCTTGAGAGTTTCTGTGAATTCTCTCCAGTCAAGACCAATGTTCTTGAGAGTTTCCATGACTTCTCTCCAGTCAAGGCCAATGTTCTTGAGAGTTTCCATGAATTCTCTCCTCCATGTAATTCTGGGCCTTCCCTACTTGCTCTTTCCCTGTGGATTCCATGATATTGCTTGTCTTGCTAAGCTATCATCATGTTTTCCTAGTGTGTGGCCAATCCATCTCCATTTTTTGTTCATAGTCTGTTACTCAATTGGCCCTTGTTTAGTTTTGTATTTTTTTGGTGCTCATTTTTTAAATTGCATTTTGCATCTTTCAAATTAATTACTGATTAAGTTTACTTACTGAATTTTATTAAATCTGTAGGCCTCCATAGTTAGTAATAACAGGTTTGGCTGTGCAGTTGCAATTACCATATTTGTACAGAGGTGACTGTTAAATCTAATTCTTGAGTAAAGTTTTCTGTATCAGGAATAATATGCAGGTTAAGAGATTAAGAAAATTGATTATTGAGAAGAGTATATTGTTGTAACTGAACAATTTGAGGAAGAAGAGATAAGAGAAACAAATGTTATCAAAGTGTCTAAAGAATGGTTATGAAGTCATCAACAAAATTGATAAACAACTGAAAATGATCTGCACTAGAACAATAAGTAAAGTAAAGAGCCCCATCACGTCAAGTGGCGTAGAGGGAATATGGTGTTAGTGACCATAAATTTTACAGACCTTCAGCACATGATTTTTGGGGTAAAGTGGTCGGTATTACACCCGTGCCGCTTTACTTTCGCAGAAAAAAATCCGGTATCCATTTAAGGCTGGGTGAACCCAGAAGCCGTTGGTTGGGATAGAACCCTACCTCTTGTCCTTTGTAGTCCAGTTCACTAACCACTGAGCTATCATGGCTCCCACACTAGAACAATGGAAGACCTAAAAAAATATTAAAATTTGCTTAACAATAGTCTTTAGACTGGTTTTACTTCAGTCAGGACATTTCCATATCTTCTCCGCACTCATTTCAGCAACCATCAAAGTGTTCATCTGATTGGTCATGTCCTGCATTGATTGAGCATTTTACATTCTTTTTCTATGGGGATACTTTTCCTGCTTTTGACTTCCTTGGTGCTGTACTCCACCAACACTTTGCTATGTGTTTTTTTTTACATGTGGATTATCCTCCACTTGGTTGCTACCTTCCTGTGATAGGTGGTTTCCTAAAGTTCTCAAAAACATCATTTATGTCAATTTTTAACTTGACAAGGAGGAACATAATAGCATACAGGGTAAAACAATCACTCTTTGTTTCTTGCATGAAGAATACCCACAGGATCTTTGGGGTTTTGTATACACAGATAGATCAGCATAAAGTGTGTTAAAGAAAGAGGGAACAGGAGCATACATAGAATATCCAAGATGCAACACTCAGCCTGTCAGATCATCAGACAGATGTCAGCACAATTATCAAACAAGGAAATGAAATCAAAAGAGTCAAAATAACCACCCTACAAAATTATCGTTATCTAAATGTTGTGCAACCAATGCCAAACACTAGATCCAAGAATAATAAGAAAAATAACATGTACCAAAATGAAATGTGTTCAAAGAATGACAAGAAACAGACTGAGAGATAAGATCATAAGTGTAGAACTGAGGAAAATAGCAAAGAACAATTCGAACTATTCAATACATAAAGAAACAACAGATATAATTATTTGGCTACCTTATAAGACAGGTCGAAATATGACACAGAATACTTTAAATAGACACTACGAAAACACTAGGCCCAAGGGTTTGACCATGAAAAATATTGATTAGTGGAATATTAGAAACATAACAGCAAGAGAGGCCAATAAAAGAGCAAAAGATTGAAAATTATAAATTTCCTTGACGCCGAAAAACAAATGAGGAAGGAAATTTAAAGAAGAACTGTATTAATGGAAAGTTATTAAGAAGTTATGGACTGGTGCATGATGTTAATAGTTTATGAAATTTATTGATTAGAAAAAATATTGAGAAATATCTGAATATAAAATATGTATTTGAAAATTATAATATCCATCTATATATCTATCTATTGTCCTTTCGAGCCGAAGACGGCATATAGGGCAAAACCACAATCTCAAAAAAACAGAAACCTTGCATGCCAAAATGGCACATATTGCAGAGATCACTGCTCTAAAATCTATGGCTCTGTTTCCATAACAATACTTTTTTACAATGACAACTTGTCAAGCCATCAATCAACCTCCTTAGTCGCCTCTTACGACATGCCTGGAAGGTCCCAGAGTTACTATTCTTTACTTTCCTCATAATGAGGCCCCGGTAACACACGGGAAATAATATCCATGACATGAATTTATTGTATTCTTTCAGGCAAAATATCAGAGAATTAAGTACTGCATTAAAAATAGTTGCAGGTATAATATGTCAGAAATTGACATCAGCCTACCTCCATTGCCCCAACTTTGTAGACAGGTAAATACATTATATTTAATATTTACTTGGTGAATGTTTGTGCAGTTTATAGTTAGCAAACATTATTTATTCTTCCATATCACTTCCAATAATTTCAATTCAATAGCTTAATGCAGTATGTAGTTATGTATGATAGTCAATCCATCTACTGTATCATATCTCCAGCATTGCTTCTCTGCCCTTTGACTTCTTTGTGATTTCTCTCTGCGGCAACCACCCAAGGTTTCAGCAGTGAGACTTGGCTTGAAGCATTAATTACTCATCAATTGAAAAAAATATGAGTACCTCCGAAGATGGAGTTGTACATCGCCTGTATGTCGAGGGTCTCCTGTGCACACGGCTGCCAGGAAAAAGAGGATTAACATGCAAAGGTCAGTTCCTAGACTCTAGGGACTTTGCCAGAGGTGAAAACTGGTGAACAAACAAACAAAATATTACCAGTGCTATCAAACATCACACAGGATCCACAGTGTTTCTTATCATAAGCCACTATTCTTGGCATTCTAACCTAAAACGGTTAAATTTTCTGTTTTGACAGAACAAGTGTTCCATATACACATTTGTAGATATTTATTTCTTGTTTGTAGACATCCTGAGTCTGAATGTTACTTTCCAGTGATTTAAACTTTGAACACATTCATCACGATACTCAGTGCCACAAAAGGACTATATCTTTTCCTTGTTATTATTTACTTTTCTTTGAAATGATAGTTGCTGAGGCTGCAACCTTTTCCTCATGTCTCTTGTGTACTGCACATATTGTTGCTTTCACTTTTTGAGCTATTTATCTTTTAGGATTTCTTTGTCTCATTGACAATACAATTTTATTTCATTAAAATTAAATATATAATTTTAAGAATAATAACATATATAAAAATCATATTCGAGAACAAATTCTCATGATGACATTCACATAATTTATTTTAACCCAAATATAGAAATTATTTTAAATATTAAAGTGGCAATATTTGTTGATAAATTTATGCAAAAGCAGTTTTCTTTTACTTATACTGTACAATACTTACATAAATGTTTAAAGAACACCAGACCCAAGGGCTGACCATGAAAACGATGAATTGACGTAATATTATAAATACTAGGAATCATAACAGCAGCAAAGGTAAACAGAAGAGCTTAAGACCACAAATTATATCTCCCCTCAAAGCTGAAAGGCAAATGAGAAAGGAAAGAAGAAGTACAATACTTATATATACCACCAATCATTTAATTAGTCAATATCTGCCAGCTTTAACATTATTGTTCCTCTTAAGTGTATTGCTAAAAGTGTTAAAAAAGAATTTGTTATTAATTACAAAATTTCAGCTTAGTTACATTAGAGACTAGAAACTATAGTTAGCATTGCTTTCTTTGATTTTATTCAGGTTTCCCAAATGAGTGAAAATGGATCTGAGTTCAACAATAGATGTGTATTACCTCCCTACACTGAATCATTACCTCCCTACGCTGCATATGAAGCACCACCTCCCTACAGCAGATATGAAACTCCTCCATATAATCAAGTTTCTCAAACTGAAGTACCTCCATACAGGGAAGCCACTCTAATTGATGAACTTCAAGCACAATCAGAAAGTCAGAATCAGGCACAAGTCAGCAATTGAAATTCACTGAAATACGAGTACAGTTATTCTTCCCTTGCTGATTTATCTTTCAGTGTTGAGCGGGTATATTATTTGTGATTTTTTGTGTGTTATTGCTATTATCTTCTGCTATTTTGTTTCATAGTGTTTATAATATTTTATCTGTCCATCTTTTTATAATGGTTGGCTCTTTGTATCACTTTCAGTTCTTCCTTGTTTTATTATGTGACCAAACCATGATTTATGTTTTATTATGTGACCAAACCATAATTTCTGTTTTATTATGTGACCAAACCATGATTTGTGTCTTATTATGTGACCAAACCGTGATTTATGTTTTATTATGTGACCAAACCATGATTTCTGTCTTATTATGTGACCAAACCATGATTTCTGTTTTATTATGTGACCAAACCATGATTTGTGTTTTATTATGTGACCAAACCATGATTTCTGTCTTATTATGTGACCAAACCATGATTTCTGTTTTATTATGTGACCAAACCATGATTTGTGTTTTAATATGTGACCAAACCATGATTTGTGTTTTAATATGTGACCAAAACATGATTTGTGTTTTAATATGTGACCAAATCATTATTTCTGTCTTATTATGTGACTAAACCATGATTTGTGTTTTAATATGTGACCAAACCATGATTTGTGTTTTAATATGTGACCAAACCATGATTTGTGTTTTAATATGTGACCAAATCATTATTTCTGTCTTATTATGTGACTAAACCATGATTTCTGTTTTATTATGTGACCAAACCATAATTTGTGTTTTAATATGTGACCAAATCATGATTTCTGCCTTATTGAGTTATTTGTGGGTCATCATCATTGCACTCCAAACATGTCTCAGATCCCCTCCTCAGCAATTCCCTCAGTGTCCAGCGACTGACGACTCCAGTTCTATGTTGGTTGATAAGTCTTCTTACACGGCCACAAAGTTTCTCATTTCTGGCTGTGCCCATCTTAACTCCCGTTTCCATCATCCGAAGAAGTGACATGGATCTGTGTTTGTCGAAGTCCTGTGCTCTTCCAACATCTCAGAGGGCATTGATGATGTCCACCCGATCCATTGGTTGCCCATCCTCAACGACAGCGCAGCTAGCCAACCTGTCTGCTCTTTCATTTCCCCGTACTCCCGCACGTCCAGGGACATAGACAAAGGTGACCTTATGTATTTTCTATATACCTAAGGATATACCTTACGTATGTTCTGTCTTATTATGTGACCAAACCATGATTTCTGTTCTATTAAGTGACTAAACCATGATTTATGTTTTATTATATGACCAAATCATGTTAATAATGAATCAAAACAAGAACATGTGTTGAGCTTTATAAGAAGTTATTGGAAATACATCATCCTCTGCTGAGAGTGAATGAAGAAAAACAGGCATTCATGTGGAAATGATCTGGTAAAAGAAAACAATGTAGACCAAGAGAATAGCTAGGCAGAACAATTAATAGGGAAGGCTCAACCTTGGAACTAAGAAACAACCAAGAACTAGCATCAGATCATCAATCATGGAGAACTCTGACTTCCGCTCTATGTGCCATCTTCAGCCTGAGAGGAAAATAAATGATTAAAACCATGTTATCTGTTATTTTTGTTTCTTGGAAGTATTCAGTGAGCAATATTTCTATTCCCACCTCTAGTTCTTCACTTTTAATCTTATTTCTTACGCTGTTTTCTTTCCTAACATTATTTAATTTTGATGGTGATTATTGTTCTTGAGTCTGGAATCCAGTTCTGGAAATGAACACAATTTACAGGCTCCTTTCTTCATCTGGCACTTTTTACCCTAACCCATTAGACCTTCATAATGTTTCTTTGAGAAGTGAATATATAATTTACTTGCAAAGACCATCTTCAAATTTGCTGTTGGTTCATCCTGTGGTTGTACATTTTGTCTAAACCAAAATTGAAAGAGAATGATCTAAGCCATTCGGTGGTCTTATTACATACATTTGTGACTTCAATTCAGTGCGGAAATGCATTATGTCTTTTGACATATGCTGTATCTGCTATGATGAGGACTGCAACTGCCTTTCTTTGTTTGGATATTCGATGAGTTGTTAATTTGGAAGATTCCACTGGTATGGACGGTTGAGCGGTTATGGATTTTCATTCGTTTGCAGTGATACTGGGGCCTTCAAATAACCATAACAATAACCATAACCATGCATTTATGGTATTTTGTCACTAGAATTTTAGCTTATTGTGTAAATGTCTCATTATTTTGAAAAATAATTACAATTTTGTGTCTCATTTATAAGAAAGACGTAATTGTATTGATCTTTCATGTAAAATCATTATTAGTGTGAACATGTTATTGCGTTGTCAAATTTTCTTATCTGAAGATATAAAAATGTGAATTTGTTTTTTCATTAAAATGTATGCCTGCAATCTAACAGTTCCATGTTATTATTTTTAAGATGCTATCGTTCGTTTATCTCTGATAAAGTAACAGTAATCACAATTAAGTAGGATGTTGAGATTAATAATCCCATCCTGTAACAAGTTCAGTTATAAAGAACTTTTGGAAACTGGTATTTTTTAAAAATAGTTATCTTCCTTGCTACGCTGAAGGTAAGGTGTTGGAGAACAACATTTGACCCAAATGTTAAGGATTCCATGTCTCCTGTGCTACCAGCAAACACATTTCCTGACTTTATGAGACCCAGCACAAGGTGCTGCTCCACAGTGAACCTCTATGAAGGGATGCCCATCAATTGAAGCACTTTTTAATATTCATCATTATGATCTTTAGTCACTTTGACTAAGCAGCGGCTAAATTTGTCAAAATTCTCGCTAACACCTGCCTCTCATCTTTCTCCAGTTTTTGTGTGTGTGCTTCAACTCTATTTTCTTTACGTTTTGCCAACTTTCCTGATTTCATTTCTGGAGAAAATCCACATCGAAATCAACAAAACAGAAATCACGAAATGTCGCCAAAAATAAACAGAACATCAACATAACTATAGAAGGCAGGTAACTAAAACGAGTAGAAGAATTCAAATACCTAGGAAGTTTAGTGACAAACGATAATTCTCAAACAGCAGAGATAGAATCAAGATGCAGCAAAGCTTGTCAAATCATTGGACAGTTATCACCACTATTGTCCAACAAGGAAATAACTCTCGAGGCAAAACAAGCACTATACAATACAATCTTCATCCCAACGTTGTGCTACCAATGCCAGACCTGGACCCTAGATGCAAAAACAATAAGAAAAATAACATCTACAGAGATGAAATGTGTTAGACGAATGAGAGGAAACAATCTGAGAGATAAGATCAGAAATGTAGAACTGAGAACAAAAAAAAACTAGGAATAGCCCCGCCATAGAATATATAAGGAAACAACAGATAAAATGGTTTGGCCATGTGACAAGGCAGAAAGATCAAAACACAACACAACGAGCATTCAACAAACGTTGTGAGAACACCAGACCAAAGAGTCCACCACGAAAAAGATGGATTGATGGAATATTAGAAGCATTAGAAAACATAACAGCAGCAGAAGCGAACAGATGAACAAACGACCGCAAATTGTATCTCCCCTGGATGCTAAAAGGCAGATGGGAAGGAAAGAAGAAGAAGAAGAAGTATTTCTGCAGATTTCCCATCAAACACATAGACCGACTTGATGTCATTCTGATTGTGCAATAAAGCATCCCCATCACGTGAGCTGAGACTGCTATGATGGTGACTGCAGTTGCCTTTCTTTGATTAGGAGATGCGATATTAATTCGGATGATTCCACTGGCGCGGGCGGTTGAGCAATTATGGATATTAATTCGTATGCAGTGATACCGGGCCTTCCGTAACCATAACTATTACCATCCCCATCAAATGACTTGCTTTTTCCCCTTCCTCTGTGAACCATCTTGTCGAACCACTATAGGAACTGATAAATGCTTACAGAGGATTCGATGGCTACTTTTCTGCCAAAAAAAGTTCTTTATTTCATTTTCGTTCGTGGATGTTGCAGCGAAGTCACAAAGAATTTTAGCCATCATCATCATCAGGTCACATGTCCTTACAGAACGTTGCATTTATCACAACCGGTCTGGAAGAATCTTTATCTCTAGTCAGACATCCCATTCTTATGTTGTCGTGTTAAAAGTCTTCTTTATGTCTTAAAACCACCTTCTTCTTGGTCTGCCCCTGAGGCGTCGCCCAAGAACCATGTCTTCGATTATTTTTCTATCCTACTGGATGTGTCTTTTGACGTGGTAATAGTTTTTTTTTTCTTTTGAATTTCCTCTCTAGAATGGTGTTTATAAGCTAGCTCTTTTTTATGTTTAAATCTTATAAAATGTCTTCATGGCTCTTTTTCAGTACCAAGCTATCTTAAGAATTTTTGTGTAACATTTTGTTCTTAACGAATCGATTTTCTTCCCTTCTGTTTGAGAGATTGTCCATCATTCACAACCGTCCGTTGCTTTTGGGAAGATATATGTTCTTAGTAATTTTAATTGTACTGCTTTGCTGTTATTGTAGCACATATTCTTCATGGCATTTAGTTTTTGTGTTGCTATTCTTAATCTTCTTTTAATCATCCCCCCGCAGCTGCGTCTGCTATGCAGGTCGTGGCGAAGGCTAACATGTTTTTTAAAGTGTCGTTTATGGTAACGCTGACCCCTTTTTCGTACAGTTTCAAGATTGCTTTATTCACCTCCTTTGCGTAATGGAATCTCATTTTTGCCGCTTTTACACCCGCGCTCGACTCCTTCTCCTCTTTTATGATCAACGCATTCAACGTGCCGATGAAAGCATCGGGTATCTTGTATAACCCCAAAGCCAGGGTCACGTTGAAGTGAGATCTTACGCCGCAAATTTCATTGTTAGGGTGAGGTTCTTAACGAATCCAGACATCACTCTCTATTACAATGAAAAAAATAAGCGGAAACTGTATCTCCACCAGCGCGATCTCATACTGCGTCGAAATGTCAATGATCTGAGGGAGTTTAACGAAAAAGTGACCGGGGTTATTATCCTTCAAAAGTTCCATCGATGTATTGCTGGGTAGGGTGACATAAAATCTCATCTTACTTGTTTCACCGTCGCCTCTCCAAGTTTGGATTCGGTAGCATGTAACCCAAACAGCTGCTCAGTAGGGCTATCCACAGTTTTTCGTCCTTTGCGTCTGGCCTTTCGGTGGTCAGATTGAACAGCGAGACCGCGACAACGGTATATATAACTACCACTTGACAAATAAAGACAAGCTCTAAGAGGGGGGATAATTTCCCAAACACCGACCACAACATGGGTCGCTCTCTCCTCACTCTCGAGTTTACGGCTCACAAAACATGCTCTCCAAAGGTTTCTCTTCTTCTTCTCTCATCTCTAGTTTTTGTATCTGACAATGTCCTTGGTCGGTATCCAACTTTTAAATGAGGAATCGTGCCCAAACCACTTGACTAAACTCTCTTTTCGGCCAAATGATGTGCGACGCTCGGTTGCGATACTCTAGATTCTGTACTCGTGTTTGTCTCCAACTTTTTGAATTTCTGGTGTGTAGAATGATCCCTCTATCGCGTCGCCCTTATCGTCTTTCAACACAAATATAATGGGGTTTGTTTCATTTACTCGACTGATGGAAAACAGTTCCTCCGTCCAAGCCGGGGCATAACCCTTTTTAAAATTGGCTCTGCCCAGGACCAGTCTAACTCGATCACCGACCTATACAGGGGTCTTTCAAATTTAAAGCTGCGTTTGTTACTATACAACGTGTTCCATACCTGTTCTTGATTGTCTGTGCTGACGTCGACTGGTGCCATTTTTATACTTCTGTGATACGAATGGTTGTAACTTCGAAGTAGGGCGGGTAGGACTCGGACATAAGTCAGTTGATTGGATTTCGTGAAATATCGCCGCATTCGTTGTTTCAGTCCTATTAAAGCGTTCCACCACGGCGGCCTTAATATCTTCGTTCTGTGTAGTGAAAAGAAGTGAACGTTGTTCTCAGCGAGGAATTTCTTACATGTTCTGTTCAGAAACTCTGACCCTTTATCCGTTTGAAAACTCACGGGTTTCGCATCAAGAAATATCTTACCGACGGCTTCCACTAAGGATTTCCCCGTTTTAGTTCGTATCGGTACAGACCACGCGAATTTACTGAAAACGTCCACGCAAGAAACCAAATAGGAATACCCGTCGTTGTGTTTTTCAAATGTCTCAAATCAATTAGGTCTGCCTGATATTGCTGTTGGGGTCCGCTCGTTATAATGGGACGCCTTTCAAATCTGCGACGAATTAGTTTATGCAGGGTATAGGCATTCTGATGACTCAACCATCGATTGATCTCTTTAAGTCCTAGTTTGGTGTTACGTTGCAGGGCCGTTGCACAACTATACGCCCCTAGACGACTAGGGTCAAAGTAATGACGCCTTAATATTGTCTCCACCGTTCCCATTTTGGTGTTGGGATTCCGCTCTTTCTTTTTTTAGGTCTCAGTTTATACGTGGTTACCTGCGGAGTGTTTTTATTATCTATCTTTGGGGTTACCGCTGCTGGTGTCTTGGTCTGCTCTGGTGGTACCTAAATTGATGGTGATGGCGAAGGTGTTTTTTTCTTTTGGTGTATTGTATTGAATGAGATCGACCGAGCCCAATGACCGTCGTTTATACTGCTCCAATCTAGTTAAATACTGATGCAGAGCACGTTGGTACACTCTGGCCCTATCAACGAGTGCTAAATCATCGCAACACATACATACAAAATTATTTCACACATCATCGGCTAGGTCAGCTGGGGATTTCCCACACATTAGCCCTTGGCTCAGTCTGAGAGGTCACTTCCGGGGTGGGGTCATCACTGAACATGTCTCAACACACTTAATAACGTATTGCATTAGTTACTATAAATAGACGGTTCTCGACCCGATTACAGTGAAGTATAAAGCTCATTCAATCAGTGTATATGCACACACACACAGATAACCAGCGTCTGTTATCGAGTGGTTTGTGTTTGTTTTCTTTAAATATGGAGTCGTGTAGCGTGAATATGCCAACTTCGTTTGATATTTGTGATCAGCGCATTTTCATGTCACGTGGTAATGAGAATATAATTCCATTGTCAAAGGATGGCGTTAAGGCAGTGTTTGTGTTTTTTGTAACAGACCATAAACATAAGGACATATAAAGGTGAGAGTTTTTTGAAGTTTCCTACCAGAACTGGGATAACACTCTCGAGAGAGGAATTTATCATGCTATTTGAGATGCGAGATGAAATTTTATCCGCTTATGCTAACCTCAACTACACGCCACCTCTTGTTAACCAGAACCTCAACTACACATCACCTCTTGTTAAGCAGAACCTCAACTACACACCACCTCTTGTTAACGAGAACCCCACTCTTGTTAACCAAATGAAAGATCCTGCTGTCAGCATGGATGCCTTGGTTGATTCAACAGAGTCACCAATTATCTATTCCATCTTTGATCAAGGTTTTGTAAAAATGGAGGGGGGTTGTGTTTTGAACGCTAATCAACCTTCCTATGCACCTGTGTTTGATAGACATTCAACACAAACAGACAGTACCACCAAAACAGGAGGGAGGAAGCCTAGACGGCTAAAATTAATACATTCATCAACCGGACAGTAATATATTTTCAAATATCTGTTCTCTGCTGTATTAATAAAAAAACCTGTGAAATTAAATGTAGGAAGTATTTGTTTTTTTTATTTAATTTAACTTGAATGTGAGAGAGAGAGAGAGAGAGAGAGAGAGAGAGAGAGAGAGAGAGAGAGAGAGATAGTACACGTGGGTGGTCATGGTGATGATGATGAGACGAACAATCAAAAGGGAAAACACTCCATTTTCTCCGTTTTTAGAATCATCACAACCAACACGTTATTTAAATTTCCACACCTGGTCCTATGGTCACCCGATATCAGCACACTGGTACCTTAAGGGATAATACTCATCCACACTTACACCCGAGATAACCTCTGAATCGGGTACTCCTTTCCTCAAAATATAGACACATGACAAGAAAGTATTTTATCTAATTATTTATTCAATTACGTGTTACAGCGAAGGACTAACACTAAAACCGAGCAGCCGAGCCAGCGCGGATCACCGGGTCACGGCTGGAACCAGCCGAACAAAAAAGCACCATTCCAGCCGAACACCGAATAAAAAATGTGCGGCCATATTATAAAATGTTCAGACACTTGTTATATAGGCCATATATATAAAATGTGGCCTAACTTTTGGCGCACGTAAACAGGGATTCCTTACTACTGACATGGAGTGATCTTAAAAGAATGGCAAAAACAGAGCGGCTTGGAAAGTGATTGTTCAATACCTATGCTCCACAGGGAGCTGAAAGGTAGAAGAAGAAGTAGGGCCGATCCCGGAAATAAAGGTTGATGGAATATTAGAAACACTAGGAAACATAACAGCAGCAGAGGCAAACAAAAGAGCAAAAGATTGCAAAACTTTTCTCCGCTCGACGGTGTAAAGCGAATGAGGAAGGAAAGAAGAATTGATTTATAGTATGCTTGTAATACCTGATGAAGGCTTTTGCCGAAACATTGCAGTTTATATTTTCCTTGGTTTAGCGACTTTATACCATGTTATGTTTACACACACGTATATATATATATATATATATATATATATATATATATATATATATATATATATATAATGGAAAACCCTGTGGATAAGTGGGCTTGGCTTGTTCATTATGTGGCCGTGTGTATTTGTCAAACATTGGTGGAATTAGCCAGGAGAGAAGCTGTTCGACAAAAACAAAACCTCAAAAAATACACAATAGCCTCCATTACTCCACTAGACCGTCTGACAAGACGAAAAGTGTAACTATCATACTGTTACATACTCCCGTTATTTACATTTTTGTTTTGGAAGGAGACTAAAGGGCAGACCGGTGCTGAGATATAAAGACGTTTGCAAGGCTTCCTTGAGGGAATTTTCTATAAGTGAAAGGAACTGGGAAAATGTGGCTGCGGGATCGTAGCACATAGAGAGCAAACATAAAAATTGGCACAACAATTTTCGAGACAGTGCTGATATCAAATTCAGAAGGCAAAAGGCGCAAGAGAAAGGAGACAAGACCGGGTACCGCGGGTGCACCTTGCTCGTTATGTGGATGGATCTGTCTGTCCAGGATTGGCAAATTCAGTCACGAGGAAAGAATGTTAGTAAAGCAGCACTCAGTATGAGACACTAATGCTTTACCAAACTACTGACTTATCATGATTGCTTGCAACCAACCGTCTGTCAAGACTCCAAAGGCCGTACATACATATCTCTCTCTCTCTTTCTCACTCTCTCTCTCTCTGCGATCACGTCTCAATCAGAGTAGGATTCCAGACTATCTTATTAAGTCAGCTGTCTGTTTAAGCGATTCAATTGTCCCATATAGTTTCTCTTCCAGGGAGGTGGGCGTGGCCCACATTGCTCTTCTCAGGTCTGTGTACTGGGGGCAATCCTGTAGAACATGTTTTGTTGTCATATTGTCCAGTGGCATTGGCTGGTTGTACCTATTTTGAATTTGGTGAACATGTATTTTTCATTATATTGTGGCCAGTGCGTAGACGAAGTAAGATGACTTGATCCCTCCTTGATAGTTGGTGGTATCCGTCACTCTCGTTATGCCTCGGGTGTTCTCGTTTCCATTTTTCATGATACTGACCTTTGATGATGGATTTGGCTTCATCATATCTGACCGGATGGTTCTCTTGTGGTAATCTCCCACCCTCTTTAGCTAATTTGTCTGCGTGTATATATATATATGTATATATATATATATATATATATATATATATATATATATATATATATACACACACACACACCATGATGTGCTTATTTTGTACAGTCATGGAAGGGAAATGAGTGTGCTATGTACTACTTTTTGAGTTGGGATGGCCTGCAAGTCATAGGTTGGTTGTAACACACGCCTCTATTGTTTGTGTTGTATTTATGACACAGATGATATTTTATTCTATTTACTTTGATTAAAAAAAAAAAATTATACTTGCTTGTTACGTTATTCATTGTCTCAACAAATGATCGTATTTTTCGTATTCATTCACATATATGTATATTTGAGATATATATACAGGGTGTTTTTCGTCCATACAAATTAACTGAAGTGTCTCAACTCCAGAAAGAGATTATGAATCCCGTTTAAACTACTGCATGTGGTTTCAGAATTTTATTTATGAACATGGCGCTGCCATCCTTGACGTCACTTTTTTCACTGATAAGGCCTGGTTTCATTTATCCGGTTATGTGAACAGTCAGAACAATCGGCTGTGGAGCAGTGAAAACCCCCATGAATTTCATCAAGTGCCGCTTTACGATCAAAAAGTCGGAGTGTGGTGCGCTATAAGTCGTATGCGGATAATAGGACCTATATTTTTTAATGAAACAATAAATGCAGAACGTTACCGTACTTTAATTCTGGAACCGTTCGTAGCACACCTTACAGAACGGGAAATTATGGAATCCTGGTTTCAGCAGGATGGGGCAACAGCACACACAGCCACAACAACACTCAATTATTTAGAAAGCATATTTGCAAATCGCATTATTTCACGTGGAATCTGGCCTGCTCGTTCACCAGATCTAACACCCCCAGATTATTATCTGTGGGGGGCACTGAAGGGGAAAGTTTATGAAAATAATCCGCAGACAATTAATGACCTAAAGACTGAAATAGTAGACAAGATTAAACAAATATCACCAGACATTATTCTGAAGGTTTTCGCAAATATGGAAAGACGAATCACGACATGTCTTGAGGTCCGTGGCGGACATTTTCAACATATGCTTTAGGCACAACTTTATTGTGTTAATACCAACATTACCCATTATAAGCTCGCCGATAGCAGTCAAGTATATTTGAATAATACCATTTATTTTACAATTTGTGTGACGCATTAGTTAACCGCATTTCTGGTGACGTTTTTTCTTCCGAGAGTAGAAATTCACTGCGACTTTAAAAACACCCTGTATATATATATATCTTAGACAACTGCAGGAAAAATGTCGGGAACAAAATATGCCGCTCTATATTGCCTTTGTGGATCTCACAAAGGCATTCGACACAGTAAACAGAGATGGTCTCTACAAGGTGTTAGAAGGCATAGGCTGCCCTCCTAAATTACTTAGACTGATAATTTCCTTCCATGAAGACATGAATGACAAAGTCCATTTTGATGGGAGTCCATCAGAGAATTTCAAAGTCAACAAAGGAGTGAAACAGGGATGTGTCCTCGCCCCCACCCTTTTTGGTATATTTTTTGCAGCCCTCCTAAATTACACCTTCGAAAACAGCTCAGGAGACATTTACATTCGCACTAGACCAGATGGCTCACTGTTCAACCTAGCACGACTAAGAGCAAAAACCAAAACAAATGTTGCCCTACTTAAAGAATTTTTATTTGCTGACGATGCAGCCCTAGTCGCTCATAGTGAGGCCACCCTACAGTCGCTGATCAACAACCTGGATAAAGCATGCGACCTTTTTTCACTGTCAATTAATGTTCAGAAGACAGTAATACTAAATCAAGGTGACTTCAAACCTCTATCTATTACTCTAAGAGACTGCCCACTAGAATCAGTACAGAAATTTACATATCTTGGATCCACAGTTACGCAAACCATCTCTCTTGATGAAGAAATAAACTGTCGAATTGGTAAGGCAGCTACGACCTTCGGCAAACTCACAGAAAGGGCATGGAACAACACGAAACTAACTCGAAAGACTAAACTCCTAATATATCAAACTTGTGTGCTTAGCACACTACTATATGGATCCGAAACCTGGACAACATACTCAAATCAGGAAAAAAGACTAAATGTCTTCCACATGCGATGTCTCCGCAAAATAATGCACATCAAATGGCAAGACAAAATAACCAACTTAACTGTCCTGCAACGTGCTAAGACCCTAACAATCATGTCGATGCTCAGAAGTCGAAGGCTAAGATGGCTGGGGCATGTCCAACGGATGGAACAAAAACGCATTCCTAGGCAAATACTATATGGTGAGCTAAAACACGGAAAACGACAAATCGGCAGACCTAAACTACGGTATAGAGATATCTGCAAATCATCTCTGAAAGACTTCTCCATCTGTGAAAACGACTGGCAACATCTGGCAAGTGATCGCACATCATGGAGAGCATGTATAAGGAACGGTATAACAACATTTGAGACTGTGCTAAGACAGGACTTAGAAGAGAAGAGACTCATGAAAAAGGATGGTAAACCCTGTGGATCAGCGAGCCTGACCTGTTCATTATGTGACCGCGTGTGTTTGTCAAACATTGGTAGAATTAGCCACGAGAGAAGCTGTTCGGCAAAAACAATACCTCAAAAATACGCAATAGCCTCCACTAGACCGTCTGACAAGACGAAAAGGGCCATATATATATATATGATAAGTTAGATAGAAAGGAGTATAATTATATAAACTTTTTATATATTTTTTTCTATATTATATATACTACTATATCTATATTAATTGCATGTTAGACGATACATTAGTTATATATTATATATATATATAGCGAGAGAGATGGATATATAGAAAGAATAGAAGGAGAGACCGAAGAAAGGAACGAAAAGATTGGAAAAGAGAGAGAGAACACAATCCAGGGTAACACGTGGCCTGTGGACCGTCATCTCTTTGCACCAGGTAGCGACATCCACTAATCTCATCTCTATAGCAACTGTACTGACCAGTCACGTGGAGTGAGGTTTGGCTCACAGGACAATATTGTACTTTACAAAAGAACCGATTGGTTCACCCCCGCTTGTTTTTCTTGTAAAAAAAACACGACGCATTTCAAATCTGAGCATTCCCTTACTATATAAGCAGGTACTTTCACAGTAATTTCGCGGTTAGTGAAGACATTTTTATGTGCTGATTTATTCTGCTGCGGAGTGCGGACAAACAAACTGTCCACTGTCCACGTTAAACACGTTTTTGGAGGAGTCTGCCGGTTTAGTTCCCCCCTGGGGCAAGTATTTTTGTACAGGTAATGTTTTTATTGATATAACTCTTTTAATTATTAAATTCACAATCATATTGTTATTGTTACATACACCCGTTATTTACATTATTTTTGTTTGTGCCGACCATACATTTACACAAAATTACATTCATACGTTTTTGTTTGAAATGTTTATGTTTATATAATCGTTATTGTTATTTAATAAAACAAAACACAACATAATTTGTAGTAATTAATTTTACTAATACTTTTTTGAAATAACTAGAAAAAACGGATAGAGATTAAAACCATATGGAAGCCCACAAACATTTTTGTTAGTTAGCCTAGTATATGACTATATGTTTAAATACTTTTTGGTAACTAATTGAAACATTTTAATATATTAGTAGTAAACGAACTAATAACCTCAACTTTCATTGCCAAAAAAAGAATGGTACAGTTGAGTGCAGTAATTTTAGAACAATAAGCGTAATGAGCCATGTAACAAAAATCTTGCTAAAAGTTATACAAGGAAGGAATCAGAATAAAAATCAATACTGAATTAGAAGAGCAGCAATATGGATTTAGAAAAAAAACCAGAAGACTACATATTCTGCATGAGGACATTAATTGAAAAGTACACAGAAGTAAACAAAGCATGACTGCTTCAAGTTCATAAACTACAGTGTAGTCACTACACTAAAGCTTTTGATAGAATACACAATAAACAACTTATAGACTGCCTAAAAGATATACATCTAGATACCACTGATGATATACGACTAATATGTAAATATATACTGGGAGCAAATAGCAATAATAAAAAAAATATAACAAAGAGAACTACACCCATTGATATAAAAGAGGAGTAAGACAAGGATGCATCCTATCACCAAGCTTGTTGTTCAATCTATACACTGAGCAAATCTTTAAAAACATCACAGAGAAGCCAGGTCTAAACATTAATAGAAAGATAATCGTTAACCTAAGATATGCTTATGATACTGTATTACTAGCAGAAAATCCTAAAGATCTACAATTACTTAATGAAATAAACATGATAAGCAAAAAATATTGATTAGATATGAATATCAAAAAGACTAAAACTATAATCATAAACAAAGATAATACTCAAAACCTACAAGTGGATGTCAAAGTTGAAGGAATAGACCTGGAGACAGTTCAAGAGCTACAACTACCTTGGACATACTATAACCAACCAGTGATGAAAAATGTAAAAGTGAAATAAACAAAAGAATCTATCTACTGTCCTTTCGAGCCGAAGACGGCACATCGGACAGAACCACAATCTCAAAAACAGAAACCTTGCGTGCCAAAATGGCACATATTGCAAAGATCACTGCTTCTAAAATCTATGGCTCTGTTTCCATAACAATACTTTTTACAATGACAGCTTGTCAAGCCATCAATCAACCTCCTTAGTCGCCTCTTATGACATGCCTGGAAGGTCACAGAGTTACTATTCTTTATATCCCTCATAATGAGGCCCCATTAACACACAGGAAAAAAACAAAAGAATAGGAATGGTGAAAAGTAATTTTAATGCCATGAAAAATATACTAATATCAAAACAAATAACACCAGGGCTAAAACTAAGAATAGCAAAATGTTATATCTTCTCAACATTCCTGAATGGTGCAGAAACATAGACATTAGACAAGAAAATTCAAGCTTTTGAAATGGTGAATTTATAGAATAGGAAGTATTTGATAAAAAGAAAACAAACAATGAAATTTAAAAAAAAAACTAAAATGAAAAGAGAACTACTAAACACAATTCAAACAAGACAAATGAGATATGGTGGGCATGTTAAATGTCACAGCAGCATACTTAAAGTAGTCTTGGAAGGGAAAATACTTCTTCTACGATCATGGCTCATTCAGACTTGGACTCCGAACCCTCTTATGAAGGCAGCTGTCTAAGTGATTCAGTTGCCCCGTATAGTTTCTCTTCTTGGGAAGTGAGTGTGGGCCACAATGTCCTTCTCAGGTCTGTGTACTGGTGGCAATCCTGTAGAACATGTTTTGTTGTCATGTTATCCAGGGTTCAGTGGCATTGGCTGGTAGTTCCTATTTTGAGTTTGGTGAATATGTGGTTTCTCATTCTGTTGTGGCCAGTGCATAAGTGAAGTATGATGACTTGATCTCTCCTTGATAATTGGAGGTATAGCTCCCTCTCATTATACTTCGGGCGTTCTTGTTTAAATTTTTCATGGTACTGGCCTTTGTTGATGGATTTGGCTTCATCGTAACTGACCAGATGGTTCTCTTGTGGTAATCTCCCTCCCTCTTTAGCTAATTTGTCTGCGTGTTCGTTTCCGTATATATTGCAGTGTGGTGGTATCCACTGTATGACCACTCTCTGGAAGTTATTGCACAGTTGGTCTAGGGTTGTTCTCAAGCCATCTAGCTCACTGTTCCTAGGGTTTTTTAGAGCTGTTAGGACTGACAGTGCATCAGTCGTATCACTAATTTCTTGTGTCATGTTATTTTTGTGTTGGATAGCCAATTTTGCAATGTCTTTGAGGGCTTCAGTTTCTGCTTTATAGTTGTTTGAGAATTTCCCAGTAGCTATTGACTTGGTGATCTCTTCCTGGTTATTCAGCCTCAAGAACACACCTCCTCCTCCATTTCTGGTGGCATTTGTAGCAGAGCCATCTGTGTATATGTGTGACCAGGAGTCCTGTGGGTAGTTGTCGTTAATGTGTTTTTCTGCTATGTGCTTTCTCTCTGTATCTGTTTGGGTGCTTTTTTTCATGATTCCTATTATGTCTTCCTTACGAGGAGTCATATCAGATGGGCTTATGGTTTTCTGCATTGTTTGGGACAGTACTGGATCATTAACTGTCAGTTCTTTGGAGATTGCAGCAAAGTTGCTCCTCTTTAGTCTTCCTTTTTCAAAATCAGTTATTCTTTGGTGCATGGGGTGATTAGGGAGCCTTTTATATTTCTCCACTTGTTGCATTACTTTAGTTTTCCGTCTGTCTTCTAAAAGTTGTAAACCTGTTACTGTTTCTAGAGTCTTGATAGGTGTAGATTTAATAGCACCAGTGATGATACGGGCAGCTTGGTTCTGTGTTCTGTTAATTTTTCTAAGCTGTGATTTGAAAGCTGTAGCCCAGGCTGTGACTCCATACTCTAGGACTGGTCTTACTCTTCCTATGAATAGTCGTTTCAAGATATTGCTGTCTGCTCCCCAGTCCATTCCTGCTAATTTCTTCAAAATATGTGTTCGTTTTCAGGCTCTTTTGTTTGCTTTGTCTGTCTGATTTATCCATGTCATTATGCGATCCATGGTGATGCCAAGATATGTTGGGTTTTGGTCAAAAGGAAGTGTATGGTCTTTTATCTTCAATTTTGCAGAGAGTGTGTTTCATGACAGGATGAAAATCGTTTATGTAGTTGTTTTTTTCGTTAATCGGTAGTATCCAGGTGTTCGTCCATTTTTCAAGTTTTTCTAGGGCATCTTGCATTCTGGAGCTAGCTACTGACATAGATTCTTCATGTGCCCATATCGCCAGGTCGTATGTGTACATTGCTGAGTGTATTCTGGGTAGAATGTCCATTGCAATGTCATTTATGCAAATTAAAAGAGTGTTGGGGATAACTTATAGACTGCCTAAAAGATATAAATCTAGACGACACGGACAGATGACTAATACGTAATTTGTATTGGGAACAAACAGCAATAATAAAATATAACAAGGAGAACTCTACACCCATGAATATACAAAGAGGAGTAAGACAAGGATGCATCCTATCACCAAGCATGTTCAATCTATACACTGACCAAACCTTTAAAATATCTCAGAGATGCCAGGCCTAAACATTAATGGAAAGATAATCAATAACCTAAGATATGCTGATGATACTGTATTACTAGCAGAAAATCCTAAAGACCTACAACAATTGCTTAATGTGATAAACATAACAAGCAAAAAAATATGGACTAGATATAAATATCAAAAAAGACTAAAACTATGATCATAAACAAAGAAAATTCTCAAGACCTTCAAATAAATATCACAGTTGAAGGAATACATCTGGAGACAGTTCAAAGCTACAACTATCTTGGACATACTATAACCAATGATGGAAAATGTAAAATTGAAATAAACAAAAGAATAGGTATGGCAAAAAGTAATTTTAATGCCATGAAAAATTTACTAACAACAAAACAAATAACAGCAGGACTGAAACTAAGAATAGCAACATTTCTTCTTCTCAGTATCTTCTCAATATTCCTGTATGGTGCAGAAACATGGACATTAGACAAGAAAACAGAACAGAAAATTGAAGCCTTTGAATTTGTTATTGTTATTGGCTATGGAAGGCCTCGGTCTCACAGCAAACGAATTAAAATCCATAATTGCTCAACCGCCCGTGCCAGTGGAATCATCCGAATTACTAACTCATCTCCCAAACAAAGAAAGGTAACTGTAGTCCCCATCGTAGCAGTCTCAGCACACGCCAAAAGACATAAGGCGAAACCGCTCAGAAAGTGAACACAGCCAACTGTTCCCCGTCATACGATATCATCATTCATCGTAAACAAGCGGGATATCGAAGCAGGATCAAAACGGATGAGACATACAGCTCACGGTGTGCACAGAGCACTTAACTCAGTTGCTCCTGCAACAAGCCGGACTTGGAATATGAGGAAACTGCAAGAAGGAACACTTTTCAGACATAGCCTTCAATGGTTCCTGCCGCCTATCCACCATATACCATGGGAGTTTACGTCCTCCCGAAAATGATGGTCGTCGATTATGATGTTAGGCCATCATTGATGACTCCAATTCCAAACATATAGACACACAGTGGTGGTAAGTTATCATTTCCAATCCAACAGAAGCCACATGACCTGTAGTTAGTAAAAACACAATTGATGATGTTCTCCGCTCCCTTCTTGTAGCTGCCGCCACACGATTCTGATGTCTCATTAACTTGGACATCATTCAAGAACAATGTCAGATGAACATTCCATAGATATGGCTTTGTTGATGAAGTGCTTGGTGCAACAGTTGTATCAATCATAGTGGAGGCTCCTGGTATGTGTTCATTAATATCACAGACGGCACATGATGTTGTTATATTCAGAATTTCTTTCAGGGGTGTAAATACGTGGCACACACATGGAGAGTGGTCTGTGGTCACAGTAATCCCATTAAAGGCAATTCTAGGGTAGCATGGCATAGCTGTTTCAGAACAGCACAATCCTGTGATGTTTTCTGTGTTCGCTATAAAACTGCTGCTGCTACCCAATCCTGACCAATTATAGGTGTGGACATTATTCACTTGCAATGACAAAACTGCTTTGTTTACGTCATAAACCTCTGGAAGCGAATCATTTATGGGACTAATAGTACAATTTATTCTTCCATCGGGGATATCTTCATTGAGTCCCAAAAAAAAAAAATTCTTTGGTTAAAAAGCACATATGCTTTTGAGTAAAACACAAATGAGCCCACTTCATAGATTCAAAATGATCCTTGCCAATGCCATCCGTTTGCACAAGTTAGGTCCTTAGCTACCAATGTCACAAACTAAGACATAAAATTAACGACTTTATCTACAGCGAAGGTTAACGAACTGTGAACAAACATTTATGTTCAAACCCATGAATACATTTTCAAAAACTTGCCAACTCGCTGCAATAACATTTATCATGGTATTCAAAGTAAACCTTGCTTAGTCCATAGCTCGAATATAAATAAGCTGCCATTTTGGTGCGTCCCATGACATCATCCAATTTCTTTACATTACATTTGAAATGTTTGCTCAGGCAGCTCAGTAGGTTAATTGGTCTGTGGTTACTTGGGTCCAGTGGTACTTTTCTGCGTTTGAGGATGGGCACCATAATTGCTTCTTTCCAGATTGCTGGCATTTGTCCTCTCTTCCAGCTGGCCCTTGGCTTTCTGTCCCAGTTTGATGAGCATTTCTTTGGTGATTCCATCTTTTTCAGGGAAACTATTGAGTTTCAATCCTTTGAGTGCCACATCCTGTTCTGTTGGTGTAAAGATGGTCTTCTGGTGCTAAAGGCATGTGTTTTGCATCTGTTTTCCTTTCTTGCAGCTTTCTGTTGGTCTTTTGGAATGTTTATCCTACTTATGTTTTTGTAAGTTTCTATCAGTATGTTTGCTGCCGTTTTGCCTGTGTGGATGTTCTGATTGTGTGCTAATGTTATTGTAGGTCAGCTGTTGTTTTCATTGCTCAGAGCTTTCGCAAGTTTCCACAGTTTGTGTCCATTTTTATCTAGATTCAGGCTCTCTGTTTTGTCTTTCCAGCTCTGTCTTGCTGATATCTTGACCCCTCTTCTGTATTTGGCAGAGGCTGCTTTATAGGCTATGTTGCTTTGTGATATTAAAGCTAGTTCTCTGGCAGAGTTCAGCTCCTCTTCGAGTCTTTGTATTTCTTTGCTCCAGTATGGCTTGTAGTTTCGGAAGGGAAAATACAAGGTAAAAGAGGCAGACTAAGACTAACATGGACAAGTAAAATTAAAAGATGGACATGTCACTCTATGACAGCCTGCACTATCAAAGCAAGAGACAGAGCAGGATGGTGCTCCAGGTAGCCAACCTTCTATGTGGAGACGGCATGCTCAATGATGATGAATATATTAGTAAAAATATACTAATGTATTACAATCTGTACTCTGGCAATGTAGTATAACTATGACAATGTAATTCAACAAGTGATAAAGTTAATCATAAGGAAATAATGTTGAGAAGACAGGTGAAGAAATTTAAAGAACAAAATATTTAAAATTTCAGCAAGAGACTAATTTTAAAAACAATTGGCGTATACTTAGAAAGGAAGGGCGACAGTAAAGAAAAAGGGTGTGGAGGTAACTATTTTGAAGTCAGATTGAATAAAAAAAATAACTTCAGAAAAAGTGCATCATGAACTTTGGTTCTTCAAGCCCTGGGATAACTCTTAATTCTTTTACTAGATTGAACTTCATGTACATTTCCTTATAATTTATTTGCACATTTTAGACATCTTTCTACACACTGCACAATTTTAATACAACTGCACTTTCCTCTCTTGTTGCAGTATGACCTTTCTTTTTATGTGTATTTACTTAATGATGTTAGTTGTCTTTGGCCGCTGTTTAGATTTCTTTTAAGTTTAAAGATTTGATTCATTGTATACAGTTAGTTTTGTTTGTTTTCTTCATGAATGATTTTTTTAATTGATATGTTAGTTCTTTGCTTTTGTCTTGGTAAGTTTAAACATCCTTGCTGTGCCTCCTATGTCACCAAACCAGCTATGTCGAGGCTCTACATTTTTTTGTTTCGAATGTTTGTTCAGAATTATGGAAACCAACCAGAAACAATTCATCAAAATAACAGATTATTTTTTACAAAGAGATGTTGAGAGTTCAGTCAAGGGCTAAGATTACTTATCTAAAATATATTTTTAAAATAGAGAAAAAATATATAATAGTTTAAAGAAAAAAACTTGTGCTGAAGTCAGCTGTGTAGAGCCAAAAGGCACAAATATCAGTTATACTGCAAACCACAACACAACTCAGACACACCCACTTAACATCCTTTTAAGGGCGGATGATGAAGAGGTACATTCTTTTAGTCATAAAAAAAAACCCACAAAAGAACAAATATTGGTGATTCCATAATCACCCATGACGGTCAACTAATACAGCACAAAATTGTACAAATAAATAATGTTGCATATTCCATTTTAGAATTTGTTGCTTGTTGATTTGTTTTATAATTTATATCTTCTTCTTTCCTTCCTCATTTGCCTTTCAGCATTAAAGTGAGATATAATTTGTGGTCTTTTGCTCTTCTTTTGGCCTCTGCTGCTGTTTATATAATTTATATGATATAGTTGTCATAACAGTGTTTTGTTTCAGACACGACCGTTGACTACTTGGAAGAGAAATAAAATAGAAATAAATGGACCTAAAAATGATAAGAAAAAGGTATTTATTATATAAATTATCATTTAACATTCCAGATCACCTCTTTCACTTTCTCCCTCCTCATTTCACTTCTCTTTTCACTTTTTTATCACGTCCACTTCCTGAAAAAAACTGTCATTCCTTTGCCTCTTAACAATGACGTGCCGTCGTTGTTGTTGTTGTCTCGTGGATCTCGGGAAACTGGCAGCTGGGAACAGGACCATTGGCATCCCGTCCCCTCAGCATTGTCTGTGTTCCTTGAGTAACTCACTACATCTGGGCTACTCTGTGTCTGTGCTCTACGGTTGGCCATAACAGCTGTTTAGTGGTAGTAATTCGCGTTGATAGTTAGTAATGGGTCACACAGCCCTCTAATCTGTAGCCTGCTTCATTCACTGTTGTGCTTACATACTTGCTGTGTTCATCACACTGACTCAAAAAAAGAAGTGAACACACTGCAGTCATAATAAGTGCCTCCCTTTTATTGCTGTTGCATACAGATCGACAACTCGAGCAGACCCAAATGATGACCACCTCACGCACTCCCCACTCTGACAGTGTTCAATTTGCATACTCACATATCTATCTATCTATTGACCTTTCGAGCCGTAACCGGCCCATAGGGCGTAGACCAAGATACACCTTCTCCTATATGGATTTTTTGTTCTAGCAGTTTTCTTTTAAAGATATTTTATCAAATCTCGCCATCTGTCTCTGTTCTGTGCAAGCAGTTCTATCTCATTGAGGGAGCCGACTCCTGCTGCTCTTGCCTCTCTCATCAATGTTCTTCTCAGTGTCTCCCTGGGTCTTCCTCTTTTTCTTTTACCTGTTGTTTCCCATATGAGGGCTTATACTCACATATATTGCATAAAAACTCCAATGTTCTCTCCAGTTAAACACACGACTGGCCTAGTCATCATTGTACATCCCCCAGTCTACCACTAGCTCCCCTATGTGAATAGTATAAGGGTTTATTTTCAGGCCCCTACATTACCCTGATAACTAATCAGTTAACTCGTAATGTAACTGTAGTTGACGAGCTGGCTCCTTGCTCACAACTAAAAGCACTTCAACAGAATTTCCTTGACAACAATAGTCATTTCACAGCCTATTCACACAGCCTTAACCTAATCTAGTAACTAATCAGTTTGACCTTTACTTCAACACCAGTTGACAAGTTCCTTGCTCACAACTACTAGCACTGGCACTGAAGAACACAAACACCCTCTTCAGAGGTTGGCAGCCAAGTGGCTACCGCTTCTTGGTTACCTTGTTTCCCTGGCCACCACCTGAGTCAGAACTCTCTCTCCTAACCCCTCCAATCGTCTCTATTTTCCATCTTTAACCAATCCCTAACCTTACATCGTCTCCCCTCTAACTGATGACTGAACTCCCTTAAATTCCGAAAATTCGTTATTTTAACTGAGCTGATTTCTTCCTTTTCTCTCCCCATTAACTGTTCACACCTATCTTTTGTTTCTTCCTCACTTACCTTCTCCTGTATTCCCAAGACTCCCGCGGTCCTTATGAACTGTTTTCAAAATCACTATTTCACACCTTCCATGTGAATCGCCCGTCTTCCTCTCACTCTCCCTCTTCCCCCCCCCCCATTTGATTTGTTTACCTTTTTATCCTCTCCTTCTATTTCTCCCCTTCTACATTCCCACTTGCAAATGGAGTGCATTGTTTGGAATCAGCAAGTTTCATAGAAATAAAGGTAAAGTCCTAGTTTAGCGTCTTTCTGCTCAGAGTAGTGTTCAACTACTCATTGTTACTTACTTGACTTACTCACTTAGTACTTTATATGATCGTTCTCTATCTGTCATTAGAAGACCCCTGGGTTAGGGTAGTAAACTGGTAAAGTAAAGGTATAGTCTGATAAATTATTTTAGCTAAAGAGTGATCTCCCCTTAGTTAACGTCACAACAGAACTACAGTGGTTCTCAAATACTGTTGAAAGTCACAAATTAGATTGCTTCAGGTGCTATTATTTTTTTGTTATTAGTTGAGCTTGCTGATGGTAAATGAATGAGGACTAGGATACCCGGTATAGTTGACCAGCTAATGGGACAGTCAAAACACAAGTGGAAGGGTTCTAAAAATATGTGCGGGGGATATTGCATAGGATACCTACGTCTATTAATTACCTATACAATATTCCTCCACATAATTTTTAGAACACTTCCACTTGTGTTTTGACCCTCCCATTGGCTGGTCATCAACTAAACTGGGTATCCTAGCCCTCGTTCATTTCCTTCAGGCCACAGCACAATACGCAGGTGAGACTTTTTCATTTTTATTTCTCATTCTAGTTCAAAATTATTTTATTTTAGATACTTCATTATTAGTTAGTTATGTAGGGCTAATTTTATTTACTTACATGTCTGTGTGTGTTTGTTGTTCCCGCTGAAGGCCAATTGAGCTGAAACGTATAAATTTGTGTTGTCCATTAATTACGTAAATATTTAACCATACCATTTTATTCTTTTTTTTTTCATTTCCTCTTTATAATCAGCTTTACTGCAGCTTCACAGTTTTATGCATTTCTTTGCCTTGTCCCCTTTTGTGCCAATGGTATATCCCCCCACCCCAAGTCAATCTTTAATGCTGAGATGGCATTAGATGAAAATGATGATGAATGATAATGTTGTAAAAATCTACTGCAAATGGAGAACACAATTGTGAATAAGCTGTGTCAGAATACAGTAAACACTGTAAACTGCAACATTGTGCAACAAACATCCTTCAAGGAGGAATAAAGATAAAATCTTATAAGTACGCTGTCTATCAGATGTAATAACTACATTGATATTTCTTGTACTCTCCAAAAATAGTTTGCTAAAAAGTGAATCGGAGGTTGATGAGAGATATGATAACAGCACAGTGCTGGAAAGTGTTGCTTTGGTGATTCTCAATGTGAAGGATGATAAGGAATTACAGGAGAGAACATCTCTAGTCTACACTAAACCACACGAAAATGGGAAGGTTCTTAATTATGATTGCTCTTTGCTATATTTAGCCAATTTTAGTTATGTTTAAAAATGACACTCCAGAATTTGAACATGAGGTACCTAGTTTGATTAATTGTCAGCTGCGTAAAAATAACATTTGTTTTCATATTTGTGTTTACATTATTATAGCCAAATGTCCTCAGTTAATGAATTTTATTAAAAATATAATTACTTTTTCATCGAGCTGGAAAAAAAGGAAGGGGAGATATAGAGAAAGAGAGTTATATTCAAGATGCAAAATTAAACTCAACAATCAATGAATGATTATTAAATAGATGCAATGTGTACTGAAAGATATAAATATATATATATATATATATATAAATATCTTTAAAAGAAAACTGCTAGAACAAAAATTCATATAGGAGAAGGTGTATCTTGGTCTACGCCCTATGGGCCGGTTACGGCTCGAAAGGTCAATAGATAGATAGATATATATATATGGGTTTAGAACAAGATATAAATAGAAGTGCTCATATATATAAATATATAAAACAAATTCATAAACGATGCAGGCAAACACAAATGGACTATCATTAATAGCCATCAAAATTGGGCTTGAGGTCAATCATGAAAAGACTAAAGTCATGAAAAGTTTAATTCCAACAGACGACAAAATATACATGGAAAACAAACCAGTAGAAGAGATCGATTACTTTACCTATCTTGGAAGTCACATTGATCGAGAAGGGGGTACAAGCAAAGAAATTAGAATCAGAATAGCTAAAGCAGCAATGTCTTTCAGAAGCCTTGAAAAGTTGTGGAAATCAAAACTCATCAGCACAAACACAAAACTTAGACTATTCAAATCAAATGTACTATCAACCCTTACGTATGCGTGTGAAAGCTGGATTCAGAAGGAGTATCTTGGTCTACGCCTTATGGACCGGCTACCGCTTGAAAGGTCAATAGATATATATATATCTATATATATATATATATATATATATATATATATATATATATACAGGGTGTTTTTAAAGTTGCAGTGCAGTGAATATTTCTAATATTCAGTAAATGACGTAATCATCATCTACGTACCACAATTTTGTAAACCACATTTATGAACAAACCGCTGCTTCCTTTAAGGTTTTATTTACGTAAAGGACGGCACTACGCTACTTTCACTGTCTCATTGCTTGAAGGAAATGGTATTGACGATTGAAAACAGGGTATTTCTGGTTGAGCATGTCTTTCGTAATGGCGGTAAATATACGGATGAGGTCATTAGACAATTCGTGAGGAAATTTCCAGACTCACAAGTCCCTCACCGAAATTCTGTTACAAAATTGATCAAAAAGTTTTGTGAAACCGGTAGTGTGGTAGATGCATACCGATCTGGAAGACCTTTAATTTCACAAGACCAAATTATGGAACTCCAAGACAGAATTACAATGAGTCCAAATGCATCTTTAAACCACTTGTCTCAACATGTGCAAATATCTAAGAGTTCTGTTCACAAGGTTTTAAGAAGTGAACTACACAAATCGTCCATACAAATTAACTGAAGTGTCTCAACTCCAAGAAAGAGATTATGAATCCCGTTTAAACTACTGCATGTGGTTTCAGAATTTTATTTATGAACATGGCGCTGCCATCCTTGACGTCACTTTTTTCACTGATGAGGCATGGTTTCATTTATCCAGTTATGTGAACAGTCAGAACAATCGGCTGTGGAGCAGTGAAAACCCCCATGAATTTCATCAAGTGCCGCTTTACGATCAAAAAGTCGGAGTGTGGTGCGCTATAAGTCGTATGCGGATAATAGGACCTATATTTTTTAATGAAACAATAAATGCAGAACGTTACCGTACTTTAATTCTGGAACCGTTCATAGCACACCTTACAGAACGGGAAATTATGGAATCCTGGTTTCAGCAGGATGGGGCAACAGCACACACAGCCACAACAACACTCAATTATTTAGAAAGCATATTTGCAAATCGCATTATTTCACATGGGATCTGGCCTGCTTGTTCACCAGATCTAACACCCCCAGATTATTATCTGTGGGGGGGCATTGAAGGGGAAATGAAATTTATGAAAATAATCCGCAGACAATTAATGACCTAAAGACTGAAATAGTAGACAAGATTAAACAAATATCACCAGACATTATTCTGAAGGTTTTCGCAAATATGGAAAGACGAATCACGACATGTCTTGAGGCCCGTGGTGGACATTTTCAACATATGCTTTAGGCACAACTTTATTGTGTTAATACCAACATTACCCATTATAAGCTCGCCGATAGCAGTCAAGTATATTTGAATAATACCATTTATTTTACAATTTGTGTGACGCATTAGTTAACCGCATTTCTGGTGACGTTTTTTTCTTCCGAGAGTAGAAATTCACTGCACTGCAACTTTAAAAACACCCTGTATATATATAAACTCTACACCCATTGATATTAAAAGAGGAGTAAGACAGGGATGCATCCTATCACCAAGCTTGTTCAATTTATACACTAAGCAAATTTTTAAAAATATCATAGAGATGCCAGGCCTACAAATTAATTGAAAGATAATCAATAACCTAAGATATGCTGATGATACTGTACTGCTAGCCTAAAGATCTACAACAATTACTTAATGAAATAAACATGACAAGCAAAAAATATGGATTAGATATGAATATCAAAAAGACTAAAACTATGATCATAAACAAAGAAGACACTCAAAACCCACAAGTGGATATCAAAATAGAAGGAATAGACCTGGAGACAGTTCAGAACTACAACTACCTTGGACATACTATAACCAGTGATGGAAAATGTACAACTGAAATAAACAAAAGAATAGGAATGGCAAAAAGTAATTTTAATGTCATGAAGAACATACTAACATCAAAACAAATAACACCAGGGCTAAAACTAAGAATAGCAAACTGTTACATCTTCTCAATATTCCTATATGGTGCAGAAACATGGACATTAGACAAGAAAACAGAACAGAGAATTGAAGCCTTTGAAATGTGGATATATAAAAGAATAGGTAGAATTGGATGGAAGGAAAATAAAACAAACAATGAAGTCTTAAAACAACTAAAAATAAAAGAACTATTAAGCACAATTCAAACAAGACAAATGCGATTTTGGGCCTTGTTAAAAGACACAACAGCCTACTAAAAGTAATCCTGGAGGGGAAAATACAAGGTAAAAGAGGCAGACCAAGACTAACATGGACGAGTAACATCAAAAGATGGACAAATTAGCCTATGACAACCTGCACCATCAAAGCAAGAGGTAGCCTTCGTTGCGAAGAAGGCACTCGATGATGATGATATATATATATGGATGGGTTTAGAAAAGGAAGAAGCTGCCATGACCACGTTTTTTCTCTAAGACTTATATTGGAAGAATATATTGAAAGCTAAAACCGTTTGTATTTAATTTAATTGACTTTAAAAAAGCATTCAACAGCATTCATAGAGATTCTTTGTGGAATATTCTGAAGCATTATGGCTTATGTTACGTAGAGCCAGTCTTAACATATGGGTACAAATCATGGACAATAAGACAACAGAAAAGAAACTCACTGGAGTCTGTAGAAATGTGGTTTTACAGAAGAATGTTGAGAGTACCACGGACAGCTAAGAAGAGTAATGATGATGTTCTGAGAGAGGTCAAAGCAAAAAGAGAGCTAATTTCCAATATTAGGAAGAAACAATCATCATTTTTTGGCCATATAATGAGAAGGGAACAGCTGGAATATATTTAACAACTGGGAAAATTGAGGGATGAAGAGATAGAGGGAAGCAAAGAGAAAAATAACAGACTGCTTAAGAGAATGGCTTGGCAGAAGGTCAACAACATAAATGATAAATAGCTGTCGAGATCGAAAGTTGTAGAGAGACATGATCACCTAAGCCAGCAGGCTCGGTACTTGATGATGATGATGATGATGATGGCTTACCATCATAAATAATATCAAAGACTTGTATGATGGCTACACATGTGCAGTTCGTACAGAGGAAGGGCTGAGCAAATTTTTCCCAATAGAAACTTGGGTTAAAGAAGGATGTATTTTATCACCCTTGTTATTTGGAGCTGCTATGGACTACATAATGAAGAAATGCTGCACTGGTGACAAAGGCATTGAATGGACATGGAGGCCAGTTGGAGGACCTTGACTTTGCTGATAACATAGTCCTCATCAGCAGTCAGATAAAAACGATGCAGGAAAACACAAATGAACTATCATCAGCACCCAGTAAAATAGGGCTTGAGATCAATCATGAAAAATTTAATTCCAACAGATGAAAGAATATACATGGAAAACAAAAAAGTGGAAGAGATCGATCACTTTATCTATCTTGGAAGCCACATTGATTAGGAAGGGATATCAGTAGAGAAATTAGAATCAGAATAGTTAAAGCAGCAATGTCTTTCAGAAGCCTTGAAAAGTTGTGGAAATCAAATCTCATCAGCACAAAAACAAAACTTAGACTATTGAAATCAAATG
The DNA here is from genome assembly GCA_032433765.1 of Megaustenia siamemsis. NCBI lineage: Eukaryota > Metazoa > Mollusca > Gastropoda > Stylommatophora > Ariophantidae > Megaustenia > Megaustenia siamemsis. The sequence continues at coordinate 31,728,684 of JAVIAB010000126.1, forward strand.
TATTATCAACCTTTACATATACATGCTTGAGCTGGGAAACAACAAGAGACAAAGAAATAAGGTTGAATGCATTTGAAAATAAATGTCTAAGGAAAATACTTGGTATAGCGTGGAATGAATTCAAAACAAATGAGGAAATTAGAGAAATCGTCAATCAACCACTAATATCACCAGTAATCAAGAAAAATTATGGACATATTGCTGCTTACGTTCACCCGATGACTAAAGTTTTCTAGAGTATTCGTAGACTGTAGAATTCCTCTTTGTCATCTGCCCTTAAAAGGATGTTAAGTGGACGTTTCTGCATTGTGTTGTGGTTTGCAGTATAACTGTTATATTTGCGCCTTTCGGCCCAACACATCTGACTTCAGCATGACATTTCTGAGTATTGGGTTGTCTTCCCTCTTCGATCCCTGTTCGCTTGGCCAGACTAGACAGATTAGTCTGTTACTGGAGGCATCACAGAGAGGTGGAGCAGGGTCTGGATGGTTTTGGTTCACCGATCCTGGCACAAGCCATTAGCTGTGGGTTGCTGACAACTTCCAGCTCTGGTGCTGGGAGGAGCAATAACTGAACAGCAAAGCAAGCCCTCAGATGGGAAACAACAGATAGGAGGAAAAGAAGCTGACCCAGAAACACTTAGAAGAATATTGATCAGAGAAGCAAAGGCAGCAGGAATCGGCTTTCTCGATGAGATTGAAATGCTTGCACAGAACAGAGACAAATAGGGCAGGATTTGATAAATATTTTTTGCAAGGATTGAGAATGCTAGAAAGAAATTTTAGAAAAAGAGTATCTGGATCTATGCCTTCTGGCCGGCCACGGCTCAAAAGGTCTATATATATATATATATATATATATTACAATAATATGATGTAATCTATTGTTTCTAGCCAAATGCTGAACACAATATTTTGGAAGCATGTAAAATCAGGTCTACGTTTCATTAACATCGTTTTTACGATAGCGGCTTGATAACCTCTGATCAGATTGGCTCCCTCAATGGGATAGAGCTGCTTGCACAGAACAGAGACAAATGGCGAGATTTAATAAAATATCTTTAAAAGAATTGAAAACCGCTAGAACAAAAATTCAGATAAGAGGAGGAGTATCTTGGTCTATGCCCTATGGGCCGGCTACAGCTCAAAAGGTCACTAGATAGATAGATAGATGTAAAATCACATTATGGTTTGAAAACGTTTTTATTATAATCTGCATAATACTGTGATATTCACAAGCAGAGTTCTCCTTTCAGATTGGACAAGGATCATCAATATGAGACTGATGGCTGTGACTCAGGCATTTTAACAACCAAGCAGAACAATCAGCATTATTTTCCAGATATTCTTCAACAACTTGCAGATACTAAGGTCTAAATGTTTTTTTTATGAACACTTGTATCATGTGTGTTTTGTGGTGATTGAAAAGATTAATTTGTGATGATTGGAAAGATTGTGTGATGATTGGAAAGATTAATTTGTCTTCTTCTTTCCTTCCTCATCTGCATTTCAGCGTCGAGGGGCGATATAATTTGCGGTCTTTTGCTCTTCTGTTCGCCTCTGCTGCCTAGTGCTGTTTCCTAGTGCTTCTAATATTCCATCTACCCATCTTTTTCATGGTCGACCCTTGGGTCTGGTGTTCTCACAACGTTTGTTGAATGCTCGTTGTGTTGTTTTTTGTTCTTTCTGCCTTGTCACGTGGCCAAACCATTTTATCTGTTGTTTCCTTATATATTCTATGGCGGGGGCTATTCCTAGCTTTTTTTTCTCAGTTCTTCATTTCTGATCTTATCTCTGACTGTTTCCTGTCATTCGTCTAACACATTTCATCTCTGTAGAGGTTATTTTTCTTATTGTTCTTGCATCTAGGGTCCAGGTCTGGCATTGGTAGCACAACGTTGGGATGAAGATTGTATTGTATAGTGCTCGTTTTACCTCCAGAGTTATTTCCTTGTTGGACAATAGTGGTGATAACTGTCCAATGATTTGACAAGCTTTGTTGCATCTTGATTCTATCTCTGCTGTTTGAGAATTATCGTTTGTCATTAGACTTCCTAGGTATTTGAATTCCTCTACTTGTTTTAATTGTCTGCCTTCTATAGTTATGTTGATGTTCTGTTTATTTTTGGCGACATTCATGACTTCTGTTTTGTTGATGTTGATTTTCATGTTGCATTTTGTGCCTGAGATGTTGAGTTTGTTTAAGTGTTCTTGTAGGTCTTCTATTGTTTCATGTATTAGTGCCTGGTCATCTGCAAATAAAAGCTCGTTGATCTCCTCTGTCTCTGATGGGTTGGCTAGCTTGCATATATGGTCCATGTATGTAATAAACAGTAGGGGGGATAGTACGCACCCCTGTCTTACACCTGATCTAACTTTGAAGTGGTCTGTGTAGCCTGCTACTGTTCTGACCCTGCAGCTGCTGTTGATGTAGAGACTTTTAATAAGGTTGGTTAGATGTTGGCTTACTCCGTATGTTGTTAGTATCTCCCACAGTTGTTCTCTGTTAACTATGCCAAATGCACTCCTGTTTCTCCAGCTGCTGCTATTATTTCTATTGGTATGTTATCTATCCCCGGTGCTTTATTTCTTGGTGCATATTTGATTACTTCTTCGATTTCCTCTTTCATGACGTTGGGTTCAGTATTTATGAGTTCTAGCATGGTTTATGTTGTCTTATTGGTAGTTGGTATGTTTAACAGGTCTTCAAAATATTCTTTCCATCTCTGTTGCATATGTTGGTTATTTGATATTGGCCGTCTGTCTTTGTCATTTAGCTCAGTAGGATCATGGTTTTCTTTTCTCGCTCTTGTGGCTTTTACTGCTTTGTAGAAATCTCTTGTGGCTTTCTTGACGTCCCTGCTCATGTTTTGTCCGAATTCTGTCCAATTCTTTTGCTTAGCTTCTTTGATCAACATTTTAACTCTTTTTCGAACTAAGACATACTTTTCTTGGTTCTTGTTCTCCCTCCAATTTTTAAACAGTTTCTTTTTTTCTTTAATTGCTTCTCTGATTGTTTTGTTCCACCACGGGGTGCTCTTTTTCCCTTCTCTTGTTCTTAGCTTCGTTCCACAAACTGTTTTAGAGGTTGTTGGTTTCTGTTTCCTTAAATTGTTTCCACTCTTCTTCGACTGTGCCTACTTCGTTAGGGAGTTTCTTGACTTCCTCTGTTAGTTTTTCTTCTATGGTTTTCCTTGTTTCTTGATGTTTTAATTGTTTTATTTTATTGTCTGTTCTTTTCGCTTCTTTTGTTTGTTTTCGTATATTATCTTTATTTTTGGCTGTATTAATGTGATTGTGATGATTGGAAAGATTAATATGTGATAATTGGAAAGATTAATCTGTGATGATTGTGAAGATTAATATAATATGTGATGATTGGAAAGATTAATATGCAATGATTGGAAAGATTAATTTGCAATGATAGGAAAAATTCATATAATATGCAATGACTGGAAAGATTAATATGTGATGACTGGAAAGATTATGTGATGATAATATCAGTTAGTTGAGTTAATGATGTTATTGGTAACAGTCACCTATAATGGAGGGCTGGGTAGTAAAGAGGTATTTCATTGGCCCCAAGACAGGAAGGACTTGAGTTCAAAGCCTACAGCAGACCGTGGTGTTTCTTCAAAAATAGAAACAAAATTAATCCGTGATTACTTCGTTGCTTTATCCTCTCCTGATCTCTGAGTAGTGAACCCAATGTCTGGCCCTCTCAGGTAACAACAATAAACAGGAGATTCATGGTGCACTCGCTCATGTTAAAGAACACTAGATGGTTAAAATAAAAAAAAAAAAAAAAGTAAGCCATAAATTTGTACACTATCTATCTATCTATTAACCTTTCGAGCTGTAGCCGACCCATAGGGCATAGGCCAAGATGCTCCTTTTCTTATCTAAATTTTTATTGTAGCAGTTTTCAATTCTTTTAAAGATATTTTGTCAAATCTCGCCATTTGTCTCTGTTCTGTGCAAGCAGCTCTATCTCATTGAGGGAGCCAATTCCTGCTGCTCTTGCCTCTCTCATCAATGTTCTTCTCAGTGTCTCTCTGGGTCTTCCTCTTACCTGTTGTTTCCCATATGAGGGCTTGCTTTGCTATTTGGTTATTATCTCTTCTCATCGCATAATTTGGACACTGCCCAGGCAAAATTGTCAGAAAAAAAAAAATGAAAAACACTGTAATGTGGAGTTTGTGCATGTTTGTCAGGATTCTCCTTGGATTTTCAGAGCACCCATGAATTTGTTGATGGTGATCCTAAACAAACTCATTTATTATATAAAGTATGAGATTTGAATCGGCGTGTTGCCATATGTGCTCTGCCACCTATCCAGAAGTGTTCAGAGACTTCAGAAGTGTTGCAGAGACTTCTGGATAGTGTCGCTTCAAGCATAGAAAATCACGATGCGAGGCGGCATTCCTTACCTACCCAGAGTACTACTACCCTGGTACCCATTTCTACCAGCAGCTGGGTTGACTGCGGGGGTATTTTATTTTTTCAACCATGATTACAATTCACATTGCTTCCCGCAGGAATCGAACACGGGTTGTCCGAACGTCGGTAACCTAGTCGAGTGGTTTTCCCAACTAGATTACCAAGGCCCCCATTTATTATGTAAAGATAGGGAACAATTGTTAACTTGATGATAAATGGGTCAACATGATATTCTAATTTATTCATGTGGGTGTTATACATGGTGTCCAGACTTTGGACACCATGTATAGAAATAACCCAGGGTAATAGGCTTGAAAGGACAGATAAATAAATAATCAGGAGCCAGTGTAAGTTTGTATGAAATAATACAGTAATCAAGAATAACCAAAACCTTTGCTGAGTAGGTGCATTGATATTGTTGTTGCCTTATGAAGTCTTATTTGATGTCCTGTAGGACTGTGTTGTTGGTCCATGGTGAAGTGAAAGAAGAAGATTCGGAAGTAAGGGGATTAAGGCGAATGAAGGAGTGGATTATATGAGGATGAAAACCTGCTACAACAGTATTTAACATCTCTAGATAAAAGCTGCACAAACTACAGAATGAAAATTAACACAGCAAAAACAGAGGCTATAAGAATAAGCAAATTAAGGCACCCATTAAACATTAAGATCAAAGATAAAGAAATAAAACAAGTAGAGGAATTCAAGTATTTAGGCACAATGTTCACAGAAGATGGAAAACTAGACAGAGAAATTGACATGAGAATACAAAAAGCAAATGCTGTCACATACCAGCTTTCACAATTCCTAATCCAAACATTTCTATGCCAGCTAAACAACAAATGATAAATAGCATTTTCATACCAACTTTGTGCTAAGAAAGTAAAACATGGACCCTTTCTAAATCACATTTAAGAAAGATCAATACATGTGAGATGCGATGCTTGAGAAAAGTAACAAACAACACAAGAAGAGATAGAATACCAAATGAAACCATAAGAAAAATAGTAGGAACAAAACCCTGGCAAGAATATGTAGAACAACAACTTAAATGGTTTGGCCACCTGGTCAGAATGAATCCTCACCAATCACCATCAATGGCGTTCTTCTCGAGAATGCATGGAAAAAGACTAAGAGGAAGACCCAGAAGAAGATAGATAGATGCAGTGACAGAGACATGTAACAACAAAGGAAAATCACTAATTCAGACAGTTCGAGCAGCTCAAGAACAACAAATGATATAAACCATGACACCTTTTAGGTATCAGTGAAAAGAAAAAGGAGTGGTAAAAAATGCATTTTGGAATAGTTAAAATGAGACAAAAGAACACAAGAAAGGCTCTTAAATTATTTAAATGACACCGCACACACGTTAACTAAATGCTGCTTCCTGTAAGGTTTGACATAAATTATTCATCATCATTGAGTGTCATCTCCGCATCAAAGTTTGGCTACCATGGAGCGCAATTCCACTTTGTCTCTTGCTTTGATAGTGCAGGTTGTCATAGGTTGACTTGTCCATTTTTTGATGTTAGTCTTGGTCTGCCTCTGCCTCTTTTACCTTGTATTTTCCCTTCCAAGATTACTTTTAGTAGACTGTTGTGTCTTTTAACATGCCCCAAAAATTTCATTTGTCTTCTTTGAATTGTTAAGTAGTTCTCTTTTAATTTTTGTTTTAAGACTTCATCATTAGTTTTCTTTTTTTTCCATCCAATTCTTCCTATTCTTCTATAAATCCAGATTTCAAAGGCTTCTATTTTCTGTTCTGTTTTCTTGTTTAACGTCCATGTTTCTGCACCATACAGGAATGAAGAGAAGTGATAACATTTTGCTATTCTTAGTTTTGATGTTAGTATATTTTTCATGGCATTAAAATTACTTTTTTGCCTTTCCTATTCTTTTGTTTATTTCTGCATTACATTTTCCATCACTGGTTATAGTAAGCACAAGGCAGTCGTAGCTCTGAACTGTCTCCAGGTCTATTCCTTCAACTTTGATATCCACTTGCAGGTTTTTAGTATTATCTTTGTTTATGATCATAGTTTTAGTCTTTTTGATATTCATATCTAATCCATATTTTTTGTTTGTCATGTTTTTTTTTCATTAAGTAATTGTTGTAGATCTTTAGGATTTTCTGCCAGTAATACAGTATCATCAGCATATCTTAGGTTGTTGATCATCTTTCCTTTAATGTTTAGGCCTGGCATCCCAGTGATGTTTATAAAAATTTTTTCAGTGTATAGATTGAACAAGTTTGGTAATAGGATGCATCACTGTCAAACTCATCTTTTTATATCAGTAGGTGTAGAATTCTCTTTGATATATTTTATTATTGCTATTTGCTCCAGTATAAATTACTTATTAGTCGTATGTCTGTGTCATCTAGATGTATATGTTTTAGGCAGTCTATATGTTTTTTATAGTGTATTCTATCCAAAGCTTTGGTGTAGTCTATGAAGCAGACATGTATTGGTTTATTTACTACTGTGTATTTTTCGATTAATGTCCCCATGCAGAATATGGCTTCTTTTGTCCCACTGTTTATCCTAAATCCAAATTGTTGTACTTCTAATTCAATATTGATTTTATTTTATTTTCTTAATCCTCCTTCCCTGTATAACTTTTAGCATGTTTTTTGTTGCATGGCTCAATAGGCTTATTGTCCTAAAGTCACTGCATTCAACTGCACCATTCTCTTTAGGCAATGCAATGAAATTTGATGTTTTTAGTTAATTTGGTATATATTTGTATGGTATATGTTGTTGCATATGTCTGTGATCACTTCAAAGCCAAATTCTTCTTGTGCCTTTATCATCTCTATCTGTATGTTGTTACATTTTGTAGTTGGTTTCTTTTCTCCTTCGTCATAAAATAATTGTTATATATTCCTGCCACCTATTGATTATATCTTTATTGTCTGTTAGCATTTGTCCTATTTTGTTTGCAATGTATCCACTTTCTAAGACTTTAACAATTTTTACTAGTCATTTTCTGTTTGTAAGTAAAAAGTAAAGTACCCCCGTCATGCCAAGTGGCGTATAGGGAAATATGGTGTTTGTGACCCTATATTTTACAGACCTTCAGCACATGATTTTTGGGGTAATGTGGTCAGTATTACGCCCGTGCTGCTTTACTTTCCCAGAAAAAAAATCCGGTACCCATTTAAGGCGAACTCGGAAGCCGTCGGTTGGGATCGAACTCTACCCCTTGTCCTTTATAGTCCAGTTCACTAACCACTGAGCTATCGCGGCTCCCATTCTCTGTTTGCATCACTTTTAAATATTTTTTTCCCCATAGTTTTGATTTCTAGACATCTTCGGCTCACACACTACAGAACCTGGTATTTCTTTAATGGGTTTCACCACTAATGTGGATGTTGCAAAGACATTTAAATTTGGCATACCCCATTTTGTAAGAAATGGGATAACATCATAACACATGCTGAAAGTGACTACCATTTGAGCCCAAACAGGATAATAGTTATTTTATCGGGTTCCATAGGGAGTTAGGCACTCTTTTTAATGATCATTGGTAATTTCATTTCACAAAGGATCATAATTGTATTTAATATACTATTTGCTACTTGTTATGTATTTTCATAATGTTGGTTTTGTTATGTGATTTTATCATACAGCTTCATTCTATTCTGATTTAGCAAGCTTTACAAATTTGCCAAGAGCAGCTAATGCGAGCCAACAAGACAGTTAATGAGTTAAAGTTTGAAAATTCAAGGTTGAGCTTCACAGTGAAAGTGGCAAAGGATACAGCACAAAGGTAATAAATAACATTCTTCTTCTATCTTTCAGCTACCTGTGGAGCATAGGGCTTCAACAAACACTTTCTAAGCCGTTATGTTTCTTGCTATTCTTCTAAGATCATTCCGTGTCATTCCCAACGTCATCTTCGCTTCCATCTGTTTCTCCAAGAACATCATGGTCTTCCTCTTTGTTTTTTTCCTTGGGGGTTCCAAAAAAGGGTCTGTTGTGCAATACTCTCATTTGGTTTCTGCAGTGTCTGTCCTCTCCAACGCCATCATCTTCACTGTGTCCCTTTATCCACTGGTCTCGTCTTTGTGCTTAGTAATTTTGATTTCCATATCTTATCAAGGTTTTTGAAAGTTATTGGTGCCTTTGCTATTCTGATTCTAATTTCTTTCCTTGTTTCTCCATCTTGATCTATGCAGCTTCCAAGATATGCAAGGTGACCTACTTCTTTCACTGCTTTTCCTTCAAGGTAAATATTTTCTCCTGGGTGAATTTGATTTTACATTATTTTTGTCTTTTCTTGGTTGATCAAAGTCCTATTTTTCTAGCCATTGATGACAGGGCATTTGTTTTTCCTTGCATCCTGTCCACATTGCTATTGATGAGGACTATGTCATTCACAAAATCCAGGTCCTCCAATTGAGATCAAAGTGTCCATCCAGTACCTTTGTTACCTGTAGTGTCCATCCACTGCCTTCCTTACCTGTAGTGTCCATCCAGTGCCTTTGTTAGTGTCCATCCAGTGTCTTTGTTGCCTATACAGCATTTCTGCATTATGAAGTCAACAATTGTAAATAACAAGGGAGATAAAATACATCCTTCTTTCACCTTTGGTATGAACCAGGAACCATTCACTCAAACCTTCCTTGGTGGGAACTGCACATGAGAAGCCGTCATACAGATCTTTGATGATGTTAATATTTTTTGCTGGTATTCAATATCTTTCTGAATGTGTTTCATTATCAGGCTCTGTGTGCTGTTGAAAGTATTTTTGAAATAAATAAAATTTGGAAGTGGGTTTTTTTTTTTTATGTATGGTCTTACAGAATACTCTAGAGGCAACTGATAGAAGATTCAAACTATTATTATAATGAAAACAAATTTAAATAACAATATTATTGCTATGAAAAGTAAATATATTATTATTCTTAAATAATAATAATCAGTATCACAACTTCCATCCCCATTCCAATTATTTGATTTCAAGATGGAAAAACAGCGGGATGCAATTGAAAAAAGAATACGATGAGCTGAGGAAAGTTTCTGAAACTAAGATAATGGAGCTAAGCAGGGAAGTACAATCACATAAGAAAGAGGCACTTAAATTTGAGGTAAGCCATGTCATGAAATTCTTTATCACGGTGTCATTTTCTACTAATGAAATAAAATTATATAACGTTACTTTAGTTTAACATATTTTGTGTGTATTCCTAGTAATTTATTGCAACTGTTTCTAATAAACTGTTATTTCTTGATTACTTTTAGGGAGGCTCTGTAGGTATATGAAACATTTAAATATAGTTTTTCTGTTGCTGCATAAGATTGTGATTTTTGGGGGTACTTTTGCCATAAAAGAATGTTACAAATGTTTCAGTCACTTATTTTGGATCTGAAAGTGGAGAACACTGTAAACAAACTGGAGTTAAGGGTGTCAGAAGCAGAATATTGCATGAAGAAGTTGAACAGAGTCATCAACCAGTAAGTTGTTTTAATGCAGCTGTTATTATTTTTTATATGGGGCCTTAGTGGCTGAGCGTTTAGTGTACTCGCTTCCTGATTAGAAGGGTCCATGTTCCCCAGGATCCCCAGAAGTGGCAGATTTTTTTTTTGACTGACAAGGCTCTATGGTTCTCCCAGCCTCCAAAAATGGGTACCAGAGATTTTTCTGAAAAGTAAAGACAGCCTGGGATGATACCAACCATGTCACTCAGAAATGTGCCATGGTCATAGAAAATATGGTCACTAACACCATATTCCCCATATACCTTGCAAGGTGTGAAGGGAACCTTTATTATTATTATTACTATCATTATTAGGCCTACCATATGTCCTGGTTTGACTGGGATTGTCCCAGTTTAGCTCCTGCCAATTTGAATTTCTGCCGCAGATTCAATCAGTTTACAAAAGAGTAATCTGTCCTGTCTGAACTTGGCATGCTGACTCATAATCATAATAGGGACTTGATGTGAAAATTTGAATAAAATAGTGAAATAATTAAAAAAGTTAAAGTGAATTAAACAGTTTTTTTTTAAAGATATCTTTTATACCTTAACCTATGGAATGTAAGTTTTAGATAGGCAAAAGACTTTCTGTGATTAAATACTGGAGACATATCTACTTGTCATAGAGTTAGAGTATTTTTCAGTTATGATCAACCAAAGGATTTTGAAGCAAGTAGTAATCATTGATCTATTAAATTATTAAGTTGTTACTGCAATGAAATTTTGGGCTTCTAAGGCAAAGATTTGGGCAACACAAAACAAAGAATGAAAGAAAGTGGAAATCTTTTTTTTTTATTTGCAATGAAAGACACATTAGTAAAACAGATCTCAGTGATGCAACAGAGTACTTTCTGTCTCCTTGGTAAATGGCACCAGTTAAACAAAATGCTATTCTTTAATGTGGTCAGAAATGAGAGGCAATATGCTGGAAGTTACTAGGGGTCTTCTGACGACAAAAAAATTTTCCACTAAGTTGCTCAGTGTTTTTGACAAAATTAAAATAAGGAATTTCTTAAGAGAGGTAGTTTCCAGTGAAAAATATTAAAGCAAAGCATAGTTTCTAAACTTTGCCCAGTCAATACTCTAATTTTTGTCTCAGTTTCATCTCTCAAAATTATGTTATTGGTTTCGGTTTCCGCTTGAAATATTGTGATAAATCTAATTATTATCTTTATTTCTGCAATTATTATTATTTACGATTATTGTTATAATTATGGTTTATCTCCTTTGGTCAGATTATATTTATCGAAAGAAATACTATTATCTTGTTTCAATTAATTATAGTCCCTTTATTCATGTCCTAGTATTTTTATGTACCTTACGTTAGTGTGAATTCTATTTTTATGTACCTTATGTTAGTGTGAATTCTATTTGCCTACATGATGTTTGATGAAACAATACTTGTGGTTACGAGTTTAAAAATTGAATATCTTTACACTGTATAGTATATATGCTTGATGGCAGTTCTCATATTTTAATGATTAATGGCATATTTCTTGAATGGTGTGGTCAATATCACTTCCAGAAAAATCTAGTGTTCATTTAAGGGTGGTTCATTCCTAGCAGTTATCAACTGAGATTGAACCTGACCACTTGTCCTCAGTAGTTCGGTTAAACTAAGCTACTACAGTACTCTCTTCACTGTGACTGAGGAAGAATAATTTTGTTACTATTTAAATTTTATGAAAACATTCTGTGGTTACAAGATATAGTTGACATTACTTCGTAACTTCAGTTTGTGAGACACATGTTGATCTTCCCTAGAAGAGAAGAAATTAGTTGATATGTTTATATGCTATTTGTTTCTTAACTAATGATTGAATATGTCTTCTTTGATCTTTTTAATTATGCAAAGATCATAAGGTTGTTTCTGTTTTCATTTTGGTTAGAATGATCCAATTTTCTTAATAGTTGTTTGCGAGATTGTCCATGATTCACAACCATATGCTACCATCAAGAAGATACAGGCCATCAGTATTTAGATTTACTGCCTTGTTGGTATTGTGACAATTGTTCTTCATGGCATTTAACTTTTTAATGTACTTTAGATATTAAAATATGGTTGTCAGATTGATTAATTGATAAATTATTGAAAAGAAAGAAAATAGAGATTTAAATAATGCACTGTGATAAGCAGAGGACTTATGTTATGGTTAAAATGGTTCATGCTTTTATTTTGCAGACCCAACACAATTTTCTCATCAGCTGTACTACGTGAAAATTATGAAGAGTTCTATAAATACATCAATAGGTGTTCAGCGTTACAAATCTGTATAGTGGTGAGTGTTTTGTAATGATCACAAAAGTTAATTGTCTCTTCTTAACCAATTCATGGACTTTTTTTTCTGGATTTATTCTTTTTTTTTTGGTTTTTTGATTGATTATCCTTTTGGATATTTCAGGCACATCATGAGAGGAGGAAATTTGGAATACTTGGTTACAACTGGCAAAATAAAAGGAAGAGATCACGGACGACAAAGAGAGATAATACTGGATAGCTTGGTGTCATGGCATGGAAAACAGTCAACAACAGAATAGATATGATGCACTGTAGATAGAAGATTGTGGAAGGACATGTTCGCCTACGCCAACCGGTATGGCACATGATGATGATGATCCTTTTGGGCCAAATATGGGGCATAGGACAGAGTCATAGTTTTCCATGTCTGATGGTCAACTGCAACCTGTATTAGTTCTTAGGTGTTTCTGAGTAAGTAATGGTAGCAACAATGAAAAAGACATCACCGCACTGCACAATAAAGACAAGTGGAACGATATAAAAACAGGTAAATGAATTTAAATATCTTGGAACAATGTTAACCTCAGATGGAAGATATGCAACAGAGGTGAGATGCAGAATGGTTCAGGCAAAAGCAGCTTTCCAAAAAATTAGGAAGATACTGCGCAATGGAGCCGCGATAACTCAGTGGTTAGTGAACTGGACTACCACGGACAAGGGGTAGGGTTCGATCCCAACCGACGGCTTCCGGTTCACCCAGCCTTAAATGGGTACCGGATTTTTTCTGGGAAAGTAAAGCAGCACGGGCGTAATACTGACCACATTACCCCAAAAATCATGTGCTGAAGGTCTGTAAAATATAGGGTCACTAACACCATATTTCCCTATACGCCACTTGGCGTGACGGGGGTACTTTACTTTTTTTATACTGCGCAATCCATTATTGACAATTGGAACAAGAAAAAGAGTTCTTAAATTTTATATAGAGATAGTCTTAACATATGGATGTGAATCATGGACAATGGGACAACGGACAAGAAAATCACAGGAGGCTGTAGAAATGTGGTTTTACAGAAGAATGTTGAGAGTACCATGGACAGCTAAGAAGCATAATGAAAATGTTCTGAAAGCAAAGAGAGAGCTAATTTCCAATATTAGGAAGAAACAATCATCATTTTTTGGCCATGCAATGAGAAGGGAATAGCTGGAGTATATTGTGACAACTGGAAAAATTGAGGGACGAAGAAATAGAGAGAAACAAAGTGAAAAGATACCTGATAGCTGAAGAGAAAGGGTTGGCAGAAGGTCAACAACAAAAATGATAAATAACTGTGGAGATCAAAAGTTGTGGAGAGACATCATCACCTACGCCAACAGGCATGATACTTGATGATGATGATGTTTCTGAGACTCATAAGCTGCACTCTCTTTGATGATGGTTTTACGCGAAATTCCTTTCGTTCTTCCTCGTTTCCTTTTACCTGCCGCACTATGCAGCAAAATGTATATGGCTGAAATCAGCATTGCGCACAGTTCAGTGAAGCGTACAGAAAGAGTTAATATGTCTTCCCCATCCTCTTCACCTCTGCTTCCATCTGTTTTCTCCAGGTACAGTTTGGTCTTCCTCATTGTCTCCTCTCCTGGGGATTCCAAAAAGAAGGGCTTGTCTTGTAACACTCTCAGTTGGCTTCCGAGTGTGTCCTATCAAGTATGTCATTATATTTCTTTGTTAATTGGTATTTGATGGGTACCTTCCCATAGTTCTAAGTTTGTGGTTTTATAAGCATCTAGTATATAATGCAAGTAATACGTGGACCAGTCATCATAAAAAAAATTTTAAAAAGTGAAGTACCCTCGTCACGTCAAGTGGCGTATAGGGAATATGGTGTTAGTGACCATATATTTTACAGACCTTCGGCACATGATTTTTGGGGTAATGTGGTCGGTATTACGCCTGTGCTGTTTCACTTCTCCTGAAAAAAATTAGGTACCCATTAAAGGCTGCGTGAACCCAGAAGCCGTCGGTTGGGTTCGAACCCTACCTCTTGTCTTTTGTAGTCCAGTTCACTAACCACTGAGCTATCGCGGCTCCCTAATCAGTCATCATAGCATCTTAAATAGCAGCAATGTAATCTCTTTATTTAGGCAGAGTATTAGATTTCTCCAGTTTCATGGTGAGACTTATTGCCTTTTGACCATTTAATCAATTGAAAGCAGCACTGGCTGTGGGGATTACATTGGTGATAATAAAAATCAATGTTTACTGCTCAAAAAAAAAAAAAGGATTTTTTTTATAGACAATCAAATTTGTCAAGAAGCAAAGTTGCACTATTTTATATGAGAAATTTTTTTTTTTTTTAAACTGATTTTTCATCATTTAGTCAGTAATAGTGAGTTAAAGTTTATTACTTTGAATTTTACAAAAATATACAGTCATCTGTAGTGAAAATAATAGTTTTATAGCTCGTTTCAAATCACGTGCCCAACATCAAAACGCTATTACTCAGTAACCGTTTGTTAAAAACTGTTGAAATTTTCCAAATGTTATTAGAATGCAAAAGACCCTTTAAATGTATATTTAACAAATATCTTGCAGCTGCAGTTTTCTTAAAGCGGTGAATTTCTTTGATGTTTGTCAAAATTGTAAATTGTGAACCCCTAAATAATAGAAATTACCGTAGTTGCTGGTCTATGATTAATTTTCACTAGGTAAAGGCGTGGCCGTAATGGAGAAATATCCTAATACGACAAAACACCAGGAGAATTATTGTCTTCTCAGTTCGAGGACGGACGATAATATCAAGGTATACCTGTATGTCCAATTTTCATAGTTGTGTGGACCTGATAAGGATCGTTTGTTTAACTAATTTAAGGTAATATAGGGGCCAACATTGTGGGGGCTATATACTTTCATTCTGAATCAGACAAGTCTAAAAGATTAATAACTGTTTTGGGTTGAACATTCCTCAAACCATCATTTTTCCAATATTCCTCTTCCTGTTTTAAGACATGGTCTTCACATTTAGCCCAATAATCTTTGTCTATATTTAATAAAGCGAGATTAGCAACAGTCTTTACATCACATATTTTGAATGTTGTATTTTCATCTGCCACTTGTCCTTTTAATTTTGCCCAGATTAGTTCTATTGGATTTAAATGAGCATGGTAAGGTGGCAGCCTCAAACTTATATGACCGTGCTCTTGGATAATCTTATCTATTTGAAAAATCTTTGTCCTTTGTTTTTGCTTTACTAGAGATAGTAATTCAGGTTTTAAGTACATGTTATTAAATTGTATGTGCTCCTTTGTGAGCCATATCTTAATAGCATCTTTTGTACTGGATGACGTCGGGACTTTATCTTCAAGTGCAACAATGTTGTGGTACGCTGCATTGTCCATTATTAGGCAAGATGGCCGATCTAGTGATGGGAGAACAGAATTTTCAATCCAATGTCTAAATATGTGACCATTCATCTCAGAGTGATAATCCCGATTGTCTATGGATTTTGAAAGAAAAATGAGCTCTGCATTCTGTATTAGTCCATGTTGTCGACTACCTGCATGAGCAATTATCAAGCGCTGTCCTTTGCTGCTAGGTATTAATCTCTTAATCTTTCCATCTGATGACTGCCATTCCCTTTGGTTAGTGTGGTGAGCATTGATCCATGTTTCATCCAAGTACACAATATCATAACCTTGCTTGCGCACCTCTTTTACTTCACGTAAGTACTTGCTTCTCATGACTACTATATGTGGCTTCTCACAGATGATGTTTCGTCCATTGGAATACTTTCTGAATGTAAAGCCTGCAGCTCTCGCATTCCTCCATAATGTAGACTTTGATATTTCAATACTGTTGTTCTTTTTCAGCGATACTTTTAATTTTCTTATTGTAACAGTTTCATTCATACCCAACATTTTGCGAATTTCACTTCTAATAAGTTCACTGTCGAAATTATCCAACATTTTTGCTCTTCCTTGTGATTTTGAACATTGACGGTCACGTGCTTGAATCCAGCGATTAAATGACCGTTTAGATAAATCCAAAATGTGTCTTGTCCTATTCTCAGGGTTTTCTAAAGAATTAAATAATCTTCCTCGTTTAGCCTCTTTGCAAAAATAGTAATACATTTTTATTGCGATGTTTTGTAAACTGCAGAATTTCATTTTAAGACTCATGATAAATGTTATCGTTCCACGCCTCCACCTATGAATGTGTTTTTTACAAGTGTTTAATTGTGTCAAAAAACCACGGTAAAAGCGTGCAAACACGTCAATTTTACCGTGTATGGATTTTTACTCGCTATTTTTAACTTAAAATACTGTAAACATTAAGTTTTGACTACATCAATGGGTCGTTATAAATTTATATAAATCAAATAAGCAACAATAATAACCAAATGTTTTTTAAAATGAAATTAATTCCCTGTTGGGTTCTAATCATTATAACTTTACATGCAAATTTTGAACAACTTACAACAAGTGGTTACAAAGCTATTGATTTTAAAAGTTGGGCACGAGTTATGAAACAAGCTATAGTGATGTTGTGTGTTAGTTTCATCTTAATTTTCTCCAGAGTCATATCTTTAGACTGGAACTGTGACTAACTATTTTATGATACTGAGTTGATATTTTCATAATTATTACACTACACGACATATTAACAATGTCTTGACATGCATTCATGTAGTCAATAATCACAGACTATGCAATTTTGCTTATACAAGTTTATTTGAGCATTGATTTGTATATTGAAGTATAGTGGAATACCTCTAACATTGAAGATTTTGCTTCCAGTGTTTCACAAGATGGCGTTATTATTTTTGCCAGTTCGTTGAAGGATCGTATTTTTCATTTTGTGTTCAATATAAGTGAGATTTCTTTGATGAATTATTACAGGATGGTGATACTCTTTTTTCACCAGTTTGGCTGAAAGTGTAGTTCTTCTGTTGTGTGTTTCTGAATGAGGATTTTCCAGTGGAATATATCAAGCTCAAGGTGTATCCACATGCTGAAGAGCTGTATGACTGCGGTTTGCCAGTTTTCAACGTGGAAATAGGTTCTGTACCATGCAACCTAGTGAGTGAACATGGGTCTAGACCATCCTCAGCAAATTGCCAATGTTCAGCGATAAAATCAATGAAAAATATGACAACATGTATGAAACAGATAAGGCCTAAACGACAACACAGGAGAAGTATGTGCACGTTGCATACTGGAACTCTGCTTGAATAAATCAACAGCCCATTCGAAGCTACTGTATGGTGTCAATATAATGATTTTGCAAGAAACACTTCTTGGCATAGGGCAGTTAGACATTTGGACAGGCCATCCTTGTGTGAAACAACATGGTGGCAGCTGAGGTTGATATGTCTGCGTGGGACAGTGAAGTATTGCAGGTGCATGAGGTTATGGTGCAGACCCCAGTTCCTTTCATAGTTGTAAAAGTGTATGCCTGTAATAGGAAGGTGTACACAGAACAATGGCAGAATCTCTTTGATTTCGAGGAGGAAAACATCATTTTCTGTGGAGACTTTAATTTTAACGATAGAGGCAACCAGTGGGGTTTTTTCCCATTATGTGATCTATTCTAACCTGGATTATTTACTATTACAGTTGTACCTACCATGTGTGTATAGAGGTGACTAAAATTACAATTCTTAAATATTCAATGACTTAAATATTGAGTATTGGTCTGACTTGCTAATCAGAGGTTACGATAATGGTGCTGACTGTCCATTCTGACTTTTATCACAAAAAGAACATAATTTGTCGTTATTAAGAAACTTATTGATTAAAATATTAAGAACTTATTGTTTATTAAAAATGTTAGCATTTATTAACTGACTGTATTCTTCCAGGGAAATTATCACAGACTTAGACACAGCCTTAGACATGGTTGCAGGGTTAATTTGTCAGAATTTAATTTCATCATCCCTCAATTACCCCAGCTTTGCAGACAGGTAAATATTGCATAATTCTGTTTAATGTTCAAATAATGGTACTGATAACAATAATTTATAGCAAATATTAACATTTTCTGTAGTAATAATAATATGTAATCAATATCTTTTTTTTTTGGGGGGGGGGGGAGGTGAGAAAAAGAAGACAAATAGTACAGTTTCATCTCATATGTTTGCTTCACCCGATGACCAAAAGAACGCAGAGTGGGAATAATTGCGTTCTGTTGTGGTTTGTATTAGAAATGTCATGTTTGCACCCATTGGCCTAATAAGTTTTACTTCAGCACATCATTTTTTTAGTACCGGGTCACCTTTCCTCTTGATCCTACTCACTTGACAAGACTGGGCTGATAAGTCTGTTTCTAGGGGCAGAGCAAAAGAGGTCAAGTAGCATCTGCATAGTTCTGGTTTACTAATCCTGGTGCTAGCCATCAGCTTTGATTCGCCGACAGCCTTCTGTTCCTGAATGACACCTTAGCCCCCAGTGAAATTCAGAATCGGCTGATAATAAAAAAAAAAAAAAAAAAAAAAAGTCCTATTTAACATAATTTGAAGAATATAAACTGAAATTGTTTGGACATATGACGAGACATGATAGCCCACTAAAGGTCATCGTGGAAGGGAAAGTACAAGGTAGATGTGGCAGACCAAGACTAAAATGGACTGAAAACATCAAAAGATTGACAAGTGAATTTATGACAATGTGCACTATCAAGGCAAGAGATAGAGTTAAATGGCATTCCATTGTAGCAAATCTTTAATGTGGAGATGACACCAGTGAATATATAAGCAATATCGGAACACACAGAACAATACACTTTTAAAAGCTAAGTGGGTGCATTCCACATTCTGACACAGCACTATCAAAGTTGTAGTATTTATATTGCTTCTTCTTCACCAAAATAATTCACTCTGAGCGTATATAAAATGTATGTTCATTAAAACACTGAAAAATGTACTTAACCTTCTGTGGGATAACAGTGCTTGGTTATTTCAGTGAAGGTAAATTCTGTATTTATCACATTCATTAAAAGTTTTTATAAATTTGTTTCTTAAGTTATTTCACACCATACTAATCGTGACTGATTATTTGTTACCATAATATGTGCAGTATATATTATTCTGAAATAGCGTTTCAGAAAATGAAAAACATCCTATGCAACAAATCTGTGTCAATAGAAGTGAGAAAGAGAGTTCATCTGTGCTACATAGAGCCAATTCTGACCTATGGAAACAAATCATGGACTGTAAACAAACAAATGAAAAGTTCCCTGGACAGCTAAAAAGACCAATGAGGAAATTCTCAGAGGCCAACACAAAAAGAGAGCTCCTAAGAAACATTAGAAAGAAACAATCAACATTTTTTGGGCACATTATAAGAAGAGGAAAGTTGGAATGCCTGGTTTCAACTGGCAAAATGCAGGGAAAGAGAGATTGTGGACGACAATGAGAAAAAATACTGGATAGCTTGGTGTCATGGCATGGAAAACAGTCAACAACAGAACTGATAAGATGCACAGTAGATAGCAGATTGTGGAAGGACATGCTTGCCTACGGCAACTGATATGGGCACATCATCATGATATTTTATTCTATATTTCTTTCTGTTGTAAATGCATTTTGAGAGAAAAGTAATCTTACTGTCACTTTGTACAATAATATTATGTCATTGTTTTATCTAGGCTTCTGAAACAAATGAACAGAGATGTCAACTATGGATGGATGTGTCCTGCCTCCCTACAGTGAATACGATGCACCCCCTCCCTACAGTAGATACGAGGCTCCTCTGAATATTCAAGCCTTTCATCATGAAGTACCTCCATATAGTGAAATTGAAGTACCTCCATACAGTGAAATTGAAGTACGTCCATACAGGTAATTGAAGTACCTCAACGTAGGGAAGATGAAGTGCCTCCACACAGGGTAACTGAAGTGCCTCCACACAGGTAACTGAAATGCCTCCATGTAGGGAAAATGAAGTATCTCAACACAGGGAAAATGAAGTGCCTCCATGTAGGGAAAATGAAGTATCTCAACACAGGGAAAATGAAGTGCCTCCATGTAGGGAAAATGAAGTATCTCCACACAGGAAAATGAAGTGCCTCCATGTAGGGAAAATGAAGTATCTCCACACAGGGAAAATGAAGTGCCTCCATGTAGGGAAAATGAAGTATCTCAACACAGGGAAAATGAAGTGCCTCCATGTAGGGAAAATGAAGTATCTCAACACAGGGAAAATGAAGTGCCTCCATGTAGGGAAAATGAAGTATCTCAACACAGGGAAAATGAAGTGCCTCCATGTAGGGAAAATGAAGTATCTCAACACAGGGAAAATGAAGTGCCTCCATGTAGGGAAATGAAGTATCTCAACACAGGGAAAATGAAGTGCCTCCACACAGGGTAACTGAAATGCCTCCATGTAGGGAAAATGAAGTATCTCCATACAGGGAAAATGAAGTGCCTCCACACAGGGTAATTGAAGTTCCTCCATATAGGGTAATTGAAGTGCTTCCACACAGGGTAACTGAAATGCCTCTATATAGGGAAAATGAAGTATCTCAACACAGGGAAAATGAAGTGCCTCCATGTAGGGAAAATGAAGTATCTCAACACAGGGAAATGAAGTGCCTCCACACAGGTAATTGAAGTTCCTCCATATAGGGTATTGAAGTGCTTCCACACAGGGTAACTGAAATGCCTCTATATAGGGAAAATGAAGTATCTCAACACAGGGAAAATGAAGTGCCTCCATGTAGGGAAAATGAAGTATCTCAACACAGGGAAAATGAAGTGCCTCCATGTAGGGAAAATGAAGTATCTCAACACAGGGAAAATGAAGTGCCTCCACACAGGGTAATTGAAGTTCCTCCATATAGGGTAATTGAAGTGCTTCCACACAGGGAAATTGAAGTGCCTCCACATAGGGAAACTGAAGTGCTTATATATAGGGACAGTGAAGTACCTCTGAACGAAGAACATGAATTACCCATAAGATTTGATTATAGATCCATTCCCAGAAGTGGCTTTCAAGCTCCTCATGAAATTGAGAACCAAGCCTCTGCAGCAAGTGAAAATCACACTCCATTATTTGCAAAAATCACAAATTAGTCTCATGAATAACTGGCATTTTCTATTTTAAGACCAGTCAGGACATTCCATTAAATCTTTCTCATTTACAGATCACACCCTCATAAGAGTCATGAATATATATAGTTTTTCCTGCACAAAAACAGTTCCGACATTTGCCATATAGCTCACCCATTATGCATGTCTAATTCAAACCAGAGAAAGGTCTTCTGAAAAATACAATTGCTTTATCTTTGTGACAGTTTAACAACAAGAATTGTCAATGCTTTGTCTTATAGGAAAAAATGTAATAACTTTTCTTTCATGTGAAAACATTTTAGTGTGAATATACTATTGTACACATTTGTTATTTGAAAGTGTCAGTAATGGGAATTTGATATTAAAGTGTGTGCTTGCCATTAAAGTCTCATTTTGTTTTGAAAAAAGAGTTGAAATAATTATAAGCACAGTAGAAAAACATATATATATAGATAGGGTGTTTTAATTCTAATATTAAATTTGTGGTCAACGAGATCATAAATGAAGATATAAAGTAAAAAATAAAGGTAAAGTACGAGACTTGAACCGGCGTCTTAGCACGCGAGTTTACACCCATATGTGTTGGCCACCTATTTAGAAATGTTCGGAGATTTCTGTAGTGTCGCCTCAAGCATCTAAACTCAGATGCAAGGCAACATTCCTCGCCTTTTCAGGGTAATACCCTGGTACCCATTTCTGCCAACGGCTGGGTCGACCATGGAGGTATTTTTTTTTTCCCAACCACGAGTACAATTCACACTGCTCCCAGTGGGAATCGAACATGGGTTGTCCGAATGTTGGTAGTCCAGACAGGTGGTTTTCCCAACTAGGCTGCAGAGACCCCCAAATGAAGATATCCGGAAAAGAACAAAACAAAACTTAATTGAGCAACAGATTATGCATATAAAATAGAGATGAATTGGATGCACACTAAGAAAACCTGATGCCAGCGTAGCAAAACAGGAACTGTCATAGAACTGACATGTAAGAATAAATAACATGAAGACCAGGATTACATGGACAAGAAAGGCATAGTAAGCTTCAAGAATATTACATTAACTGGTAGGAAATATATAAAAACGTACAAGATTATGGATGAATTGTGGTTATGGTTATTAAAAAGCCCCAGTATAACTGCAAATGAATGAAAATCCATAATTTCTCAACCGCCCGTGCCAGTGGAATCATCCGAATTAACATCTTATCAAATATCCAAACAAAAAAGGGCAGTTGCAGTCTCCATCGTAGCAAACACAGCACACATCAAAAGAAGCATATTATAGCATCAGCAGTGAATGCATCTGAACTGTCCTCTGTCATACAATATCATCATTCATAGTAAGCAAACTGAATATAGAAACACCATCTAGATGAAACACACAGCTCACCTTGTGCAGAGGGCACTACTCAGTAGCTCCAGCAACAAGCCAGACTTAGAATATGAGGAAACTGCAATAAGGAACACTTTTCAGACAGTGCCTCAATGGTTCCTTGTCACCTATCTCATTATATTGACTGGAAGTCCTAAGGACTTCCATAGGTGTTCCCTAGGGATGAATTGAAAGCCTTAGCCATGGCCTATGCTCACATAGGAGGCCTTAAGAGCTTTGAGTGATGGGTTTAAACGAAATCTATGACCTCTAAGACATTTGTAGGCCTGTAACTATTTTGCTTGCTTGTTTGTGTTCACCCGATGACTTCATCGTCCCTCCTTAAATGACATGTTTTCAATATAACTATATGTTTCCCGAGTGTTACCGGGCCTCATTATGAGGGAGGTAAAGAATAGTGACACTGTGACCTTCCAGGCATGTCGTAAGAGGCGACTAAGGAGATATCGATGGCTTGACAAGCTGTCATTGTGAAAAGTATTGTTATGGAAACAGCACCATAGATTTTAGAGCAGGATCTTCTGCAATATGTGCCATTTTGGCACACAAGGTTTCTGTTTTTGAGATTGTGGTTGTGCCATCTTCGGCTTGAAAGGACAATAGATAGATAGATATGTACACCTTTTGGCCAAATACATCTGACTTAGCAAGGCACTTTTGACTATCGGGTTGCTGTCACTTTCGATCCCTATTTACTTGGCCAGACTAGACTTGTTAGTCTTTTTCTAGGGAACTGCGAAGAGATGGAGTATGATCTGGATAGTTGTGGTTCACTGTCCTAGAGCAAGCCATCAGCTATGAGTTGCTGACAGCTTTCACCTTTGTTGCTGTTGGATACTTCTCCCCCCCTCTCCCCCTTTTTGTTTTATAACTATTTTCAAATGTAATGTTGTCAGACAAGCCCTGATGAGGAGAGTTCTGTCATATCAAATTACTATATTGCACTTCCTGGATTACACACTTCAAACATTTACAGCGTGTCAACAATTCAGTTATAAGAAGGTGTTGGAAATACATCAATCATGTTCTGAGAATGAATGAGGAAAGACTTTCCTAGATATTCATGTGGAAACCATCTGGTAAAGAGAAAACAAGGCAGACCCAGATATTTGCTATACATAACAATTACTAGGGAAAGCTCAACCTTAGGACTAAGAAACAACCAAAACCTACAAGAAGTACCAGCAATTGTCAGTTATGGCTATGACTTTCATCAAGATGTGCCATCTCTGCATGAGAGGATAATGAATGAAACAGTTTGAAATCTGGCATGTTTAGTCAGATATATCATCAACTAATATCAGCAGTCGTCAACTGTACCTTGTGTTGAGTTACGACTTGGTAAGCAGATTAATTTTGTCAGAGTGCTGGTAGAAATGTGGTTGAAACAGTATTTCAGAGCAACATCCAGGAACAAATATTTGAGACCGACAACACCACGACGAGGACATCACGCAGTGGTCTCTGGTAGGGCAAACCTGTGACAAAGATTGCCACCAGTTATGGACAGTAGGCATGTTCATAAGAGGTTTGCTCTGGTAGGGCAAAACTGTGACAAAGATTTGCCACCAGTTATGGACAGTAGGCATGTTCATAAGAGGTTTGCTCTGGTAGGGCAAAACTGTGACAAGATTTGCCACCAGTTAAGGACAGTAGGCATGTTCATAAGAGGTTTGCTCTGGTAGGGCAAAACTGTGACAAAGATTTGCCACCAGTTATAGACAGTAGGCATGTTCATAAGAGGTTTGACTGGCAATCCCATACTGTTAAAAAAAGATAGGTGAATAAGATTTCAAAGACATGAACATGTCAAAGAAAAGTATTAAAGTAGATCCGCGATGAAGGTGGGGCTGGATAGGACACACACTGTGGAAGCCAACTGAGAGTATTACACAACATGCCCTTTTTGGAATCTCCAAGAAAAAGAACAAAAGGTAAGACTAAAATATTCTTGGAGAAGACAGATGGAAGCAGAGATAAAAAATGATGGGGAAGACATGAAATGATCTTAAAAAAATGGCAAGAAACAGAACGGCTTGAAAAGTGTTTGTTGAAAACCTATGCTCCACAGGTAGCTGAAAGGTAGAAGAAGATGGACAGTAGGTTCAATTAGAAGTTTCAAACAGACCAGTTTTACCTAGTATATGCTGAACATTATGTGAGCTTTCAGGCCAAAGCAGCCGGAAGTTGATGCCTGGGAGTCATGAGCCCACCCACCCGTCGACTTGTCACCTACTGAACGGCTGACCACGATGGTTCTGCTGATGAGATTACCTCCTGTTGCGAAACTCTAAATAAAGAGTTTCCTATCATCGTCAAGTACCGGGGCTGCTGGCGTAGGTGATCATGTCTCTCCACAACATTTGACCTCGACAGTTATTTATCATTTCTGTTGTTGACATTCTACCAAGCCATTCTAAGCTGTTTGGCATCTTTTCTCTTTGTTTCCCTCTATCTCTTCTTCCCTCAATTTTCGCAGTTGTTAAAATGCATTCCAGCTGCTTCCTTCTATTGCATGGTCAAAAATGATGATTGTTTCTTCCTAATTTTGGAAATTAGCTCTCTTTTTACTTTGGCCTCTTTCAGAACGTTTTCATTACTCTTCTTAGCTGTCCATGTCTCAACATTCTTCTGTAAAACTAAATTTCTACAGCCTCCAGTGATTTTGTTGTCCCATTGACCATGATTCACATCCTTAAGACTGGCTCTACATAATATTTAAGAACTCTTTTTCTTGTTTCTATTGTAAAAAATGGATTGCACAGCATCTTCCTTATTCTTTGGAAAGCTGCTTTTTTTCTAAGCCATTCTGCATCTCACCTCTGTTGTACATCTACCATCTGAGGTTAACATTGTTCCAAGATATTAAAATTCATTTACCTGTTTTAATATTGTTCCACATGTCTTTATTGTGCACTGCGGTGATGATTTTTTCTTTGTCGCTACAATTACTTCTGTCTTTTTTGCCTTAAGGCAGAGTCCTTTATTTTTGCTTTCTTTCACTATAATGTCTGACATTTCTTGTAACTAAGTTTCATTCTTAGCGATTAAGAGACTTTATCATCAGCATACCTTAGATTATTTATATTATGACCTCCAATTGTTAATCTAGACATGCCCCTTATAGATCTTACAATAATCTCACTGTACGTATTAAATAAACCTGGTGACAGCACAAACCTTGAATTATTTGTTGATTTATTCACAACTGATTCTCAATTTTTTTGGCCGCTGTTTGTTGCCAGTACATGTTCTTTATTATTTTTAGATCTTTGCTGTCAAAGTTTATGCTTTCTAAAATTTTGATTATTTCTTGGTGTTTTATTTTGTCAAAGGCTTTGGTATAATCTATGAAACATGGGTATATATCTGTTTATACCTCTATTGCTTTTTCTACTAAAGAACTTATGGTGTATATGGCATTATTCGTTCCTTTACCTCAAACAAAACCACACTGTTGATCACTAATTTCTGGACTGATTTTGTTTCGCAATCTTTGCTTGATGATTCTTAGTAATATCTTAGTCATGTGACTCATAAGGCGTATTGTGCAATGATTATCACATTCCATCGCATCATAATTCTTTGGTAGGGCTATGAACATTGATTTGAGCAGGTATCCGCTACTGTAGATGTTATTCAATATTTTAGTTATTAACTCTGTTCCAAATCACCCATAGCTTCAATCTCTTCTTTAGTTATTTTATATGGTCGATGGGCTTTTCCTGCTTTCGCGTTGCTCAACGCGTCTTCCACCTCTTCTTTGAGTATTTCTGGTCCTTCCCCATTTTCCTTAATATGTACTTCCGTTCATCATCATAAATATCTTTAATGCAGTCCATCGTTCCCTTATGCTTTCCCACAACTGGTACATGATCGCTATTGCAATCTGTCCCTGGTATAGTTTTCACACACACCAGACTGTTTCTAAATTTGCTGTTTATCATTATGTAGTCGATTTGATTACGTGCTTTGTATGTATATTTATATACACGCACGCACGCACGCACGCACGCACACACACACACACACACACACACATATATGCAATGTCCTGCGACCCCTTGTAGGTGGTTGTTTTTTTACCCACGGGTAACAAACGATTAGACCGCACTGTTCTCAGCAGACCATGGCTTTTGAGTTGTCAACAAAGCATGTACACACATGATGGTGTATTCTCTGAATTTTTAATTACAACCCTGTTTCTCGTATTAAATATATGGTGTCTTGCGCCTCTGCCTCTCCGAAAAAAAAAGCGATCACACGAAAAAGAAGACAAGCAACTTTAATTAATTGTATAAAGATATAGAGTTCTATTCGCCACTATTCTTAATGGAAGCCGCGTTGGCTCAGTGGTTAATGAACTGGGCCAAAAAGGACAAGAGGTCGGGTTCGATCCTAACTGACGGCTTCCGGGTTCACCCAGCCTTAAATGCGTACCGGATTTTTTCTGGGAAAGCAAAAGCGGCACAGGCGTAATACGGACCATATTACCCCAAAATCATGTGCCGAAGGTCTATAAAAATTATGGTCACTAACACCATATTCCCTATACGCAACTTGGCGTGACCGGGCTCTTTACTTACTTTTTTATTCTTAATGGACAAAATCCATGGAAACATTGTAATATTGGTGGACTGTATTTCCTCACGACTAAAATGGAATATTTATCCCATAAGGTAATCTTCCGCTGCAGATTTCGGTTTTCAATACCTTCTCATAAAACTTTACAAACAGAAGACCCCTAATTAAATATACAATTTAAAATATTAAATGTAAATAGTGTTTTAGTTTTAAAAAAAGGAATAAAAATTGACATTTTTTTTTTAAGGGAAAAATACTGACCAGCATTTATTTGTTTGAAAACCTTGATCGTGGTGCACAGTATGGAAAGCATATTGAGCGTCACTTGCTGCGGTTTTATCACTTTCACTATTACATCCCATCTGGCAATAAATGAACTGTTTTTTTTTTTTTGGAAACTGAAACTTGAGTCTTTCCAGAAACCCTTTTATTTCTTCCTGCGTTGATGCTGGTCAATGTCGTTTCGGACTTTATAAACAAGGAAAAATGGAAATTGAAGTATTGCTATACCACATTTTATTCCCTATTAAAAAATATATATATATAAATCAGAAGTAAAGAATTGAGAAAAATAACTAGGAATAACCCCCGCAATAAAATATATAAAGAAATAAAAGATGAAATGGTTTAGCCATGTGACAAGGCAGAGTGATAAAAAAACAACACAACGAGCCCTCAATAAACGTTGCGAGAACACCAGGCCCAAGGGACGACCACGAAAAAGATGGATTGATGGAATATTAGAAATACTAGGAAACACAACAGCAGCAGATGCAAACGAAGCGGAAAAGACCACACATCTTATCTCCCCTCGACGCTGAAAAGCAAACGAGGAAGGAAAGAAGAAGAGTTTTTATACAAAACTGTGCCTCTAAAAAATGGGTACCAGAGAGTTTTCTGGGAATTGAAGGAATCTTGGCGCGATACTGACCATATAACCCAAACATGTGCAATGTCATGTAAAAATATAGCACTAACACTGTATTACACATACACCCAACTTGGCGTAGAGAATTGTTACTTTACACAACAGTTCCACTTTAATCAATTTGATTTCTTTCTAAAGGTAACCACGAAACCCACAATTTCATCCCCTAGGCACTTCAAAGAAAGACTTAATCCTTTAAAAAAAAAAAATGAAGGTTTACAACTTTATTATTTAGCACGAAACATAAATAGGGTTTACACGAGGCAAGAGTTTGCCTTTCTTTTTAAATAGTATAATCTTGACATTATTAGTAAATGACAGTAACGCCTAGTTCAAAACGGAAGACAGGGAAGAGACAGACGGGGAATCGCCTCATAATGCAAGACGAACTCGATCGCATTTCTTCCTGGTGTGGGGTTTCAGGTGCCTTGGTTAATCCTAATAAAGCATCAGTTTCATGGTTCTCCCTTAACAATCATATCGCTAATACGACCACACCGGTAGTATGAATGGGAGCTGATGAGGTGACCAGGGACAAGTTGATGACATACCTCGCAGTTATTAAGTTTGATCGCAGCCTGTGTTTTCGGGACCACGTCAACCATGTCATAACAAAATCCCGCAAAGGATTAGCCGCATTGAAGGTCATGGCAGCTGCCAACATCGAGCAGAGACTACTTACTTTTCTGTTTCAGGGATTAGTCCTCGCACCAACCGACGTTCGGACAACCCGTGTTCGATTCCCACTGGGAGCAGTGTGAATTGTATTCGTGGTTGGAAAAAAAAACCCCACGGTCGACCCAGCCGTTGGCAGAAATGGATACCAGGGTATTACCCTGGGATGGTGAGGAATATTGCCTCGCATCTGAGTTTCGATGCTTGAGGCGACACTATACAGAAATTTCCGAACATTTCTGGATAGGCAGCCAAACACATAGGGTGGAAACTCGCGTGCCAAGACGCAGGTTCAAGTCTCGTACTTTACTTTACCTTTACCAATCGAGTATGCCCTGGCAATTCTTACTATCAGTACGACTCAAATTGATAGGCTGGAGAAAATACAAAATGAAGCCATGCTCATTCACTTGTGATGTACAAGGGACACTCCCTGTGTAGCAATGAGTTATCTTCTTGACTTTTCAACAATGGATGACAGAATCAAGATCTGGAGAGCACGAGAATACCTGAAGATTAGTACAGATAAAGAGAGCATCCATTGCACCACGTGTTCAACACAGGGAAAGGTGCCAGTCTAAAAAGGAGCAAATCATGAGTGGGCCGAGCAGAAGATGTCATCAAACAGGTCTGTAGGCTTACCAATATCAGTGTTGGTGAGGAGTGGATACCGGTGCCTACGTCATTCAAGGGAACTTTTTCGTGTATTGTCACACTCGACAGGAAAAGTATGGAATAGAACCCAGTTGTGGTTAATGCTGAGGTCAACGGTCTCATCTGCGATAACACCAATGAGAAAGATGCAGTCATCTATACAGACGGATCTGTAAGACGACACTAAAGAAGTGCATGGGCATTTACAGCACGCTCAGCAGGCAGAATAGTCAAAGAAGATAGTGGTGCATACGCCATGACCACGACTAGCATGACAATGGAGGTGATGGCAGTGACCAAGACATGCAAATGGTTATAGTCACAAGACTACACCCACGCATGTGTACTGAGTGATTAGATGAGCATGATAAAAAAAAAGGAGGAGGGCACTGTACACATGCAATGGGTAGAGTCATTACAGAAGTCCAAAATATGTAAGGTTACCTTTGTCTATGTCCCTGGACATGCGGGAGTACGGGGAAATGAAAGAGCGGACAGGTTGGCTAGCTGCGCTGTCGTTGAGGACGGGCAACCAATGGATCGGGCGGACATCATCAATGCCCTCCGTGATGTGGGAAGAGCACAAGACTTCGACAAACACAGATCAACGTCACTTCCTTGAATGATGGAAATGGGAGGGGATCTGAGCACCTATGGACATGTTCGGAGTGCAATGATAATGACCAACAAATAACTCAAAACGGAAAGCATTTGCAGCCTCTCATATAATCATATTAATGGTTCAGTGGTTAGAAAAAAAAATGATGAAAAAAACATGTCACAAGATCTGGCTTTGTTATATACTTTTATTGAGCGATGTAATCACTGCACCAAAGGAAATACGAGGACTAATCTTTCAAACGTATATAGCTTGAGCTTGTATTCAACGCAATTGTTGAATAGCCAGCTTATCTGGATAGAAAGATGTAATGCAGCAGATGTGAGTAGTAAGGAAACCGTATTTGACTAACCATTCTATCCATTGACCTTTCGAACCGTTGCCGGCCTATAGTGCGTAGACCAATATACACCTTCTCATATCTGAATTTTTGTTCTAGCAGTTTTCTTTTAAAGCTATTTTATCAAATCTCGCCATTTGTCTCTGTTCTGTGCAAGCAGCTCTATCTCATTGAGGGAGCCGAATCCTGTTGCTCTTGCCTCTCTCATCAATGTTCTTCTCAGTGTCTCCCTGGGTCTTCCTCTTTTTCTCTTACCTGTTGTTTCCCATATGAGGGTCTGCTTTGCTATTCGGTTATTATCTCTTCTCATCACATGTCCAACATATAACCATCGTCTTTTCTTTATTACTGAAGATATTAGTGGTTGATTGGTGATTTCGCTAATTTCCTCGTTTGTTTTGAATTCGTTCCACGCTATACCAAGTATTTTCCTTAGACATTTATTTTCGAATGCGTTCAACTTTGTTTCTATATCTCTTGTTGTTTTCCAGCTTTCACACGCATACGTAAGGGTTGATAGTACATTTGATTTGAATAGCCTAAGTTTTGTGTTTGTGCTGATTAGTTTTGATTTCCACAACTTTTCAAGGCTTCTGAAAGACATTGCTGCTTTAGCTATTCTGATTCTAATTTCTTTACTTGTATCCCCCTCTCGATCAATGTGACTACCAAGATAGATAAAGTGATCGATCTCTTCTACTGGTTTGTTTTCCATGTATATTTTGTCATCTGTTGGAATTAAACTTTTCATGACTTTAGTCTTTTCATGATTGATCTCAAGCCCAATTTTGCTGGCTATTGATGATAGTTCATTTGTCTTTTCCTGCATCATTTTTATCTGACTGCTGATGAGGACTATGTCATCAGAAAAGTCGAGGTCCTCCAAATGGTCTCCTTGTATCCATTCGATGCCTTTATTACCAGTGCAGCATTTCTTCATTATGAAGTCCACAACAATTCCAAATAACAAGAGCGATAAAATACATCCTTGTTTAACCCCAGTTTCTATTGGGAAACATAGTCGCTCAGTCCTTCCTCTGTTCGAACTGCACATGTGTAACCATCATACATGTTGACTAACCATTAGTGCAGAATTATGTTTATATATTAGTGTCTGTACATGTTTTATGCATGTGAATGCACATATTTGTGTTCGTCTGGAATTTTGGGTGACCCGTGATTGGTTATTGATAATCCTATTGAATGTTCTTGCTCGGTCGGTGATTATTGGTAATTGAACAAATATCTGTTCTCTGGTGTATTAATAAAAAGCTGTGAAATTAAATATAGAAAGAATTTGTTTTATTTGACTTGGTTAATTCACTTGAATGTGAACAGAGAGAGAGAGAGAGAGAGAGAGAGAGAGAGAGAGAGAGAGAGCGAGAGAGCGAGAGAGAGTGATAAAAGAGATATTTTAAATCATTTAAAATACGATACCTGAAAACGCGGTTTTTCTAACAATGGCCGTCAACAAATACCACACCAATATTTCTTAAACATAACAAACTTTAGTTACACTGAACACGCGGTTAACAATCCCCGTCAGCATTTAAAATACCATATTCTTGACAACGATACGAGAATGGCCAAACTTTAGTGAACACGTAGACGACCCCCCCCCCCCCCCCCCCCCCCCCCCCCCCCCGTCGACATTTAAAATAATCTCCCGCGTCATCTCTACCTAACAAACTTTAGTTACATTGTTTTCAGGACCGTCAGCATTTCTGAACACAGTTTTCCTAACAATAACCCGCATTCCGTGACAACAATACGATAATCCCTGACCATTCATCTGACATTTTAAACAACAATTACCGATAATCACCGACGAGCACGAACATTTAAAAGGATTACCAACAACCGATCACGGGTAGGCGACCGAGCCACCGATCACCGGCGGGTCATCGGGTCACGGGTCACCGACATAAGTTGATGAGGTTGGGAACTATGTTGATGAGGTTGGGAACTATGTTGATGAGGTTGGGAACTGTGTTGATGAAGTTGGGAATTGTGTTGATGAGGTTGGGAACTATGTTGATGAGGTTGGGAAGTATGTTGATGAAGCTGAGAACTATGTTCGTGAGGATGGGACCTATGTTGATTTGGTGGGAACTATGTTGATGAGATTTGGAAGTATGTTGATGAGGTTGGGAAGTATGTTCATGAGGATGGGACCTATGTTGTGGTTGGAAACTATGTTGATGAGGTTTGGAAGTATGTTGATGAGGTTGGGAAGTATGTTCATGAGGATGGGACCTATGTTGTTGTGGTTGGAAACTATGTTGATGAGGTTTGGAAGTATGTTGATGAGGCTGAGAACTATGTTCATGAGGATGGGACCTATGTTGTTGTGGTTGGAAACTATGTTGATGAGGTTTGGAAGTATGTTGATGAGGTTGGGAAGTATGTTGATGAGGTTGGGAACTATGTTGATGAGGTTGGGAAGTATGTTGATGAGGCTGGGAACTATGTTCATGAGGATGGGACCTATGTTGTTGTGGTTGGAAACTATGTTGATGAGGTTGGGAAGTATGTTGATGAGGTTGGGAAGTATGTTGATGAGGTTGGGAAGTATGTTGATGAGGTTGGGAACTATGTTGATGAGGTTGGGAAGTATGTTGATGAGGCTGGGAACTATGTTCATGAGGATGGGACCTATGTTGTTGTGGTTGGAAACTATGTTGATGAGGTTGGGAAGTATGTTGATGAGGTTGGGAAGTATGTTGATGAGGTTGGAAACTATGTTGATGAGGTTGGGAAGTATGTTGATGAGGTTTGGAAGTATGTTGATGAGGTTTGGAAGTATGTTGATGAGGTTTGGAAGTA
Source organism: Megaustenia siamemsis (assembly GCA_032433765.1). Taxonomy (NCBI): domain Eukaryota; kingdom Metazoa; phylum Mollusca; class Gastropoda; order Stylommatophora; family Ariophantidae; genus Megaustenia; species Megaustenia siamemsis. The sequence goes on from JAVIAB010000126.1 coordinate 31,761,932, forward strand.
TGTTGATGAGGTTTGGAAGTATGTTGATGAGGTTGGGAAGTATGTGGATGAGGTTGAGAATTATGTTGATGAGGTTTAAGAACTATGTTGATGAGATTGGGAACTATGTTGATGACGTTGGGAATTATGTTGATGACGTTGGGAATTATGTTGATGAGGTTGGGAAGTATGTTGATGAGGTTGGGAACTATGTTGATGATGTTGGGAATTATGCTGATGAGGTTGGGAAGTATGTTGATGAGATTGGGAACTATGTTGATGACGTTGGGAATTATGCTGATGAGGTTGGGAACTATGTTGATGAGGTTGGGAAGTATGTTGATGAGGATGGGAACTGTGTTGATGAGATTGGGAACTATGTTGATGAGGTTGGGAACTGTGTTGATGAGGTTGGGAACTGTGTTGATGAGGTTGGGAAGTATGTTGATGAGGCTGGGAACTATGTTCATGAGGATGGGACCTATGTTGTTGTGGTTGGAAACTATGTTGATGAGGTTGGGAAGTATGTTGATGAGGTTGGGAAGTATGTTGATGAGGTTGGGAAGTATGTTGATGAGGTTGGGAACTATGTTGATGAGGTTGGGAAGTATGTTGATGAGGCTGGGAACTATGTTCATGAGGATGGGACCTATGTTGTTGTGGTTGGAAACTATGTTGATGAGGTTGGGAAGTATGTTGATGAGGTTGGGAAGTATGTTGATGAGGTTGGGAAGTATGTTGATGAGGTTGGGAACTATGTTGATGAGGTTGGGAAGTATGTTGATGAGGCTGGGAACTATGTTCATGAGGATGGGAACTGTGTTGATGAGGTTGGGAACTGTGTTGATGAGGTTGGGAACTGTGTTGATGAGGTTGGGAATTATGTTGATGAGGTTGGAAATTATGTTGATGAGGTTGGGAACTATGTTGATGAGGTTGGAAATTATGTTGATGAGGTTGGGAATTATGTTGATGAGGTTGGGAACTATGTTGATGAGGATGGGAACTGTGTTGATGAGGTTGGGAACTGTGTTGATGAGGTTGGGAACTGTGTTGATGAGGTTGGGAATTATGTTGATGAGGTTGGAAATTATGTTGATGAGGTTGGGAACTATGTTGATGAGGTTGGAAATTATGTTGATGAGGTTGGGAACTATGTTGATGAGGTTGGGAACTATGTTGATGAGGTTGGAAATTATGTTGATGAGGTTGGGAACTATGTTGATGAGGTTGGGAACTATGTTGATGAGGTTGGGAACTATGTTGATGAGGTTGAGAATTATGTTGATGTGGTGGAATTAAGTAGAAAGTGATTGGGGTGGGGGGGGGGGTGTTTCGAGTGTCTAGTATGGAAACCAATCATGGACAGTAGACAAACAAATGAAAAGACGACGATAGAGGCCACAGAGATGGGATTTCTCAGAAGAATGTTGAAAGTTCCCTGGACAGCTAAAAAGACCAATGAGGAAGTTCTCAAAGAGGCCAACACAAAAAGGGAGCTCTTAAAAAACATCAGAAAGAAGCAATCAACATTTTTTTCGGGCACATCATGAGAAGGGTAAAGTTGGAATACTTGGTTACAACTAGCAAAATAAAAGGAAAGAGAGATCGCGGGCGACAAAGAGAGAAAATACTAGATGGCTAGGTGTCGGGGCATTGAAAACAATCGAGTACATAATTGATCCCATGCACGGTTGATTGAAAATCTTTGTCCTGAGTGTTAGTTTTGTGTTGGCCCATGCTATATGGTTAAGTTTAACAAATATTGGTATACAAAATACATAAATATGCAACAGGATCCGTCATTTAATGAAGAAAAAAAAAACAACATAGTGAACACAGACAAATAAAGGCCACAAACATGACAGCGACACGTAGAACTCGCTTGAAAAGTCATGTACCACGGATTAACCAAATGTCTATTTCCAGATAATTAGTCTAATGTATAACAAATTATGTGACAGCTGAAGGGGAAGATAACTTCAACGTGATAACCGGAACTAGTCTTGACGTTTGACTATTAGCTCAGAACAATTATATCCACGTACATTCGAGGATATAAATGCGACATCATTTGGAAACGGTATGTATTTTATTACTTTACCTTGTTATTGCTCTATTATTATAAATTACAGCATTAGAGATTTCCTTTTGCTCATTTATTATCATTTATGGATTAGTCGAATTAATTGTGTTCTCATTCTCAACCAAGCAATTATCTACAATCAATGTTGTACAGAAACAACAAACTACAACATAATTTATATAGGCAGTCTTCAAACATTATAATTTTTATTTTATTTCTCTTACCTCGAGATGAATCGACAAAATAAGTCAAACAAGAACTACGAATAGTTATTTGAAATCAGTTTAGTAAGATTACATCTGGAGCTAAATAGACAATAATCATATTACAAACGAAATCAGTAATAGATAAAAAAGTTAATCTTTGTCATGTCATCATCTGTGGTAGTAGCATCTGCTTGCAATTCGTATACAAGTAATACATTAATATGTCATAATTTAGACATTTATTATAAACACAAGCATACGGTGTAAGTTTTATTGATCTTTAATAAATCTTTCACATACATAACATATGTTGTTCTTGCATATTTCTTTTCTTGTTTAAAAAAAAATAATTTTTCGCTAACATATTTTAGAAACAAAGTGAAAAATACTGCGAAAAAAAACAAAACAAAGATAACAGCCACTTGAAACATTGCTAGAAATAGTATATTTGCTCACGTTGCCAACATATGAACAGTCAACCGGGAACTGTACATGCAAGGGAACGTTCTACGGGTCAGACTGCACTCTCAAATCTCCGGACAACAGTTTGAACGAAACTTGTGAACAGTTAATCGAGGCCTGCGTCTCGTATGTCGATGATTCCCACGTTAAGAAGAGTTTGCCGACTACAACAAACCCAAGCATATGGATACCTTAGTGTGTTTCTGTGCTAAACATGATTTATTTCTTGGTGTTTTTTGTGAAGCCATGGCTCATATCTTGATGTGTTTCTGTGCTAGCCATGGCTCATATCTTAGCTTGTGTGTGTTGGCCATGGCTCATGTCTTGGTGTGTGTCATGTTAGTCATATCTCATATCTTGGTGTGTCCGTGTTAATCATGTCTCATATCTTTATGTGTGTCTGTGTTTAGTCATATCTCATATCGTAGTGCGTATCTGTGTTAGTCATGTGTCATATCTTTGTGTGTGCATGTCTGGGTTAGTGATATCTCATATCTTTGTGTGCATGTTTATGTTAGTAATATCTCACATCTTTGTGTGTGCATATCTGTGTATGTCACATCTTATATCCTTCTGTGTGCATGTCTATGTTGATCATATCTCATATCTTTGTGTGCATGTCTATGTTAGGCATGTGTCATGTCATTGTTTGTGCATGTCTATGTCGGTCATATCTCATATCTTTATGTGCATGTTTATGTTAGTCATGTGTCATATATCTTGATGTGTGTTAGTGTTAGTCATGCCTCGTATCGCTGTGTGCATGTCTGTGTTAGTCACATCTCATATCTTTGTGTGTGCATGTCTGTGTTAGTCACCTCTAGTGACTCGGGCAGATAGTGCTCGTAAACCTGGGAGGGCCGACCATCTAAGGGCAGAATCCCCCTACAGAAAAGATCATCTGCTGCCTTGCAGGAAGATTGAGGACAATCAAAGGCTAAGGAAAGCAAACCTGAATAAAATGCTGGCTAAAATCGGATGCACTGGGCCACTGGCGCAGAACACAGTGCAACGTTTTAACGGGTGTTCAATCAGAGTGGATCTGGCAGACTCTAATTGTGATGTTCTGTCTGTGGGGGCGATCAACACATTTAACCTGACAGCTGACTTCATGTGAGAGTCTGGAATCCTACTCTGATTGAGTCCTGATCGCAGAGACAAAGAAAGAGAGAGAGAGAGAGAGAGAGAGAGAGAGAGAGAGAGAGAGAGAGAGATACTAAATACGTTATTTTAAAAATAACATTACAGTGTAAACATCCGACCAGTTAAATATTATTTTCTTGTCTTATATTTTTTATTATTGGGAAATGTACTTTAAATACAGAGACAAACTAAACAACGTAATCATTACTAGTTACCCACGGTGGAAACATCCGTTTACCGCGTTAGTCGCGGGTCCGACTGGATGTAGTAAAAGTGTGTCTGTTATGAAATTTGTCTACAACATGTCAGAAATGGTCAGTCCTGCGTCTGAGGAAATCGTTTACTGTTTTGGTGAGTTGCAATCGATGTACAAAACGATGAAGGGTGTTCAGCTTAAAGAAGGGGTACCCGCCATGGAGCAATGGCGAGGAGATAGGAGACGTCTGGTGGTCATAGACGATTTGATGGTAATGACTGTGATGCTAGACTTGCCAATTGGGCTGACGTTGACCCTGAATCCGCAGCCAGTAACAAACTTCAGAAATATTTAGTTAAGGTGAGATATACCAGTGTACTACGTGGGAATCCAAAGAAGACTTATCAGGCAACACAACATCGGTATCTTTAGTCTCTACACGTTGAGACATATACTTCAGAAGAGACCTGAGAACTTATGGACTTGTTCGATGTGCATAAGAATGAACTAAACTTCATTCATTGGCACGTCTTTAATTTCAATTAGACTATCGCATGTGTTGTTACATTTCTTTAACTTTATTTGAGAAATATCAATCTGAAGCCTTTTTTTATATAAATTATTCTTAGTGCCCGTAGTTTGTCTTCCGTTGTAACGTGGGTATATGCGAGGGGTGCAAAGTCATTTGCAAACTTCTTGCCCTTCTGTTGTTCTATAGTGCCAAATGAACTCTATTGCTTTTGCCTCGTGTGGTCCTACTCAGCCACCAATCTATTTTCTATCTCTACATCTCTTCATTTTCTGCCTAAAGAACATTAAGTAGACTTATAAAAGAACATTAAGTAGACTTACTAAAGAAATTAAGTAGACTTATTTAAGAACATTAAGTAGGCGAATTAAAGAACATTAAGTCAACTTATTAAAGAACATTAAGTAGACTTATTAAAGAACATTATGTAGAACTATCAAAGAACATTAAGTAGATTCATCAAAGAACATTATGTAGACTTATCAAAGAACATTAAGTAGACTTATCAAAGAACATTAAGTAGACTCATTTAAGAACATTAAGTAAACTTATTAAAGAAATTAAGTAGACTTTTTTAAGAACATTAAGTAGACTTATCAAAGAACATTAAGTAGACTCATTTAAGAACATTAAGTAAACTTATTAAAGAAATTAAGTAGACTTTTTTAAGAACATTAAGTAGACTCATCAAAGGATATTATGTAGACCTATAAATGAACATTAAGTAGACTCATCAAAGAACATTATGTAGTAGTATCAAAGAACATTAAGTAGACTTATCAAATAACATTAAGTAGACTTATCAAAGAACATTAAGTAGACTTATCAAAGAACATTAAATAGACTTAAATTCGTTGCGTTGACTTTTACAGGAAGTTGCGATATTTTTCGCCTTTTGTTCAAACACATTCGACCTTTACAAAATCTTGCCAGTAGAATCTTACCTTCCTTCTTCGATACCTACTTCCTCTACGAGGCTGCTTAGTTTGTGACGTGAAGAACAAATATTGAAGACAACAAGCACTCTAGAGACATCCCTGTTCTGTGTCCACTTTCAAATATTCTGTCAGTGCCTTACATTATCCTACTTGTGAAGATTTCTTTGACTGCGCTTTTACAGCTTAGGGAGAGTGTCAAGGAGCTGATTGGCAGAAACACTTGCTCGACTGGTGGTCTCTTTCTAATGATCACATTACCCCCTGCTGAAAAACTCTGTATACATACTTTCCTACCAGCTTAAGGAATTTTTTAAATTGGTCCACCTATAACCTAACCTCCTTAGTCACCTAATGCATGCGAAGACATGCCGACATACAGAGAATGTAATAGTGGCCCTGTTATTTATTACTCTAACCATAATCAGGGAAAAATAATTGATGAAGATTAATTCAAAGACTGTGGAGGTGCGATTGATTGTTCTTGCAGTAGGGGGTGTTCGGATACTCGGTGTAGGAGTAACAGTGCAGTCTTCAAATTTATGGTAGGAGCTTCAGTGCTGAAATTGTGAAAGAAATGGTAAACAGTGGACAAGAACTTGCATTCGATCCATACCGAGGGATTTATAATTGATTTAACCTTCAATGCTAGAGGTTTATTTATTGTTGAGAAATAAAACAGTTCACGTCTAGTGCTGACAACGTAACGTAAAAATGATCTCACTGTGTATAACAAATATTACAAACACTAGCCCACTTGGGATTGCCCTTTGTCACTCTGGCGACCGCAGTCGATATACTTTGGAAAATCGCCTCATAGTACAGTATGGTTCGCTGATCCCACGAGGCATGAATGTATCACACTCATACACATAGTTTCGTTTTGGTTGCTCCTTCCCTTTTGCATAGCCTTCTCTACTGCACATATTTGGGATCTTTGGTCTATCTACTATGCCATGCTATTTATAGTTCTTCTCCTCTAGTCCCTTATGAGACACTTCGGTGTTCTCCTCTATACCTTTTTTCTGTGCTCCTTACCCCTCCTTTGTTTTTATTATACCCCACTCTCAGACATCTCACTCTTATTGCCTTTTGAGCACCTGTTAGTCTACTGTTCTATTCTTTCTCCTTTGTGTTTGCACACTGACCCCTGTGTGAACTCCTCTGGTTTTGTGTGCATTTGCGCACATTTCTGCACATTCACGACCTCCACACTTTTGTTACCATTTCCTTTTCATACACACAGGATAGACATTTTTCTTTAACATATTTCGAATATTTTTGTGTTGGATGTTTCGTTATTAGTTTTGTGTGTGTGTTTTTCTTGTTTGTTCCTGCTGAAGGCCTATTGGGCCGAAACGTCGTTTAGTCTGTGTCGTCCACTTATCACGTAAAGCTTCTAACATACCATTTTTTTTATTTTTTAATTTTTCTCCATATAAATCAGCCAACATGAGACAAATTATAGCACCAACATTCAATGTTATTTATGTATTTGTCTCAACCCACTCGTGTTTGTACAGAACGTGACTATTTTGTTTTAACTTACAGGAGACCTGCCGAGACTAGTACAAGCCAAGCAAATGTTTGCCAACAAGTTTTATCTTCACGAAGACAGAACTGCTATAGGATGTTTTGAAGAGAAAATATTCAACGATACCAGAGACGAATATTTCGGATTAAAGACTTTTAATGTTTCTTTTTATTCTAATCTGGAGTACGTGATCAACTAGATTCCATAAAAATTGAATGCAATTAATTGTGTTATGTATTGTTTCGATGAATTTCGACTTTCAAATTTGGAATTGACTTCGTATTCTTCTTCTTTCACTGTAGAACTCAATAGGAGCTTGCAGCTGTTACCGGTTTCCTAATAAATAAAATTTTTGTCTAGATCTGTGAGTCATGACGTCAATATCTCTGGTAGTTAAAAAAAAAAAAAAAAGTAAATTACCCCCGTCACGCCATGTGGCGTATAGGGAATGTGGTGGTAGTGACCATAACTTTTACAGACCTACGGTTCATGATTTTTGGGGCAATGTGGTCGGTATTACTCCCCTACCGCTTTACTTTCCCAGAAAAAAATCCGATACCTTTTAAAGGCTGGGTGAACCGGTAGCCGTCGGATGGGATCGAATCCTACCTCTTGTCCTTTGTAGTCCAGTTTACTAACCACAGAGCTATCGCAGCTCCCTTAGTTGTGAAAGCTTGAGAGTAAATTAGTCAGTGATGTCAAGTAGTCTTCAGAAAAAGTTGTTAGCAAACAACTACAAGTGAGTTCAGATTATTTTCAAAAGTTAGTTCGAAATGTGACACACAAACGACAAAACGAATCACATAATGGCTAAGTAGAAGTGACTTTGCAGTAAAAAAAAAGTCTTACTTGACTTGTGTAATGATCTCATGTTATGGAGCGAGAGCTCACTACTTGACTTGAGTAATGATCTCATGTTATGGAGCGAGAGCTCACTACTTGACTTGAGTAATGATCTCATGTTATAGAGCGAGAGCTCACTACCTGTCTTGTTTAATGATCTCATGTTATAGAGTGATAATAAGATATAACAAGGAGAACTCTACACCCATGGACATAAAAAGAGGAGTAAGACAAGGATGATACTATCACCAAGCTTGTTCAATCTATACACAGAGCAAATCTTCAAAAACATCTCAGAGATACCAGGCCTAAACATTAATGGGAAGATAATCAATACCTAACCTAAGTTATGCTGATGATACTGTTCTACTAGCAGAAAATCCTAAAGATCTACAACAATTGCTTAATGTGATAAACATTACAAGCGAAAAATATGGACTAGAAATGAATATCAAAAAGACTAAAACTATGATCATAAACAAAGAAAATTCTCAAGACCTACAATTAAATATCACAGTTGAGGGAATACATCTGGAGACAGTCCAGAGTTACAACTACCTGGGACATACTATAACCAAAGATGGAAAATGCAAAACTTAAATAAACAAAAGAATAGGTATGGCAAAAAGTAATTTTAATGCCATGAAAAATATACTAACAACAAAACAAATATCAACAGGGCTGAAACTAAGAATGGCAAAATGTTACATCTTCTCAATATTCCTGTATGGTGCAGAATCATGGACATTAGACAAGAAAACAGAACAGAAAATTAAAGCCTTTGAAATGTGGATTTATAGAAGAATAGGTAGAATTGGATGGAAACAAAAGATAACAAACGATAAAGTTTTAAAACAACTGAAAATAAAAAAGAGAACTACTAAATACAATTAAAACAAGACAAATGAAATTTTTGGGGCATGTTAAAAGACACAACAGCCTACTAAAAGTAATATTGGAAGGAAAAATACAAGGTAAAAGAGGCAAAGGCAGACCAAGACTAACCTGGACGAGTAACATCAAAAGATGGACAAGTCAATCTATGACAGCCTGCACCATCAAAGCAAGAAACAGAGTAGAATGACGATCCATGGTAGCCAACCTTCGTTGTGGAGAAGGTACACGATGATGATGATGATGATGTTATAGAGCGAGAGCGGCACTGTCCGTCTTGTGTACTGATCTTATGTTATGTAGCGAGAGCGGCAATGTCCGTTTTGTGTACTGATCTTATGTTATGGAGCGAGAGCTCACTACTTGACTTGTGTACTGATCTTATGTTATGTAGCGAGAGCTCACTACTTGACTTGAGTAATAATCTCATGCTATGTAGCGAGAGCGCACTACTTGACTTGAGTAATAATCTCATGCTATGGAGCGAGAGCTCACTACTTGACTTGAGTAATAATCTCATGCTATGGAGCGAGAGCTCACTACTTGACTTGAGTAATAATCTCATGCTATGGAGCGAGAGCTCACTACTTGACTTGAGTAATAATCTCATGCTATGGAGCGAGAGGTCACTACTTGACTTGTGTACTGATCTTATGTTATGGAGCGAGAGCTCACTACTTGACTTGTGTACTGATCTTATGTTATGTAGCGAGAGCTCACTACTTGACTTGAGTAATAATCTCATGCTATGTAGCGAGAGCTCACTACTTGACTTGAGTAATAATCTCATGCTATGGAGCGAGAGCTCACTACTTGACTTGAGTAATAATCTCATGCTATGGAGCGAGAGCTCACTACTTGACTTGAGTAATAATCTCATGCTATGGAGCGAAAGCTCACTACTTGACTTGAGTAATAATCTCATGCTATGTAGCGAGAGCTCACTACTTGACTTGAGTAATAATCTCATGCTATGGAGCGAGAGCTCACTACTTGACTTGAGTAATAATCTCATGCTATGGAGCGAGAGCTCACTACTTGACTTGAGTAATAATCTCATGCTATGGAGCGAGAGCTCACTACTTGACTTGAGTAATAATCTCATGCTATGGAGCGAGAGCTCACTACTTGACTTGAGTAATAATCTCATGCTATGGAGCGAGAACTACGGACAAGGGGTAGGGTTCGATCCCAACCGACGGCTCCGGGTTCACCCAGCCTTAAATGGGTACCGGATTTTTTCTGGGAAAGTAAAAGCAGCACGGGCGTAATACCGACCACATTACCCCAAAAATCATGTGCTGAAGGTCTGTAAAATATAGGGTCACTAACACCATATTTCCCTATACGCCACTTGGCGTGACGGGGGGTACTTTACTTACTTTTTATGGAGCGAGAGCTCACTACTTGACTTGAGTAATAATCTCATGCTATGTAGCGAGAGCTCACTACTTGCCTTGAGTAATAATCTCATGCTATGGAGCGAGAACTCACTACTTGACTTGAGTAATAATCTCATGCTATGTAGCGAGAGCTCACTACTTGCCTTGAGTAATAATCTCATGCTATGGAGCGAGAGCTCACTACTTGACTTGAGTAATAATCTCATGCTATGTAACGAGAGCTCACTACTTGACTTGAGTAATAATCTCATGCTATGTAGCGAGAGCTCACTACTTGACTTGAGTAATAATCTCATGCTATGTAGCGAGAGCTCACTACTTGACTTGAGTAATAATCTCATGCTATGGAGCGAGAGCTCACTACTTGACTTGAGTAATAATCTCATGCTATGGAGCGAGAGCTCACTACTTGATTTGAGTAATAATCTCATGCTATGGAGCGAGAGCTCACTACTTGACTTGAGTAATAATCTCATGCTATGTAGCGAGAGCTCACTACTTGACTTGAGTAATAATCTCATGCTATGGAGCGAGAGCTCACTACTTGACTTGAGTAATAATCTCATGCTATGTAGCGAGAGCTCACTACTTGACTTGAGTAATAATCTCATGCTATGGAGCGAGAGCTCACTACTTGACTTGAGTAATAATCTCATGTTATGTAGCGAGAGCTCACTACTTGACTTGAGTAATAATCTCATGCTATGGAGCGAGAGCTCACTACTTGACTTGAGTAATAATCTCATGCTATGTAGCGAGAGCTCACTACTTGACTTGAGTAATAATCTCATGCTATGGAGCGAGAGCTCACTACTTGATTTGAGTAATAATCTCATGCTATGGAGCGAGAGCTCACTACTTGACTACTTGACTTGAGTAATGATCTCATGTTATGGAGCGGGAGCTCACTACTTGACTTGAGTAATAATCTCATGTTATGTACGAGAACTCACTACTTGACTTGTGTAATGATCTCATGTTATGTACGAGAACTCACTACTTGACTTGTGTAATGATCTCATGTTATGTACAAGAACTCACTACTTGACTTGTGTACTGATCTTATGTTATGTAGCGAGAGCTCACTACTTGACTTGAGTAATAATCTCATGCTATGTAGCGAGAGCTCACTACTTGGCTTGAGTAATAATCTCATGCTATGGAGCGAGAGCTCACTACTTGATTTGAGTAATAATCTCATGCTATGGAGCGAGAGCTCACTACTTGACTTGAGTAATAATCTCATGCTATGGAGCGAGAGCTCACTACTTGACTTGAGTAATAATCTCATGCTATGTAGCGAGAGCTCACTACTTGACTTGAGTAATAATCTCATGCTATGGAGCGAGAGCTCACTACTTGACTTGAGTAATAATCTCATGCTATGTAGCGAGAGCTCACTACTTGACTTGAGTAATAATCTCATGCTATGGAGCGAGAGCTCACTACTTGACTTGAGTAATAATCTCATGCTATGGAGCGAGAGCTCACTACTTGACTTGAGTAATAATCTCATGCTATGTAGCGAGAGCTCACTACTTGACTTGAGTAATAATCTCATGCTATGGAGCGAGAGCTCACTACTTGATTTGAGTAATAATCTCATGCTATGGAGCGAGAGCTCACTACTTGACTTGAGTAATAATCTCATGCTATGGAGCGAGAGCTCACTACTTGACTTGAGTAATAATCTCATGCTATGTAGCGAGAGCTCACTACTTGACTTGAGTAATAATCTCATGCTATGGAGCGAGAGCTCACTACTTGACTTGAGTAATAATCTCATGCTATGGAGCGAGAGCTCACTACTTGACTTGAGTAATAATCTCATGCTATGGAGCGAGAGCTCACTACTTGACTTGAGTAATAATCTCATGCTATGGAGCGAGAGCTCACTACTTGACTTGAGTAATAATCTCATGCTATGGAGCGAGAGCTCACTACTTGACTTGAGTAATAATCTCATGCTATGGAGCGAGAGCTCACTACTTGACTTGAGTAATAATCTCATGCTATGTAGCGAGAGCTCACTACTTGACTTGAGTAATAATCTCATGCTATGGAGCGAGAGCTCACTACTTGACTTGAGTAATAATCTCATGCTATGTAACGAGAGCTCACTACTTGACTTGAGTAATAATCTCATGCTATGTAGCGAGAGCTCACTACTTGACTTGAGTAATAATCTCATGCTATGTAGCGAGAGCTCACTACTTGACTTGAGTAATAATCTCATGCTATGGAGCGAGAGCTCACTACTTGACTTGAGTAATAATCTCATGCTATGGAGCGAGAGCTCACTACTTGACTTGAGTAATAATCTCATGCTATAGAGCGAGAGCTCACTACTTGATTTGAGTAATAATCTCATGCTATGGAGCGAGAGCTCACTACTTGACTTGAGTAATAATCTCATGCTATGTAGCGAGAGCTCACTACTTGACTTGAGTAATAATCTCATGCTATGGAGCGAGAGCTCACTACTTGACTTGAGTAATAATCTCATGCTATGTAGCGAGAGCTCACTACTTGACTTAAGTAATAATCTCATGCTATGGAGCGAGAGCTCACTACTTGACTTGAGTAATAATCTCATGTTATGTAGCGATAGCTCACTACTTGACTTGAGTAATAATCTCATGCTATGGAGCGAGAGCTCACTACTTGACTTGAGTAATAATCTCATGCTATGTAGCGAGAGCTCACTACTTGACTTGAGTAATAATCTCATGCTATGGAGCGAGAGCTCACTACTTGATTTGAGTAATAATCTCATGCTATGGAGCGAGAGCTCACTACTTGACTTGAGTAATGATCTCATGTTATGGAGCGGGAGCTCACTACTTGACTTGATTAATGATCTCATGTTATGTACGAGAACTCACTACTTGACTTGTGTAATGATCTCATGTTATGTACGAGAACTCACTACTTGACTTGTGTAATGATCTCATGTTATGTACGAGAACTCACTACTTGACTTGTGTAATGATCTCATGTTATGTACGAGAACTCACTACATGACTTGTGTAATGATCTCATGTTATGTACGAGAACTCACTACTTGACTTGTGTAATGATCTCATGTTATGTACGAGAACTCACTACTTGACTTGTGTAATGATCTATCTTATCTATCTATCTATCTATCTATCTATCTATCTATCTATCTATCTATCTATCTATCTATCTATCTATCTATCTATCTATCTATCTATCTATCTATCTATCTATCTATCTATCTATCTATCTATCTATCTATCTATCTATCTATCTATCTATCTATCTATCTATCTATCTATCTATCTATCTATCTATCTATCTATCTATCTATCTATCTATCTATCTATCTATCTATCTATCTATCTATCTATCTATCTATCTATCTATCTATCTATCTATCTATCTATCTATCTATCTATCTATCTATCTATCTATCTATCTATCTATCTATCTATCTATCTATCTATCTATCTATCTATCTATCTATCTATCTATCTATCTATCTATCTTATCTATCTTATCTATCTTATCTATCTTATCTATCTATCTATCTTATCTATCTATCTATCTTATCTATCTTATCTATCTTATCTTATCTTATCTTATCTTATCTTATCTTATCTTATCTATCCTATCTATCCATCTATCCATCTAATCTATCTAATCTATCTTATCTATCTATCTATCTTATCTATCTATCTATCTATCTATCTATCTATCTTATCTATCTATCTTATCTATCTATCTTATCTATCTATCTTATCTATCTATCTGTCTGTCTCTCTGTCCGTCCGTCCGTCCGTCCGTGCGTCCATCCATCCATCTATCTATCTATCTATTGTCCTTTCGAGCCGAAGACGGCACATAGGGCAGAACCACAATCTGCAAAATAGAAACCTTGCGTGCCAAAATGGCACATATTGCGGAGATCACTGCTTCTAAAATCTATGGCTCTGTTTCCATAACAACACTTTTTACAATGACAGCTTGTCAAGCCATCGACATCATATCTGTGAATATTGTATTATATTTCTATTTCTTGTTAATGTGTCATTCGTTAGTGAAATCATCGGCCATCAGTAGTGATGAACATTTTCAACGTTTTCGACGAATTGGCGGATAAACATTTTTTTTTTCGCACCATTGCACGGTGCGGTTTCGGTGCAAAATCCATTGTCTTTGGACAATGCTTCGGTGCAAGTTCTTGCACTTTAGATGATGTAAACGTGCACCATCACTACTGCCATCACTAGTTTAGACTGATTGTTTTGTGATTTTCCGTTAATTGTTGTTGCATTTGTTAAATAATAATCCAATCTAATATTTTATGTTTTTAATATTGTCATTGTTTGTTATTGTATTTGCATTTTTGAAGCATTCTTCCATCTCTTATATTGTTAGTGATTGTGTTATAGATGTCTGTTAATTGTTGTTCTATTTGTAAAATTTTCAGTCATCGCTTCTACTTTTTTGATTATTTGATGAATTCTTATGAACTACTTCTCTTTCCAGCGGCTGATTGATCACCCGGAACCCCCCTTGTAAATTTCCCTCCGGTTGAATAATTGTCGGTTTCAGGTTATCAAATTATTAATTTCGTCTTTAACGATTTAACCAGGTACAACCATTTCGACATCTATCTATTCCGAAGCGGAAACAATTCAGGACTAAACGTTATCTGTGGTTACTTTGTGCTTTTAGTACAGCTTTCACTGTAAAAATATATTTTGTCAATAAGTAGAGTGTATTTTTACATATTGCCACTTGCACAAATTTTTTTTTTAAAAGAACATGTACAGCAGAACAGTGCAGAATATTATTTCAAACAATATAAGGAAATTATTACGATGTTTGTAAAATAATTAGGCTATTAATAATAGTGGTTTTATAAAATTAGCTTTAATATTTAATATGTATATGCTTGTCATGTCTGGATGTGTCGCAAAATTTAAATTATGAGAAATATGGCTCATAATGTTGCACCTCAAGCCAAGACAACCTTATCCTCTGATCAGGGAGCCGATTTATTATGTTTTTTTTTTTTTTCACTGCATAGAGTTCTCAGCTTCAACGTGTGCCATACCAGTTGGCGTAGGTGATCATGCACTTCTAAAATGCTCAATCCTCAGTGCATCGAATCAATTCTGATATTTACTGTATCAACTCCACAACCTAGCACAAGGACATCTTACATGTACTGCCCTAACGATAGATTGCTCAAGCTGGAGTCAATGAAAATATCATTAGAGTTTCTGGTAGTAGGAGACTTCAACAGCCTCTCTGAAAGATGCGGATATAAAGGAAACCAACGCTCGAGATGAAGAAGTGGAAGAATGGGAAATAGACAACAACCTATTCCTCATAAAGTCTAGAGAGGAAACCCCATCCTCCCCTTAACCTTTAACTCAAGAAGATGGAAAACAACATCAACTCCCGACCTAGCATTCGCAACAAGAGACATATCCAACAAAATAACCAGAATAATATTGAACAAACTTGGAGACAGTGACTACAAACCAGTCAAACTGTCAGTGGATCTTGCTCACAAACAGGAGACGCAAATATAACTCCCCCGCTGGAACTACAAGAGAGCAGACTGGGAAAAGTTTGCCAAGCTCACAGACATCTACACTGCACCCATCAAAACCTATCATTAGGAGGACTGGTTGGTCTCAAGGCAAGACGCCGACCTCGGGACAGAGAGGTTGTGGGTTCAAATCCCGACTGCACCGGTTGGGGTTTTTATTTATGATTTCTCTCAGTGGCAACCACCCCTGGTCTCAGCAGCGAGGCCCGGCATGAAACGTCAATTACTCATCGACGGAAAAAATATGAGTACCTCCGAAGCCGGAGTTATCTGCCTGTGCAGCGAGGGACCCCTGTGAACACGGCTGCATGGAAAAATGGATTAACACGCAAAATTCAGTTCATAGTCTCTAGGGACGTCGTCAGAGGTAAAAGCTGACGAACGAAAAAAAATAACAACCCATCAAAAGAAAGTCAATATTATGATAGGAGAGTTAACAAAAGCAATCCCTAGAGCTGCTAAATAATCAATTCCTAGAGGAGCAAGATGAAACTACAAGTCATATTGAAGCAAGGAAATACAAAGACTAGAGGAGGAACTGAACTCTGCCAGAGAACTAGCTAAAACATCACAAAGCAACGAGAACAGCATAGCCTATAAGTAGCCTCTACCAAATACAGAAGAGAGGTCAGGATATCTGCAAGATAGAGTTGGAAGGACAAAGCAGCGAGACTCAATCTAGATCAGAATGGACACAAACTGTGGGAACCTGCGAAAGCGGTGAAAACAATAGCCGGCCTACATTAACATTAGCACAGCATAGAGCATCAACACACGCCAAAGGGCAACAGACAAACAACATACATAACAAATTATGTCATAATAAAGTTGTTTCTGCCAGCACAGATCAACTGAAGACTTGATTACCTACATAGCACAGGAAATTGAAGATGCTCTAAAAGAAAAGAAACACATATTGACAACGTGACTCGACAAGGAGAAGGCTTTTGATACGCTTTGCAGGGATGGATTAAAGAACAAAATTCTCAGACTTTGTATCCGAGACAATTTATGACACTGGATATCTCAATGTCTACAAGACAGAACGTCCAGAGTAGAAGTACAAGAAAAACTGAGTAAGAAACCAGAAGTGATCAAGGTACTTCACAATGCGGAGTACTATCCCCAAAGATTTTTCTAATCTTCATAAATGACATCATAGATGACATTCCACCCAGTATACACTCTGCAATGTACGCAGACGATCTGGCGATATGGGCATGTGAACAATATATGCCATTGGCTAGCTCCAGAATGCAAGATGCCCTAGGGAAACTTGAAAGATGGACGAACACGTGGCTGCTATCCATTAATGAAAAAAAAAACTATCAAGAAACACATTTTCTGCAAATTTGAAGATAAAAGAACAAACACTTGCTATTGACCAAAACCCAACTATCTTGGTGTAACCATGGATCGCAGAGTGACATGGAAAAATCAGACAGCAAACAAAAGAGCCAGAAAACGTACAGATATTATGATGAAATTTGCAGGAACAGACAGGGGAACACACAGCAATTATCATGACAACGACTATACGCAGAAAGAGTAAGACCAGTCCTAGAGTATGGAGTCACAGACTGGGCAACAGCTTCGAAATCACAGCTTAGCAAAATTAACAGAACAAAAAAACCAGGCTGCCCGTTTCATCTCTGTTGCTATGAAATCTAGACATATCGAGACTCTAGAAACAGTAACAGGTTTACAACCTTTGAAAGACAGACGGAAAACTAAAGTAATGCAACAACTGGAGAATTTCAAAAGGCTCCCTAACCACGCCCTGCACCAAAGTGTAACCAACTTCTGTAAAGGGAGACTAAAGAGGAGAAAATACAAGAGCTTAATATTTTACGTACCGCAGAAAGTATACGGGGGAATACGCCCTGACCAACAAGGAACCGAGGCAGAAACACGTTGGACACCACTGTCCTAAAAATCACATTAACAGCATCATTATTGAAAAAAATATACATGTTTTTTTGTACATCAAATAAAAGAAGATTGAAAAAGAAATACATATGTAGTAAACAAATTGTTAAATAATATAATCAATTATAAAAAAAAAAACTGCCTCAAATCTGCGATAAATAATTGTTTTCTCATTTCACTTACCAGATCTTGTCATGAGATCGATCGCGTTGTATTTATATGTAAATCATTTTAGTATTAATAATTGTAGACACACGCCATTTTCCTTCTCGATTATTACAAAAGGACTCCTGCTCAAACGCCACCAGTAATGGAGGAGAAGGTGTGTATTACGAAATCAATAGCTATTGGGATATTATCAAACAACTATAATATGGTGCGACTCAAAATGGCGGTGCCTTTTCGCCGGTTCGTTGGCATGGAAGTGTAATTTCGTTGATGTTTGTTTCTGAATGAAGAAAATGGCATTTGTTGACTGTAATGGAATACGCTATTGTGACGGCTCTTGTTTATTAACAAGGTGGGCTATTAATGGCGGGGTTGATTGTCATGTATGTGGAAGCATCAATGGAAGCAAATTCAACAAGCCAAATCCGGAACATCGTATGATAGCGCTGCCAAAAAGATCTCAAGCAACTAGTCTCGAACTTCATCGTGTTTTCATTTGAAAACATCGTGTTCGTTACATTTCATGTCCTAGGCGTTTTGCAAATTTGATGTTGACTTGGAATGATTGCCATGAGTCTTAAGATGAAATTGTGCACTAAATAAATCAATACGATGAAGTTTTATCAGTATTTCTGTAGAGAGTAAAAACGTCGGATTCGTTATTGTTCTATATCAGACCACCTAGAGAATTCACAGATAACGCTAGGCAGGGGAAGGTAGCATTCACAAACGTTTGACTTGACAATGAGGAACAATGAGGTGATTATAATCTGTCATCATCGGCGAACTTTGCTAACTGGATCAGTTGATTAGCTCAGACGCAGAAAATTACACCGTAGTAGCCGATGCTAATCAGTTCCCTAATGTAATTTCTGCAGCGGTCCAACGAACGTGATCTCATTCCACCATGTTTGGAAACGGAAGTTCAACTAATAACAACATCAAGCTTGGGCAGATGGTGCTCGTAAGTCTTGGAGGGCCAACCATCTTCGGGCAGAATCCACCTACAGAAAAGACAATCTGCTGCCTTGCAGGAAGATTGGGGACAATCAAAGGATAAGAAAAGCAAATCTGAATAAAATGCTGGCTGAAATCGGATGCACTGGGCCACTGGCACAGAACACAGTGCAACGTTTTAACAGGTATTCAATAAGAATGGATCTAACAGAATATGGGGCAATCGAATCGCTTAAACAGACAGCTGACTTCATGAGAGTCTGGAATCCTACTCTGATTGAGTCTTGATCGCAGAGAGAGAGAGAGAGAGAGAGAGAGAGAGAGAGAGAGAGAGAGAGAGAGAGAGAAACAACTATAAAAAATAACTGAAGCCCCCAAAGTTGTTGCAGAATTCGCTATCCAACACAAAAATAACGCGCACAAGAAATTATTAATACTCACCGACGCATTGTCATTCCTAATATGCTCTACAACACTCAGTAACAGTGAGCTAGTTGGCGTGAGAACAATCTTAGACCAACTGTGCAATAATTTCCAGAGAGGGGTCATCCAGTGTATACCATCACACTGTAATATACAAGGAAATGAATGCACAGACAAGCTAGCTAAAGAGGGAGGGAGATTTCCACATGCGAATCACCTGATTAGCTACAAATAAGTCAAATCCATCATCAAAGGCAGGTATCATGAAAAATGGAAACAAGATCATCCAAAGCATAATGAGAGGGACGGATACCTACAATTGTCTAGGATGATCGAGTCATCATACTTCACCTACGTAATGACCACAACAGAATGAGAAACCACATGTTCACCAAACTCAGGATAGGAACTACCGGCCAATGCCACTCTACCCTGAATAACATGACAACACAACCAGTTCTACAGGATCGCTCCCAGTACACAAGCTTGAGAAGGACATTGTGGCCGACACCCATCCCCTTGGAAGAGAAACTCGGGACAACCGAATCACTGAAACAGACAGCTGCCTTCATAATTGAGTTCGGAGTCTTAGTCTGAATGAGACATGATCTCAGAAGAAGAAGAAAGTGGGCCTCTATTTGTTCATCTGTATAGTCATGAGTAGGTGCATATGTCTGTATTAATACTATGTCGAATGATTTTGCTTTCATTTTGAGTAGCATAATCCTATCATTCCAGTCCAGTGGGTACTTACATATTTGTGTATCTCTCTTTTTATTATTATTCCTACACCTCGTTGAAGTTCTATTCATTATTCTATAAATCATCATTTAACAGGTTTCACTCATCTAAATATTAAAACCTTTGTAAAAAATAAGAGAACGACGATTCCGCAAGTGAAATATTTTGAACGTATAAAACGTGTAATTCATAATGTAAATCAGACACCCAGAGAACGTCCAGTTGAAAACGTGCGGATAATAAACGAGACTTTACTATGGTAATTAGAACAACTTCATAGCTTAGTAAACAAACCCAATTCAAGAATTAAAGTAAAAGTGAAGTCAAGGTTTTTTGGATGACGTGGTGGGTATCACATCAGGCCACATTTACTTTACAGAAAAATCCCTGCTTCCAGTTTTTAGAGGCTGCTTGAATCCCGGAGCATTGTTGGCCAGGAAAAAAAAACCGTCACATCTTGGATCGAACCCGGACCCTTCTGTTCAAGAAGCGAGCACACTAACCACTCAGCCACAGAGGAAGGACAAGCAGAAAAAAATCACTTGAGACATTGTAGAATTATTTTGCTTAAAGAAGAGCACTGTTTACACCAAGTGCGATTGCAAACAAGCAAGAAAACGACAATTTTTCGGTTGTCTGCGCCAGCATTTTAAATTTCGAACATCCAAAATCACACATGGATAATTGTTTTCCTCTCCATACTGACATGGTCAGACTGGGTAACCCATCTAGTTCCTCACCAACTAAAGCTTTAGTAATGTCTACGTCTTCTCCGTTGTGCTCAATCTGACGTCAGAAGTCTATTTATGAGTCACTGACTCCAATTAGTTTACACGCAGTGAAACTCATCTCTTGGACAAAAAATTATAAAGTCAGAGCTTCTGTTGCTCACATTTGACTAGTCTATTACATAGTTTCTTTCGTTTTGAACAAATACTTTTAAGACTTTACCCTAAACAACAAGAAAGAGAGTAGAAGATGTACTTAACTGGACAAAGAAAACATATATAGCAGTTGAGACTTACTCGTCACTCTAAACGCAAATATACATCTTGGTATTAAAGGTACCTACATAGTTGGGATACACTACTGTGTATATGTATATATATATATATATTTATATATATATATATATATTTATATATATATATATATATATATATATATATATATATAAATACAGGGAGTTTTTAAAGTCGCAGTGCAGTGAATTTATACTATCTAAAGAAAAAACGTCACCAGAAATGCGGTTAACTAATGCGTCACACAAATTGTAAAATAAATGGTATTATTCAAATATACTTGACTGCTATCGGCGAGCTTATAATGGGTAATGTTGGTATTAACACAATAAAGTTGTGCCTAAAGCATATGTTGAAAATGTCCACCACGGGCCTCAAGACATGTCGTGATTCGTCTTTCCATATTTGCGAAAACCTTCAGAATAATGTCTGGTGATATTTGTTTAATCTTGTCTACTATTTCAGTCTTTAGGTCATTAATTGTCTGCGGATTATTTTCATAAACTTTCCCCTTCAATGCCCCCCACAGATAATAATCTGGGGGTGTTAGATCTGGTGAAAGAGCAGGCCAGATTCCACGTGAAATAATGCGATTTGCAAATATGCTTTCTAAATAATTGAGTGTTGTTGTGGCTGTGTGTGCTGTTGCCCCATCCTGCTGAAACCAGGATTCCATAATTTCCCGTTCTGTAAGGTGTGCTATGAACGGTTCCAGAATTAAAGTACGGTAACGTTCTGCATTTATTGTTTCATTAAAAAATATAGGTCCTATTATCCGCATACGACTTATAGCGCACCACACTCCGACTTTTTGATCGTAAAGCGGCACTTGATGAAATTCATGGGGGTTTTCACGGCTCCACAGCCGATTGTTCTGACTGTTCACATAACCGGATAAATGAAATCAGGCCTCATCAGTGAAAAAAAGTGACGTCAAGGATGGCAGCGCCATGTTGATAAATAAAATTCTGAAACCACATGCAGTAGTTTAAACGGGATTCATAATCTCTTTCTTGGAGTTGAGACACTTCAGTTAATTTGTATGGACGATAGTGTAGTTCACTTCTTAAAACCTTGTGAACAGAACTCTTAGATATTTGCACCTGTTGAGACAAGTGGTTTAAAGATGCATTTGGACTCATTGTAATTCTGTCTTGGAGTTCCATAATTTGGTCTTGTGAAATTGAAGGTCTTCCAGATCGGTATGCATCTACCATACTACCGGTTTCACGAAACTTTTTGATCAATTTTGTAACATAATTTCGGTGAGGGACTTGTGAGTCTGGAAATTTCCTCACGAATTGTCTAATGACCTCATCCGTATATTTACCGCCATTACGGAAGACATGCTCAACTAGAAATACCCTGTTTTCAATCGTCAACACCATTTCCTTCAAGCAATGAGACAGTGAAAGTAGCATAGTGCCCGTCTTTTACGTAAATAAAACCTTAAAGGAAGCAGCGGTTTGTTCATAAATGTGGTTTACAAAATTGTGGTACGTAGATGATTATTACGTCATTTACTGAATATTAGAAATATTCATTGCACTGCAACTTTAAAAACACCCTGTATATAGGGTGTTTTTAAAGTCGCAGTGCAGTGAATTTCTACTCTCGGAAGAAAAAACGTCACCAGAAATGCGGTTAACTAATGCGTCACACAAATTGTAAAATAAATGGTATTATTCAAATATACTTGACTGCTATCGGCGAGCTTATAATGGGTAATGTTGGTATTAACACAATAAAGTTGTGCCTAAAGCATATGTTGAAAATGTCCACCACGGGCCTCAAGACATGTCGTGATTCGTCTTTCCATATTTGCAAAAACATTCAGAATAATGTCTGGTGATATTTGTTTAATCTTGTCTACTATTTCAGTCTTTAGGTCATTAATTGTCTGCGGATTATTTTCATAAACTTTTCCCTTCAATGCCCCCCACAGATAATAATCTGGGGGTGTTAGATCTGGTGAACGAGCAGGCCAGATTCCACGTGAAATACTGCGATTTGCAAATATGCTTTCTAAATAATTGAGTGTTGTTGTGGCTGTGTGTGCTGTTGCCCCATCCTGCTGAAACCAGGATTCCATAATTTCCCGTTCTGTAAGGTGTGCTATGAACGGTTCCAGAATTAAAGTACGGTAACGTTCTGCATTTATTGTTTCATTAAAAATATAGGTCCTATTATCCGCATTCGACTTATAGCGCACCACACTCCGACTTTTTGATCGTAAAGCGGCACTTGATGAAATTCATGGGGTTTTCACTGCTCCACAGCCGATTGTTCTGACTGTTCACCTGTTCACATAACCGGATAAATGAAACCAGGCCTCATCAGTGAAAAAAAGTGACGTCAAGGATGGCAGCGCCATGTTGATAAATAAAATTCTGAAACCACATGCAGTAGTTTAAACGGGATTCATAATCTCTTTCTTGGAGTTGAGACACTTCAGTTAATTTGTATGGACGATAGTGTAGTTCACTTCTTAAAACCTTGTGAACAGAACTCTTAGATATTTGCACCTGTTGAGACAAGTGGTTTAAAGATGCATTTGGACTCATTGTAATTCTGTCTTGGAGTTCCATAATTTGGTCTTGTGAAATTGAAGGTCTTCCAGATCGGTATGCATCTACCACACTACCGGTTTCACGAAACATTTTGATCAATTTTGTAACATAATTTCGGTGAGGTACTTGTGAGTCTGGAAATTTCCTCACGAATTGTAAATTGACCTCATCCGTATATTTACCGCCATTACGAAAGACATGTTCAACTAGAAATACCCTGTTTTCAATCGTCAACACCATTTCCTTCAAGCAATGAGACAGTGAAAGGAGCGTAGTGCCCGTCCTTTACGTAAATAAAACCTTAAAGGAAGCAGCGGTTTGTTCATAAATGTGGTTTACAAAATTGTGGTACATAGATGATGATTACGTCATTTACTGAATATTAGAAATATTCACTGCACTGCAACTTTAAAAACACCCTGTATATATATATATATATATATATATATATATATATATATATATATATATATATATATACATATATACACACACAACAACAACAACAACAACATTATCAGTTGCACTACTCCAGCTAAACTAAAGTCGTTACACTACTTCACCACCAAGACACTTACTCCACTACTTCAACAGCCAGACACTTACTCCACTACTTCAACACGAATATATTTACTCCACTACTTCAACAGCAAGACACTTACTCCACTACTTCAACACCAATATATTTACACCACTACTATAACACCAAAACACTTACTCCACTACTTCAACACCAATATATTTACTCAACTACTTTAACACCAAGACACTTACTCCACTACTTCAACACGAATATATTTACTCCACTACTTTAACACCAAAACACTTACTCCACTACTTCAACACGAATATGTTTACTCCTCTACTTCAACAGCAAGACACTTACTCCACTACTTCAACACGAATATATTTACTCCACTACTTTAACACCAAGACACTTACTCCACTACTTCAACACGAATATATTTACTCCACTACTTTATACCAAGACACTTACTCCACTACTTCAACACGAATATATTTACTCCACTACTTCGACACAAAAATACTTACTCCACTACTTCGACACAAAAATACTTACTCCACTATTTCAACACCAAGACACTTACTCCACTACTTCAACACCAAGACACTTACTCCACTACTTCAACACGAATATATTTACTCCACTACTTCAATAGCAAGACATTTACTCCACTACTTCAACACCAAGACACTTACTCCACTACTTCAACACGAATATATTTACTCCACTACTTCAACACCAAAACGCTTACTCAAACACCAAGATATATACTCCACTACTTCAACACCAACACACTTACTCCACTACTTCAACACTAATATATTTACTCCACACCAAGACACTTACTCCACTACTTCAACACGAATATATTTACTCCACTACTTCAACACCAAAACGCTTACTCTAACACCAAGATTATTACTCCACTACTTCAACACCAAGATATTTACTCCACTACTTCAACACCAAGATATTTACTCCACTACTTCAACACCAAGACACTTACTCCACTACTTCAACACCAAGACACTTACTCCACTACTTCAACACCAAGACACTTACTCCACTACTTCAACACGAATATATTTACTCCACTACTTCAACAGCAAGACATTTACTCCACTACTTCAACACTAAGACACTTACTCCACTACTTAAACAGCAAGACATTTACTCCACTACTTCAACATGAATATATTTACTCCACTACTTTAACAGCAAGACACTTACTCCACTACTTCAACACCAAGACACTTACTCCACTACTTCAACACCTGGACACTTACTCCACTACTTCAACACGAATATATTTACTCCACTACTTCAACACCAAAACGCTTACTCAAACACCAAGATATTTACTACACTACTTCAACACCAAGACACTTACTCCACTACTTGAACACGAATATATGTACTCCACTACTTCAACACCAAAACACTTACTCCACTACTTCAACACCGAGACACTTACTCCACTACTTCAACACGAATATATTTACTCCACTACTTCAACAGCAAGACACTTACTCCACTACTTCAACACGAATATATTTACTCCACTACTTCAACAGCAAGACACTTACTACACTACGTCAACACCTAAACACTTACTCCACTACTTCAACACGAATATATTTACTCCACTACTTCAACAGCAAGACACTTACTACACTACTTCCACACCAAGACACTTACTCCATTACTCCAACACCAAGATATTTACTCCACTACTTCAACACCAAAACACTTACTCGATTACTTCAACACTAAGACATGCAATCCACTACTTTATCACCAATACACACAATCCACTACTTTATCACCAAGATACACAATCCACTACTTTATCACCAAGACACACAATCAACTACTTTATCATCTAGACATCCAATCCACTACTTTATCACCAAGACACACAATCCACTACTTTATCACCAAGACACCCAATCCACTACTTTATCACAAAGACACCCAATCCACTACTTTATCACCAAGACACCCAATCCACTACTTTATCACAAAGACACACAATCCACTACTTTATCACCAAGACACCAAATCCACTACTTTATCACCAAGACACATACTCCACTACTTTATCACCAAGACACACAATCCACTACTTTATCACCAAGACACACAATTCACTACTTTATCACCAAGACACACAATCCACTACTTTATCACCAAGACACACAATCCACTACTTTATCACCAAGACACACAATCCACTACTTTATCACCAAGACACATACTCCACTACTTTATCACCAAGACACCTAATCCACTACTTTATCACCAAGACACCCAATCCACTACTTTATCACTAAGACACACAATCCACTACTTTATCACCAAAACACCCAATCCTCTACTTTATCACCAAGACACATACTCCACTACTTTATCACCAAGACACCCAATCTACTACTTTATGACCAAGACACCAATCCACTACTTTATCAACAAGACACCCAATCCACACTACTTTAACAAGAAGCCACTCACTAAATCACCTTCGTTCTAATCTCATGACGCCCAAACCAATACTCTGACGCACTATATTTTTAAGACTTTTCCTGATTCCCCTCAAAAGTGTTTCAAGCTAGATTAATGTCATCATCATCATCATCATCATCATCATCATCATCATCATCATCATCATCATCATCATTATCATCATCATCATCATCGAGTGTCATCTCCGCAACGAAGGTTGGCTATCACGGATCACCATTCTGCTCTGTCTCTTGCTTTGATGGTGCAGGTTGTCAAAGGATGATTTGTCAATTTTTTGTGTGTTACTCGTCCATGTTAGTCTTGGTCTGTCTCTGTCTCTTTTACCCTGTATTTTCCTCTCCAAGATTACTTTTAGTAGGCTGTTGTGTCTTTTAACATGCCCCAAAAATCGCATTTGTCTTGTTTGAATTGTGTTGGAGCAAATCCTTAAAACATCACAGAGCTGCCATGCCTAAACATTAATGGAAGATAATCGATAACCTAATATATGCTGATGATACTGAACTACTAGCCGAAAATCCTAAAGATCTACAACAATTACTTAATGAAATAAACATGACAAGCAAAAAATATGGACAAGATATGAATATCAAAAAGACTGAAACTATGATCATAAACAAAGAAAATTCTCAAGACCTACAGATAAATATCAAAGTTGACAGAATACATCTGGAGGCAGTTCAGAGCTACAACTACCTGGGACATACTATAACGAATTGATGGAAAATGTACAACTGAAATAAAGAAAAGAATAGGTATGGCAAAAAGTAATTTTAATGCCATGAAAAATATACTAACATCAAAACAAAAAACACCAGGACTAAAACTAAGAAGAACAAAATGTTATATCTTCTCAACATTCTTATATGGTGCAGAAACAAGGACATTAGACAAGAAAACAGAAGAGAGAATTGAAGCCTTTGAACTGTGTATATATATTGAAGAATAGGCAGAATTGGATGGAAAGAAACGAAAAATGTGTTACTTGTTGTGACGTTAGTATATTTTTCATGACATTTAACTTACTTTTTGACATTCCTATTCTTTTGTTTATTTTAGTTTTACATTTTCCATCACTGGTCATCATCAAGTGCAGGTCCTGCAGGAGTAGGTGGTCATGTCTCTCCACAACTTTCGACCACGACAGTTATTTATCATTTCTGTTATTGACCTTCTTCCCAGTCATTCTCTTAAGCTGTCTGGTATCTTTTCTCTTTGTTTCCCTCTATATCTTCGTCCCTCACTTTTTCCAGTCGTTACATTATATTCCAGCTGTTCTCTTCTCATTACACGGGGAAAGAATGATGATTCTTTTTTCCTAATATTGGAAATTAGCTCTCTTTTTGCTTTGGTCTCTTTCAGAACGTTTTCATTACTCTTCTTAGCTGTCTACTATTCTCAACATTCTTCTGTAAAACCACATTTCTACAGACTCCAGTGATTTTCTTGTCTGTTGTCCTATTGTCCATGATTCTCATCCATATGTTAAGACTGTTACTACATAACATTTAAGAACTCATGTTCTTGTTTCTATTGTCAAAAATGGGTTGCATAGTATCTTCCTCATTTTTTGGAAAGTTGCTTTTGCTTGCATCTCACCTCAGTTGTACATCTTTCGTCTGAGGTTAGGGATTCATATTTTAAACCTGGCATATTTCGAATAAATAAGCCAGATCACTGGTTATAGTATGGCCAAAATATTTGTAGTTCTGAACTGTCTCTAGGTCTGTTCCTTCAATTTTGATATCCACTTGTGGGTTTTGAGTACTTTCTTTGTTTATGATCATAGTTTTAGTACATTACTATATAAATATTTTATTTTCATTCTTTTCTTAATTGTTTCATGTTTTCAATACTTTACTTCTCTACTTTAAATTCAACTACGATTGTCTCACACAAACTTCTTCTTCTTCTACCTTTCAGCTCCCTTTGGAGCATAGGTCTTCAACAAACACTTTCCAAGTCGTTCTGTTTCTTGCCATTCTTTTAAGATCTTTCCATGTCTTCCTCACCATCTTCATCTTTGCTTCCGTCTGACTTCTCCAAGAATTTCTTGGTTTTCCTCTTTGTCTTTTCCCCTGGGGGTTCCAAAAATGGGCCTGTTGTGTAATACTCTCAGTTGGCTTCCGCAGTGTGTGTCCTTTCCAGCGCCATCGTCTTCGCTGTATCTCTTTATCCACCGTTAGTTATTTTGTCCTGCCATTTCCATCCTTTTATTTTGTGTAAGCATCCATTAATGTAAGTATGTATCTTCATGATTGTCAATTTTGTTGTTCTCCATGTTTCACAGCCATATAATAGGACTAACTTAACATTGGAGTTGAAAATTTTAATTTTTGTATTTAACCTAATTTCTTTGGACTTCCATATGTTTCCCAGTGCAACAAAAGCTCCTCTTGCTTTTGATATACTTATTTTGGTATCATTTTCTGTTCCTCCCTCTTTATCTATATAACTGCCCAAATATATGTAAGATTGTACGTCTAGTAAAGGTATTTTTCCAAATTTTATTTGGTTATTGCCAACTGCATTAATTCTCATAATGTTTGTCTTATCTCTATTAATTTTTAGTCATAGCTGTTGTGATTTCTCATCAAGTATGCTCATTTTATCTTGCATCTGTTGATGGCTGTGTGATAGGAGAGCTATGTCATCAGCAAAGTTTTTTAAGTTGCTTGGTCAGTGACCACTGGATTCCATTTCTGTTATTTTGAGTTATTCTCATAATCAAATCTATGCCAGTGGAAAGAGAAATGTAGACAGAAGGCATCCCTGCAGCCGTACTCCTGTTCTTATTTCAAATGCTTCTGTAAGCTGCGCTTCATGCACCACACTACATTTCATTCCTGCGTACATTGTTTTTATCAGGTTAATAAATTTTATGGGGAATCCGTAATGACTCTTCCAAAGCATTCCTCTGTCTAAACTATCTAATGCCTTTTCGTAATCTATGAATCCAATATAAAGTGAGGACTGTAGTTCTAAACTTTGTTCATCTATTATGCGTAGTTATTTGATCAGCACATGATCTGTTCTTCCTAAAACCTGCTTGTTCATCTCTCAAATGTTTCTCTATGGCCTCTTTTAGTCTCTCCAGAATGATTCTGTTTAATATTTTTCCTGGCACTGATAGTAGCATTATGTCCCTATAATTTGTGCACTCCTGTAAACTTCCTTTCTTTGGTAGTTTGATCATATAACCTTCTTTCCAGTCCTTAGGTATTTCTTCCCTCTCCAAATTTTTTTTCTAATAGATTATGTAACATCTTGGTAGAGGTGTTAATATCTGCTTTGGTGGCTTCCGAAGGAATTTCATTTGGTCCTGTGGCTTTACCACTTTTTAATAAGTTGATGGCTTTCATTATTTCTTCTTTGCTTGATTTCCCACAGTTAACGCGTAACTCTTCTTCTGCTGGTAGTATATCTCGAGGATTTTTTGAGCCGGGTCTGTTCAAAAGTTCTTCAAAGTGCTCTTTCCATCTCTCCATTTGTTCCCTTACATTACTAAGCAGATTTCCTTTCTTATCTTTAATGAAGGTATTGATCTGTTTGTATTTTCCATTTAATTTCTTTATGCTTTTGTACAGTTCTTTCATATTCCCTTTATTTGCTGCTTCTTCTGCCTCTTTAGCTAGTTCATCCCTTTTAATGCATCTTCTCACTTTTTTGTTCACCTCTGTGTAAGCTTCCTGTGTCTTGGCTTTATTACTTCTCGTTTTGCTTTTACTTATGTCTGCTTTCTTGTTCTTTCTTTCTTTAATTTTATCCAAGGTCTCTGCTGTCATCCATGCCTTATTCTGGCGTTCTCTTTTCCCCAGCATTTCTTCGCATGTCTCTTTCCATATATCATTTACCTGTTTCCAATGATCTTCTATATTTATTGTATTTTCTAGTTGTTGGAGGACTTGGTATTAATTTGATATTGTGACTGCGAATTTATCTTTAATTCCTTGTTCTTTAAGAAACCCTACATTGGAATACTTTATACCCTTATTCGTTGTAGTATATCTTTTAGATTTAATTTTAAGTTTGGCTATCAGAAGATGATGATCGGATCATCTGCCCCTCTATATACTTTTACATCCTGTAAGGATGACTTAAACTTATTATTAATACATATGTGATCAATTTGATTTTCCGTTCTATGATCTGGTGACACCCATGTAGCTTGATGATTTATTTTATGTTGGAATATTGTTCCTCCTAGGCTCATTTGATTAAGGGCGCAGAAATTCACAAATATCTCTCCATTCTCGTTTATATCTCCAAGTCCATGTTTTTTTATAATCTCTTCGAAGCCTCTGTTGTCTGATCCTACCTTAGCATCTAGATCTCTCATCAAGATTATACTCTCCTTGGCTCGTCTTTCATCCATCAGACATTGTAACTTTATAGAAATCATCTTTAACTAAATCATCCTTATCATTGGTTGGTGCATAGCATTGGATAATGTGTAACTTTATTTGGTTTTTTGTTGTTTTAAGTGTTACTCTCATTAGACTTGGCCCTACTGCTTCCCATTCTATTAGTGTCTTCTGTGCATTCCTTGACAACATTATAGCTACCCCTTCACTATGTTGTGCTCAATGTTCCTGGTGTCCTGATGATACAATCATCTCTCCTGTATTTAGTTTTATCCTTCCCGTTCCTAGCCATTTTGTTTCGCACATTCCCAGAATATCTATTTTGTAATTTCTCATTTCTGCTGCTACCTGAGCAGCTTTTACCTGTTCGTGAAGAGTACGTACATTCCAGGTGCCGATTCTGATGATTTCCTGGTAGACAAAAGGTGAGTCGGCAAACCGGTCTCCTTACGGCTTTCTCCGGCTTGCGTCATACGTCTCTTAGACAGAGAGCCTTTATCTTTCCTTGATGGCGAATTTACTTTTATGCTTTTCTTTGACTTGTCCATGTTTATGAATTTTTTTCGGCTGATTTTTTTACAGTATGGGATAGCCAGTCCCATGCACAACCCTCCTTTCTCGCCTCTTACGAACATGCCGGGTAGGGTACAGCGCCTCTATTCTATACTAACCTTTCGGGCCCCGGCAGGGCACGTGCGCTCACACTACCTTACTACATTTAATTCCCAATAATTATAATTTCTTTCACCCTAATTCTTTTCTCCTGTGTGTTACCGGGGCCTCATTATGAGGAAAGTAAAGAATAGTGACACTGTGACATTCCAGGCATGTCGTAAGAGGCGACTAAGAAGTTGATCGATGGCTTGCAAGCTGTCATTGTAAAAAGTATTGTTATGGAAACAGAACCACAGATTTTAGAAGCAGTGATCTCTGCAATATGTGCCATTTTGGCACGCAAAATTTCTGTTTTTGAGATTGTGGTTCTACCCTATGTGCCGTCTTCGGCTCGAAAGGACAATAGACAGATAGAATTCTTTTCAATTTACTTCTCTAGTTTAACTCCACCTAAATTTGTTGAACACCTATTTACTATTTTATTAATCGTACACCTCATTCAAAAATAGTGTACTTCTTTGCTCTCTCAATACTCTACTCGCACTTAACTCAGTGTGATTTCATTCTGCAATGCTATTTTACTACAATATTTTCGTCTAATCCAATTGTCAATATGGCTCGAAATAGGCCAGGTTTAATATATGAATCCCTAAAAAAGCCAGATTATATTATAATTAAACATGAAACGCTGTAGCGGGACGAGCTAACTTTTACACAAACGAATGGTTCTTTTTCTTCTTCTTCTATCCTTCCTCTGCTGCCGTTGGCGTCGAGGGGAGAAACAATCTGCGATTCTTTGCTCTTCTGTTGGCCTCTTCTGATGTTATTCCTCCTAGTTACTCTAGTATTCCCTTTATCCATCTCTTTCTCTGTCTTCCTCTTAATCTGGCGTTTTCGTAGCGTTTATTTAAGGCTCTTTGAGTCATTGTTAGTTCTTTTTGTCTTGTTATGTGGCCGAACCAATTTATCTGTTGTTTCTTTATGTAATCGATGGCTGGTTCAATTTCGAGTTTCTTCCTCAGGTCAGTGTTTCTTACTCTGTCCCTTAAGTTGTTTCCTGTCATTCTTCTGACACATTTTATTTCGGTGGTCGCTATCTTTCTTATTGTTCTAGAGTCCAGCGTCCAATTCTGGCACTGATAGCACAGAGTTGGTAGAAAAATTGATTTGTATATTGCCCTTTTTGCTTCCGTAGTTATTGCTTTGTTTTTCAATAGTGTTGATACTTGGCCTATAACTTGGCATGCTTTGTTACACCTTACATCTATCTCTGTCTCTTGGTTATTGTCTTGTGTTAACGTGCTACCCAGATATTTAAAATTGTCTACTTGCTTCATATTTGTGTTATCTATTATGATGTTTAGTTTTTCTTTCTTTCTCGCTATTGCCATTACTTCGGTTTTGCTTATGTTGATCTTCATGTTGTATTGTTTACAAGTGTTGTTTAGCCTGTTGATATGTTCTTGTAGGTCCACAGTTGTTTCATGTATCAGAACTTGGTCGTCTGCAAATAGTATTTCATTTATTTCTTCCTCTCTTCTGTTGTTTTCTGGTACGTATATTTCGTTCTCTTTTGTGCTATCGCTTGTTATCATCCGTGTTGGAATATTTCCTTGGATTGGGCATGCTAATTTGTATATATTGTCCATATATGTGATGAAAAGTAAAGGGGAAAGCACGCAGCCTTGTCTTACTCCGGAGTTAATGGTGTAGTGTTTAGAGTAGCCTGCTGAAGATCTTACTAACGAATGGTTAAAGGTAGTAAATAACTCCAATGCTTTATAAAACTTTCGAGCAGATTTGCCAACACTGCATGTGACGTTGAAACAGCTGCTCAGCCTGGTTCTTTACCCTCAGTGGCAAATGACGAACGCTATAAAAATGATTTAGCAACAATAATATATTTTGTCTGACCATATACAGAAAACACACAGTGGAAAGCACTTGGCAACTTTTTATTAAGCTGTTCAAAAGATTATGTTAAATTACGTTTATTTCAGACTTATATATTTTTAGTCATTTCGAAAACGGACTTGAGAAGTAATTTGTTTCATATTTGTCATTGTGTCAATCAGTTGAAAAATGTGTTAAAAGTGTTTTTAAAAAAAAATTTTTGAAAATGAAATTAATATACACGTTCAGACTTCGCTCTATAATAATTCTCCTAATAATTGCAAAAGTAATATCAATAGTGCCTTTCTTTTTGTTTTTATCAACGTACTTGCAACAAAGTTATAAATATAGTTTCAACATGAACTTCACGTTCTCGAGTAAGTTATTGCCTTGGTCAGTTAGGGGTAATAAGTCTCTACGTGATGTTTTGCTTATTGAAAACAATACAGCGATCAATCTGCAAAAGAAAGAGTTTAACTTCCTGGAATGGAAATCCAAAAATGATCGTGACGTGAACGTAAGTGAGAAACTAATGGAAATTTCCGATAATGTAAAGGTTCCAGGCATAAGCTGTAACGCTTTGTTTACAGGAGTGAGTTTGGATAAAGCGAAGATATCAACTAAAGCGAATAGAACAGACTCTCCTTTAAACGATACAGTTTATGTGAATTTAACCGCGGATTGTGAACGTTTCCAATCATCTCGGGGGTACATCATGTCGTCCTTAACTAAAGAGGAGGAATATTTTCCTTTAGCGTTTTCTATGCTTGTCTACATAGACGCTGAGATGGTTGAACGACTTTTGAGATCAATTTACCGTCCACAAACTACTACTGCATACACGTGGACAAGAAGGCGTCAGAGAACTTCTACCAAGCTATTTCAGCCATTGCTGGATGTTTTCCTAACGTGTTTATAGCCAGTCGGAGAATCGACGTTGTCTGGGCAGCTTTCACGGTGTTGGAGCCAGAATTGTTGTGTATGCGAGACCTGTGGAAATATCCCAAATGGAAATATTTTATTAACTTGACAGGACAAGAGTTTCCTTTGAAGACAAACTACGAGATTGTCCAAATTTTAACCGCCTACCGTGGAGCCAGTGACGTTAACACAATGTTCAAATGGTGAGTTGATTTTTTTTATTTTGAATTTCAAAACCTTGCGTATATTTGTGTATCCTTTATTTTTTTTCTCTCGCCGGCAGAGGCATCTCGCGCTGCATGTTTAATTTAAGTTTGTTAAAGAAAAGAAAGCTAAAGTAACTCAAGTTTATAAAGTGATTATTGTTCTGCCTCGGTCTAATGATCATGTTCATCGTATCTGATTAACTTTGTCCAGACGCCGATGTTCTGGAGTTCGTGCTTGCAGCTGAGAGTTTAGCCCCATCATTTTCGAGGCCGCCTCTTCTCTGCTTTCCACAAACTAAGAGTAGGATCCAATCAGTCTCGAGAGATAATCGATTTTTAACCCTTTACAGCTGTTTTTTGGTTGTGCTCGTCTGGAGTGGGAGAATCTTCTCAGATACCATTCGCCAGCTTTTAGGTTGGGTCCAATTGTCTGCCCTCAGCTAGATCTGACTATAGTAAGTTTCTCCTCATCATCATCATCATGTACCCTGCCGGTTGGCGTAGGCGATCATGTCCCTCCACAATCTTCTATCTACAGTGCATCGTATCAGTTCTGTTGTTGACTGTTTTCCATGCCATGACACCAAGCTATCCAGTATTTTCTCTCTTTGTCGTCCGCGATCTCTCTTTCCTTTTATTTTGCCAGTTGTAACAAAGTATTCCAACTTTCCTCTTCTCATGATGGGCCCAAAAAATGTTGATTGCCTCTTTCTGATGTTTTTTAAGAGCTCCCTTTTTGTGTTGGCCTCTTTGAGAACTTCCTCATTGGTCTTTTTATCTGTCCAGGGAACTTTCAACATTCTTCTGAGAAATCCCATCTCTGTGGCCTCTAATCGTCTTTTCATTTGTTTGTCTACTGTCCATGATTCGCTTCCATAGGTCAGAATTGGTTCTATATAGCATTGACGAACTCTCTTTCTCATTTTTATTGACATAAATTTGTTGCATAAGATATTTTTCATTTTCTGAAATGCTATTTTGGCCTGAGCTATTCTGCTTTTTATTTCTGTGGTGCATCTCCCATCTGATGTTATTATTGTGCCCAAGTATTTGAAACGTTGCACTTGTTTTAGATTTGTCTCGTTTATTTTTATGCTGCATGATGGTGATGATTGTTTCTTCGATATAACCATTACTTCTGTTTTCTTACGATTCAGACTGAGACCTTTCTTGTTGCTTTCTTCTACTATTATGTCTATCATTTCTTGTAGTTTCTCCTAGTCATGTTTATATTGATTCCTCATTATTGAATTAGAGTGGTCTTTGTAGCGTAGGAAGGATCTTCTTTTCTGTCTTTCACTGACGTCTGTCCCTCTATATTGGATGTCTTTTAGAATCCTATTATCCTTCATTCGGCACATTTGACCTGGCCATCTTAGTCGGCCTCGTTCAGGACAAACATGCTTGTTACCCCAGTGCGATCCAGCACTTTGTTGTTTGTTACTTTGTCCAGGACGTACTAAGTGACAGTTTTTGACAGCACATTTGAGAAGCGTTCAGTATTCTTTATTTCTAGGTATCTAAGAGTTACGTATTCGCTGGCATATAGTGAGCTACTTAATATGCATGCTTTGTGTACACCGACCTTGGTATCAATGGTCAGCATAATGCTATTCAAAACTCTCCGTAACATTCTAGTTCCTGATACTGAACCTATGTCAATTCTTTCTTGTAGCTCTACTCCTAGTAAGAGATTATCTATAATTGTGCTTCTAATAGTTCAATTTATTTATAACTTCCAGCCTGTACCCATTTATAAATTGTTTGGGAGTTTTGCGTCATGAGTTATTACGTTTGTCTGTTTTTTAAAAAATGTCACGGAGTTGAAACATCACGCAGGATGCTGCGAATTTATTTAACATAGTTTGTAAAGTTCACTTTCCGTGTGTGTAACAGGAGCGGATGTACCAATGGGCAAAGAAACAAGACAAAAATAATGCTGAAGCCAACTGAGAGTATTAAATGATAAACCTTTATTGGAATCCTCGAGAGAGGAGATAAAGGGGAAGGCCCACATTAACTTGAAGACGGCAGTGGAAGTAACGATGAAGAGATGGGGAAGACATGGACGATCTTAAGAGAATGGCACCAAATAGGTCTTGAAGATCTTTGCTCCAACCGAACTTTAAAGAAAGAAGAAAAAAAATCCACAGCGGTGTCGTGGACATCATCATCTGCACCATCATCAAGTACCATTTCTGCTGACGTAGGTGATCATGTCCCTCTACAACTTTCGATCTCGACAGTTATTTATCATTTCTGTTGTTGACCTTCTGCCAAGCCATTCTCTCAATCTGTCTGGTATATTTTCTCTTTGCTTCTCTCTATCTCTTCTTCCCTCAACTTTCCCAGTTGTCACAATGTATTAAAACTTTTAGCTTCTCTTTACATGGCCAACATATTACGATTGTTTCTTTCTAATATTGGAAATTAGCATGTACGTTAGCACATGTATATGTGGCTGAGGTGCCAATCTTGAATTTTGTATATATGTGACTGTGGAGTCGGTTGTCCTGTTGTGTTCTGAGGCATCTAATGGTAACTTTATTTCCATGTATTCATATTATGAGAGGCGTTTTGATCTTAGCTTGTGGTCTTCTTATTGATTTGATTATCTGTTTTTTTCCTGATTACTGGTGCACCTGGTTGTGTGCCTGAGCGTCTTCATTTACGAGCTTGTTTGCTTTCTGGTTTCTTGGTATTTCACTGTGAGATGGGATCCACTTTAGGGTGACTTTATGATACATGCGCAGTTCGGTCAATAAGATCTGCAGATGTGGTAATTTTCCCGATTGTAATGCCTTAAGTGTTGATCTTGCATCTGTCAGAAGCACTGCAGACTGTGGGCCAAGATTATTGTTCAGCAGTTTTTCTATTGCCAACTTTATTGTTTGTATTTCTACATGGAATTTAGACAATGTTTCCCTGTTGCTATTTAATTCATATTCCTAGTGTTATTTGGGTATGTATGCCTATGCTCGTCTATTCGTTACTGCATTCTGTACTGAATCATCAGTGTGTATATAGACCCAGAGATCTTGTGAGTATTCTACATCCGAGATATTTAGAGTGAATGTTTAACGTTGTATACTATTCTATTCCCCATTGTCAAGTATTGTTCTCACTTCTGACAAAATTGAATGACTAAAGCCATATTAGAAAAAGTGGATAAAAGAAGATGGGCAAAGAACACTAGACAAGGCACCAAAATAGATAGTGAAATTTACTTTGAAATATGTACAGACAGATAAAAGTGGACTGGCTCAATCAAAGTTGTCTGGAAATATAAACAAGATTTAAAAGGAATGCACATAAAAATGAGCAGAATGACCAGTCTAATTTTAAAAAGCCACAGCTGGGTGGGAGGATGTATTGCAAACAAAAAAAAATAGAAATATGTTAACAGACAGTAATGATATCATTAACAGAATATAGGAATGCACAGCAAAACTGATCAGAGACAAAATAAATAAGAAACCAACTATGAGGTGCATGTCAGGTTACACAATCTTAAAATCTGAAATAGAGAAAGCTATAAATACATTGAAAGTGGGAAGACTGTAGGGCCAGACAACAATCAGATTGAGATGATAAAAGATCTAGGAATTTCTGGTACAGGAATTATCACAAACCTGTGCAATGGTTTATTCAACCCAAGATACTATATGAACTTAAAACAGTAGTATTTATTGCCTTGCCCAAGAAGATCGAATCTGTGGAGTGCAGTGACTGATCAAGCAATAAGTTTGATGAGTTGTACAACACAAATCTTGCTTAAAGTTATTAGGGAAAAGTTCAAAATAAAATCAGTTTAGAATTAACAGAATAACAATTTGGATTTAGAAAGACCAGTGGGACAAGAGAAGCCATCGTCTGCATGAGAATGTTATTAGATATTATATATATATATATATATATATATATATATATATATATATATATATATATATATATAACCAATGTATGCATGTTTCATGGATTAAACCAAAGCTTTTGACAGAATACACCATAAACAACTAATACAATGCATGTAAGATATACATATATATGCTGGTAACATAAGACTGATATGTAATTTATACTGGGAACAAACAGCAATGATAAAATACAATGAGAACGCTGCACATATTGATATAACGAGATGAATAAGACAGAGCTGCATTCTATGACCATGTCTATTTAATTTATATACTGAACAGATTTTCAGACATCATGGGAATGCCAGGACTAAACATCAATGGATATATAATAAATAATTTAAAATATGCTGATAATTCCGTATTAATGCCAGAAAATTCAGAACTTCAACAACTAATGAACAAAATAAGACAAACAAAGAATATAGACTGGAAATAAAAATTAAAAAAAAAACTAAAAGTATGATTATTAGCAGAAAAAATACAGACTATACAATAAGAATATAAAACTACACAAGAAGATATTGAGGTAGATGGAAAGAACTTAGAAATAGTTCAAGAATATAGCGCTTGGACAAGTAACAAATTAGGAAAATGGGAGACAGAAATAAACAAAAAATAGGAGTAGCAAAAACTAATTTTAACAACATGAAAAATATACTCACTTCAAAGCAAATAGCATCAGAACTAAAAACTACGAATAGGAAAATACTGTTTTCTCAACGTTCCTGTATGGTACAGAAACGTGGACACTAACTAAGAAAACTGAGCAAAAAGTTGAAACCTTTGAAATGTGGATCTATAGGTAATTGAGTAGAATTGGGTGGAAGTAATAGAAGACAACAAGGAAGTTCTGATTCAGATGAAAAAAAAAGAACTACTTAACGCAATTCGTGAGACCTAACATTTTTAAACATTTGAAGAGACATAACATCCTTTTAAATGTCATCTTGGAAGGGAAGGTATTTAATAGACAAGGTAAAGGGAGACCAATACTAAAGTGGACTGACAACATCAAAAGGTAGACAGGTGAACCTATGACAACGTGCACCATCAGGAAAATAGACGCCGTCAAATGTTGCTCCATGGTAGCCAACCTTCGATGTGGAGACGGCACCTAATGAATGTTGCTACATGGTAGCCAACTTTCGATGTGGAGATGGCACCTAAAGAATGTTGCTCTATTGTAGCCAACTTTCGATGTGGAGACAGCACCTAATGAATGTTGCTACATGGTAGCCAACTTTTGATGTGGAGACAGCACCTAATGAATATTGCTCCATGGTAGCCAACTTTCGATGTGGAGACAGCACCTAATGAATGTTGCTCCATGGTAGCCAACCTTCGATGTGGAGACAGCACCTAATGAATGTTGCTACATGGTAGCCAACTTTCGATGTGGAGATGGCACCTAAAGAATGTTGCTCTATTGTAGCCAACTTTCGATGTGGAGAAAGCACCTAATGAATATTGCTCCATGGTAGCCAACTTTTGATGTGGAGACAGCACCTAATGAATATTGCTCCATGGTAGCCAACTTTTGATGTGGAGACAGCACCTAATGAATATTGCTCCATGGTAGCCAACTTTTGATGTGGAGACAGCACCTAATGAATATTGCTCCATGGTAGCCAACTTTCGATGTGGAGACAGCACCTAATGAATGTTGCTCCATGGTAGCCAACCTTCGATGTGGAGACAGCACCTAATGAATGTTGCTACATGGTAGCCAACTTTCGATGTGGAGATGGCACCTAAAGAATGTTGCAATATTGTAGCCAACTTTCGATGTGGAGAAAGCACCTAATGAATATTGCTCCATGGTAGCCAACTTTTGATGTGGAGACAGCACCTAATGAATATTGCTCCATGGTAGCCAACTTTTGATGTGGAGACAGCACCTAATGAATATTGCTCCATGGTAGCCAACTTTCGATGTGGAGACAGCACTTAATGAATGTTGCTCCATGGTAGCCAACCTTCGATGTGGAGACAGCACCTAATGAATGTTGCTCCATGGTAGCCATCCTTGTATGTGGAGACAGCACCTAATGAATGTTGCTCCATGGTAGCCATCCTTGTATGTGGAGACGGCACCTAATGAATGTTGCTCCAGGGTAGCCAACCTTCGATGTGGAGACAGCACCTAATGAATGTTGCTACATGGTAGCCAACATTTGATGTGGACATGGCACCTAATGAATGTTGCTCCATGGTAGCCAACCTTCGATGTGGAGACAGCACCTAATAAAAGTTGCTCCATGGTAGCCAACCTTCGATGTGGAGACGGCACCTAATGAATGTTGCTCCAGGGTAGCCAACCTTCTATGTGGAGACAGCACCTAATGAATGTTGCTCCATGGTAGCCAACCTTCGATGTGGAGATGGCACCTAATGAATGTTGCTCCAGGGTAGCCAATCTTCGATGTGGAGACAGCACCTAATGAATGTTGCTCCATGGTAGCCAACCTTCGATGTGGAGACAGCACCTAATGAATGTTGTTCCATGGTAGCCAACCTTCGATGTGGAGACAGCACCTAATGAATGTTGCTCCAGGGTAGCCAGCCTTCGATGTGGAGACAGCACCTAATGAATGTTGCTCCATTGTAGCCAACCTTCGATGTGGAGACAGCACCTAATGAATGTTGCTCCATGGTAGCCAACCTTCGATGCTGAGACAGCACCTAATGAATGTTGCTCCATGGTAGCCATCCTTGTATGTGGAGACGGCACCTAATGAATGTTGCTCCATGGTAGCCAACCTTTGATGTGGAGACAGCACCTAATGAAAGTTGCTCCATGGTAGCCAACCTTCGATGTGGAGACGGCACCTAATGAATGTTGCTCCATGGTAGCCAACCTTCGATGTGGAGATGGCACCTAATGAATGTTGCTCCATGGTAGCCAACCTTCGATGTGGAGATGGCACCTAATGAATGTTGCTCCAGGGTAGCCAATCTTCGATGTGGAGACAGCACCTAATGAATGTTGCTTCATGGTAGCCAACCTTCGATGTGGAGACAGCACCTAATGAA
This sequence comes from Megaustenia siamemsis, assembly GCA_032433765.1. Taxonomy (NCBI): domain Eukaryota; kingdom Metazoa; phylum Mollusca; class Gastropoda; order Stylommatophora; family Ariophantidae; genus Megaustenia; species Megaustenia siamemsis. Next base: position 31,803,543 of record JAVIAB010000126.1, read on the forward strand.
TGTTGCTCCAGGGTAGCCAACCTTCGATGTGGAGACAGCACCTAATGAATGTTGCTCCAGGGTAGCCAATCTTCGATGTGGAGACAGCGCCTAATGAATGTTGCTCCAGGGTAGCCAACCTTCGATGTGGAGACAGCACCTAATGAATGTTGCTCCATGGTAGCCAACCTTCGATGTCGAGACAGCACCTAATGAATGTTGCTCCAGGGTAGCCAACCTTCGATGTCGAGACAGCACCTAATGAATGTTGCTCCATGGTAGCCAATCTTCGATGTTGAGATAGCACCTAATGAATGTTGCAATGCTCCTGTTTTGCTCAGCATCTTTGAAGGACAGACAATTGTTAGCAGTATTTTGTAAAACCATTTTCTGTAGATGAGTCAGAAGCTTTTGTGAGATCGATGAAAACAATAACGAGTAGTATATTTACTTCTCTGTATTATCTTTGGAGTTCTCTCAGAGAGAAGATCATGTAAATCTGAAAAAACCTAAAATTACTCCGTGAGTTGAGCCCACTTCGTGCTAAACCCCCAAAAGTTGGTATTATTTATTTGGCTGTTATCTGCTGTAATGTGTTAACACTCTTGCCTGAAAATCGAGGGATGTGATGCAAGCGGCGGTTAAATTGTTGATCAGTACTTTCTGATTTATCATGTTAATATTACTAGGAATTTATTATGTTATTGTATTTAAAATTACCATTTGTAAACTCATACATTATCCATTACTTCTGTTATACGTTTATTGATTATACAGGAAAATGAAACAACAGGGGGCTTCGGGTGCCGAGTTGGGAAAACCACCCGACTGGACTACCGACGTTCGGACAACCCGTGTTCGATTCCCGCTGGGAGCAGTGTGAATTCTTCGTGGTTGGAAAAAAAAAATACCCCCACGGTCGACCCAGCCGTTGGCAGAAATGGGTACCAGAGTATTTATTACCTTTGGAAGGTGAGGAATGTTGCCTCGCATCTGAGTTTCGATGCTTGAGGCGACACTATACAGAAATATCCGAACATTTCTGGATAGGCGGCCGAGTAAATATGGGTGTAAAGTTGCGTGTTAAGACGCCGGTTCAAGTCTCGTATTTTACCTTTACCTTTATGAAACCACAGTAAACGGACTCACACTGACTTTGATTACTGAAATATTGTCAAAAGTTAGTTTATATTAAACAATCGTAAGCATAATATTCATTTAGTCCCAGGATCAGCGTTTATTCTTTTATACACTTTAAACTGCCAATGTTCTTTTACATGCACAACTATGAATATGGGACCTGTGTTGCACATCCGTCTCTGGTATGACTATGTATTCAATATCAATAACTATGAGGAGAAGTTTATTGGAAAAGAAAGTCGCTATTGATATTAATGTTTACATGGAAACGCTACTAAATAATTTTGAATGCGAGGTGAGCACAGCACATCATCACTTTCAAAATCATGTGGCTAGCACCGTATTTACGTATATGCGTGGCAGGTTGAAACCTGGGCCTCAAAATCCTTTGAGCTTCGGTTAAGGTGTATAATATGTTGGGCCTTGCTATAAAGGTTTCTGTTACATTCAGAGTCTTATCGCGTTGCAGTAACCACTCTTTAGTACCTTTCCTTTTAAGAACCAAAGAAATAGACTCGAAAATGACGCGGGAAGAAGTTAAGATCAATCACAGCTTTCATGTACCTCTTGTATCAGCCACAGACAGAAGTAATAAGTGTCAGCAGTTAAGAAGGTACACTGATACTAAACAAGGATATCAGTGTGGTGGAGCTATCCAATCAAGTACTAGCATTTTCCATATCAACAGTGTAGAACGTGGAACAGCATGCTGGTTACTGGGAAGTAGTCATGATACCAACTCTCCATGTGATTTGTCTGTCTAGGAAGCGATGGCAAGGATTAATTTCAAAGCTAGAAATAGTAATGGAGGTATTTTATAAAGAGGATCATTACAGCGAGATGGACTCTTACAAAACGAGGTGTATCACCCATAAAGAATAATGATCAGTTTGGATCTCCAGATGCTGGGAATTATCTGGGTCGCCAGGGTCGGTTTCCCTTATTAAATTTATTGAACGTTTGACTGCTGACTGCTGTCTTAATGCAGTCAATATTTGAACATTATCAATTAAATGTATAACGTTTTGTCATTACCACACTACGTTTTAAGTCCACTTTGTTCTCACAGAATACATCATATGATAATTTAACTCCAGGTTATTCTCACATAATATATCGTACGAGACTTCACTTCCAAGTTATTCTCACAGATACATCTTACGTCACGTTAAGTCAGTTCATTCTCACAGATACATCTTACGTCACGCTAAGTCAGTTCATTCTCACAGAACACATCACACAACACCTTTAAGTCCAGTTCTTTCTCACAGAACACATCACACAACACTTTAAGTCCAGTTCTTTCTCACAGAACACATCACACAACACTTTTAAGTCAAGGCTATTCTCACAGAATACATTGCACAACACTTTAAGTCCAGTTTATTCTCAGAGAATACATTGCACAACAATTTAAGACTAGGTTATTCTCACAGAATACATCACACAACCATTTAAGACTAGGTTATTCTCCCAGAATACATCACACAACCATTTAAGTCCAGGTTATTCTCACAGAATACATCACACAACAATTTAAGTCTAGATTATTCTCACAGAATACATCACACAACCATTTAAGTCTAGATTATTCTCACAGAATACATCACACAACACTTTAAATCCAGTTTATTCTCACAGAATACATCACACAACAATTTAAGACTAGGTTATTCTCACAGAATACATCACACAACAATTTAAGTCCAGTTTATTCTCACAGAATACATCACACAACAATTTAAGTCCAGTTTATTCTCACATAATACATCACACAACAATTTAAGTCCAGTTTATTCTCACAGAATACATCACACAACAATTTAAGTCCAGTTTATTCTCACAGAATACATCACACAACAATTTAAGTCCAGTTTATTCTCACAGAATACATCACACAACCATTTAAGTCTAGATTATTCACACAGATACATCATATGTCACTTTAAGTTCAGTTTATTCTCACAGAATAGAACACACGACCCTTTAAGTCCAGGTTATTCTCACAGAATAGAACACACGACCCTTTAAGTCCAGGTTATTCTCGACATTTTGAGAAGAGTTGTATCTTTCAAAACTCGTAACAGTTAAAAATGAACTAAATGTCACAATGTCTCCAGAACGGAACAAATTTCCAATCTTCACTTAGTTTTGCGGGCTAGAAATGTCTGTTCGTTGGATGTTTTTTTTTTTTTCAAGACTCATCATCATGAAGTACCGGGCCTACTGGCGTAGGTGATCATCTCTCTCCACAACTTTCGATCTCGGCAGCTATTTATCATTTCTGTTGTTGACCTTCTGCCAAAACATTCTCTTAAGCTGTCTGTCATTTTTTTCTCTTTGCCTCCCTCTATCTCTTCGTCTCTCAATTTTTCCAGTTGTTACAATATATTCCAGTTGTTCTCTTCTCATTACACGGCCAAAAAATGATGATTGTTTCTTCCTAATATTGGAAATTAGCTCTCTTTTTGCTTTGACCTCTCTCAGAACATCTTCATTACTCTTCTTAACTGTCCATAGTACTCTCAACATTCTTCTGTAAAACCACATTTCTACAGACTCCAGTGATTTTCTTGTCTGTTGTCCTATTGTCCATGATTCGCATCCATATGTTAAGATTGGCTCTACATAACATTTAAGAACTCTTTTCAAGACTAAAGAATTAAAAATGAATTAATGGCCACTGTGTATCAAGACAGGTTGTCCGCACTGAGATTCATGTGCATTGAAAGTGAGAAAGATAATGAAACAAATTTTGATGAAATTTTCGACGATTTTGCTTTGAGGAATGCTAGGAAAAAATGTGTTTTGGTCCTAATTTATTTTATGATTGTTGTTTGTTTATTTTTTAATATGCATTTAAACCCGATTGTTTAGTGGCGACATAATGTAGGATCACAAGTGTCACTGCGGTCATATAATCAAGATTATGTAAGGCAATAATACTTGAAAGGTCAAAGTTAAATAAAATATACGAGTTTACAGACATCGGTAACTCTAACAGATTCCACAATGTTACAATTGTAACATTTATGTTTATATACAATCATTATGAACTGTAACATTGTTACCGAAATGTGTTTCAAACAATTTTCAATTGGAGATTGGAAGGGGCAATAAGACATCAAATATGAAATACTCCAGGGCCTCTCATCTTCTATATTGGGTTCTATTTCTATAGGTAGAAGCGAAAGGACTTCTGTTTCAAACTGCTAGTTACTTATTTTCCCCATAAGTGTTGTTTTGTGAATATTTTATAACGATCTTGGTAAATCTTCCTCTTTATCTGCCTCATTCTGACGATTACCTCATCTTCGTCTGTCTTTAGAACAATGTTATTTATTGTTAAATGGGCGTTATATTGTAGTATGAAATGGCTTCTATATTTGGGCGCTACAGGGCAAGATTCGATTCCAGCAAGGCACTTTGTGGGTACAAGTTTGTTTTATCCTTCTTTCTATCATCATCATTATCATCATGTGCCGTACCGGTTGGCGCTGGCGATCATGTCCCTCCACAATCTTCTATCTATAGTGCATCGTGTGGGTTCTGTTGTTGACTGTTTTCCATGCTATGACACCAAGCTATCCAGTATTTTCTCTCTTTGTCGTCCGCGATCTCTTTTCTTTTATTTTGCCAGTTGTAACCAAGTATTCCAACTTTCCTCTTCTCATGATGTGCCCAAAAAATATTGATTGCTTCTTTCTGATGTTTTTTAAGAGCTCCCTTTTTGTGTTGGCCTCTTTGAGAACTTTCTCATTGGTCTTTTTTGCTGTCCAGGGAACTTTCAAATTCTTCTGAGAAATCCCCCATCTGTGGCCTCTAATCGTCTTTTCATTTGTTTGTCTATTGTCCATGATTCGTTTCCACAGGTCAGAATTGGTTCTATATAGCACCGATGAACTCTCTTTCTGATTTTTATTGACATAGATTTGTTGCATAAGATATTTTTCATTTTCTGAAATGCTATTTTGGCCCCTGGGATAGCGGGGTAGAGTTCTGCCCTACCAAAGGAGGAGTAAGACGTCTCCTTTCCTCCGCTAGTCTTTGGGACACCCTTGGACAAGGTAGAGCTCCCGTTCACCCCCCCCCCCCCCCTATCAGGGTTATGTGAAGCCATTGGAGCAGGTGGTGGATGGTGTTGTGGGAGCAGCCGACAAGTAGTGCCGGTTATGGTCCCCACACGATGGCAGGCAGAGGATCTCATGTATAGAGACAATGGCTGCGATCTCCGACTAGTACAGTCACTGCCAAGAAGGAAAGGAATGGTAAACTACCTTCTTAAATTGCCTTGAATAATCATGACAAATCACAACCTTCTATTTACAGCTAACGACGTTAATGGGGGCTTCATAGCCACCTCGTCCGGTAGGGAGCGTCATGTGCTACAGGTGACACCCGATCGTCATCAAGCAACTGTATGCAAAATCAAAAATAAAGAGACAATAGCAATAGGAACTTGGAACATTAGATCAGCATTCCAGGTTGGAAAACTAGATAACATCAGTCAAGAAATAAAGAGAATGAAATTGAACATCTTGGGGCTATGTGAAATGAGATGGACAGGGGCAGGATTATTACAACGCGACAGTGGAAATGTAATTTACTCTGGGGAACCACACACGAAAGAGGAGTAGGCATCATGTTAGATAGAGAAAGAAGCAAAACAGTGAAAGGATTTTGGCCAGTATCAGACAGAATTCTGCTAGTAAAATTGAGAAGAAGACCAATGGATATCAACATAATTCAAGTTTATGCACCAACAAGTAATAGCGAAGAAGAAGACATTGACACTTTTTACGAGGAGCTAGAGGCGGCCATGGAACAGTTTAAAACCCAAGAAATAACTGTTGTATTAGGGGATTTCAATGCAAAGGTAGGAACAGCTAAAGTGCAAAATGTGACTGGAGAACATGGCCTTGGCGAGACGAATGACAGATTGATAGATTGGGCAAAGACACATGAAATGATTATAGGTAACACCTGGTTCAAACAACACCCTAGGCGACTATGGACATGGCAAAGCCCAGACAAAAAAATACACAATCATATTGATTTTATACTGGTACAGAGAAGATTCAGGAATGGGCTAACATCGGTTAAAACAAGGCCAGGAGCAGATTGTAATAGTGACCATGTACCAGTAGTTGGAAAGATAAGAATAAAGCTCTGGAAGGCACAGAAATCACCAAGAAATATAAAATTAGAACTAGATATGCTAAGAGTAGATAAACAAATGAGTGATAAGTGCAGCACGATAGTACAAAATAGATATAATGCTATTGAGAAAATACAGGACATCCAGGTTCAGTGGGAAATGCTCAAACAATCGATTCAGCAAACATCAAAAGAAGTAATACCAGTGACTAAAAGAATCAACAAAAAGAAATGGATGACAGAAGAAATATTACAACTAATGGACGAAAGAAGAAAACATAAGAAAGAAGAACGAGCATACAAAATATTGCACAAAGAGATCCAAAACAAGTGCAGTGAAGCAAAGGAAGGATGGTTAAAACAGAAATGTGAAGAAATGGAAAAACAACAAAAGAAAGATCCAAAATTTATGCACAATCAGTTAAATGAATTAACAGGAAAAAAAGAAGTCAAAGTTTCAGGATGTGTGAAATCAAAAGAAGGAAATATAATAATGGGACAGGAGAAGACAATAGAAAGATGGACAGAATATATAAGTTAACTCTATGATGATGAAAGACCAGAATTAAACAATTCAAATGACGACACAGGACCACCAATAATGCAGAGTGAAGTGGAGGACGCAATTCAACACATGAAAAGAGGCAAAGCTCCAGGTCCTGACAATATAACAATCGAAGAGATAAATGCATTAGGAGAGTTGGGAGTACAAGTCATAACAAAATTACTCAATGACATATATAACACTGGACATATACCCGAAGATCTACTAAAATCTATCTTTGTAGCCATACCGAAGAAGTCAGGCGCCACTGATTGTGAAGACCATCGCACCGTTAGTCTCATGAGCCATATGACTAAAATATTACTAAGAATAATTATGAGACGTGTAAGGAACAAAATAAAACCAGAAATAAGTGAGGAACAATGTGGATTTGTGGAAGGAAAGGGCACCAATAATGCAATATACATCTTAAGGACATTGATAGAAAGATCTATAGAGGTAAAGAAAGATCTATATATGTGCGTTATAGACTACACAAAATCATTTGACAAAGTAAAGCATGTGGAAATAATAAATATGCTGGAGAAATTAAACATTGATGGCAAGGATCTGCGAATCATAAAAAACGTGTACTGGCAACAAACAGCAGCTATACGAATTAACAACCAAACAGGACAATTCCAATATATAAAACAAGGAGTCAGACAAGGCTGTGTTCTGTCACCGGATTTGTTTTCACTTTACAGCGAATATATTATGAAATCAATAGTAGACAAACAAGGAATTGAAGTCAACGGTCACAACATAAATAATTTGCGATATGCGGATGACACAGTCTTAATAGCAGAGACAGAGAATGAACTACAAGAAATGATAGACATAATAGTGGAAGAAAGCAACAAGAAAGGTCTCAGTCTGAATAGTAAGAAAACAGAAGTAATGGTTATATCGAAGAAACAATCAGCACCATCATGCAGCATAAAAATAAACGAGACAAACCTGGACAGATAAAAAGACCAATGAGGAAGTTCTCAAAGAGGCCAACACAAAAAGGGAGCTCTTAAAAAACATCAGAAAGAAGCAATCAACATTTTTCGGGCACATCATGAGAAGAGGAAAGTTGGAATTCCTAGTTACAACTGGCAAAATAAAAGGAAAGAGAGATCGCGGACGACAAAGAGAGAAAATACTGGATAGCTTGGTGTCATGGCATGGAAAACGGTCAACAACAGAACTGATACCATGCACTGTAGATAGATTGTGGAAGGACATGATCGCCTACGCCAACCGGCAGGGTACATGATGATGATGATGATTTTGGGCCCTGCTATTCTGCTTTTTATTTCTGTGTTGCATCTTCCATCTAATGTTATCACCGTGCCCAAGTATTTCAAACGTTGCACTTGTTTCAGATTTGTCTTGTTTATTTTTATGCTGCATGATGGTGATGATTGTTTCTTCGATATAACCATTACTTCTGTTTTCTTACTATTCAGGCTGAGACCTTTCTTGTTGCTTTCTTTTACTATTATATGTATCATTTCTTGTAGTTCGTTCTCTGTCTCTGCTATTAAGACTGTGTCATCCGCATATCGTAAATTATTTATGTTGTGACCGTTGACTTTAATTCCTTTTTTGTCTACTATTGATCTCATTATATGTTCGCTGTAAAGTGGAAACAAATCCGGCGACAGAACACAGTCTTGTCTGACTCCTTGTTTTATAAATTGAAATTGTCCTGTTTGGTTGTTAATTCGTATAGCTGCTTTTTGTTGCCAGCACATGTTTTTTTTATGATTCGCAGATCCTTGCCATCAATGTTTAATTTCTCCAGCATATTTTTTATTTCCACATGCTTTACTTTGTCAAGTGCTTTCGTGTAGTCTATAAAGCACATATATAGATCTTTCTTTACCTCTATAGATCTTTCTATCATTCTTATATTCTTCTTTCTATAGCCAACTTTAATATGTTTCCAGAACTTACGACGAGTGTAATCATAAAGATTGCGTCGCGTTCCATTTTTGTGAAATAACTAGCAATAGAAACATGATATGAAACAATAGAACATTTTTATGACTAACTGATTGTAGCTATCTTTCTCTGCAGCGCAAACACGGATAGATGGAAAGGAAAATCTCCACCACACGGACTTCGACCGGCGAAATCATGTGTTCACATCGTTGTAAACAGGTAAAAACATAGACTGGAGTAGAGAGAGAAAGAGAGAGAGAGAGAGAGAGAGAGAGGGGGGTGGGTATTGAGATATGTTTCCTAGTTTTTCCAGTTCAACCGATTCAACAAAACAGATAATAAGTGATACAAATAAATGCAGAGAAAGAGAGAATTTTGTAGGACAGTAACACATCAGCAATAAAACCAGAGAGAAGGAGAGAGAAATAGAGAGAAACGGCGAGAAACATACAGAAAGAGAGTCAGATAGGGTTAAAATCTCGCTTATTTATACACAAACCCATACATGCACGAGATTGAGAGAAAAATTCACCATTGTTTTGTTCCGTCTCTGCATCGAAGGCTGGCTAACGTAGAGAGTCATTGTACCCTGTTGGTTGCTTTGATGGTACACGCTGCCATCGGTTCTCCTAATCAATCAAACCTTCATTATTGGTTTTCTTCCCTGTCCACTCATTTCTTCCCATTGTTTGTAGATTTGGTACAAATCTCGGATCTTCATGTTAGTCAAAGGGGATTTGGCTCAATCAAGTGAATTACGAGGAGAAGTAGGAATGACTTGGGAACAAGTTTATCATTCTCACTGCGGGATTTGATGGGTTGGCGATGTTAGCGCTTATAGTCGGTTGGACAACAACCAACCAACCAACCAATCAACAAACCAACTAACCAAACAACCAGCCAACCAACCAACCAACAAGCCATCAAATCAACTAACTATTTAACTTAGTACCCAAATTAAAATTAATAGCTAACTAACTAACGAACAAACTAACTGAATGTACTGACTTACTAACAAACAAAAACCAAACAACCTACAACTAAATCTAATTAACAGATCAACCAACCAAACAAATAAAGTACCAACTAAAGAAGCAACAAATTAATTAACTAATTAACTAAAAAACTAATTAACTAAATAAATAAGTAATTGACTGGAGGCTAACTAAATAACAAACTGACTGATTAGCTAACTAACTAAACATGTAATTACCTAACCAATCAACAAACCAAATAACGAATTAACTATCTAACTAACAATCAACTAACTAACTAACTAACTAACTAACTAACTAACTAACTAACTAACTAACTAACTAACTAACTAACTAACTAACTAACTAACTAACTAACTAACTAACTAACTAACTAACTAACTAACTAACTAACTAACTAACTAACTAACTAACTAACTAACTAACAATCTAACTAACTAACTAACTAACTAACTAACTAACAATCTAACTAACTAACTAACTAACTAACTAACTAACTTACTAACTAACTAACTAACTAACTAACTAACTAACTAACTAACTAACTAACTAACTAACTAACTAACTAACTAACTAACTAACTAACTAACTAACTAACTAACAAACAAACAAACTAACAAACAAACAAACTAACTAACTAACTAACTAACTAACAAACAAACAAACTAACTAACTAACTAACTAACTAACTAACTAACTAACTAACTAACTAAACTAAACTAAACTAAACTAAACTAAACGACTGACTGACTGTGTGACTGAGTGCACGTCTAGACCATCCACAGCATAGACTTTCAGCAATAAAATCAACAATGACGACAGTAGTATTCAGATGAATGATTTCACCCTTACTCCGCTAGATTGGTTTAACTGTCTCGTGCACCTTCATCTGATGGTTCACAGTGTCTTGGTAAACCCTAGCTGGCCTAGATAACACCGACGCCTGAAGCGGTTTATGATTCACTGGTCCCCAATTGATCATCCACTGCCTATCAAGTCTTCCTGTTCGTCTCTTCCCGTGGGGATTCCAATAAAGGGCTTGTTGTGTAATACTCTCATTAGGCTTCCGCAGTGTTTGTCTTATCCAACGCCATGTTCTTCGTTGTATCTCCTGGTCTACTGATATTTGACTGGTACTTTTCCATATATAAGATATGCTGATTATACTGTATTACTAGCAACACATTCTAAAGTTCTACAACAATTACGTAATGAAATAAACATGACAAGTAAAAATATTGATTAGATATGACTGTCAAACCTGGTGATAGTTCAGAGCCACAACTATCTTGGACATACTCTAACCAGTGATGGCAAATGTAAAACAGAAATAAACAAGAAAGTTACATTTTTATGCCGTGAAAAATATATTAACATGAAAACAAATAACAACAGGACTAAAACTAAGAAGAGCAACATGTTATGTCTTCTCAACATTCCTGTATGGTGCAGAAACATGGACATTAGACAAGAAAACAGAACAGAAACCTGGAGCCTTTTTGTGGATTTATAGAAGAATAGGAAAAATTGGATGGAAAGAAAAGAAAACAAACGATGAAGTTTTAAAACAACTACAAATGAAAAGAGAACGACTAAACACAATTCAAACAAGACAAATTAGATTTTTAGGGCATGTTAAAAGACACAGTAGCTTACTAAATGTAGTATTGAAAGAAAAACTACAAGGTAAAAGAGGCAGTGGGAAAATCAGGACTAGAATGGACGAGTAACTTCAAAAGATGGACAAGTCAGCGTGTGACAATCTGCATAATCAAGAAAACATATAGAGAGCGGAATAGCGCTTAAATCGATGCGGAGACGGCACACAATGAATGAATTACCTTTTCAATAATTTTACGTTAGTTATTTTGTTCTGCCATTTCCATCCTTTTATTCTGCGCAATCGTCCATTTATCAAACTCTGTATGGTCGTCATTGTCATTTTTATTGTTATCCATGTTTCACAGCCATATCATGGGACAGAATTAACGTTGAAGTTGAACATTTTAATTTTTGTATTGAACCAAATGTCTTTGGATTTCAATGTTTCCTAGTGCAACGAAGGCTTCTCTTGCTTTTTGTACCCTAACTTTTATATCATTTTCTGTTTCTCTTTCTTTATCTATATTACTACCCTGATATATGTAAGATTCGAGATCGAAGGTTGTGGAAAGACATGATCACCTACGCCAGAAAGTATGGCACTTCATGATGATATGTAAGATCTGTAACGTCTACTGGAGGTATTTTTCCTATTGTTTTTGGGTTATTGCCAACTGCATTAATTCTCATAATTTTGAACTTATCTCTATTTATTTTCAGTTTCATTTGTTGCTCTCATAAAGTATGCTCATCTTATCTTGCATCTATTGATGATTATGTGATAGGAGAGCTATGTCATCAGCAAAGTATAAGCCACGTTGCTGCGTCAGTGACCACTGCATTCCATTTCTGTTGTTCTGAGTTATTTTCATAATTCAACCTATGGTGAGGAGAAAGAGAAATGTAGATAGAAGGTGAACCAAACGGCGTCGATAAAAATATATATATGAAGAGCTTCTAATACTCTTGTAGCCCCTGACTTCTTGTTCTCTTTCGTTCTAAACAGAAACTTTATAGACTTTATCCTTCACAACAAGACAGCCGAGGACATTCTAAACTGGACAATGGAGACGAATGTACCAGATGAGACTTATTTCGCCATCCTGTACGCAAACCCTCAGCTTGGTATTAAAGGCACCTACACAGGTAAGATACGAGTACAATCGCTTATAATAATATCATCATCATGCGCCATGCCGGTTGTCGTAGATCGGCGAACGTGTTCTTCCACAATTTTCTAATCACAGGACATCGTTTAAATTCTTTTGTTTATTGTCTTTTTTTTAATGCCACAGAACCAATTGATCTTGTATTTTGTAGCTTCTCTTTGTCATTCGCGACCTCTCTTACCATGTATTATGCCAGCTGTAACCAAGTATTCCAACTTTCCTCTTCTTATAATGCACCAGAAAAATGTCGATTGTTTATTGCTGATGTTATTTTGTTTTTAAAAGCTCCTTTTCGTGTTGACCTCTTTGAAAATTTTTTCTTTGATCTTTCTAGCTGTCAAAGGAACTCTCAACATTCTTCTGAGAAATCCCATCTCAGTGGCCTCTAATCGACTATCTATTTGTTTATCTAATGTGTATGGTTCGCCACCACATGTCAGAATTTGTTCTTATCATCAATAAACAACTTAAAGAAAACAAAGAGACATAAATGTCTGGATAGAATCAGCTGTGATTGTTTTTGGAAGGATGCTAAAGATACGGAGAAATGTAAAAAAAAAAATCCAATGAGATACCAGAATAGTTAGATGATGAGAGGAGAATTATAAAACAAATTAGAAAAAGGAAGTCCATATTTGTGGAGAAGATGCCAGTTAGAATACTCATTAACAACAGAAAAAAATAGAAGACAAAGAAGAGTAGAGAGTCAGAGGAAGACAAAGGGGGATATTGCTGTATTGTGTCAAGGCATAGCATAGGAAAAGGTCAAAGGTTGAACTGCCACACAAAGCACAAGGTCTGGGGGGAGTATGCAGGTACATGTTATTCAACAGCTTACGGCATGGACCATGAGAGAATAAATAAAACAAATTCTAAAATGATTTATTATCGTCGTCATCATCATCAAATACCATGTTTTAAAGAAACCGATGTAGGTGGATGTGTGGTGCAGTGGCGGAAAGTGGGTTCGAAACCTGAGTAGGCCAGGTCGTGAGGCCGAACGTTTAGTTTGTCCATTAACCTCATAATGTGCGACATAAACATTCATCATCATGTACATACGGTTGGCGTAGGCGATCATGTCCCTCCACAATCTTCTACCTACAGTGCATCGTATCAGTTCTGTTGTTGACGGTTTTCCACGACATGACACCAAGCTATGCAGTATTTTCTCTCTTTGTCGTCCGCGATCTCTCTTTCCTTATATTTTGCCAGTTGTAACAAAGTATTCCAACTCTCCTCTTCTTATGATGTGCCCGAAAAATGTTAATTGTTTCTTTCTGTTTTTTAGGAGCTGCCTTTTTGTGTTGGCCTCTTTGACAACTTCCTCATTGGTCTTTTTAGCTGTCCAGGGAACTTTAACATTCTTCTGAGAAATCCCATCTCTGTGGCCTCTAATCGTCTTTTCATTTGTTTGTCTACTGTCCATGATTCGCTTCCACAGATATAAATATTACTGTGATAATTTGCGCTATGTGGAATAGTTCATTCAATTATTGCTGTAAATTAACATAATTATAATAATATCTTTCATCATAATATCTTAGTTACTTAAATAACAATTTCTTAGGAAAACATGATTTGAGGTTAACTGACATCCCTTACAGTTTTGTTGGATTTTTGCTTTTGTATAAAGACGCAGCGCAGTTATTCTTAGAGGAGACACTAGATAAGACGACATCTCATTGGCTCTACTTCTATATGTTTCGATAAAGAGATAGAACGCCATCTTATTAGTTGATCTCAGTTGTCACGACAACGATAAACGGATTGCAGAAAAGCCATAATTCTCCTGCACAGCGCAAGGTGGATAGATGTCGTTGTATGGTTGGTTTAGGTTTGACCTCGATAGACATTGAAGCTTATTTATTAATAACGATTTGAGTTACTTGAGCTATATCGCGGCTATACTAGGGGTTACTGTTACTCATACATTCACATTTACATGTGACAATATTGATGTGAGGGCTGCGTATCAGTTGAATATCCATAGTAGAGAGAAGCAAGGACAGCTTTCCTCATCTCCCCTACTGCCTCGTGGCCCCTTATCGCCAGGTAGTAAAATATGGTCAGCTTATTGATAGTGTTTTGCGTAAGCTGACCATGGCCACGTCCTCCCAGGGTGATTCCTCTTTTCCTGCAGCCAGACACCAATTTTCTTAGAGCTGTCTCAAGCCTTTTCATCATCATCATGTGGCCTACCGATTGGCGTAGGAGATCATGTCCCTCCACAATCTTCTATCTACAGTGCATCGTATCAGTTCTGTTGTTGACTGTTTTCCATGCCATGACACCAAGCTATGCAGTATTCTCTCTCTTTGTCGTCCGCGATCTCTCTTTCCTTTTATTTTGCCAGTTGTAACCAAGTATTCCAACTTTCCTCTTCTCATGATGTGCCCGAAAAATGTTGATTGCTTCTTTCTGATGTTTTTTAAGAGCTCCCTTTTTGTGATGGCCTCTTTGAAAACCTCATTGGTCTTTTTAGCTGTCCAGGGAACATGGTTATTGACTTGGGACTTGATTATTTCCACATGCTTTACCTTGTCAAATGATTTCATGTAGTCTATAAAGCACATATATAGATCTTTCTTTACCTTTATAGATCTTTCTATCAATGTTCTTAAGATGTATATTGCATTATTGGTGCCCTTTCCTTCCACAAATCCACATTGTTCCTCACTTATTTCTGGTTTTATTTTGTTCATTACACGTCTCATGATTATTCCTTAGTAATATTTCAGTCATATGGCTCATGAGACTAATAGTGCGATGGTCTTCACAATCAGTGGCTCCTGATTTCTTCGGTATGGCTACAAAGATAGATTTTAGTAGATCTTCGGGTATGAGTCCAGTGTTATAATGTCATTGAGTAATTTTGTTATGACTTGTACTCCTAGCTCTCCTAATGCATTTATCTCTTCGATTGTTATATTGTCAGGACCTGGAGCTTTGCCTCTTTTTATGTGTTGAATTGCGTCCTCCACTTCACTCTGAATTATTGGTGGACCTGTGTCATCATTTGAATTGTTTAATTCTGGTCTTTCATCATCATAGAGTTGACTGATATATTCTGTCCACCTTTCCATTGTCTTCTCCTGTCCCATTATTATATTTCCTTCCTTTGATTTCACACATCCTGAAACTTTGACTTGTTTTCTTCCTGTTAATTCATTTAACTGATTGTGCAAAAATTTTGGGTCTTTCTTTTATTGTTTTTCCATTTCTTCACATTTCTGTTTTAACCATCCTTCCTTTGCTTCTCTGCACTTGTTTTGGATCTCTTTGTGCAATATTTTGTATGTCCGTTCTTCTTTCTTATGTTTTCTTCTTTCATCCATTAGTTGTAATATTTCTTCTGTCATCCATTTCTTTTTGTTGATTCTTTTAGTCACTGGTATTACTTCTTTTGATGTTTGTTGAATCGATTGTTTGAGCATTTCCCACTGCTCCTGGATGTCCTATATTTTCTCAATAGCATTATATCTATTTTGTACTATCGTGCTGCACTTATCACTCATCTGTTTATCTACTCTTAGCATATCTAGTTCTAATTTTATATTTCTTGGTGATTTCTGTGCCTTCCGCAGTTTTATTCTTATCTTTCCAACTACTGGTACATGGTCACTATTGCAATCTGTTCCTGGCCTTGTTTTAACCGATGTTAGTCCATTCCTGAATCTTCTCTGTACCAGTATAAAATCAATTTGATTGTGTACTTTTTTATCTGGGCTTTGCCATGTCCATAGTCGCCTAGGGTGTTGTTTGAACCAGGTGTTACCTATAATAACTTCATCTCTATATCTTTGCCCAATCTATCAATCTAATCCCTCTGTCATTCGTCTCTCCAAGGCCATGCCCCCCCAGTAAACTTGAATTATGTTGATATCCATTGGTCTTCCTCTCAATTTTACTAGCAGAATTCTGTCTGATACTGGCCAAAATCCTTTCACTGTTTTGTTTCTTTCTCTATCTAACATGATGCCTACTCCTCTTTCATGTGTGGTTCCCCCAGAGTAAATTACATTTCCACTGTCGCGTTTGTAATAATCCTGCTCCTGTCCATCTCATTTCACATAGTCCCAAGATGTTCAATTTCACTCTCTTCATTTCTTGACTGATGTTATCTAGTTTTCCAACCTGGTATGCTGATCTAATGTTCCAAGTTCCTATTGCTAGTGTCTCTTTATTTTTGATTTTGCATACAGTTGCTTGATGACGATCGGGTGTCACCTGTAGCACATGACGCTCCCTACCAGACGAGGTGGCTGTGAAGTCCCCATTAACGTCGTTAGCTGTAAATAGAAGGTTGTGATTTGTCATGATTATTCCAGGCAATTTAAGAAGATAGTTTGCCATTCCTTTCCTTCTTGGCAGTGGCTGTACTAGTCGGAGATCGCAGCTATTGTCTCTATACATGAGATCCTCTGCCTGCCATCGCGGTGTGGGGACCATAACCGGCACTACTTGTCGGCTGCTCCCACTACACCATCCACCACCTGCTCCAATGGCTTCACATAACCCTGATAGGGGGGCTGAACGGAAGCTCCACCTTGCCCAGGGGTGTCCCGAAGACTAGCGGAGGAAAGGAGACGTCTTACTCCTCCTTTGGTAGGGCAGAACTCTACCCCGCTAACCATCAAGCCTTTTACTGACATGATTGATACATCTCTTCTTTTTTTTTACTTTGATCTCTTCTCCATAAGGCTTCAGGTTGAGTAGCACGCTGAAGGTTTTGGAGTCCCCATCAGATAATAGTGTAGTGTAGCGCAGTTTTTGCAGCTCTTCACTCCTTTTCCAAAGTAGTCATGCAGCTTCAACCTCCATCATGTCAGGAGTTCCTGATAGAAATACAGTTTGATAAACTATTACACATTTATTGTTAAGAAAAAAAAATATTTACAGCTGTCTTATTTATTGAGTGTGCCAGAAGTTTTCTATGGAATATATACTGTATGTATGCCATTTTCTGGAGATAAACATATTTATAAATGACTCTCCTATTATAATTCAATGACTTATACATTTTTAAAGTAATAGTGTTCATTATACACAATTTATCCTACCAGTAAAGTTGTGCATATAATCCCAAAATGGATATTTGCTGTTCTATTCATTTGACAGTTATAATAAATGCAGAATTCTTTTATTCTAACCATTTGTTTGTAAAATATGTTCAAGAACATGTAAATAATATAATTAAGTGTACAAACATAAGACAACAAAAATGTATAACTCAAAAAGCAAATATAGCTCACCTGTATGATTCTTGCTATACTGATGATTCTGCAACCAGGCTGCATATTCCAGGGGTTTTTCTGTCTTTATCTTTATGCCAATGGTTTCACACTTGTGGCAGTAGATGCTCATCACATGAGCATCAAGGCATATTCCTGTCACTGTATCGA
Organism: Megaustenia siamemsis; assembly: GCA_032433765.1. Taxonomy (NCBI): domain Eukaryota; kingdom Metazoa; phylum Mollusca; class Gastropoda; order Stylommatophora; family Ariophantidae; genus Megaustenia; species Megaustenia siamemsis. The sequence goes on from JAVIAB010000126.1 coordinate 31,821,469, forward strand.
TGACACATCCGACACCGATGTTAGAGGTGTGGCCCCTTTTCATCCAAGTGCCATCATAGCTGACAGTTATATCCATGACTGCCTCACTGTCAGGCAAAATGCCAGAACGCAAAGCATGTACGTGTCGAACATGAGTTGCAGCTTCTGTGAAAATGAGACTCCTGAAGTCTTGCAGCTTATTATACAGATGTTGTGCTTTCCTCTGGAATGTTTTATGGTGCATATCTTGCAAATTTAACATTTCATTAAAATTGTTGAAGGAATTTGCACCCTGTCCACCTATCAATGCTGCAAACACAGCTTGCCTGTTCAACTCATAGTCTTTCTCTTCTTCGTTTTTGTCAGCTAAGAAACCATTTGTCCCTTCCACTGTCTCCTCACATATGCTACAAAATACATAGCCATGCACTGCTTGTCCTTTAGGTTTCTTTCTGTCACTTTTGAAAGACAAGGACTTTTGTTGGCATTGATGACAAAGAAGTCATTCTATCATTTTGTTCAATGCACTGATATCTACAATGGTTCTTTGTTCACCGGATTGAACTATCGATGCCTGCTCTGTACTTAAAGAAGCATCCATCTTTACTGCTTCATACGCTTCTCGTTTCATCTGAGTACGTGTCTTAATCAGATCAGCTGCTGCTGCAGTCTCATTCTCAGGAATAAACACATTCGAAACTTCCTCCATCATGGGCAAAGTCATCAAAGTGGGTTGCGCTGAAGTGCTTGGCGATGTCAAAATCATTTAGGCATTTTGAAAATGCTGTCATCTCTAGAGCTATTTCTTACTCTAGCTTGCTTTCCTCTGCACTCTCGAGCATATTTAAGATGTTTATTTCTCCTTAACTTTCCTTTATGAGCCGATCTAAGAGTAGATTTTTTAGAACGAGCCATTTTTTTCAAGTCAACTTCTTATTCATATAACAATATCAGCCATCTTTGGAAAATGTGTATCACGTGATCGGCTTCATTCAATGGCCTAATCAATTTCGCGACTTGCGCATGTTCTGTCAGAGGGTATCCTCGGAATTTTCTGTTCTATATAGTGAATCATTTCTGAATATCATCATTCATCATCAAGTACCGGGCCTAGTGGCGTAGGTGATCATGTCTCTCCACAACATTCGATCTCGGCAGCTATTTATCATTTCTGTTGTTGACCTTCTGCCAAGCCATTCTCTTAAGCTATCTGTTATTTTTTCTCTTTGCTTCCCTTTATCTCTTCGTCCCTCAATTTTTCTAGTTGTTACAATATATTCAAGTTGTTCTCTTCTCATTACATAGCCAAAAAATGATGATTGTCTCTTCCTAACATTGTAAATTAGCTCTCTTTTTGCTTTGACCTTTCTCAGAACCTCTTCATTACTCTTCTTAGCTGTCCATGGTATTCTCAACATTCTTTTGTAAAACCACATTTCTACAGACTCCAGTGATTTTCTTGTCTGTTGTCCTATTGTCCATGATTCGCATCCGTATGTTAAGACTGGCTCTACGTAACATTTAAGAACTCTTTTTCTTGTTTCTATTGTCAAAAATGGATTGCATAGTATTTTCCTCATTCTTTAGAAAGCTGCTTTTGCCTGAGCCATTCTACATCTCACCTCTTTTGTACATCTTCCGTCTGAGGTTAACAAAGTTCCCAAATATTTAAATTCATTTACCTGTTTTAATAGTGTTCCACTTGATTTTATTTTGCACTGAGGTGATGTCTTTTTCTTTGTTGTTACCATTACCTCTGTCTTTTTGCTATTAAGGCTGAGTCCTTTATTTTTGCTTTCCTTCACTACAATGTCCAACATTTCTTGTAAATCATTTTCACTCTTAGCGATTAATACTGTATCATCAGCATACCTTAGATTATTTATATTATGACCTCAAATTGTTATTCCAGGCATGCCCCTTATGGATCTTAAAATAATCTCACTTAACTATTAAACAAATCTGGTGACAGCACACAACCTTGTCTAACACCCTGTTTTATTTGTTGAAACATTCCCAATTGGTTTCTAGTTCTTATGGCCGCTGTTTGTTGCCAGTACATGTTCTTTATTATTCTTAGATCTTTGCTGTCTATGTCTTCTAAAATTGTGATTATTTCTTGGTGCTTTACTTTGTCAAATGCCTTGGTGTAATCTATGAAACATAGGTATAGATCTGTTTTCACCTCTATGGCTCTTTCTACTAAAGATCTTATGATATAAATGACATTGCTTGTTCCTTCATCTCTAACAAAACCACACTGTTCATCGCTAATTTCTGGACTGATTTTGTTTCGCACTCTTCGCATGATGATTCTTAGTAATATCTTAGTCATATGACTCATAAGGCTTATTGTGCGATGATCATCGCGTTCAATCGCACCCAATTTCTTTGGTAGGGCTATGAATATTGATTTTTCTAAATATAGAAGCACTGTAATCCGGTCAAAATATCGGGCAATGAATTCCCTATCAATAGGTACCAAACATGTCGGTGTTACCGTACAAAAAAGATATGGTTGCTAAGGCGTCAACAGTAGCATAATTTTTCGCTTTTGTTCGATCAAAAACAAAAAAAACAGACTTTGGTGGGTGTAGAAAATCTTTTTTTCAAAAAATATAAATGATACATCTTCTGTGGAAAATAGTTATAAAATATGAAAGTAGACATGTTAATGTATGCAAAAAACCAAAAAGTGAAAACTGGAAAAAAAAATGCAAAATGCGTGTTTTTCAGTAGCACATTTTCCCTTAACTCATTGAACTCGAATGTGACTATGTTCTGTATTCTGATACAAAGTTGGAGAAGTCGTGGCCACCTTTACCTCCTCTGAATATCCGCAACTGGTGAAGTAGTTCCACAAAATGCGTCTCTCTAGTTGTTTATCTGTATCAGTTCTGTTATAACGCGCACTTCGAGACATTGTTTGGTATTTTTTCTTATCTTTGTCCATGTATTTAGAACAGTTATCGTCTTAAACTGATAACATCCACAATCATTCAGATCTGCTTCCTGATAACACAGGCAGATCACTGCACAAAGCACGGATTCCTAAATCTGGTGACGGTTCTCGTAATTATAGAAACCTGTTTCTGTTTCATTTTATCCCTTCCTCTTTCAATATTTCAAGTTTTCTGTTTTATTTTTAAAACTATCTTTGATATTATCATCTATTCATGCCCCAGGGTGTCATCTTTCCTGGTCTTTTTAACTGGCTATGATATTCTCATCTATTCATGCTCGAGGGTGTCATCTTTCCTGTCATATTAAAACTGTCTATGATATTCTCATCTTTTTTTACCCCAGGGTGTCATCTTTCCTGTCATATTAAAACTGTCTATGATATTCTCATCTTTTTTTACCCCAGGGTGTCATCTTTCCTGTCATATTCAAACTGTCAATGATATTCTCATCTTTTTTACCCCAGGGTGTCATCTTTCCTGGTCTTTTAAACTGTCTATGATATTCTTGTCTTTACTGTTAGAGAGTGGCATCAACATTAAACAAGATTTTCATCAATTACTGAACTGCTATACTCTGATCAAATAAATGCTCCACTTCTATCTCACAACACTCGCACCACTTCTCTCACACAACACTCGCTCCATTTCTCTCACACAACACTCGCTCCACTTCTCTTACACAACACTCGCTCCACTTCTCTTACACAACACTCACTCCACTTCTCTCACACAACACTCGCTCCACTTCTCTCACACAACACTTGCTCCATTACTCTGACACACCACTCACTCTATTAAAGTGAAGAAGCACCCACTTCACTAATCTCATACAACACTCATACAATTACTCAGAAAATAGATTCACATAACTACTCTGATGCAACACTGACTTCACTACCCCTACCCAACATTCACTCAGTATTCTGATAGAACACTCACAAAATTCATACGACACAGCACTTAATCCATTACTCTGAAATAACACTCACTCTACTATTTTGACACAACAATCACTCTACTAATCTGAGACAACACTCAATCCATTACTCTGACACAACACTCACTACACTACACTGATCCACCACTCACTCCACTACACTGAAACAACATTCGCACAATTACTCTGGCGCAACATTTATTTCACTACTTCGAAGCAAAACTCACTCACTATACTCAAAGCAACACTTACTCCACAACTCTGATACATCTACTATCCGCTTTGAAACAACGCCTACTTTGCTAATTTGACACAACCCTAACTCCAATACATGGACACAACACTCACTCCAATAATCTCACACAACACTCACTTCACTACTCTGACACAACACTCACTCCACTACTCTAACACAACACTCACTCCACTACTCTGACATAACACTCACTTCACTACTCTGACACAACACTCACTCCACTACTCTGACACAACACTCACTTCACTACTCTGTAACAACACTCACTTCACTACTCTGACACAACACTCACTTCACTACTCTGTCACAACACTCACTGCACTACTCTGACACAACACTCACTTCACTACTCTGACACAACACTCACTTCACTACTCTGACACAACACTCACTTCACTACTCTGACACAACACTCACTTCACTACGCTGACACAACACTCATTTCACTACTCTCTCACAACACTCACTTCACTACTGTGTCACAACACTCACTCCACTACTCTGACACAACACTCACTCCACTACTCTGACAACACTCACTCCACTACTCTGACACAACACTCACTTCACTACACTGTCACAACACTCACTCCACTACTCTGACACAACACTCATTTCACTACTCTGACACAACACTGACTTCACTACTCTGTCACATTCACTCCTCTATTGTAACTCTTGTAAACCCAGTACTGAAATATATTTATCAACTTATGGACTTGTTGGTTGTTGTGTAAACAAATGGAACGAAAGTTTCACAATTGTTATAGTAGGTTTTTTTTTCTTTTCAAAATATACTGTTAACCGAACACCTCTTAGCGTGGAAGCTGTAGCTGTAGTATTAGTACTAGTAGTTGTAGTAGAAGCAATAGTGGTAGTGTAGTATTGGTATTAGTAGGTGTAGTAGAAGTAATAGTAGTAGCTGTAATATTGGTCGTAGAAGTAGTAGCAATAAAAGTAATAGTAGTAGCTGTAGTATTGGTATTAATAGTTGTAGTAGAAGTAATAGTAGTAGCTGTTATATTGGTCGTAGAAGTAGTAGCAATAAAAGTAATAGTAGTAGCTGTAGTATTGGTATTAGTAGTTGTAGTAGAAGTAATAGTAGTAGCTGTAGTATTGGTATTAATAGTTGTAGTAGAAGTAATAGTAGTAGCTGTTATATCGGTCGTAGAAGTAGTAGCAATAAAGTAATAGTAGTAGCTGTAGTTTTAGTAGTAGCAGTAGCTGAAGTATTGGTCGTAGAAGTAGTAGCAGTAGAAGTAGTAGAAGCGGAAGTAATAGCAATAGTTGCAGTTTAACAGTAGTAGCATTATATGTAATAACAGTATAGATATTACTGTATAAATATAAAAGTACTGTATATATATATAAATATAAATATATAAATATATAATATTATAACAGTATAATAGAAGTGGCTGTAGTAAGAATAGTAATTGTAATAACAGTAGCAGTAGTAGTAGGAATAGTAGTTGTTGCAGTATTAATAGTAGAAGAAATAGAAATAAATGAAGTAGAAAGTAGCAGTAGCTGTAGCAATACTATAGTCCGTTCAGATTCGTTTGCCGAGATGTTATGATTTATAATTCAAAAAGTTCTTGATGATTTCACATGATTTTTGGCATACGGTGTTAAATGTCCATGTCACGAGAACATATGTGTTACTAGATGTCTAGCTATAACGGTTTTCTTAAAGCGGCGATTCCTTTGATCTGTGCCCATGTAACTATTATTTTGACCCTAATCAAAATGTTTTACAGTAATCTAGTGCAACGATGACCCATAGGCGTGTCCATAAAATTTTACTTGGTGGCAAGTATACAAATTTTAAATTATATATAGAACTTTTGTTCGTAGAGTCAATTTGATATAGTTCCATGCTCTTGGTGTGAGTTTCCCAAATGTTGTCGCAGCCTTTCAAATACGTACATTTAGTTCCTCATCTAAGGAAAGTGTGGCTGTAATAGTGGATCCAAGATAACTGAACTTCTGTACTGACTCAAGCAGGCTTCCATTCAAAGTAATGGTTGTTGGTTTGGATTATAACATATTTTTGATTGCTTGGGTGGTCTTGAACAATAAACTGTTTAACAAATCAACTAGGAAATTTTGCAAATCAAACTATTTATCTGTAGACTTAATCAGAGTAATGATCATTCAGAATCAGACGAGTCAAATAGGTCGATTACTGCTTTCGGCTGAACAAACAACAAACCATCCTTTTTCCAATATTCCTCTTCTTGTCGTAACACATGATCCTCACATTTTACCCAGTAGTCTTTATTTATATTTGATAGAGCCTGATTTGTAAGTGTCTCAACATCGCATAATTTGAAAGTTTTATTTGTATATGCTACGTGTCCTTTAACTTTTGCCCAAACTAGTTCTATAGGATTTAAGTGTGCATGATATGGAGGTAGTCTCAAACATCTATGACCATGTTCTTGAATTAACTTGTCTATTTTAAATATCTTTGTACGTCGTGTCTGTTTTACAAGGCTAAGCAATTCGGGTTTCAAGTAGCTGTCGTTAACTTGTATGTGTTCTTTTATGAGCCACGTTTTTGATTGCATCTTTTGTACTTGATGATGTTGGGATTCTATCTTCTACGTTAACTACGTTATGGTATGAAGCATTGTCCATTATCAGACAAGAAGGTCGATCTAATATTGGAAGGATATTTTTCTCGATCCAGTCTTTAAATATGTGCCCATTCATTTCGGAGTGGTAGTCTCTATTGTCTATGGATTTTGAAATGAAAACGAGATGAGCATTCTGCAACAACCCATTATGTCTGCTACCTGCATGTGCAACTATCAACGTTGCCCTTTACTGCTTGGTACTGATCTTTTAATACTTCCATCTGCTAACTGCCATTCCTTTTCATTTGTATGATGAGCGTTGATCCAAGTTTCATCTAAATAAACAATATCATAATCATTTTCGCGCATTTCCTTCACTTCACGTAAATACTTGCTTCTCAGAGCTACTAGATGTGGCTTCTCACAAATAATGTTTTTTCCACCAGCATACTTTCTAAAGGTGAAGCCTGCACTTCTTAATATTTTCCATAATGAAGTTTTTGATATTTCAATGTCGTTGTTAGTTTTCAGCCAAAGCTTCAACTTTCTAAGTGTCACTTCTTCGTTTATATCAAACATTCGACAGATTTCTCTTTTTACTAGGTCCTTATCAAAACTGTCTAACGTTTCTTTCCTTCCTTGCTTTCTTGCATTTGTTGGCAATAAATATCCGCTTCCTTTAACTATTCGATCAAATGAACGTTTACACAAACCTAAAATATGCATTGTTCTCTTCTCAGGGTTTGATAAAGAACAATAAAGATGTCCCTTTTTACGCTCTCTGCAGAAGTATTGATAACTCTTTATAGCAATGTTATGCTCAGTAAAATATTTTGCCTTTATATTCATTCTCACATAGACTTGCAGAAGATAATATGGATAGTGCCGCCTCCTTTCTGTAAATATTGAGATTTGCCTCTGAATTATGACTCGAACTCGAGTCTACGGCCGTGATTTTGACGTCACATAATTTCCGTTTCGGCTAAAATGTCATTTTGTGCTAAACGGGAAATTTCATATGTAACATTTCTTTATAAAAATGTATAGTGGAAACATAACTATTTTAGGACGGTGCGCATTCAGCCGTGAAGGTAATGCCTATATGTTAAAGAATCAGCTGTGAGATGTAAGCATCTACATAATCCCGCCGGTGTTTATAATATCGATTAACTTTTTTTTAATATAGGTTAAATAAGGCATCTTTGAAACTGGATCACATTTCTTTGATAAAAAAATATTTTTATAGCGACATTAGTATTCTAAACCTAACTTCAAAAGATCAATGCAAATGAACAATAAGTTTTTGAAAAAATAATTAATGTCTAGGCAAACGAATCTGAACGGACTATAGCACTGGTCTTTGGTATACGCTCTGATACTAAGATTATTATTTTATCTTCAGATATGTTCATTAATTCAGTTATCGGTACTAGAGTATTTTCTTTCATATCTTTCTTCAGTTTTGTTAATAATTTCAAATGCTGCAACTCTTCCTCTTCTCCCTCCCCCCTCCCCCCTCCCCCGCCAATTTCATCTTTGAGCACTCACTGGAGATGTAGTTTTCAATCATTTGCTCTTCCGTTGGCCTCTCCAACCTTTAAATTTTGTTGTGTTGCTAATATTTATAGAAGGCTCGCTGATCTTTCTGTCTTATCAGGAGACCCAATACTGGTCCATTTCCGACCCAATCGAGACCACATCCCGCAGAGTGATGGGCACTATTTTATTTTGACATTCGAAGGGACATCCAAGATTGAATAGATAGTGACCCTCACTCTCCAAGACAAATAGAGCTCCAGATCAGCACTAAGAAAAAGGACCAAAACTCATGGACTTTACCTACTCGACCACTGATATAAAAGTCAATAAGTAACTCCTACAAAAGTTATCCATATTACCTAACTACGAAACAACAATGTCATGTTTACGGAGACACTGGGTATTATTTACGACTCGCATGGCGTAGGCATGAAGTTCTTTAAACCAACGTAAGCAGTGGAACATTCAAGAGTTACTTAGCAAGCACACGTAACTCATTCCACTGCTACAACCCATAAAACGTATTCCACTATTCCACCCATAAAACTCAATCCACTGTTCCAACCCATAAACGTATTCCACTGTTCCAACCCATAAAACTCAATCCACTGCTACAACCCATAAAACTCATCCACTGCTACAACCCATAAAACTCATTCCACTACTCCAACCCATGAATCTCTCTCCACTTCTCTATCCGCACGACAGCCACTTGACTACCCTGACGCTCACTGCACTGAACATTCAAACCACTACTCAAACCCTATAGCACACACTCCAATCCACAAGACTCATTTTTTTCTAATTTGGTTCAGCGGCACTTACTCCACTATCACGACATTCACTCCACTATCTGGACATTCACTCCACTATCTGGACATTCACTCCACTAATTCGACTTCATCATTTTAACGGCACTATTATGTGTTCTGACGTCGTATTTGTTATCACTCTACAGTAAAACATTATGAGATTAATAGTAGACAAAAATATAACTAAAATCAACGGTCAAAACACAAACAATCTGCAATAAGCGGATGGCACAGTTTTAGTAGTAGAGATGGAAAATGAACTACAAGTAATGATATATAATAGATAAAGAATTCAACAAGAAAGATCTCAGCCTAAACAGTAAGAAATCAGAAGTAATGGACTTATCGAATAAACAACCATCACCAATATACAACATTTAAAATATGCGGTAGAAATCTGAAACAAGTGTAGAGTGAAATAATTGGACAGAATAATAACATCAGATGGATAATCTTCTTCTTCTTCTTTCCTTCCTCATCTGCCTTTCAGCGTCGAGGGAGATATAATTTGCGGTCTTTTGCTCTTCTGTTCGCCTCTGCTGCTGTTATGTTTCCTAGTGCTTCTAATATTCCATCGATCCATCTTTTTCGTGGTCGACCCTTGGGTCTGTTGTTCTCACAACGTTTGTTGAAGGCTCGTTGTGTTGTGTTTTGTTCTTTCTGCCTTGTCACGTGGCCGAACCATTTTATCTGTTGTTTCCTTATATATTCTATGGCTGGGGCTATTCTTAGCTTTTTTCTCAGTTCTTCATTTCTGATCTTATCTCTGAGACTGTTTCCTGTCATTCGTCTAACACATTTCATCTCTGTAGAGGTTATTTTACTTATTGTTCTTGCATCTAGAGTCCAGGTCTGGCATTGGTAGCACAACGTTGGAATGAAGATTGTATTGTATAGTGCTCGTTTTGCCTCCAGAGTTATTTCCTTGTTGGACAATAGTGGTGATAACTGTCCGATGATTTGACAAGCTTTGTTGCATCTTAATTCTATCTCTGCTGTTTGAGAATTGTCGTTTGTCATTAGACTTCCTAGGTATTTGAATTCCTCTACTTGTTTTAGTTGTCTGCCTTCTATAGTTATGTTGATGTTCTGTTTATTTTTGGCGACATTCATGACTTCTGTTTTGTTGATGTTGATTTTCATGTTGTATTTTGTTCCTAAGATGTTGAGTTTGTTTAAGTGTTCTTGTAGGTCTTCTATTGTTTCATGTATAGAAATGTGAAGAACATTTTTCATGTGCAGAAATAAGAAAAAAGAGGAATAGCTTAGACCAAAGTAGTCAAGTAGTATAAGAGGGAAATAAAGAACAAATCGTTCAACTTGTTTATGACAATATGCGTGAATAAGAGATCGCCAAAGTTATGTAGAGCCAATCTTGACCTTTAAAAACAGAGACAGTAGAGAAAAAAAAAGAAAGAAAGACTATTTCAGGCCACAGACATAGTATTTCTCAGAAGAATGTTACGAGTTCCCTAGACGGCTAAAAAGACCAACGAAAATATTATCAAAGAGGCCAACTCGAAAAGATGTAAGAAGGAAACATTAAAAAACAAATAAAAATGAACATTTTTCCAGGATGCAATGAGGAAAAGAAAGTTGGAATACTTAGTTCTATCTATTGACCTTTCGAGCCGTAACCGGCCCATAGGGCGTAGACCAAGATACACCTTCTCCTATATGAATTTTTGTTCTAGCAGTTTTCTTTTAAAGATATTTTATCAAATCTCGCCATCTGTCTCTGTTCTGTGCAAGCAGTTCTATCTCATTGAGGGAGCCGATTCCTGCTGCTCTTGCCTCTCTCATCAATGTTCTTCTCAGTGTCTCCCTGGGTCTTCCTCTTTTTCTTTCCATTCTATACCAAGTATTTTCCTTAGACATTTATTTTCGAATGCGTTCAACTTTGTTTCTATATCTCTTGTTGTTTTCCAGCTTTCACACGCATACGTAAGGGTTGATAGTACATTTGATTTGAATAGCCTAAGTTTTGTGTTTGTGCTAATGAGTTTTGATTTCCACAACTTTTCAAGGCTTCTGAAAGACATTGCTGCTTTAGCCAGTCTGATTCTAATTTCTTTGCTCGTATCCCCTTCTCGATCAATGTGACTTCCAAGATAGATGAAGTGATCGATCTCTTCTACTGGTTTGTTTTCCATGTATATTTTGTCACTTGTTGGAATTAAACTTTTCATGACTTTAGTCTTTTCATGATTGACCTCAAGCCCAATTTTGCTGGCTATTGATGATAGTTCATTTGTGTTTTCCTGCATCGTTTTTATCTGATTGCTGATGAGAACTATGTCATCAGCAAAGTCCAGGTCCTCCAAATGGTCTCCTTGTATCCATTCGATGCCTTTATTACCAGTGCAGCATTTCTTCATTATGAAGTCCATAACAATTCCAAATAACAAGGGCGATAAAATACATCCTTGTTTAACCCCAGTTTCTATTGGGAAACATTCGCTCAGTCCTTCCTCTGTTCGAACTGCACATGTGTAACCATCATACATGTCTTTGATAATATTTATGATTTTTGATGGTAAGCCATATTGCTTCAGAATTTTCCACAAAGAATCTCTATGAATACTATCAAATGCTTTTTTGAAGTCGATGAAGTTAAGTACAAAAGGTTTTTGCTTTTCAATGTGTTCCTCCAATATAAGTCGTAGAGTGAAAATGTGGTCAAGACAGCTTCTCCCTTTTCTAAACCCAGCCTGTTCTTCACGCATTACTGTATCTATTGAATCCTTTATTCTATTTAGGATGATTTTACAGAATAATTTTGAGGCAACTGACAAAAGTGTCACGCCTCTCCAATTGTTACAATCTCTAAGATTGCCCTTTTTTGGGATCTTAACAATAATACTTAGTTACAACAGGCAAAATACAGGGAAAGCGTGATCACGGACAAAAAAAAAAAAAAAAAGAAAATACTAGATAGCTTGGTGTTGTGGCAGGGTAAACGGTCAACAACTGAATTAATACAATGTACTGTAAAAGTAAAAAGTAAAGTACCCCCGTCACGCCAAGTGGCGTATAGGGAAGATGGTGTTAGTGACCCTATATTTTACAGACCTTCAGCACATGATTTTTGGGGTAATGTGGTCGGTATTACGTCCGTGCTGCTTTACTTTCCCAGAAAACAAATCCGGTACCCAGTTGAAGACTGGGTGAACCCGGAAACCGTCGGTTGGGATCGAACCCTAGTGTGTAGTACACATCATGGTAACGATTTTAACTCCACCTAATGGGTTACAGTTTTTTTTTTTTTCAAATATTACTGCTCTTCTTTCACTAAAATTATTTCACGTGTATTTTCTTCTTATTTTAATGTTGTACTTCCACAATCCCTAGATTGGTTTCACAATTGTTCAACATTTGAATGTTCTACTTTAACTCCATCTAAAATTGGATCCACAAATTCGTCCTTAGGTACAAAAGATGGATGCATTGACAAACCTACAATGACGCGGTACAAAGTGTGGTTGTCTTCAGAGTCACAATGTGCGGGAATCTATGTCCGGCTGGTCTGTATTTTGACAACAGGTAATGTCTTACACATTTCTTTATCTAAATATAGAATTGTAATGTATAGTATTTAAATATGCATGGTAATAAAGTGTTCACATTTCAGTACTAAATAAAAATGCGATTACTTATTGGCCTTGTAATGAGAGGATTGTGTAGTGGATGGTGCATTCAAAATTTTTTCGTGAAGGTCGGGTGGAACGTTTTTATATTTTAAATTCATATGCAGAGGTGAAATAAACGCTCAAATCTAAACACCTTGTAGTGACTGCATGGAACCAACGGCCTTTATTCTCCGGTCCTATAAGTCCCTTGATACACCTCAGAAGTGGAATAAATACCGTACATATAGTTTCTTTATTTAAGTCAGAAAGGGGGAACTGAAACAGAGAAGCAATACACGTAGAAACAATGAACAAATAAGAGATAAAAGACGAAAACAGAGACAAAAAGATATCAGGTAATTTAAGACAACAGTTTGGTTGGAAGTCAGCAAAAGAAATGATAAGTAAATGTAGAGTGAGAGAGAAAAGTTGTCGATCACATGTATCAAAAGGTATCAAATGATTTAATCAATCATTCAATCATTTAATAAATTAATGAATCATTCAGTCGAGCAAAGCCTTTCAACAACACCATTTTAGGAAGCATATGCCTCTCTTCGACCTCTAATCTATAATATTTGTTCCTATTTATTCTTCCAGTCAAGATCAATGAAGCTAATGGTTTCCATGACTTCTATTATTCATATACTTCTCAACACTCCAACGTTTCTCTTTTATGTTTTTTCTATAACATTGCCTGTATTGCTGTGCTGGCAGCATGTTTTCTTAGTCTGTATCCAGTTTATCTATATTTTATTTTTCTGGTCTTTCATTTCCCATGCATATGTTATGCTCTTTCCCAGATATCTCTATTTATGATCTTTACATAACATTTGATGTTCAGAATTTTCCTCTGACTGTTGTTGACAAATATCTTTATCTTTTGTTTGGCTGTATTATTCAATATCCATGTCTCTGAGGCGTAGAAAATATTTCTTTTGCGTCTGCATTAAATAGCTTTAACTTGTTTCTTTGCTGCTTTTTGTGGCACCCGTTTTATTAAACTGAATGAAAGATGTTCATATCTAGAATATTCTTTGCTTAATATATTTATCCGTCCCTCCTGTCTCATCAATAATGATGTCCGATTATGTAAAATGATCAACTTCCTTCATTAATTGACTGCTCGACGGATGTGGTTAATCTTTAGGGTGTTCTATTCTAACAAGGGTCTGCTTTATTTTCGTGCCAGGACACGTGGGTACAAGAGGTAATAGCTGTTTTGCTAGACTTGTCAATTAGGCTGATGTTCATTGCGGAAGGGCAATGGACTGATAGGGCGTACTGAATCCCCTCAGGAACGCTGGACGAAAAAATGGTTCTGAATCCGCTGCCGTGAACATTTTTCAAGAATATCTTGTTAACGTGGGAGATATCAGACGGGTGTGCTACATGGGAATACAAAGTAACTTTTCAAGCAACACAACATCGGTACCGTTAGTCGCTACACGTTGAGAGATATACTTCGAAAGAGACCTGAGCCCTTATGGACTTGCCCGGTGTATGTGATTGAGGAGGAATTAAACTTTCTTCGTTGGCACTTCTTCAAATACATGTAGATTATTGCATGTGTTAGTAGATTTTAAATCTTTATTTCTTCTTGTTTTTTTTCTGTTATCATGGCATGTTCCGACTAGGACTTATAGAGGCAGTTGTCAATTTCAGTATTTCGATTGCCCCTTATAGCTTCTCATCCAGGGAGGTGGGTGTAGGCCACATTGACCTCCTCAGGTCTGTGTAATGGGGACAAATCCTGTAAAACGTGTTTTGTTGTCTTGTAAAGGTCAAGGTAAAGTACGAAACTTGAACCGGCGTCTTAGCACGCGAGTTTTCATCCATTGGGGCTCGCCCGCCTATCCAGAAATGTTCAGAGATTTCCTGATAGTGTCGCCTCAAGCATTGAAACTCACGATGCGAGGCGACATTCCTCACCTACCCAGGGTAATACCCTGGTACCCATTTCTGCCAACGGCTGGGTCGACTGTGGGGAGGGGGGATTTTTTTTTCAACCACGAGTACCTATTTAGAGTTTGGTGAACATGTGGTTACTCATTCTGTTGTGGCCAGTGTGTAGGCGAAGTATGATGACTAGATCCCTCATTGATTGTTGAAGGTATCCGTTCCTCTTTTTTATACTTTGGGTGTTCTCGTTTCCATTTTTCATGAAACTGGGCTTTGATGATTGAATTAGCTTCATCGTAGCTGACAAGATGGTTCATTTATGGTAATCTCTCTCTCTCTCTCTCTCTCTCTCTCTCTCTCTCTCTCTCTATCGCCCCCCACCCTCTATTTATCATATTTTTTCTGCACATTCGTTTTCTTGTATATAACAGTGGCGGTATACACAGGATGACCACTCTTTGGAAGTTATTGCACAATTGGTCCGAGGTTGTTCTCACGTCATCTATATAGTTAGCTTTTCCTGTGTTGTTTTTAGAGCCGTTAAAAGAACTGACAGTGGATCGGGTGGTATCATCAATTTCATGTGCACATTTTTGTGTTGAATAGCCAGTTTTGGAGCATCTTCCAGATCTCCATTTCTACTTTATAATTATTTGAGATTTTCACTGTAGCTATTGATTTGGTAATCTCTTCCTGGTTATTCAGCCTCAAGATAACATCACCTGCTCCATTTCTGGTGGCGTTTGTAGCAGAACCATTCGTGTATGTGTTATCTTTATTTGAGAAATATCAATTTGAAGTCCAATTTTGACATAAATTATTCTTAGTGCCTACAGCATGTCTCTCGTTGTGACGTGAGTAAGTGCGAGGGGTGCAAAGGCACCTGCAAAATCCATGTACTTCTGTTTTGCCATAGAGCCATTTGAACTGCATTTCTTTTGTCTTGTGTGGTCCTACTCAGCCACCAATCTATTTTCCAATCTAGACCTCTTCATTTTCTGCCTTTAAAGAACATCAAGTAGACTTATCAAAGAACATTACGTAGACTTATCAAAGAACATTACGTAGACTTATTAAAGAACGTTAAGTAGACTTATTAAAGAACATTACGTAGACTTATTAAAGAACATTAAGTAGACTTATTAAAGAACATTAAGTAGACTTATTAAAGAACATTACGTAGACTTATTAAAGAACATTACGTAGACTTATTAAAGAACATTAAGTAGACTTATTAAACAACATTACGTAGACTTATCAAAGAACATTAAATAGACTTATTAAAGAACATTAAGTAGACTTTAAAAAGAACATTATGTAGACCTATCAAAGAACATTACGTAGACTTATCAAAGAACATTAAATAGACTTATTAAAGAACATTACGTAGACTTATCAAAGAACATTAATAGACTTATTAAAGAACATTAAGTAGACTTATTAAAGAACATTAAGTAGACTTATTAAAGAACATTACGTAGACTTATTAAAGAACATTACGTAGACTTATTAAAGAACATTAAGTAGACGTATTAAAGAGCATTAAGTAAACTTATTGAAGAACATTAAGTAAACATTTTAAAGAACATTAAGTAGACGTATTAAAGAACATTTTAAGTAGACTTATTAAAGAACATTAAGTAGACTTATTAAAGAACATTAAGTAGACTTATCAAAGAACATTAAGTAGCCTTATTAAAGAACATTAAGTAGCCTTATTAAAGAATATTAAGTAGACTTATCAAAGAACATTAAGTAGCCTTATTAAAGAATATTAAGTAGACGTGTTAAAGAACACTAAGTAGGCGTAATTGAGTTGTCGTTTACATGAGGTTTAGATGTTTAGGGCCTTTTGTTCAAACACATCTGACCTTTGCACAAATCTGTCAGTACCAGTTTACCCTGGGAGCCGCGATACCTGAGTGGTTAGTGAACTGGACTACAAAGGACAAGAGGTAGGGTTAGATACCAACCGACGGGTTCCGGTTCACCCAGTCTTTAATGGGTACCGGAATTTTTTCTGGGAAAGTAAAGGGGCACGAGCGTAATACCGACCACATTCCACCAAAAGTCATGTGCCGAGGGTCTGTAAAATTTATGGTCACTAACACCATATACTCTATACGCTACTTGGCGTGACGGGGGTACTTTACTTTACTTTTTACCAGCTTACCTTCCCAGTTCGATGCCCAATTCCTCTACGAGGCTGCTTAGTTTGTGACGTGAAGAAAAATTAATGAAGACAACAAGCATTCCAGAGACACTCCTGTCCCGTGTCCACTTTCAAATATTATGTCAGTGTCTTACATTATCCTATTTGTATAGACCAAGAAATAATCAGAAGTGTAGAAAGCATAAACGTAGACAGCAAAGATATAAGAATAATAAAGAACATGTACTGGCAACAACCAACAGCGCTAAAAAAAACTGAAATCATTTTGGAATGTTTCAACAAATAAAACAGGGTGTTAGACATGGTTGTGTGCTGTCACCAGATCTATTTAATATGTATATTGAGATTATTTTAGGATCCATAAGGGACATGCCTAGAATAAGTATTGGAAGTCATTCTATAAATTATCTGAGATATGCTGATCATACAGGCTTAATCGCTAAAAGTGAAAATGAGTTGCAAGAAATGTTAGACACTATAGTGAAAAAAGAAACAAATAAAGGACCTAGCATTAATAGCAAAAAGATAGAAGTAATGGAAAAAAGATCGTAAAGAAAGTAAAACAAAGAAAAAGACGTCACCACAATGCACAATAAAGACAAGTGTGACAATATTAAAACAGGTAAATGAATTTAAATCTGTGGGAACAATGTTAACCCCAGATGGTAGAAGTGCAACAGAGATGAGATGCAAAATGGCTCAGGCAAAAGCAGTTTTAAAAATATTAGGAAGATACTGTGCAGTCCATTTTTGTCAATAAGAACAAGAAAAAGAGTTCTTAAATGTTATATAGAGTAGGCCTTAACATATGGATGTTAATCTGGACAACAGACAAGAAAATCACTAGAGGCTGAAGAAATGTGATTTTACAGAAGAATGTTGAGAATACCATGGATCGCTAAAGAGGAGTAATGAAAACGTTCTGAAAGAGGTCAAAGCAAGAAGAGAGCTAATTTTCAAAATTAGGAAGAAACAATCATCATTGCTTTTGCCCATGAAATTAGAAGGGAACAGCTGGAATATATTGTGACAACTGGGAAAATTGAGCCACGAAGAAAAGCTATACCAGACAGCTTAATAGAATGGCTTAGCAGAAGTTCAACAACAGAAATAATAAATAACTGTCGAGATAGAAAGTTGTGGAGAGACATATAATCATCTACGCCAGCAGACATGGTACTTAATGATGATGATGATTTGTAAAGATTTCCTCTGTATGTGTTTAGAGCTGATGGAGAGTGTTAGGACAGTGCTTGACCGATCCACTTGCTCGACTCGTGGTCTATTTCTAACGATCATATCGAATCATGCTGCAAAGCTCTGTATACAGAGTTTTCTATCAGTTTAAGGAATTTTATGTCCGTCTACCGATAGCCTAACCTTCTCAGTCACCTAGCACGACATGCAAGGAATGGGGGAGTGGCTCTGTTATTTATTATTCTAATCATAGTCAGGGAAAAGACTTTGCAATGTGGATTTGTAGAAGAACAGGGAGAATTGTTGGAAAGAAAAGAATACAAACGATGATGTCTTGAAACAAACTAAAAATGTAGAGAGAACTACTAAACGCAATTTCAAGCAAGACAAATGAGATTTTTGAGGCATTTTAAACGACGCAGAAACCTAAAAGAATGTAATCTTGTAAGGGAAAAAACAAGGTAAAAGAGGCAGACCAAGACTAACATGGACGAGTACCACCAATAGATGGGCAGGTTAGCATATGGCAACCTGAACCATCAAGGGAAAGAGCGAAATGACGCTCCACGGTATTGAGTGCGGAGACGGCATTTAATGATGATGAATCATGGCAAAATACTTGATGATGATTAATTCCAAAACTATGGAGGTTCGATGGACTGTTCTTTCAGTAGAGGGTGTTCGGATACTCGGGGTAGGAGTAACAGAGCAGTCTTGATTGGTATGGTAGGGGCTTCAGTGCTGAAATGGTTACAGAAATGGAATACAGAGGACAAGAACTTGCTTTCGATCTCGACCAACGGAATTATAATTGACTTAACCTTCAATGCTAGAGGTTTATATATTGTTAGAAATAAAATAGCTCGGGCCTAGTTTATAATAACTTTTTTTTTTACATAAAAATGATACAACACTGGACGTTAAGATGTTAATTTCTTTCTTTTCTCTCTCGTGGTTATTACTATTCATAATTCATGTATCAGTTTACACTTCTATGTATCTGTTTCCTTTGCAAAAACAATGTCAAACAGATCATATAAATCAACCAATATGAGATAAATTATAACACCCACATTCAATGTTATTTATATGCTTGTCTCAACTCACTAGTGTTTGTACAGAAAGTGACTATTTTGTTTAACTTACAGGAGAATTGCCTAGACTAGCACAAGCCAAGCAATTGTTTGCCAACAAGTTTTTTCTCAACGAGGACAGAACTGCTGTAGGATGTTGGAAGAGAAAATATTCAACGATACCAGAGACGAATATTTAGGATTAAAGACTTTTAATGTTTCTTTTTATTCTAATCTGGAGTACGTGATCAACCAGATCCCATAAGAATTGGATATGTTTCATTATATTATGTATTGTTTGGCTGAATTTCGACTTTCAATGTTTTCAATTGCTTTTGTAATCTTCTTACTTCACCGTAGAACTCAATAGATGCTTGCCGCTGTTACCGGTTTTCTAATAAATACAGCTTTTTTTATCCACATCTGTGTGTCATGACGTCAACATCTATGCTCCTGTTTGCTAATTCTTTATCTCGCAAATGTTAAACGAATCCCTCATAAGTTTTCAGACGGACACATATTATATAGATCAAAACCACAAATAAGACAGTTACAGTTTGCTAACCAAGCTAGTAGCACGTAACACATACATATTTAAACACAAAAAAATGATGTGCATATACAACTATAAACTAGAAAATTCTTGAGATACGAGAAACCAAGTACGCAACATCATGATTAAAGATACATTTCAAAACTGTCAGAAAGAAAGAAACCTTACATATCCATCATCATCATGATGAAGTCGTGTGTCTTTTGTAGAGCATTGCTTTCGTCACAGCCAGCTCGGAAAAATCTCTGCCTCTAGATAAGTCTCTTAATTCTTCTGATGTCATGTTAAA
Source organism: Megaustenia siamemsis (assembly GCA_032433765.1). Taxonomy (NCBI): domain Eukaryota; kingdom Metazoa; phylum Mollusca; class Gastropoda; order Stylommatophora; family Ariophantidae; genus Megaustenia; species Megaustenia siamemsis. Next base: position 31,841,353 of record JAVIAB010000126.1, read on the forward strand.
AGCAAGATCATTTCGATGTCTTCAAACACTTCCCTCTTGGTCTGCTCCCGTCTCGTCATCATGGAAATATAATTTCCTAAATAGCTCTTTCCAGCCCGCTGTATATTTTGACGTGGCTTTAGTATTTTAATTTCATCAGTAGAACAATGTTTATAAGCCAGTTCTTGGCTATTTTAACGCGTTTTAAATATTTTAATTCAATCAGTAAAATGATGTTTATAAGCCAGTTCATTTCATTGTGTCCTTTAATATGTCTTGATTCTACTTTTTTTTCATTATCCAAGATATTTTATGGATTTTATCTCGAATTAGTTGATTTTCTCCCTTGCTGTCTGTGAGTTTGTCCACAATCCACAGCCATATTCTGCTACCCTGAAGATACATGATATAATGTTATGTTAACTTGAATGCGTTGATGGTATAATGCCACAGATTCTTCGAGTGATTTAATTGTTGTGTTGCTATTGCTAGTCTTCTTTTGACCTCCATCTGACAGTCGCCATCATACACCCAGGAGGTGATATTATTTCAGATCGTGTTTCTTTCATGTGATAATAATGTTGAATATTTCAGGCCGTCAATCTTAATCGCTTCCCAACACAGAGACGATTTAGACATGACACTTTCTGTTACGGCTTGAATTTAATTGACAACTGAACCTTCTTCGTCTTCTAGCTAATGCTGGTCTTGCTATTTAAGATACATCTTCTATGTTTCAGTTTTCTCTTAATAATGGAACTTTATTCTGCCATCTTTGAAACTCTCTGAGATTTTATGAATACTCTCGTTGATCCAATGTATTGAGTTTCATTGTTTGTATCTGCGTATTGTGTTTCTTGAGACTAAACAGAGAGTCACCATGACGAATTGCTACTCTGAGTTAGCCGGAATGGAAGAACCCCCATGGAGTGTACACGCCCAAGATAAAGAACTCAAAAGAGAATACGCAGTTCAGACAAATCTCCCTACTGAGATTTGAAGTGAAAATATTCTACTCTATATTTACTTTATTTTTATTTACTCAGAGACTAAACCGTAATCGAATAAAATATAACTTGGTGGTATGATTCGTTACAACGATTCTAAAATTGTTTGCTATAAATAGCTTAACGTCAAGAGTCCTGTGAAATAAGGCGATTTCTAGGGTCGTCTTCGAAGTTAAAATAAAATGATGTCTCACAATAATCTTATATTTTTACTACAAAGTAATCGAATAAAATTGCCTAATGTCAAATTCTGTAAAAATAAACATTTTGCTAGAGATTTTAACTTGTTTCAACTTAAAAAATTGTCTAAATAAGCAAGTAACAAAGCGAAAATTCGGTGACAGTCAGCCATACAATCGACAGGACGCTGGTACTTTTTCAAAAATCCAACCGTATAGTCCAGTCACCGTTGGTATTTAATTAAGGAAGACATAATAGGAATCATGAAGAAAGGTAACCAAACAGACACAGAGAGAAAGCACATAGTAGAAAAACACATAGATGGCAACTACCTACATGACGTCTGGTCTCACATATACATGTATGACTCTGCTACAAACGCAACCAGAAATGCTCTTGAGACCGAATAACCATAAACAGATTACAAAATCAATAGGTACTTGGAAATTCTCAAAAAAATATAAAGCATAAACTAAAGCCCTCAAAGATACTGCAAAACTGGATATTCAATACAAAAATAACGTGCACAAGTAATTGGTGATAATGACCAACGCACTGACAGTCCTAACAGCTCTAAAAACCACCAGGATCACTGAGTTAGGTGACGTGAGAACAACCCTAGACTAATTGTGCAATAACTTCCAGATGTTTCAGTATGCTGATCCAGGAAGGATAAAATGGCAATAAGAGGAGAGTAGAAGAAGAATATAACGAACGTGAGAGAAAGAATAAGTTGTGGTTGGTATAGAATAACAAAAGAAACTTAAGAATTAGCGAGCGAAAAATTAGTCCACCGAACTCAGAACGATGAGACGTACAAAGTTATGAGATAGGAAGATTAAAGAGGAGCAACTTCACTGCAGTCTCCAAAAATATGGCAACTAAAGATCCAGTACTGTCCCAAACAATGCCAAAACCCTAAGCCCATCTGATATGACTCCTCATGGGACAAACAAAATAACAGAACTTAAGGAAAACATAACAGGAATCAGGAAAAAAGGCACCCAAACAGACACAGAGAGAAAACACATTGCAGATAAACACATAAACGACAACTACCACAGGACTCCTGATCACACATATACACAGATGGCTCTGCTACAAATGCCACCAGAAATGGAGGAAGAGGTGTGTTCTTGAGGCTGAATAACCAGGAAGAGATCACCCGATCAATAGCTACTGGGAAATTCTCAAACAACTATAAAGCAGAAAATAAAGTCATCAAAGACGCTGCAAAACTGGCTATCCAAAACAAAAATAACATGCACAAGAAATTGGTGATACTGACTGATGCACTGTCAGTCCTAACAGCTCTAAAACCCCAAGCAACAGAGAGGTAGATGACTTGAGAACAAACCTAGACCAACTGTGCAATAACTTCCAGAGAGTGATCATCCAGTAGATACCATCACACTGTAATATACACAGAAACGAACGCGCAGACAAATTAGCTGGAGATTACCACAAGAGAACCATCTGGTCAGCTTCGATGAAGCTAAATCCATCATCAAAGACCAGTATCATGAAAAATGGAAGCAAGAACACCCAAAGTATAACGAGAGGGATGGATACCTCCAACTATCAAGGAGGGATCAAGTCATCATACTTCGCCAACGTACTGAGTACAATATAATGAGAAACCACATGTTCAACAAACTGAAAATAGGAACTACCAGCCTATGCTACTTTACATTGGAAAACATGACAAACAAATCATGTTCCACAGTATTGCCCCCAGTACACAGACCTGAGAAGGACAATGGGGTCCACACCCACCTCCCTGGAAGTGAAACTATACGGGGCAACCCAATCACCTAAATAGGCAGCTGCATTCTTAAGAGAGTCCGGAATCCTAGTATGAATGAGCCATTAATCGCAGAAGAAGAAGTTATAAGATTAAAAGGGAGGAGACAACTGATGTTCAATCTGAATGCCGAAGACCTCGACAGATTTTCCACTAACCCGGGGAGGTTACGTAAGACAACAGAGAATAGCGTTGGACTCAGTACAAACAGGTCTTTGAGATTAGACAGGCGTAGACTGTCGGCACACCTTTGACGGGAGACAGGGTATGAAACATTAGGAGATAACCAGACTTACGAGGTGACGTAATCACGACTGCCTCGAGTCATCTTGTGATGTCCAGAGATCGGAAACGCTTGAGTTCTCTCTGACTAGGAGATCAAAGGATAGGGAATCACAGAGAAGTAGATCAAAGTAAATTCGGGGGAAACTTACGTTGGTCTAGGAGGCCAATGCCAGCTTGTAATAGGAGTGCCTGACAGATATTGTCGAAACTTCAAGGCAATTGACAGACGGTGGACAGACAAGTAGCCAATGGGTTGACAGTCTTAGCAAGTTCCCAAGATAGACCACGCCTGCATTCAAGAATAGGCGTTGTCTTAAAGGAAAATATAAACAAACGAGTGGACATTATGAACACTTTTTCGCCCACGAAGCTCTAGGGACAAACCAGACAGAATGTAGTAAAGGAGGTTGGAAACCTACCTCATGGTAGAATGTAGGATTACGAGTTAGTTAGATCAAGAGTTCCCTCAAAGATTTTGGAAGTAACATCAAGAAAGTAAAGTCAGACTAATTTAGGAAACTGCTTCAGGCGAAAACAGAAAAGAAAACAGAACAGAAAATTGAAGAGTTTGAAATGTGGATTTATAGAAGAATAGGTAGAATTGGACGGAAAGAAAAAAGAAAACAAACGATGAAGTTTTAAAACAACTGAAAATAAAAAGAGAACTACTAAATACAATTAAGACAAGACAAATGAAATTTTTGGGGCATGTTAAAAGACACAACAGCCTACTAAAAGTAATATTGGAAGGGAAAATACAAGGTAAAAGAGGCAGAGGCAGACCAAGACTAACATGGACGAGTAACATCAAAAGATGGAAAAGTCAATTTATGACAGCCCGCACCATCAAAGCAAGACACAGAGTAGAATGGCGATCCATGGTAGCCAACCTTCGTTGCGGAGAAGGCACTCGATGATGATGCTTCAGGCAGTGGAAGTAGGAGTGGGGTAGTTAAAAACAATTCGCTCAGAGATTTTGTGACATATACATTTTTAAGTTAGGAATTTTAATAGTTTTACGAAATCATCAGTCGAACTGTAGAAACATCAGGATAGAAACTAGTAATTCTCAGAGATTGATCAATGGAGTTATTACAATAGATTATTTACCAGCACAAAAGATTTTCTCAGATATTCTACTGTATAACGCCCTTACGGACCACAAGAGAAGAGTTTGTGTGAATTGAACATAAAATTATAAGCTAACCACTATAGATTGTGTGAATCGAACATAGAATTATAAGCTAACCACTATAGATTGTGTGAATTGAACATAGAATTATAAGCTAACCACTATAGATTGTGTGAATCGAACATAGAATTATAAGCTAACCACTATAGATTGTGTGAATTGAACATATAATTATAAGCTAACAACTATAGATTGTGTGAATTGAACATAGAATTATAAGCTAACAACTATAGATTGTCAAAGAAGTTTGTTATGATCACGGAAGTTACTTGTTATAAACACCGCCGATTGACTCTACAAAGTAACGCTAAAGTTAATATAATAATTTCTAGAATTATTGAAAATTACTGATTGAGTTAGAAGAATGTTGTTATGCAATATGGGTATTAAGAATAAAGACTGTTGTGTCTTGCTACTGCAATGATTAGTTATGTGTGTCCATCTACTAAATGAACGTACCAAATACAAGAAATACAAATAATAGATGCCGAACAACATACTGCAACACAGAGAGTGGTTATCCAGTGGATACCATCACACTGTAATATACAAGGAAACGAATGCGCAGACAAACTAGTTAAGGAGGGAGTGAGAAAACAACAAAAGAACCATCTGGTCTGTTGCGATGAGGCGAAATCAGTCATCAAGTGCCAGTATCATGAAAAATGGAAACAAAAACACCCGAGGAATGATTACCTTGAAATATCAAGTAGGGATCAAGTCATCATACTTCGCCCACGTACTGACCATAATTGAATGAGAATCCACATGTTCACCAAATTCTAAATAGGATCTACCAGATAATGCCACTGTCATCATCATCATGTGCCATACCGGTTGGCGTAGGCGATCATGTCCCTCCACAATCTTCTATCTAGAGTGCATCGTGTCAGTTCTGTTGTTGACTGTTTTCCATGCCATGACACCAAGCTATCCAGTATTTTCTCTCTTTGTCGCCCGCGATCTCTCTTTCCTTTTATTTTGCCAGTTGTAACCAAGTATTCCAACTTTACCCTTCTCATGATGTGCCCGAAAAAAATGTTGATTGCTTCTTTCTGATGTTTTTTAAGAGCTCCCTTTTTGTGTTGGCCTCTTTGAGAACTTCCTCATTGGTCTTTTTAGCTGTCCAGGGAACTTTCAACATTCTTCTGAGATCCCATCTCTGTGGCCTCTAATCGTCTTTTCATTTGTTTGTCTACTATCCATGATTCGCTTCCATAGGTCAGAATTGGTTCTATATAGCACCGATGAACTCTCTTTCTCATTTTTATTGACATAGATTTGTTGCATAAGATATTTTTCATTTTCTGAAATGCCATTTTGGCCTGAGCTATTCTGCTTTTTATTTCTGTGGCGCATCTCCTATCTGATGTTATTATTGTGCCCAAGTATTTGAAACGTTGCACTTGTTTCAGATTTGTCTTGTTTATTTTTATGCTGCATGATGGTGGTGATTGTTTCTTCGATATAACCATTACTTCTGTTTTCTTACTATTCAGACTGAGACCTTTCTTGTTGCTTTATTTTACTATTATGTCTATCATTTCTTGTAGTTCATTCTCTGTCTCTGCTATTAAGACTGTGTCATCTGCATATCGCAAATTATTTATGTTGTGACCGTTGACTTCAATTCCTTTTTTGCCTACTATTGATCTTATAATACGCTGTAAAGTGAAAACAAATCCGGCGACAGAACACAGCCTTGTCTGATTCCTTGCTTTATATATTGGAATTGTCCTTTTTGGTTGTTAATTCGTATAGCTGCTGTTTGTTGCCAGTACATGAATGCCACTGTACAGTGGGTAAACTTACAACAAAACACGTTATATCAGGATACCCCCATTACACAGGCCTGAGGAGGACAATGTGGACAACACCCACCTCCCTGGAAGAGAGACTCTACGGGGCAACCGAAACAGTGAAACAGACAGCTACCTTCCTAAAGGAGTCCGGAGTCCTAGTCTGAATGTGCCAAGATCGCAGAAGGAAAAAAAGTTTACTGTTTTGTTTTTCATGCCATGACACCAAACTATCCACTATCTTCTCTTTTGTTTTTCGTCTGCAATCTTTCTTTCCCTCTCTCTCTTCAGTTTTAACTAAGTATTCCAACATTAATCTTTTTATGATGTGCCCGAAAAATACCGATTGTTTCTTTTTTTGATGTTTCTTAGGAGCTCCCTTTTTGTGTTGACCTCTTTAAGAATTTCATCGTTTGTCGTTTTATCTTCAAGGAATTCTGAACATTCTCTTGAGAAACCCAATCTCTGTTGCATCTAATCGACTATTGATTTGTTTGTCTACTGTCGATGATTCAATTCCGTATATCACAATTGGCTCTATGTGGCTCCGATGAACCTTCTTTCTCAATTCCATTGACATGGACTTTTCGCTCAAAATGTTTATCACTTTCTGAAATGCTATTTTGACCAGATTGCAGCCTGAACTATTCTGCATTTTATTTCAGTGATGCATCTTACGTCTGATGTTACGCCTATTATGGAGCTCTACAAGCCTGAAAAAGTCGTACATTCTCTTCTTCAAGACGCTTACTCTAAAACTTACTTAATTAAATACAATGCTGATGTGCTCTACCATCGAACGGAACATTTTGTTCTCAAACTCAGACTGTTAACTGATGAATCTTGACAGTTTATCGATCCTCAAAATGATTTCATAAATCACGTGGTATCACACGTTGATAAAATTACAGTGATACAAACACAAGAAAAACAGTGTGGTAGAGCTAGTTAACAAGCTACTAGAAGATACAGTGATACAAACACACGGAAAAAAGTGAGATGGAATTACCCAACTAGCTACTAGCAGATACAATGATACAAACACATGGAAATCGGTTTGGTAGAGCGATCCAACCAGCTACTAGCGGATACAGTGATACAAAAACATGGAAATCAGTTTGGTAGAGCTAAACAACCAGCTACTAGCAGATACAGTGATACAAACACAAGGAAATCAGTGTGATGGAGCTAGTCAACCAGCTACTAGCAGATATAGTGATACAAACACAAGTAAATCAGTGTGATGGAGCTAGTCAACCAGCTACTAGCAGATAAAGTGATACAAACACAAGGAAATCAGTGTGGTGGAGCTATCCAACCAGCTACTAGCAGATACAGTGATACAAACACAAGGAAAAAAGTGAGTTGGAATTATCCAACCAGCTACTAGCAGATACAGTGATACAAACACAAGGAAAAAAGTGAGTTGGAACTATCCAACCAGCTAGTAGCAGACACAGTGATACAAACGCAAGGAAAAAAGTGAGTTGGAACTATCCAACCAGCTAGTAGCAGACACAGTGATACAAACGCAAGGAAAAAAGTGAGTTGGAACTATCCAACCAGATACTAGCAGATGCAGTGATACAAACACAAAAAAAAGTGAGATGGAATTACCCAACTAGCTACTAGCATACACAATGATACAAACACATGGAAATCAGTTTGGTAGAGCTATCCAACCAGCTACTAGCTGATACAGTGATACAAACATAAGGAAAAAAGTGAGTTGGAACTATCAAACTAGCTACTAGCAGATACAGTGAAACAAACACAAGGAAAACAGTGAGATGGAGCTAGTCAACCAGCTACTAGCAGATACAGTGATACAAACACAGGAAAAACGATGTGGTAGAGCTATGCAACGAGCTACTAGCTGATACAGTGATGCAAACACAAGGAAAACAGTGAGATGGAGCTAGTCAACCAGCTACTAGCAGATACACTGATACAAACACAAGGAAAACAGTGTGGTAGAGCTATGCAGCCAGCTACTAGCTGATACAGTGATGCAAACACAAGAAAGACAATGTGGTAGAACTATTCAACGAGCTACTAGCTGATACAGTGATGCAAACACAAGAAAGACATTGTGGTAGAACTATTCAACGAGCTACTAGCTGATACAGTGATGCAAACACAAGGAAAACAGTGAGATGAAGCTAGTCAACCAGCAACTAGGAGATACAGTGATACAAGTACAAGGAAAACAGTGTGGTAGAGCTATGCAACCAGCTTAATAATAATGTGATGCAAACAAGAAAAACAGTGTGATGGAGCTCGTCAACCAGCTACTAGCAGATAGAGTGATACAAACACAAGGAAGTCATTGTGATGGAGCTAGTCAACCAGCTACTAGCAGATACAGTGATACAAACACAAGGAAATCATTGTGATGGAGCTAGTCAACCAGCTATTAGCAGATAGTGATACAAACACAAGGAAATCAGTGTGATGGAGCTAGTCAGCCAGCTACTAGCAGATTGAGTTATTGAGTTATTGAGTTATTTGCGGGTCATCATCATTGCACTCCGAACATGTCCATAGGTGCTCAGATCCCCTCCTCAGCAATTCCCTCAGTGTCCAGCGACTGACGACTCCAGTTCTATGTTGGTTGATAAGTCTTCTTACACGGCCACCAAGTTTCTCATTTCTGGCTGTGCCCATCTTAACTCCCATTTCCATCATCCGAAGAAGCGACGTTGATCTGTGTTTGTCGAAGTCCTGTGCTCTTCCCACATCTCGGAGTGCATTGATGACGTCCGCCCGATCCATCGGTTGCCCGTCCTCAACGACAGCGCAGCTAGCCAACCTGTCCGCTCTCTCATTTCCCCGTACTCCCACATTTCCAGGGACATAGACAAAGGTGACCTTACGTATTTTGGATTTCTGCAACGACTCTACCCATTGCATATGTACTGAGCCCGCCTCCACTTTTTTATCATGCTCATCGAATCACTCAGTATACATGCGTGGATGTAGTCTTGTGACTCTAACCATTTGAATGCCTTGGTCACTGCCATCACCTCCATTGTCATGCTACTCGTGGTCATGGCGTATGCACCACTGTCTTCCTTGGCTATTCTGCCTGCCGAACGTGCTGTAAATGCCCATGCACTTTTTTCGTGTCGTCTTACAGATCCGTCTGTATAGATGACTGCATCTTTCTCATCGGTGTTATCGCAGATGAGACCGTTGACCTCAGCATTAACCACGACTGGGTTCTGTTCCCTACTTTTCCTGTCGAGTGTGACAATACACGAAAAAGTTCCCTTGAATGACGTAGGCACCGGTATCCACTCCTCACCAACGCTGAGATTGGTAAGCCCACAGACCTGTTTGATGACATCTTCTGCTCGGCCCACCCATGATTTGCCTCTTTTTAGCCTGGTACCTTTCTCTGTGTTGAGCACGTGGTGCAATGGATGCTCTGTATCTGTACTAATCTTCAGGTATACTCGTGCTCTCCAGATCTTGATTCTGTCATCCATGGTTGGAAAGTCAAGAAGATACCTCATTGCCACACAGGGAGTGTCCCTCGTACATCCCAGGATAATGCGCATGGCTTCATTTTGTATTTTCTCCAGCCTATCAATTTGAGTCGTACTGACAGTAAGAATGGCCAGGGCATACTCGATTGGTGCGAGGACTAATCCCTGGAACAGAAGAGTAAGTAGCCTCTGCTCGATGTTGGCAGCTGCCATGACCTTCAAGGCGGCTAATCCTTTGCGGGATTTTGTTATCACATGGCCAACGTGGTCCCGAAAACACAAGCTGCGATCAAACTTAACTCCGAGGTATGTCATCAACTTGTCCCTGGTCACCTCATCAGCTCCCATTCGTACTACCGGTGTGGTCGTATTAACGATATGATTGTTAAGGGAGAACCATGAAACTGATGCTTTATTAGGATTAACCAAGGCACCTGAAACCCCACACCAGGAAGAAATGCGATCGAGTTCGTCTTGCATTGTGGAGGCGATTCCCCGTCTGTCTCTTCCCTGTCGATATACCAGAATATCATCAGCAAAAGTCATAGTTCTTCCCCTCCCATCCAGCTGTTGGGCCGTGATCGTTATTGTGTACACATTAAATAGAGCTGGTGACAATGGTGAGCCTTGTGGCAGCCCAGGACAAATGGATGTTGGCTCGGAAGACCAACTTCCACATCTGAGTATCACCTTCCTCTGAAACAGTGCCGCGGCGATCCATCTTATGAGGAAGGGGTTCACCGCCAGTTTGAGAAGCATATGCATGAGATATTCAAATGGTACCCTGTTGTATGCATCCTCCAGATCTATAGCAGCAGCACATGTCTCCTCTCGTCTGTGGAAGCCTTCGAAGACGTCATAGGCAAATACTGCCGCATTGAGCCATGTCTCTTTGTTATATCTATAACCTCCGAGTGTGGATGGGAATACGCGTTTCTGTTCAAGGCGACACGTGAGGACACGGGCAACTATTTTCTCCAGCAGCTTGCCCGCAGTGTTCTGCATTGTGATGATTCTGTAGGCACTGATCTGAGAATGGTCCTTGTTTGGCTTCGGTAGCGGTAGTAAGTAGCTGTGTAGCCACTCCTCCTTAATCTGGCCACTCCGAATACTGGCATTAAACTCATTGGCCAGTGTTGTCAAGTCGTCATCAGCTAAATCGCCTATGTCATCATACCGAACACCATCTGGACCAGGAGCAGTGTTGTGTGACCTTTTAAGTGTCGCGCGAATGGTATCGGTTGTGATTGTGAGATCTTCTTCCAGCCTACATCCTCACACAAATTTGACAAAGATCCCCGTATCCTCATTCTTACAGCCTCATTTCTTTGGTCCGTCTGTTCAATGTAGCGGGCAAGCAGGGCCTTCCCTTTGCTCTCATCAGATTTGTGCCATATCTGGTCTGTGCTCTGAAAGTCTGGTATACCTCTGTGTCGTGGTGTGCCATTCATGCACTGATGAAGGCGCCAGAATGTGGCTAGCGATTGTTTACTAGCAGATACAGTGATATAGCAAACACAAGGAAATCAGAGTGTTGGAGCTAGTCAACCAGCTACTAGCAGATAAAGTGATACAAACACAAGGAAATCAGTGTGGTGGAGCTATCCAACCAGCTACTAGCAGATACAGTGATACAAACACAAGGAAATCAGTGTGGTGGAGCTATCCAACCAGCTACTAGCAGATACAGTGATACAAACACAAGGAAATCAGTGTGGTGGAGCTATCCAACCAGCTACTAGCAGATATAGTAATACAAACACAAGGAAATTATTGTGATGGAGCTAGTCAACCAGCTATTAGCAGATACAGTGATACAAACACAAGGAAATCAGTGTGATGGAGCTAGTCAACCAGCTACTAGCAGATACAGTGATACAAACACAAGGAAATCAGAGTGTTGGAGCTAGTCAACCAGCTACTAGCAGATACAGTGATACAAACACAAGGAAATCAGTGTGATGGAGCTAGTCAACCAGCTACTAGCAGATATAGTGATACAAACACAAGTAAATCAGTGTGATGGAGCTAGTCAACCAGCTACTAACAGATAAAGTGATACAAACACAAGGAAATCAGTGTGGTGGAGCTATCCAACCAGCTACTAGCAGATACAGTGATACAAACACAAGGAAATCAGTGTGGTGGAGCTATCCAACCAGCTACTAGCAGATACAGTGATACAAACACAAGGAAATCAGTGTGGTGGAGCTATCCAACCAGCTACTAGCAGATATAGTAATACAAACACAAGGAAATCATTGTGATGGAGCTAGTCAACCAGCTATTAGCAGATACAGTGATACAAACACAAGGAAATCAGTGTGATGGAGCTAGTCAACCAGCTACTAGCAGATACAGTGATACAAACACAAGGAAATCAGAGTGTTGGAGCTAGTCAACCAGCTACTAGCAGATACAGTGATACAAACACAAGGAAATCAGTGTGATGGAGCTAGTCAACCAGCTACTAGCAGATATAGTGATACAAACATAAGTAAATCAGTGTGATGGAGCTAGTCAACCAGCTACTAGCAGATAAAGTGATACAAACACAAGGAAATCAGTGTGGTGGAGCTATCCAACCAGCTACTAGCAGATATAGTAATACAAACACAAGGAAATCAGTGTGGTGGAGCTATCCAACCAGCTACTAGCAGATATAGTGATACAAACACAAGTAAATCAGTGTGATGGAGCTAGTCAACCAGCTACTAGCAGATACAGTGATACAAACACAAGGAAATCAGTGTGGTGGAGCTATCCAACCAGCTACTAGCAGATATAGTAATACAAACACAAGGAAATCAGTGTGGTGGAGCTATCCAACCAGCTACTAGCAGATATAGTGATACAAACACAAGTAAATCAGTGTGATGGAGCTATCTGGCCAAGTACTGACATTGACCAGAAGAAACATCGAAGCAGAATACAAAACAGCAGGTTGATTATGAGGAAGCAGCCATGTTGCTGGCTTAAAATGAAAACATAATTTGTTTGTTTGTTTGTTATTAGGATTACCATCACTGCACACCGAGCGAGCCCACAGTGCTTCTATATCCCTGTCGAGAAAATCTGAGGAGAATCTTGACCCACATGCACGTAGCCCTTAGCACGACCTGGGATCCACGGTGTGGGGAGGTTTTTGCTGACCATTTTACCCAGAAATCAACACAATTTATGGCATGCTTTTTAAACATTTACTTATCAAGGTACCTTTAACGTGCGCGAGAGCACACTAGACCTCCTGTTTATTGCCGTTATTCGAGAGGGTTATACATCGGACCTCACTACCCAAGTGATCAGGGGAGAGCAACGGCATAAAGAAACCCACAGGTTAATTGTTTCCAAAATAAAAAAAAAAAAAAAGATATTCACCACCGCTACTGGTGGGCCCGGGCATTCTTGTCCTGAGTTGGAAGTCGCACCTCTAGACTACCCAGCCCAAACATAATAAAATATAATCACTTACCTAACAGGGGAAAACCACCAGAAAATATTGTGGGCATTTATAATAAACATTTACAGCTGACGCGGGAAAGGTTGGACAAAGCTTTATCTATTTCAAACGAAAAATAAGATGGCGCTAGTAATAGATCGTTTGTAACAGATGTTGTTTCTTGGATAGAAATATCAAAAGTCAAATACTTGTCAACTAGAGAGGGACACTTCCGCAAGCATAAATTTACGTACATCATGTTTCAGTGAAAAAGTCTGCAAAAATGTAATCCCCACGTTACACATAAACTCTCGTTTATTCACTGAAAATGGACTTCCGTTTCTAAGATGGCGGATCTAGTTCACGTTCTCTGGATCGCTGCAAAAAGTGCATTCGATGTCTCATTAATTTCAGTTCTCCATCGCACTCCTATGCGTTAAAGTCAAGATAATGATGTACTTATTACATCTGCGCTGATAAAACAATGTCGTACGCCGGAGATATTCCATTTTCGACAAATCAAGTGTTGTGAATGTGACCTTCCATCGCCTAGGCTTGTTCTGCGCTTTACGTCACATTGGTGCTGTTCATGACCGTTGTTGGATTTGCTTGACGCAAGTTATTTCCATGTTACTTATTAATGTGAAATGCTTCGTCAGCCGCAGTTTTAACTCTTTAGGGAATTTGCATCGTGTTCTGTTCGTCGTAGGCTACATTCACTAGAGTAATAAAAAATCTAAAGGGCGCGTCATTGCTGTGCTTGCGCCATTGTTATGTATGCTACGTCATCATAATGGCTCATCGTAATTCCCTAGACCGGCATTACGCTAATCTTACGGTCTGTTGTTTGATGTGCGACGGGGATAATCTGACGACTAACTGTGTGTTTATATGTCTATCATCATCAAGCGCTATACATTTTTAAAGAAATATGACGATCATCACTTTCGGGAGAACGTGAACTTCTGGTATATGGTGGATAGGCGGCAGGAACCATTGCAGGCTATGCATGAAAAGTGTTCCTTGTTGCAGTTTCCTCATATTCCAAGTCCATGGAGGACTGGTTGGTCTCGAGGCAGGACGCCGGCCTCGGGACAGAGAGGTTGTTGGTTCAAATCTCGGCTCTACCGGTTGGGATTTTTATTTATTATTTCTCTCTGCGACAACCACCCTTGGTCTCAGCAGCGAGGCCCGGGTTGAAACGTCAGTTACTCATTGACGGAAAAAACATGAGTACCTCCGAAGTCGGAGTTATCTGCCTGTGCGCGGGACCCCTGTGCACACGGCTGCCAGGGAAAAATGGATTAACACGCAAAATTCAGTTCCTAGTTTCTAGGGACTTCGTCAGAGTTAGAAAGCTGGCGAACGCCACAACAACAATTCACTGAAAATTAAATCGGAAATCTATAGAGCAAAGCGGATTACGTGTATTGCCTCAAACGTCGTATCCATTATAATTTTTTCATGTGAACTCTTTCCAATCTTACATTTTTATCTACAGTTTAATTTTGCATTTCTTGTTTGACATAACTCCCACTTTGTTCAAAGATATGAAGATCAGAAAAAAAAACACACAAATGACATATTGAAAATTAAACATGAAATTGTATCTACCAGCTAAAATAGAGAAAAGTGACAAACAACGACGTTTCGGCAAAAGCCTTCATCAGGTGCACAATTAAAAATATGCAAATATCAGACACTACTTCAGCACACAAAAACATACGTCACTACCCCAACCCATAAAACACACTTCACTACCCCAACCCATAAAACACATTTCACTACCCCAGTACATAAACCATAATTCATTACCCCAGCCCATAAAAAACACTACCCGAGAACATAAAACACACTTCAATATCCCAGCACATGAAACACATTTGACTACGCCAATACATTAAAAAAACACTTCAACCCATAAAGCACACTTCACTACCATTACCAATAAAACATGACTCCACTACCGCAGCACATAAAACACACTTCGGTACCCCAACCCATAAAACACACTTCACTACCCGAATACATAAAACACACCCCACTACACCAGCACATAAAACACACTTCACGAACCCAGTGCATAAAACACACTTCACTACTCCAGTACATAAAACACACTTCACTACCCAGTACATAAAACACACTTCACTATCCCTGCACATAAAACACACTTTACTACCCCAGTACATAAAACACATTTCACTACGCCAGCATATAAACACATATTACTACACCAGTACATAAAACACACTTCACTAGCCCAGTACATAAAACACACTCCACTACCCCAGCACTTAAAACACACTTCACTCCCCCAGTATAAAATTACACTTCACTACCCCAGCCCATAAAACACATATCACTACTCCAGCACATAAAATATATACTTTAATACAGCAGTAGTGTAAAACACACTACACTACCCCAGGACATAAAACACACTTCACTACTGCAGCACATAAAAAAACACTTCCCTACCCACCGCAATACATAAAACACATTTCGCTACCCCAGCACATGAACCACACTTCACTACCCCAGCATCAAAAATTTACTTCACTACTCCAGCACATAAAAAACATTTGACTACCCCAATACACAAAATGCACTTCACTACCCCAACCCATAAAACACACTCCACTACCCTTACCAATAAAACAGACTCCACTACCCCAACCCATTAAACACAATTCACTACCCTAGCACATAAAACTCACTTCACTACCCCAGCACATGAAACATATTTCACCATACCGGCACATAAAACACACTTTACTACCACAGCATATAAAACACACTTCACTACCCCAGTCCATAAAACACACTCCACTACACCAGCACATAAAATACACTTCACTACCCCAACACATAAAACACACTTCACTACCCCAAACCATAAAAACACACTTCACTACACCAACACATAAAACACACTCCACTACCCCAACACATAAAACACACTTCACTACTCCAACACATAAAACACACTATACTACCCAACCCATAAAACACACTTCAATAACCCAACCCATAAAACACACTCCACTACCCCAACCAATAAAACACACTTCACTAACCCAAACCATAAAACACACTCAACTACCCCAACCCATAAAACTCACTTCACTACTCCAACCCATAAAACACACTTCACTACCCTAACACATAAAACACACTATACTACCCCAACCCATAAAACACACTTCACTAACCCAACCCATAAAACACACTCCACTACCCAACCAATAAAACACACTTCACTAACCCAAACCATAAAACACAATCAACTACCCCAACCCATAAAACTCACTTCACTACCCCAACCCATAAAACACACTCTACTACCCCGGTACAGAAAACACACTCTACTACCCCATCGCATAAAACACACTTCACTTCCCCAGGACATACAACACACTTCTCTACCCCAGTACATTAAACACATTTCACTATCCCAGCACATAAAACGCAATTCTCTACCCAGCACATTAAACACACTTCTCTACCCCAGCACATAAAGCACATTTCACTACCCCAGGACATAATACACGCTTAACTACCCTAGCACATAAAACACATTTCACTACCCCAGGACATAAACACACTTCACTACCCCAGCACATAAAACACACTTCCCTACCCCAACACATAAAACACACTTCACTACCCTAGCACATAAAACACACTCCACTACCCCAACACATAAAACACACTTCTCTACCCCAGCACATAAAACACACTTCACTACCCCAGGACATAAAACACACTTCTGTACCCTAGCACATAAAACACATTTCATTACCCCAGGACATAAAACACACTTCACTACCTCAGCACATAAAACACACTTCACTACCCCAACACATAAAACACACTTCACTACCCCAACCCATAAAACACACTCCACTACCCCAACACATAAAACACACTTCTCTTCCCCAGCACATAAAACACACTTCACTACCCCAGGACATAAAACACACTTATCTACCCCAGCACATAAAACACATTTCACTATATTGGCACATACAACACACTTTATTACCCTAACACAAAAAACACACTTCACTATCCCAACCCAAAAAACACACTTCACAACCCCAACCCATAAAACATTCTCCACTACCCCAGTACATAAAACACACTCCACTACCCCAGCACATAAAACACACTTCACTACCCCAGGACATAAAACACACTTCACTACCCCAACACATAAAGCACACTTCACTACCCCAACACAAAAACACACTCCACTACCCCACTACATAAAACACACTCCACTACCCCAGCACATTAAACACACTTCTCTACCCCAGCACATAAAACACACTATTCTATCCCATCATATAAAACACACTTCACTACCCCAGGACTTAAATACACTTCACTACCCCAGCACATAAAACACACTTCACAACACCTGCTCACATCAATATTCATAGCCCTACCAAAGAAATCTGATGCGATTGAATGCAATTTTCATCGCACAATAAGCCTTATGAGTCACATGACTAATATATTAGTAAGAATCATCATGAGAAGATTGCGAAACAAAATCAGTCCAGAAATTAACAATGAACAGTGTGGTTTTGTTGGAGGTAATGGAACGAGCAATTCCATATATATCATAAGATCTTTAGTAGAAAGAGCCTTAGAGGTGAAAACAGATCTATACCTATGTTTCATATAGGAGTAATATATATAATTATCTTCACAAAGACATAACTGTTATAGGATGTTTGGAAGAGAAAATATTCAACGATACCAGAGACGAATATTTAAGATTAAAGACTTTTAATGTTTCTTTCTAATCTAATCTGGAGTACGTGTTCAACCAAATCCCATAAGGATTGAATGCGATTAATTCTCTTTTAAATTGTTTCGCTGAATTTCGACTTTCAAATTGAAAATCATAATCTTCTTACTTCATTGTAGAAATCAATGCGAGCTTGTTACCGTTAGGAAAAATTTAAAAAAAATAGAAAAAAATGGTATGTTAGAAGCTTTGCGTGATTAGTGGACGACACAGATTAAACGACGTTTCGGCCCAATAGGCCTTCAGCAGGAACAAAAAAAAAAACACACATACAGATATGTAAGTAAAACTAATAACGAAACATCCAAAACAAAATAATCGAAATATGTTAAAGAAAATAAAAATGTCTATCCTGTGTGTCAGGCCGAGGTCATAATGAAAAGGAAATGGTAACCTGAGTGTGGCTGTCGTGAATGTGCAGAAATGTGCGCAAATGTACACAGAACCAGAGGAGTTCACACAGGGGTCAGTGTGCAAACACAAAGGATAAAGAATAGAACAGTAGACTAACAGGTGCTCAAAAGGCAGTAAGAGTGAGTTGTCTGAGAGTGGGGTACAATAAAACCAAATGAGGGTAAGGAGCACAGAAAAAAGGTATAGAGGAGAACACCGAAGTGTCTCATTGGGGACTAGAGGAGGAGAACTATAAATAGCATGGCATTGTAGATAGACCAAAGAACCCAAATATGTGTAGTAGAGAAGGCTATGCAAAAGGGAAGGAGCAACCAAAAGGAAACTATGTGTATGAGTGTGGTACATTCATGCCTCGTGGGGTCAGCGAACCATACTGGACTATGAGGCGATTTTCCAAAGTATAGCGGCTGCGGTCGCCAGAGTGACAAACGACAATCCCAGTGACACGGATGTCGTCTTCACCCTTGTGATCAGGGGAGTTGAAGTGGGAAGACACTGGAGTACCAGTATTCTGTTGGACATCCCGTAGATGTTCACAAAATCTTTCCGCTAATCTTCTCCCAGACTCACCAATATAGGTCATGTGGCATCGTTGGCATATGATGGCATAAATGATGTTGTGGGACACATATGTGAAGTCATGCTTGATCTCGAACGGTCCATTAGGGAATAAGACCGAGTCAGTAGGGAGCACATAGGCACAGGTGATACAGTTACGACCACAAGTTATGAGAAGGTGTATGTTAAAATCAACCCTTTATTAACCCTGTACTATCAACACTTAACGTATGCATGTGAGAGCTGGAAAACAACAAGAGACTTAGAAACAAAGTTCAACGCATTCAAAAAATAAATGTCTAAGGAAAATACTTGGTATAGCGTGGAACGAATTAAAACAGACGAGGAAATTAGAGAAATCGTCAATCAACCACTAATATCTTTAGTAATCAAGAAAAGACGATGGTCATATGTTGGACATGTGATGAGGAGAGATAATAACCAAATAACAAAGCAAGCCATAGTGGGAAACAACAGGTAAGAGGAAAAGAGGAAGACCCAGAGAGACACTGAGAAGAGCATTGATGAGAGAGGCAAGAGCAGCAGGAATCGGCTCCCTTAATGAGATAGAGCTGCTTGCACAGAACAGAGACAAATGGCGAGATTTGATAAATATCTTTACAAGGATTGAAAACTGTTGGAATAAAAATTTAGATAAGAGAAGGAGTATCTGGGTCTACGTCATATGGGCTGGCTAAGGCTTGAAAAGTCAATAGATAGATAGATATGTTAAAATATAACAAAACTGTCATTAAACACTGAATACGGCATTCCCAGAAACTCTCAGATTTCTCAATTTTTGATCTTTTTGTTTAGAGCATTAACTACTATAATATCATTCATGCATACAAATTTACTTATAGTTAAACATTTTATGGTTTGTGTTTGGTGTCACAAATTGAAACCACTCCCATAAAGTATCAGTTTTAAGAATGACAGGAATGTACTAAGCTCAGAACATCTTTATTTATTAATGCTGTAACTAAAATACCATTTTGAGATTAAAACAAACAGCCGTGTCATTGATAGCACTGCATTTGAGTTGAATGTATTGCTGACCATACAAATGAGTATGAGGGCAGTAAGTTGCAGATCTTAGGTTCAAAATGTGGTGGCATGATCTAAGATGGCATCATTATGACATAGTTTGACATTCCACACATGTTACTGTCAAGCCAGCATTATTCATTTACCAATAAAATGTTAGACGTAGTCAGTTATAACTGCTAGTGTTTATTTGTTAGTCACACTGGTTGTGATATCAGCATTTTACTAGCACAAAGTGTGAGTGTCTTCTTGTACTTATGTCTGATATAAACCTACATATACCTTGCTTGTGTGTGAAAAACAGCTGAAATCTGATTACATCATAATTTTTTGACAACAGCAGAGATGCAATTGTGTACTCATATTTGGAAATAAAAGCAGAGATGTAATTGTGTACTAATATTTGAAAATAAAAGCAGAGATGTAAATGTGTACTAATATTTGAAAAAAAGCAGAGATGTAATTGTGTACTAATATTTGAAAAAAAGCAGAGATGTAAATGTGTACTAATATTTGAAAAAAAAGCAGAGATGTAATTGTGTACTAATATTTGAAAAAAAGCAGAGATGTAATTGTGTACTAATATTTGAAAAAAAGCAGAGATGTAATTGTGTACTAATATTTGAAAAAAGCAGAGATGTAATTGTGTACTAATATTTGAAAAAAAGCAGAGATGTAATTGTGTACTAATATTTGAAAAAAAGGAGAGATGTAATTGTGTACTAATATTTGAAAAAAAAGCAGAGATGTAAATGTGTACTAATATTTGAAAAAAGCAGAGATGTAAATGTGTACTAATATTTGAAAAAAAATCAGAGATGTAATTGTGTACTAATATTTGAAAAAAAAGCAGAGATGTAATTGTGTACTAATATTTGAAAAAAAAGCAGAGATGTAATTGTGTACTAATATTTGAAAAAAGCAGAGATGTAATTGTGTACTAATATTTGAAAAAAAAGCAAAGATGTAATTGTGTACTAATATTTGAAAAAAGGAGAGATGTAATTGTGTACTAATATTTGAAAAAAAGCAGAGATGTAATTGTGTACTAATATTTGAAAAAAAGTAGAGATGTAATTGTGTACTAATATAAAAAAAAGCAGAGATGTAATTGTGTACTAATATTAAAAAAAAAGCAGAGATGTAATTGTGTACTAATATAAAAAAAAAGCAGAGATGTAATTGTATACTAATATTTTTAAAAAAAGCAGAGATGTAATTGTGTACTAATATTTGAAAAAAAGTAGAGATGTAAATGTGTACTAATATTTGAAAAAAATAAAGCAGAGATGTAATTGTGTACTAATATTTGAAAAAAAGCAGAGATGTAATTGTGTACTAATATTAAAAACAAAAAAGCAGAGATGTAATTGTGTACAAAGTCTGACACTTGATAACAGAAATCGTTGTAAATAAAGAGTCTAGAATTTATCCCCTAATTTCGAGTCTTCAGCTCGAAAGGACAATAGACAGATATTTGATTGATAAGCACAAATAAACCGATTGCTGTAAAAATTATATATGTAATAAAAGCTTCGTTTTGCAATGAGGCTATCCCTTAACCCTCTCAGCACGATTCAACTCAGTGCCACGCTTTTTCATGTAAATACATTTACCCTCAGCGTACATCACCCTGCGGTTGGCAATAACCATATAAAACTAGGAGAAATACCTCTACTAGACGTACAATCTTACATATATCTGGGTAGTAATATAGACAAAGAAAGAGGAACAGAGAATGATACCAAAATACGGATATAAAAGCAAGAGGAGCATTAATTGCACTGGGAAACATTTGGAAGTTCAAAGAAATTAGGTTAAATACAAAAATTAAATTTTTCAACTCCAATGTTATTATATGGCTGTCAAACATGAAGAACAATAAAACTGGCAATCATGAAAATACAGACCTTCATTAATGGATGCTTACACAGGATAAAAGGATGGAAATGGCAGGACAAAATCACAAACATAGAATTATGGAAATGTACCAGTCAAATACCTGTGGATAAAGATATACAGCGAAGACGATGGCACTGGGTAGGACACACACTGCTGAAGCCAACTAAGAATATTACATAACAGGCCCTTTTTTGGAACCCCCAAGGAAAAAGATAAAGAGGAAGACCAAAATGTTCTTGGAGAAGACAGATGGAAGCAGAGATGAAGATGATGGGGAAGACATGGAATGATCTTAAAAGAATGGCAAGAAACAGAACAACTTGGAAAGTGTTTGTTGAAGACCTATGCTCCACAGGGAACTGAAAGTGTAGAAGAAGAAGTATTGATTTTAATGTTTGACTTCTATTGATGATGACTGAAAGTGCCAGTACATCTGGCAAATAATGATAATGTCTAAGCATCAATACCAACAATGGGAGCAGTTATTTCGATCTTAATTTTGACAAAAATAAAGTCTCTAATTTTCAATACCATTAATCAGTAAATCAATAAGATTATAGGGAAGAATACAATACATCATGATGGTGTATGACAAAATATATGTTATTTCTATGCTACATCAACCAATCTTTCAAAGCTACTTGAAGACATATCGTTAATTTTTTTTCCGCAAAATAATTCATTTTGGATTACTTTGACCTGATATTTAAGATTGTAAGTTGGCAATTATGGTTTCAATTTTACGTTTTCATTTTTTTTTTTTTTTTTTGGTCATTTATCCGCCATTTTTCTTTTTAATGTTTCTTGTGGCATCTATTTTTTTGGGGTGAAATCTATCTAATTCCTTGTTAAATTATCTAAAAATTCATATAAAGTATGTTAAGTGTAGATAAAAATGAAGCATGGAGATTGATAGTCAAAAGCAAAAGTTCTATGTAAAAGTTTGCCTCTGAAATCTCAACCGTTGTATGTATAAAAACCTCACATATTGAAAAAGTTAATGAGGCAATGATCAGAGTGGTAATGGAGACTTGTCTGAGTATGCAGTGATGACGGCTCTTTATGTAAATAGAAAATAAATAGAAAGTAATAAAGACATTTACAGAAAATACTTGAACCAATGTAAAATTTTATGATGGCGATTCAGACAGTAATGAATTAATTTATTAATTACTTTTCATAATGGTGAATCAGAATTCAAGGGCTAGAAATTAGGATATTTTAAATTACTTGTAATGATAACTTTTGTGATCTGGCTTTTATTGTCAGCATTCAGAATATATTAAATTACTTGTTAAGAGTGAAAGTTTAAAAAGTGTAAAATTGCCGGATCTGATATTTCAGAATACACAAATTACTTGTTGTGATATTATAAATTACTCTTTATAACGATGATTCAGAATGGACATTTTCTCACTGTTATATAGTTCAGAGCACAAAACTTCCTTTCTTAGTATGAAAGTTCATAACACACAAATTGCTTATTATAGTAAGTAGCTCAGAGCATACAGATTGCTTCTAAATGGTGGTAGTTTAGGCCGTATAAATGGTTTGTTGTTATGATAGCTTCTATCATACAAATTACTTGTTATAACGATAGCTTAATATACATAAACTGCTTCCTATTGCAAATGTTAGAATACATAAATTGCTTGTTTTGATTTCAATGTATATTATTTAGAGACCTCATATTTTTATTGATTTGATTCAAAAAGTTGCATTGAAGCTTTTATTTCTGGTTGGCTTATATGTGGTTGTACAACAGTTCATAACACATTCGATCCATCCGTCAGGGTTAATGAACATGCCTGTTGCACTAAATTAAATGTCTGAGAGTTTTATTGTAGAATTTGTGTCCTTGGTTGTCTCCCCTGGATAACTCTCTGCAGGGGAGATAATAATATCATGCTCCAGTTCTATATTTATTTGTGTGATATAAATAATATACAATTATACAATAAATCAGCCAGTGTAATACACTGGGACATGACACATATTACTGTCTTGACTCATTACTCATGTTATGGTTATGTTTGTTATGGTATGTTTCTCCAGAGACAGAGAGACACATATGACAGAACCAATACTCTCTATCTTCAGTCTCTATAATCTCCTCACTTCCTCGTATACACCTTCAGGTGTCAAAGGAGCTAGAAAGTTATAGTTCTTGCCCTTCAGGCAGCCTCAACCATTGTCATTTGATGTTGTAGTGTTTCTCTGTGTTGTCTGTCCATCTTACTCTCTACAGCAGTCTCTGTGTTGTCTGTCCATCTTATCTGTGTCTACAGCAGTCTCTGTGTTGTCTGTCCATTTTACTCTGTGTCTACAGCAGTCTCTGTGTTGTCTGTCCATTTTACTCTGCGTCTACAGCAGGCTCTGTGTTGTCTGTCCATCTTACTCTGTGTCTACAGCAGTCTCTGTGTTGTCTGTCGATCTTACTCTGCGTCTACAGCAGG
The DNA here is from genome assembly GCA_032433765.1 of Megaustenia siamemsis. Taxonomy (NCBI): domain Eukaryota; kingdom Metazoa; phylum Mollusca; class Gastropoda; order Stylommatophora; family Ariophantidae; genus Megaustenia; species Megaustenia siamemsis. The sequence continues at coordinate 31,865,728 of JAVIAB010000126.1, forward strand.
CTCTGTGTTGTCTGTCCATCTTACTCTGTGTCTACAGCAGTCTCTGTGTTGTCTGTCCATCTTACTCTGCGTCTACAGCAGTCTCTGTGTTGTCTGTCCATCTTACTCTGTGTCTACAACAGGCCCTTCGTCCATCTCAATAACATGATTGGTCAAAGGCTAAGGAAAGCAAAACCTGAATAAAATGCTGGCAGAAATCGGATACACGGGGCCATTGATGCAGAACACAGTGCAACGTTCTAACATGTACTTAGTCAGAGTGGATCTAACGGATTTTAATTATGGTGCTCTGTAGAGTCCCCCCAGGCAGGTGGAGAGCCGGACTCCATGCCTCGAAGGGGTATACCCCAAGCAACTGGTGGTCATCCTGACCAATTTTGGAGAGCCAGGAAATGGGACCAGAGGGAAACTACTACTGGTCGGAAAAGCTTCAAGAGAAACTTTAAACAGTTGATTATCAGCTAAGAAAAATCATAATTCTTTGAAGAATATATATTTAAATGTTGCATAATATTTACAGGCATGGTTCGTTCTAACCTAAATGCAAACAAAGTGTTCTACCATTGAACTGTTGATGAAAATGTTAATATATAATTTGTTTTAAAAATTAAATGTTATCTTGTTTTATTAAAAGGGAAGAAACTCCTGTCAGTTTAATGGTAAAAATTTTTATAAAGTTATGTTGTAAATTATCTAAAGTTTTATGCAAATGCATATCACTTTCAAAAAAAATAGTTTTCGCATAAACTCTGCATGTTTCTGATAAAATCTTTAAAAAAATAAAATTATTAACGTATCAAACTAAAAGAAATGTATCGTTACATAATTTGTAGTTGCAAATATCCATTATTTATTATTTATTTTTAAATCAAAAGTTATCTTCTTTAAGTAACAGAAATTTGTGTTATTAATATACATACTACTGCTCTTGACTGGCTTGTATTGGGTAAAGAAGTTGTTCACTCGATGGAGTTGTGTTCACAGCATGTGTTCAAAATATACACTGCAGTCCTCAAGACATTCTGAGACTTGTCTCTTACTATTTTCAAAAAACTTCTGGATCTATATATCTATCTTTCGTTCGCCTGAAGTATTGTCTATATCTGCAATGTCGTTTCCTGTATAAATGTTACCGTCTTTTCCAGACTGTAGTGAAGTCATTCCGTTCTAAAGTCAAAGCTACGGCACAGCTGCTTGTTTCAATCTTAAAGTGGCATTTTACTTCCAACATTGAAACGTTTGCAGCTTTAATATGTGAAGATGACCTGAGTCTACAACATTTTGCCTATTCAAAAATGTATATTTTATGGGAGTGGTTTCAATTTGTGACACACACACGCACGCACGCACGAGCGCACGAGCGCACGCACGCACGCACGCACGCACGCACGCACGCACACACACACACACACACACACAAGTGAAGCTTCTAGTCAAGCTAACAAGTAAAAGTTACGGTTCACTTCCCTGCCTTGCTAGACATGTGTGGAATATGGTGTTAATGACCATATGTTTCCATGACAACGCAAGTTGTTTAGTGAGGTGGTCGCTCTCACTCCAGGCCGTCTATACTTCCCTGAAAAAAAAAACATCCGATACCCATTTACAGAGACCGAGTGAAGATTGAAGCCTTGTCGGTCCGAAAATATCCAATTCTGGAAATCGAACTTAGATCCTTCTAATCAAGCACTGTTTACACCAACCACTCAGCCACTGAGACTCCAAACTTGTGGCTTAATTAATGTGTGCATGAATGATGTTTTAATAGAATAATACTTGTAATTATAATGTTTTTTCTTCAAAAATCGTCAAATTTTACACGTTGTTTTGAAATAATTAATTTTTCAACGCCAAATTTTCTCATTATTTCAGATATATAAATTCGTGCAATCAACTTGACTGTACAAAAGACAAAGTTTATGCATTTCTCAAAAGAGACAAATAGCAAATCAACTAAAATATCAGTGACAAGGAGTTGTGACGGATCTGTCTGAAAACTATCTTTATGATATTTTCCCATTATTGGAGTCTGCCGGGAGTTGCATCCACTCCTGCTGCAGACATTCTCTATCAATCTTCTGTTGCATACTTTGAGAGTCGGTTCCCAAGACTGCGTGATCCACATTCTGTGTAACCAACCCTGTTATCTCCGCCGTTGCTGCTTCTATCTCCGTTCTCGTGCTGGACACCGTAATGCTACACTTACCAGATTTCCTGGCCACTTTCTCACAGACTACACCAGCACCTTCTCAAAACTTCACAATCCACACATCACTCGCAAAGCAAGGTAAGTCACATACAGACTCATATACAGCATGACACCCACAACAGAAAGAGAAGCTCACATATCATGACAGACAGCCAAGTGCCAACTGTGCAGACGAAACATACAAGAAACGGAAGAACACATATTCTACGAATGCAACACAATCATACCATCAAGAACGGCGTTACAACTTACACTAGAAACACACATAAGGTAGACATATACAGATCTATCATGCTCAACACACTGTCAAAAACAACACAAGAATCCTACACTAAAGCACTAATTCTAATATCCGAATATATAAATTTAGTGTGGACCTGTAGAAATTCTGACGTTTTCCAATTCAAAACTTTTAATGCCAACCTGTTTGTACAGTTTTATAATCAAAAATTAATGTCCATCTTTAAAACAACATAATTTAATTTGTGAGAATGAATGTCCAATATTCATTTAGAAAGACACATCTTTCAAGTCTTTCCTTTCCCTTGTTTGCTACATTTGTTGGTGAAAGGCGGAAGGCGCCAGTCATCGGTCAATTTTGCTTTACAGACACCGACGAGACGTCACACCCCCCTTAAATAAACTGTGACGTCACACCCGCCTTAAATAAACTGAGATGTCGTGGTGCTTTTGTTTTCATTGTCGCCTCTGGTGCTCCTGGAAATCCTTGATCGTGTGTCATATCTTACTGACCTCTTAGTTACATCTAAAATATATGTAACATCTTTCACTCCCATTATTCACTCATATAAGGGTAATTATTTTTATGTACTGTGAGGATTTTGAATTTGAAAATGAAATAAAGATTATTATTTAAAAAAAAAAAAAAACATAATGTGCTACATAAATCTAAAAATCACGTACGTTTACACACACAAAAGTGAAGCCGTACAGGCGTGAAAATTGTGTTGACAGCTTTACACATTTAAGTCAGTTAAAATCACCGATGTTTACACAAACATGAGAATCTATAAGTATTGCTTTTTTGTTGTAAACTAGTGGGACAATTTATCCACTTCCAGATAAAAGTTGAAAGCTGGAGAGTTATATTTGGGGTTTTCTCACTTTCATACCACGCATATACATAGACGAACACATACATGAAAGAAATAATAGAGTAATACATAATATGTACACAAATAAATACATACAATAAGGTAATACATAATATGTACATAAATAAATACATACAATAAGGTAATACATAATATATACATAAGTAAATACATACAATAAGGTAATACATAATATGTACATAAATAAATACATACAATAAGGTAATACATAATATATACATAAATAAATACATACAATAAGGTAATAAGGTTTACAGCACGTTTTTTTTTTTTCCGTTTCCGGTTGTTTCCAAAATGGAGGAATTATTTTTCTCCGGCTTGGTATAGAACCGTTGATCAGAGGTTTAACAAGCCGCTATCGTAAAAACGATGTTGTTAATGAAACGTAGACCTGATACAGAATGTGTAAATTAGCAGTAGATAGTAGTGATAGTTTTTTCGGCCCTAAAACAACAACAAAAATAGGATTCTGGAATGTGCGAACAATGGCCGCTCCGACGAAACATGCACAGGTCGCGAGCGAGATGGACAGATACGATCTAGATATTTTAGGATTAAGCGAAATGCGCTGGCCTGGAACAGGTAGGAGATCTATTGATAATAAAATAGTAGTTTTTTCTGGAAGGGAAGATGGAAAACACCGTGAAGGAGTAGGCATAATGATGACAGACAAAGCTGCAAGAAGTTTATTAGAATGGGAACCGGTAAATAGCCGTCTGATACGAACACGATACAAAACAAAACATGGAAGACTTTCAATTATTCAATGTTATGCGCCTACTAACGAAGCTGATGATGAAGTTAAGGATGATTTTTATAACCAACTGCAACAACTTATAAACAAAATACCAAAACACGATCTTTTAATTGTAATGGGAGACTTCAACGCCAAAGTAGGACAAGATAACGCAGGAGTGGAACATGTGATGGGGAGAGAAGGCTGTAATACAACAAGTCAGAATGGAGAAAGATTAATAGAATTATGTTTAATAGAAAATTTAGTTATAGGTGGGACATTATTTCCACATAAAAATATCCACAAAACAACATGGATATCTCCTGATGATAGAACATCAAATCAAATTGACCACCTATGTATTAAACAACAATTCAGATCATCATTAATAGATGTAAGAGCATACAGAGGTGCTGATGTTAATAGTGACCACAACCTGTGCATTGGGAAAATAAGATTAAAATTTAGAAACCAACAGAAGAGGTCAATTACACATAAAATTGATAGTCATAAACTGAAAGATGAAGCAATAAAGGAAAAGTTTAACATAGAGCTAAGTAATTGTTATTCAGCACTTGGTGAAATAGACTTAGATATCAATGAAATGTGGGACTCACAGAGCAAAATACTAATGACAGCAGCAGAAGCAAGTGCTGGACTGAAGAAAATGGAAAAACGAGCTTGGATCTCAGACACCACATGGAAATACATCAAAGAAAGAAGAGAAGCGAAGAGAGCCATGACTAATGTAAAGACAGATCTTGGAAAGGTTCTGGCAAAAGCAACATACAAAGAATTAGACAACAAAGTGAAAAGTTCGGCAAGAAGAGATACAAGAGCTTATATAGACAACTTGGCAGAGAAAGCAGAGACAGCTGCAATTACAGGAGACAGCAGAACTCTTTATACTGTACAAAAGATGCTGACAAACACCTATACATCCAGTGGAACACCAATTCTAGACAAATCTGGATTAATGCTAACAACAAGCGCAGACATAAAAGCCCGTTGGGCGGAACACTTCAAAGAAATTCTTAACCGTCCACTACCTCACAGTTTAATAGATTTTGAAGCTGAAACACCAGCAGCAGAATTAGATGTAAATTTAGATGACTTCACCTTGAGTGAAATAGAAACCACCTTAAAGCTAATGACCAATAACAAGGCTGCTGGAGAGGATAAGTTAACAGCTGAGATCCTCAAGGCAATTGATAGCCATAATTTAATACATCTCCAAAAAATGTTCAACATCATTTGGAAAACAGAGAAGACGCCTCATAAATGGAAAAAAGGAATCATTGTTAAGATCCCAAAAAAGGGCAATCTTAGAGATTGTAACAATTGGAGAGGCGTGACACTTTTGTCAGTTGCCTCAAAATTATTCTGTAAAATCATCCTAAATAGAATAAAGGATTCAATAGATACAGTAATGCGTGAAGAACAGGCTGGGTTTAGAAAAGGGAGAAGCTGTCTTGACCACATTTTCACTCTACGACTTATATTGGAGGAACACATTGAAAAGCAAAAACCTTTTGTACTTAACTTCATCGACTTCAAAAAAGCATTTGATAGTATTCATAGAGATTCTTTGTGGAAAATTCTGAAGCAATATGGCTTACCATCAAAAATCATAAATATTATCAAAGACATGTATGATGGTTACACATGTGCAGTTCGAACAGAGGAAGGACTGAGCGAATGTTTCCCAATAGAAACTGGGGTTAAACAAGGATGTATTTTATCGCCCTTGTTATTTGGAATTGTTATGGACTTCATAATGAAGAAATGCTGCACTGGTAATAAAGGCATCGAATGGATACAAGGAGACCATTTGGAGGACCTGGACTTTGCTGATGACATAGTTCTCATCAGCAATCAGATAAAAACGATGCAGGAAAACACAAATGAACTATCATCAATAGCCAGCAAAATTGGGCTTGAGGTCAATCATGAAAAGACTAAAGTCATGAAAAGTTTAATTCCAACAAGTGACAAAATATACATGGAAAACAAACCAGTAGAAGAGATCGATCACTTCATCTATCTTGGAAGTCACATTGATCGAGAAGGGGATACGAGCAAAGAAATTAGAATCAGACTGGCTAAAGCAGCAATGTCTTTCAGAAGCCTTGAAAAGTTGTGGAAATCAAAACTCATTAGCACAAACACAAAACTTAGGCTATTCAAATCAAATGTACTATCAACCCTTACGTATGCGTGTGAAAGCTGGAAAACAACAAGAGATATAGAAACAAAGTTGAACGCATTCGAAAATAAATGTCTAAGGAAAATACTTGGTATAGAATGGAACGAATTCAAAACAAACGAGGAAATTAGAGAAATCGCCAATCAACCACTAATATCTTCAGTAATAAAGAAAAGACGATGGTCATACGTTGGACATGTGATGAGAAGAGATAATAATCGAATAGCAAAGCAAGCCCTCATATGGGAAACAACAGGTAAAAGAAAAAGAGGAAGACCCAGGGAGACACTGAGAAGAACATTGATGAGAGAGGCAAGAGCAGCAGGAATCGGCTCCCTCAATGAGATAGAACTGCTTGCACAGAACAGAGACAGATGGCGAGATTTGATAAAATATCTTTAAAAGAAAACTGCTAGAACAAAAATTCATATAGGAGAAGGTGTATCTTGGTCTACGCCCTATGGGCCGGTTACGGCTCGAAAGGTCAATAGATAGATAGATAGATAGTGGGACAATTTATCCACTTCCAGATAAAAGTTGAAAGCTGGAGAGTTATATTTGGGGTTTTCTCACTTTCATACCACGCATATACATAGACGAACACATACATGAAAGAAATAATAGAGTAATACATAATATGTACACAAATAAATACATACAATAAGGTAATACATAATATGTACATAAATAAATACATACAATAAGGTAATACATAATATATACATAAGTAAATACATACAATAAGGTAATACATAATATGTACATAAATAAATACATACAATAAGGTAATACATAATATATACATAAATAAATACATACAATAAGGTAATAAGGTTTACAGCACGTTTTAACTTTCAAAAGCATGTGAGAACACACTTGTGAGACGATTAGTATGTCGTACAGAACGTTGGGGCGGTTAGTATGTGTGCTGTATGCGTCTCCTTCGACATCGTTCCTTGATAGGAAGCAGTTGAACTCTCCCCCTAAGGATGGTCTTCTGTCCCGTGTATTTCTTCGTTAGTATGTGTGCTGTATGCGTCTCCTTCGACATCGTTCCTTGATAGGAAGCAGTTGAACTCTCCCACTAAGGATGGTCTTCTATCCGTGTATTTCCTCGTTAGTAGGAGGGAGAGGTCATCATAGAATTGTTGTTGTTGTGCCGGTATGGTGTTGAGTGTATGTTGACCATGGTGTATCGCTGTCCGACGTCTTTTATTTGGATGATGGTCGTTCTGTAACAGCATAGCGACATCAAGTAATGGTATAACAGTAACGGAGTCAGTTGAGAAAGGGATTTTCCTAAAGCATGGGAAAGCTGTTAATAGAACAGTACGTGACAGGTGACACGTAGAGAATAGGTCGACAACAGGCAGACTAAATCCGTGAGATTATCGAGGCCAAAAGTTCAAGGTAGAGTTGTCTGGAGACTTCGAAGGTTGGGCAAAGTTGAGTAGTGACGTGTTGTTTTTTATAAATTAGAGACAAAGATAATTCAGCGTGTCGAATTTTGATTGATTGAGCGAGGGAGCTTGAGAGAATGAAACTGGAGTATTTAAACTTAAGCACATAGGATTTACAGGATTTAGACCAGTTCTAGAAAGAGTTTAGAGGTCTACGATCTAATATAGATATTTACCTACGTCTTTGTTTTCTCAAAATTGTTGTTGTTCTTCTTGGGAATACACACCATGCCTGCCAAGGTCTCGAGTAAAGGAGCCAAGTAAGTGTTTTCAATGCTATAACGATTTAGTTAATTTTTGTGCCAGAAATCGACTAGACGACTATTTTACAGAATCCCACAAGTGACACGATTTGCCCAAGAGTCTCAACCACGTGGCTGTCACTTCAGCTGAATTCACACGATACTTCCCAATCCACGATGTCGACTTCGAAGGTGGAAAGATTCACAGAAAATAGACTGTAGTAGCGGATATCAGCAGGCCAGAAGCCCATAAAATGATCCACTCAACCTTGATGTGTATGTTGATGAGGCCAGTCGGCCTCGGAAGCAGCGACGAGGCCAGGCAATACCGCTTTGCAAACCCCCGTAAGTAGTTTTTTTTTTTTTTTTACATTATCGGCAGCAGCCCACCTAACCCACTATAAAAAATATATGACAAAGAGCTCCACCTGAAATCTCCACAAATTTCCATAAAGTTGCAACATATAGAGAAAGAGCATAGCTCTGAGCACATAAATTGGCTGCCGCCATCATTGCCACATAAAACAGTGGGAACCCCAGGGACTTGCACAGAGGCGTTGACCGGCAGAAAACACCGTCATCTCAGATAAGTAAAGGAGTCGCCTGAGCATAAGATTCAGGCACGTGGAGCACCAGACACAGACAGTGAAGACGATGCACCGAAGGCTCCCGCTACTCATGGCCTGTTGTTGATTGACACAGATTGCTCCCATCTTCAGCATGGATAAAAGTAACATCGCCACAGAAAAAGAGCTAGACGCAAAAGAACAGAACACATTAATTAGATTTTAGATTATTCATTAGACTATACTAAACATATATAAACCATATACATATACAATTCAGAATGTTTAATTTTAGTAAATTTGTTTACCATGGCTAACATTAAGATTGTATCCACCAACATTAGAGCTAAGGGCCAAAACACAGCATATCATTTCACTAATACACCAGTACAAACCAGACTTCATTTTAGTGTAAGAAACGAACATACACACAGACTAGCACGCACAACAAATAACAACACAGTTAGGCTTAAAACATTCCTGTTTCACCTTGGCGGTCCAAACCTTAGGGTCCGGTGTCGCTATACTCCAGACCTCCGACAAGTGGATTCTTGGGAAGACGTGCAGGGACAGTGATGGCAGAACAGTCATAGTGCAATCTAAAGACGACTGACACACATACACGATAGTTAACATTCATGCACCACCTCACCAACGAGATCAGCCCCATTTCTACGAACACCTAGTGGAGCGACAGACAAATACGCAGGACAAGACATTATTCTCTATTAATGACATCCACATGTGGTTGGACAATAAGTCTCTGATACAATCAACATGTTCTAGATTCTCCTATAAATCTGACATTACTATAGCGTTACGTGATGGAGTCTATCGGCGATGATTATCGTAAGTAGCTTCGTGATCGTATTAATGTTCTTCCTCAATATATGCATATAATACTAACTTGAGAACTTTCTAAATCCAAAATGTTTGTAACAAAATCTCTAGACGACTGTTGTAATCTGTCGGACTCTTAATATCTTCTGCCTTGAGGCAGGTATCTAATCTCCTCTGCTCTCGTCTAACATTTCTGTCTTTTTTTTATTTATTTATTTTTTTTTTTTGGTTTTATTTTTTTTTTAAATAAATCTTTATTGTAACTTTAAATTCCATATTACAGTGCATGATAACATTCACGAAAAACAAAATGGAATAGCATCTCTCACACTCGTTCATTCACATACGTTCATTCACAACAGTTAACTTGTTTATTCTAAGAAAGACATTGTTCTTTTGTTAAAAATGTGTAGGAAAAGATGGGAATTAAAATTCTTACATTCGTACATAGCCTCATTCCTGCAGGTCCATATTATATGCATATATGTATTCTGATAGTAGTACAAGTAATTTTGTAAAGATATCTTGTGTTGTTGTTTTTGGCAGTGTGTTGAGCATAACAGATTTGTATGTGTCGACTTTTTGTGTGGTGTGTGATTTTAGTGTGTTGCAGTGCTCTTCTTGCCGGTATGCTTGTACTGCACCTATAGAATAGGTGCTCTTCTGTTTCTTGAGTGTTTTGTCTGCAGAGGGATGTCCGTCGTAATCTGTGGGTTGGTCTCGCTGTAATGGGTGTCGTGTTATATATGAGTCTGTATGTGACCTCCCTCGCTGTAATGGGTGTCGTGTTATATATGAGTCTGTATGTGACCTCCCTCGCTGTAATGGGTGTCATGTTATATATGAGTCTGTATGTGACCTCCCTCGCTGTAATGGGTGTTGTGTTATATATGAGTCTGTATGTGACCTCCCTCGCTGTAATGGGTGTCGTGTTATATATGAGTCTGTATGTGACCTCCCTCGCTGTAATGGGTGTCGTGTTATATATGAGTCTGTATATGACCTCCCTCGCTTTGGGGGCGATGTTTTGGATTGTGGAGGTTTGAGAAAGTGCTGGTGTAGTGAGAAAGTACTTTTGGCCTCTCTTGATTCTGTGATGTAGTGGAGATGCCTGTTCTTTAATTAGATGTTTGTAGATGTGTGTCCATTGGTGTAATAAACTGTCATGTCCTTGGATGGCCTGTTGACATGCTTGGTACTATGTGGGTGTGGTGCCGAAATGGTGAGGCAATGTATTAAGTTTTCTGAATCTGGTTAATCTCAGTCCCAAGTATTAGTGTGCAAGGTGTGGTTGTCTGGTTGTTTGATGTTCGACTTTTGTGATTTATTCTGAGAGCTTTTATTTTTGTGCGTATGTCTTGTACTGAGATCCTTGCCTGTCTTTTGTGTTGTATAAGTGTTTTTTGCTTTATGCTGTGTATTGTGTGGCTAAATACAAAGGTTCTTATCGGTTTGTTTATCTCTTTGTTTGCTGATTGTGTTGGGTCGAATACTGTAGCTGTGTAAATCAATTTGGGGATGATGTATGTGTATACTATGATGCTCCGGCCAAAAATTGTTGATGTTTTGTATTTGTATCTCTGTAGCATGTTTGTGGTCTTTGTGACTAGGTTCTGCCATGTTGGTTTGTGTGTTTTATTTGGGTTGCATGTATATGTTATCCCGTATAGTTTTAAATTGGCGACCGGTGTTAGAGTTGAGGGAAAGTCCTCTTTGTTCTTCCACCGGCCTATACCCATAATACAAGATTTCTGTATGTTTATCTGTGCCCCGCTGCCCTGCCTAAACAATGTGAATGTGCTGAGGATGTTGTCTATTGATCTAGTGGTTGATGGAAAGAAAACAGTGTCATCAGCGTAGGCTAACCGCTTCTGTTCTCCTTTCCCTGGTATGAGTGTGCCTGCTATGAAGTTGTCTTGTCTAATGCTTTCTAAGAGTTCCTCTGTAGTCAGTACGTCTTAACACTGACCCGATCAGTGAGACAAGGAGGCTCCCTATCACCGCTACTCAACTGACCCGATCAGTGAGACAAGGATGCTCCATGTCACCACTACTCAACTGACCCGATCAGTGAGACAAGGATGCTCCATGTCACCACTACTCAACTGACCCGATCAGTGAGACAACGATGCTCCATGTCACCACTACTCAACTGGCCCGATCAGTGAGACAAGGATGTTCCATGTCACCACTACTCAACTGACTCGATCAGTGAGACAAGGATGCTCCATGTCACCACTATTCAACTGACCCGATCAGTGAGACAAGGATGTTCCATGTCACCACTACTCAACTGACTCGATCAGTGAGACAAGGATGCTCCATGTCACCACTACTCAACTGACCCGATCAGTGAGACAAGGATGCTCCATGTCACCACTACTCAACTGACCCGATCAGTGAGACAAGGATGCTCCATGTCACCACTACTCAACTGACTCGATCAGTGAGACAAGGATGCTGCATGTCACCACTACTCAACTGCCCCGATCAGTGAGACAAGGATGCTCCATGTCCCCACTACTCAACTGACCCAATCAGTGAGACAAGGATGCTCCATGTCACCACTACTCAACTGACCCGATCAGTGAGACAAGGATGCTCCATGTCACCACTACTCAACTGACCCGATCAGTGAGACAAGGATGCTCCATGTCACCACTACTCAACTAACCCGATCAGTGAGACAAGGATGCTCCATGTCACCACTACTCAACTGACCCGATCAGTGAGACAAGGATGCTCCATGTCACCACTACTCAACTGACCCGATCAGTGAGACAAGGATGGTCCATGTCACCACTACTCAACTGACCCGATCAGTGAGACAAGGATGCTCCATGTCACCACTACTCAACTGACCCGATCAGTGATACAAGGATGCTCCATGTCACCACTACTCAACTGACCCGATCAGTGTGACAAGGATGCTCCATGTCACCACTACTCAACTGACCCGATCAGTGAGACAAGGATGCTCCATGTCACCACTTCTCAACTGACCCGATCAGTGATACAAGGATGCTCCATGTCACCACTACTCAACTGACCCGATCAGTGAGACAAGGATGCTCCATGTCACCACTACTCAACTGACCCGATTAGTGAGACAAGGTTGCTCCATATCACCATTACTCAACTGACCCGATCAGTGAGATAAGGATGCTCCATGTCACCACTACTCAACTGACCCGATCAGTGAGACAAGGATGCTCCCTGTCACCACTACTCAACATACCCGATCAGTGAGACAAGCTTGCTCCATATCACCACTACTCAACATACCCGATCAGTGAGACAAGGTTGCTCCATATCACCACTACTCAACTGACCCAATCAGTGAGACAAGGATGCTCCATGTCACCACTACTCAACTGACCCGATCAGTGAGACAAGGTTGCTCCATATCACCACTACTCAACTGACCCAATCAGTGAGACAAGAATGCTCCATGTCACCACTTCTCAACTGACCCGATCAGTGAGACAAGGATGCTCTATGTTACCACTACTCAACTGACCCGATCAGTGATACAAGGATGCTCCATGTCACCACTACTCAACTGACCCGATCAGTGAGACAAGGTTGCTCCATATCACCACTACTCAACTGACCCGATCAGTGAGACAAGGTTGCTCTATATCACCACTACTCAACTGACCCGATCAGTGAGACAAGGTTGCTCTATATCACCACTACTCAACTGACCCGATCAGTGAGACAAGGATGCTCCATGTCACCACTACTCAACTGACCCGATCAGTGAGACAAGGATGCTCCCTGTCACCACTACTCAACTGACCCGATCAGTGAGACAAGGTTGCTCCATATCACCACTACTCAACTGACCCAATCAGTGAGACAAGGATGCTCCATATCACCACTACTCAACTGACCCAATCAGTGAGACAAGGATGCTCCATGTCACCACTACTCAACTGACCCGATCAGTGAGACAAGGGTGCTCCATATCACCACTACTCAAGTGACCCAATCAGTGAGACAAGGATGCTCCATGTCACCACTACTCAACTGACCCGATCAGTGAGACAAGGATGCTCCATATCACCACTACTCAACTGACCCAATCAGTGAGACAAGGATGCTCCATGTCACCACTACTCAACTGACCCAATCAGTGAGACAAGGTTGCTCCATATCACCACTACTCAACTGACCCGATCAGTGAGACAAGGTTGCTCCATATCACCACTACTCAAGTGACCCAATCAGTGAGACAAGGATACTCCCTGTCACGACTACTAAACTTCCTAGCCATCGAGCCTCTGCTGGAAAAAAATCCGACCAGACACCATCAGAGGCACTTTCGCACCCGGTGATGGCGAAAAGAAATTGATAGTGTGCGCAGATGACACAATTTTCTTCTCAAGGAACACCGAATCAATATGCTACATCATCAAAACGTTCATGGATTTCGGAACCGGACGCGGAGCCAACATCAACGTACAAAAATCATCCATCATGGGAATTGGCAGGTGGAAGAACAAAGTTGATTTCCACCGAGAAATGACCCCGGTCAACGTCATGAAAGTGTACGGCATAATCTTCCATCAGCTCCCTGGAATACGCAAACAAGCATGTCGGATCCTAACCGCAAAGGTCACCATTACACTCCAACGATACAAACACAAAACGGCAACAATCTTCGAAAGAAGTGTTATAGTAAACACGTACATCATTCCTAAACTAATCTACACGGCCATAGTTTTTGATTCACCCCTTGACGTCATTGCGGTTAGCGGGATAGTGTTCTGCTCTACCAAAGGAAGAGTAAGACGTCTCCTTTCCTCCGCTAGTCTTCGGGACACCCCTGGGCAAGGTGGAGCTCCCGTTTAGCCCCCTTATCAGGGTTATGTGCAGCCATTGGAGCAGGTGGTGGATGGTGTTGTGGGAGCAGCCGACAAGTAGTGTCGGTTATGGTCCCCACACTGCGATGGCAGGCAGAGGATCTCATGTATAGAGACAATGGCTGCGATCTCCGACTAGTACAGTCACTGCCAAGAAGGAAAGGAATGGCAAACTACCTTCTTAAATTGCCTGGAATAATCATGACAAATCACAACCTTCTATTTACAGCTAACGACGTTATAGGGGACTTCACGGCCACCTCGTCCGGTAGGGAGCGTCATATGCTACAGGTGATACCCGATCGTCATCAAACAACTGTATGCAAGATCAAAAATAAAGAGACACTAGCAATAGGAACTTGGAACATTAGATCAGCATTCCAGGTTGGAAAACAAGAAAACATCAGCCAAGAAATGAAGAGAATGAAATTGAACATCTTGGGACTATGTGAAATAAGATGGACAGGAGCAGGATTATTACAACGCGACAGTGGAAATGTAATTTACTCTGGGGGAACCACACACGAAAGAGGAGTAGGCATTATGTTAGATAGAGAAAGAAGTAAAACAGTGATAGGATTTTGGCCAGTATCAGACAGAATTCTGCTAGTGAAATTGAGAGGCAGACCAATGGATATTAACATAATTCAAGTTTATGCACCAACAAGTAATAGCGAAGAAGAAGACATTGACACTTTTTACGAGGAGCTAAAGGCAACCATGGAACAGTGTAAACCCCAAGAAATAACTATTATATTAGGGGATTTCAATGCAAATGTAGGAACAGCTAAAGTGCTAAATTTGACTGGGGGGGGGGGGCATGGCCTTGGAGAGACGAATGACAGAGGGGATAGATTGATAGATTGGGCAAAGACACAAATGAAATGATTATAGGTAACACCTGGTTCAAACAACACCCTAGGCGACTATGGACAAGGCAAAGCCCAGACAAAAAAGTACACAATCAAATTGATTATATACTGGTACAGAGAAGATTCAGGAATGGGCTAACATCGGTTAAAACAAGGCCAGGAGCAGATTGCAATAGTGACCATGTACCAGTAGTTGGAAAGATAAGAATAAAACTGCGGAAGACACAGAAATCACCAAGAAATATAAAATTAGAACTAGATATACTTAGAGTAGATAAACAGATGAGTGATAAGTACAGCACGATAATACAAAATAGATATAATGCTATTGAGAAAATACAGGACATCCAGGAGCAGTGGGAAATGCTCAAACAATCGATTCAACAAACATCAAAAGAAGTAATACCAGTGGCTAAAAGAATCAACAAAAAGAAATGGATGGCAGAAGAAATATAACTAATGGACAAAAGACGAGATCATAAGAAAGAAGAACGGACACACAATATTACACAAATTAATTCAGAACAAATGCAGAGAAGCAAAAGAAGGATGGTTAAAGCAGAAATATGAAGAGATGGAAAAACAACAAAAGAAAGACTCAAAATTTATGCACAATCAGTTAAATGAATTAACAGGAAGAAAAGAAGTCAAAGTTTCAGGATGTGTGAAATCAAAGGAAGGAAATATAATAATGGGACAGGAGAAGACAATGGAAAGTTGGACAGAATATATCAGTCAACTCTATGATGATGAAAGACCAGAATTAAACAATTCAAATGAAGACACAGGACCACCAATAATGCAGAGTGAAGTGGAGGACGCAATTCAACACATGAAAAGAGGCAAAGCTCCAGGTCTTGACAATATAACAATCGAAGAGATAAATGCATTAGGAGAGTTGGGAGTACAAGTCATAACAAAATTACTCAATGACATATATAACACTGGACACATACCCGAACATCTACTAAAATCTATCTTTGTAGCCATACCGAAGAAGTCAGGAGCCACTGATTGTGAAGACCATCGCACTATTAGTCTCATGAGCCATATGACTAAAATATTACTAAGAATAATCATGAGACGTCTAAGGAACAAAATAGAACCAGAAATAAGTGAGGAACAATGTGGATTTGTGGAAGGAAAGGGCACCAATAATGCAATATACATCTTAAGAACATTGATAGAAAGATCTATAGAGGTAAAGAAAGATCTATATATGTGCTTTATAGACTACACGAAAGCATTTGACAAAGTAAAGCATGTGGAAATAATCAATATGCTGGAGAAATTAAACATTGATGGCAAGGATCTGCGAATCATAAAAAGCATGTTCCGGCAACAAACAGCAGCTATACGAATTAACAACCAAACAGGACAATTTCAATATATAAAACAAGGAGTCATACAAGGCTGTGTTCTGTCCCCGGATTTGTTTTCACTTTACAGCGAATATATTATGAGATCAATAGTAGACAAAAAAGGAATTGAAGTCAACGGTCACAACATAAATGCTTTGCTATATATGGATGACACAGTCTTAATAGCAGAGACAGAGATTGAACTTCAAGAAATGATATAATAGTAAAAGAAAGCAACAAGAAAGGTCTCAGTCTCAATAGTAAGAAAACAGAAGTAATGGTTATATCGAAGAAACAATCACCACCACCATGCAGCATAAAAATAAACGAGACAAATCTGAAACAAGTGCAACGTTTCAAATACTGGGCACAATAATATCATCAGATGGGAGATGCACCACAGAAATAAAAAAGCAGAATAGCTCAAGCCAAAATGGCATTTCAGAAGGTTAAAAATATCTTATGCAGCAAATCTATGTCAATAAAAAAGAGAAGAGAGTTCATCAGTGCTATATAGAACCAATTCTGACCTATGGAAGCGAATCATGGACAGTGGACAAAGAAATGAAAAGGCGATTGGAGGCCATAGAGATGGGATTTCTCAGAAGAATTTTGAAAGTTTCCTGGACAGCTAAAAAGACCAATGAGGAAGTTCTCAAAAAGGCCAACACAAAAGGGAGCTCTTAAAAAACATCAGAAAGAAGCAATCAACATTTTTCGAGCACATCATGAGAAGAGGAAAGTTGGAATACTTGGTTACAACTGGCAAAATAAAAGGAAAGAGAGATCGCGGGCGACAAAGAGAGAAAATACTGGATAGCTTGGTATCATGGCATGGAAAACAGTCAACAACAGAACTCATACGATGCACTGTAGATAGAAGATTGTGGAGGGACATGATCACCTACGCCAACCGGTATGGCACATGATGATGATGACGTCATTAAGGAAATCAACAAACAAATTGGAAAATTCGCCTTCCGTAACAAAATTCACAAGATGCAACACAAAACGCTCATCCAAGACAAACAGGAAGGAGGTACTACACTTCAGGACATCGCTACAAAGTCAAAGCCCTCAGGATCAGCCATCTGGGTCACATCATCCAACTTCCGGAACGCTTTACTTTTCGCACATTATACATGGGCCTAAGATTATTAAAATACAAAAAAATATGCAACGACAAACAGCATCACTTCGGGACAATGCCGTCCTTCTACAAGATCGGCGCCAAACCCTTGTAGAAAACGGCCGCCTGATGCATCACAAAACACGGACATCTACAAACAGCTCGTTAAGCAGCAGGAACCTTCACTCTAAAGTAAAATCAAATGGAATTACACCTACTTAACACTACAAAACTTAGAACTTCTATCTCTCTCTCTCTCTCTCTCTCTCTCTCTCACACTCTCTCTCTGCGATCAAGACTCAATCAGAGTAGTATTCCTGACTCTCTCATGAAGTCAGCTGTCTGTTTAAGCGAATCCATTGCCCAGTATATTTTTTCTTCCAGGGAGGTGGGCGTGGACCACATTGCTCTTCTCAGGTCTGTGTACAGGGGGCAATCCTGTAGAACATGTTTTGTAGTCATATTGTCCAGTGTACAGTGGCATAGGTTGGTTGTACCTATTTTAAATTAGGTGAACATCAGATTTCTCATTCTATTGTGGCCAGTGCGTAGGCGAAGAATGATGACTTGATCCCTCCTTGATAGTTGGTGGTATCCGTCACTCTCGTTATGCGTTTGGTGTTCTCGTTTCCATTTTTCATGGAACTGACCCCTGAGGATGGATTTGGCTTCATCATAACTGAGCGGATGATTTTCTCTTGTGGCAATCTCCCTCCCTCTTTAGCTAATTTGTCTGCGCGTTCGTTCCCGTGTATATTACAGTGTGTATCCACTGAATGACTACTCTGTGGATGTTATTGCATAGGTGGTCCAGGATTATTCTCAAGTCATCTAGTTCATTGTTCTTGGGGCTTTTTAGAGCTGATAATGCTGACAGTGCATCAGTCAGAATCACCTATTTATTGTTCTTGTTATTTTTGTGTTGAGTAGCCAGTATTGCAGCATCTCTGATGGCCTCAGTTTCTGCTTTAAAGTTGTTTGAGAATTTTCCAGTAGCTATTGACTTGGTGATCTCGTCCTGATTATTCAGCATCAAGAACACACCTCGCTATCCATTTCTGGTGGCATTTGTAGCAGAACCATCTGTGTATATGTGGGACCAAGAGTCCTGTGGGTAGGTATCGTGTATGTTTTTCTGCTACGTGTTTTCTTTGTGTCTAATTGAGTGCCTTTTTTCATGATTCCTGTTATATTTCCCTTAAGTTCGGGTATTTTATGCTTTCCATGAGGAGACATATCAGATGGGCCAAAGGGTTTCGATATTGTTTGGGAAAGTACTGGGTCTCCAGTAGTTAGTTCATTAATGGAAATTAATGGAAAGATAATAAATAACCTAAGATATGCTGACGATGCTGTACTACTAGCAGAAAATCCTATAAAGATCTACAACAATTACTTAATGCAATAAACATGACAAGAAAAAAAATATGGACTAGATATGAATATCAAAAAGAATAAAACTATGATCAAACAAAGAAGATACTCAAAACCCACCAGTGGATATCAAAATAGAAGGAACAGACCTGTAGACAGTTCAGAACTACAACTACCTTGGACATATTATAACCAGTGATGGAAAATGTACAACTGAAATAAACAAAAGAATATGAATGGCAAAAAGTCATTTTACTGTCACGAAGAACATACTAACATCAAAACAAATAACACCAGGGCTAAAACTAAGAATAGCAAAATGTTACATCTTCTCAATATTCCTATATGGTGCAGAAACATGGACATTAGAAAAGAAAACAGAACAAAGAATTGAAGCCTTTGAAATGTGGATATATAGAAGAATAGGTAGAATTGGATGGAAGGAAAAGAAAACAAGCGATGAAGTCTTAAAACAACTAAAAATGGAAAGAGAACTACTACGCACAATTCAAACAAGACACATACGATTTTTGGGCCATGTTAAAGGACACAACAGCCTACTAAAAGTAATCCTGGAAGGGAAAATACAAGGTAAAAGAGGCAGAAGCAGACCAAAACTAACATGGACTAGTAACATCAAAAGATGGACAAATCAGGCTATGACAACCTGCACCATCAAAGCAAGAGACAGAGCAGAATAGCGCTGCATTGTAGCCAACCTTCGTTGCGGAGAAGGCACTCGATGATGATGACATAATATACATGGAAAACAAACCAGTGGAAGAGATCGATCACTTTATCTATCTTGAAAGTCACATTGATTGAGAAGGGGATACAAGTAAAATAATTAGAATAAGAAAAGCTAAAGCAGCAATGTCTTTCAGAAGTCTTGAAAAGTTGTGGAAATCAAAACACATCAGCACAAACACAAAACTTAGACTATTCAAATCAAATGTACTATCTACCCTTACGTATGCATGTGAGAGCTGGAAAACAACAAGAGACATAGAAACAATGTTGAACGCTTTCGAAAATAAATGTCTGAGGAAAATACTTGGCATAGCGTGGAACGAATTCAAAACAAACGAGAAAATTAGAGAAATCGCCAGTCAACCATTAATATCTTCAGTAATCAAGAAAAGACGATGGACATATGTTGGACATGTGATGAGAAGTGATAATAACCGAATAGCAAAGGAAGCCCTCATGTGGAAAACAACAGGTAAGAAGAAAAGAGGAAGACCCAGAGAGACCCTGAGAACATTGATGAGAGAGGCAAGAGCAGCAGGAATTGGCTCCCTCAATGAGATAAAGCTGCTTGCACAGAACAGAGACAAATGGCGAGATTTGATAAAAGATCTTTACAAGGATTGAAAACTTCTAGAATAAAAATTTAGATAAGAGGAGTATCTCGGTCTACGCCATATGAACTGGCTACGGCTCGAAAGATGGATGGATGGATGGATGGATGGATGGACGGACGGACGGACGGATGGATAAGAATACTGGAGATGAATTCATAAAGACCCGCGATAGCCTAACAATTCATAAAGACCCGCGATAGCCTAACAATTCATCTATTTAAAGACACGACGATAGTTTCGGTACTGCCGCTAATGGATCATGTGCCAGAAGAAGAATCAGAGTTAGAGCAGTTGTGACTGTAATTATCATCATGTGCCATACCGGTTGGCGTAGGTGATCATGTCCCTCCACAATCTTCTATCTACAGTGCATCGTATGAGTTCTGTTGTTGACTGTTTTCCATGCCATGATACCAAGCTATCCAGTATTTTCTCTCTTTGTCGCCCGCGATCTCTCTTTCCTTTTATTTTGCCAGTTGTAACCAAGTATTCCAACTTTCCTCTTCTCATGATGTGCTCGAAAAATGTTGATTGCTTCTTTCTGATGTTTTTTAAGAGCTCCCTTTTTGTGTTGGCCTTTTTGAGAACTTCCTCATTGGTCTTTTTAGCTGTCCAGGAAACTTTCAAATTCTTCTGAGAAATCCCATCTCTATGGCCTCCAATCGCCTTTTCATTTCTTTGTCCACTGTCCATGATTCGCTTCCATAGGTCAGAATTGGTTCTATATAGCACTGATGAACTCTCTTTCTCTTTTTTATTGACATAGATTTGCTGCATAAGATATTTTTAACCTTCTGAAATGCCATTTTGGCTTGAGCTATTCTGCTTTTTATTTCTGTGGTGCATCTCCCATCTGATGTTATTATTGTGCCCAAGTATTTGAAACGTTGGACTTGTTTCAGATTTGTCTCGTTTATTTTTATGCTGCATGATGGTGGCGATTGTTTCTTCGATATAACCATTACTTCTGTTTTCTTACTATTGAGACTGAGACCTTTCTTGTTGCTTTCTTTTACTATTATATCATTTCTTGAAGTTCAATCTCTATCTCTGCTATTAAGACTGTGTCATCTGCATATCGCAAATTATTTATGTTGTGACCGTTGACTTCAATTCCTTTTTTGTCTACTATTGATCTTATAATATATTCGTTGTAAAGTGAAAACAAATTGGGCGACAGAACACAGCCTTGTCTGACTCCTTGCTTTATATATTGGAATTGTCCTGTTTGGTTGTTAATTCGTATAGCTGCTGTTTGTTGCCAGTACATGTTCTTTATGATTCGCAGATCCTTGCCATCAATGTTTAATTTCTCCAGCATATTGATTATTTCCACATGCTTTACTTTGTCAAATGCTTTCGTGTAGCCTATAAAGCACATATATAGATCTTTTTTTACCTCTATAGATCTTTCTATCAATGTTCTTAAGATGTATATTGCATAATTGGTGCCCTTTCCTTCCACAAATCCACATTGTTTCTCACTTATTTCTGGTTTTATTTTGTTCCTTACACGTCTCATGATTATTCTTAGTAATATTTTAGTCATATGGTTCATGAGACTAATAGTGCGATGGTCTTTACAATCAGTGGCTCCTGACTTCTTCGGTATGGCTACAAAGATAGATTTTAGTACATATTCGGGTATGTGTCCAGTGTTATATATGTCATTGAGTAATTTTGTTATGACTTGTACTCCCAGCTCTCCTAATGCATTTATCTCTTCGATTGTTATATTGTCAGGACCTGGAGTTTTGCGTCTTTTCATGTGTTGAATTGTGTCCTCCACTTCACTCTGCATTATTGATGGGCCTGTGTCTTCATTTGAATTGTTTAGTTCTGGTCTTTCATCATCATAGAGTTGACTGATATAATCTGTCAATCTTTCCATTGTCTTCTCCTGTCCCATTATTATATTTCCTTCCTTTGATTTCACACATCCTGAAACTTTGACTTCTTTTCTTCCTGTTAATTCATTTAACTGATTGTGCAAAAATTTTGAGTCTTTCTTTTGTTGTTTTTCCATTTCTTCACATTTCTGTTTTAACCATCCTTCCTTTGCTTCACTGCACTTGTTTTGAATCTCTATGTGCAATATTTTGTATGCTCGTTCTTCTTTCTTATGTTTTCTTCTTTCGTCCATTAGTTGTAATATTTCTTCTGTCATCCATTTCTTTTTGTTGATTCTTTTAGTCACTGGTATTACTTCTTTTGATGTTTGTTGAATCGATTGTTTGAGCATTTCCCACTGCTCCTGGATGTCCTGTATTTTCTCAATAGCATTATATCTATTTTGTGCTATCGTGCTGTACTTATTACTCATCTGTTAATCTATTCTTAGTATATCTAGTTCGAATTTTATATTTCTTGGTGATTTCTGTGCCTTCCGCAGTTTGGTCATGGTACATGTTCACTATTGCAATCTGCACCTGCCCTTGTTTTAACCGATGTTAGCCCATTTCTGAATCTTCTCTGTACCGGTATAAAATCGATTTGATTGTGTACTTTTTTGTCTGGGCTTTGCCATGTCCATAGTCGCCTAGGGTGTTGTTTGAACCAGATGTTATCTATAATCATTTCATGTGTCTTTGCCCAGTCTATCAATCTATCCCCTCTGTCATTCGTCTCTCCAAGGCCATGCCCCCCCCCCCCCCAGTCACATTTAGCACTTTAGCTGTTCCTACCTTTGCATTGAAATCCCCTAATATAATAGTTATTTCTTGGGGTTTACACTGTTCCATGGTTGCCTTTAGCTCCTCGTAAAAAGTGTCAATGTCTTCTTCTTCGCTATTACTTGTTGGTGCATAAACTTGAATTATGTTAATATCCATTGGTCTGCCTCTCAATTTCACTAGCAGAATTCTGTCTGATACTGGCCAAAATCCTATCACTGTTTTGCTTCTTTCTCTATCTAACAAAATGCCTACTCCTCTTTCGTGTGTGGTTCCCCAGAGTAAATTACATTTCCACTGTCGCGTTGTAATAATCCTGCTCCTGTCGATCTCATTTCACATAGTCCCAAGATGTTCAATTTCATTCTCTTCATTTCTTGGCTGATATTTTCTAGTTTTCCAACTTGGAATGCTGATCTAATGTTCCAAGTTCATATTGCGAGTGTCTCTTTATTTTTGATCTTGCATACAGTTGCTTGATGACGATCGGGTGTCACCTGTAGCACATGACGCTCCCTATCAGACGAGGTGGCTGTGAAGCCCTCATTAACGTCGTTAGCTGTAAATAGAAGGTTGTGATTTGTCATGATTATTTCAGACAATTTAAGAAGGTAGTTTGCCATTCCTTTCCTTCTTGGCAGTGACTGTACTAGTCGGAGATCGCAGCCATTGTCTCTATACATGAGATCCTCTGCCTGCCATCGAATGTGTGGGTACCATAACCGGCACTACGTGATAACAGTTGTTGAGATCTGGTGAGGTTATTGTGCTCAATCATAGATATTGAATCACACTTGCACATACTTCACTTTGTTGCTGTGAAAACCAGGTGTGATAGATTAATCCATAAAAGTACTGGTAAAAATTAAGAAGTTGTTCATGAAATAATGAACTATTATTTTTCGAAGTATAATGAATCGGTAAAATACTCCTTTAGATATTTTCGATGTGAAATAAATCAAGCTATATGTTGAAACCGCCCGTGCGCTGCCGGGGCCCGAAAGGGGAGTAAAGAATAGCGGCGCTGTACCCTACCAGGCATGTTCGTAAGAGGCGAGAAAGGAGGGTTAGGCATGGGACTGGCTATCCCATACTGTAAAAAAAGTAAGCCGAAAAAACTTCACAAACATGAACAAGTCAAAGAAAGATAAAGTTAATCCGTCAACCAGGAAAGAGAAGGGCTCTCTGTCTAAGAGACGTATGACGCAATCCGGAGAAAGCCATAAGGAGTCCGGGTTGCCGACTCACCCTTTGTCTACCAGGAAATCATCCAGAATTGGCACCTGGAATGTTCGTACCCTTAACGAACAGGGAAAAGCGGCACAAGTGGCAGCAGAAATGACCAACTATAAGATAGATATTCTGGGAATGTGTGAAACAAGATGGCTGGGAGCAGAGAGAATAAAATTGAATACAGGGGAGATGATTTTATCATCAGGACACCAGGAACCAGGAGCACAACATAGCGAAGGGGTAGCTATAATGCTATCAAAAATGCACAGAAGACACTAATAGAATGGGAGGCAGTGGGACCAAGACTGGTGAGAGCAACATTTAGAACAACCAAAAACAAAATAAAATTACACATTATACAATGCTATGCACCAACCAACGATAAAGATGACTCAGTTAAAGATGATTTTTATAAACAGCTACAATGGCAGATGGATGCAAGACGAGCCAAGGATATTATAATCTTGATGGGAGACCTAAATGCTAAGGTAGGATCAGACAACAGAGGCTTCGAAGAGATTATGGGAAAACATGGACTTGGAGATATAAACGAGAATGGAGAGATATTTGTGAATTTCTGCGCCCTTAATCAAATGAGCCTAGGAGGAACAATATTCCAACATAAAAGAATACACAAAGCTACATGGGTGTCACCAGATCATAGAACGGAAAATCAAATTGATCACATATGTATTAATAATAAGTTTAAGTCATCCTTACAGGATGTAAAAGTATATAGAGGGGCAGATATAGCTTCTGATCATCTTCTCTGTTAGCCAAACTTAAAATTAAATTAAAAAGGTATAATACAACGAATAAGGGTAGAAAGTATTTCAATGTAGGGTTTCTTAAAGAACAAGGAATTAAAGATAAATTCGCAGTCACAATATCAAACAAATACCAAGTCCTCCAACAACTAGAAAATACAATAAATATAGAAGATCATTGGAAACAGGTAAAAAATATATGGAAAGAGACATGCGAAGAAACACTGGGGAAAAGAGAACGCCAGAATAAGGCATGGATGACAGCAGAGACCCTGGATAAAATTAAAGAAAGAAAGAACAAGAAAGCAGACATAAATAAAAGCAAAACAATAAGTAATAAAGCCAAGACACAGGAAGCTTACACAGAGGTGAACAAAGAAGTGAGAAGATGCATTAAAAGGGATAAGAGGAAATATATAGATGAACTAGCTAAAGAGGCAGAAGAAGCAGCAAATAAAGGGAATATGAAAGAACTGTACAACAGCACAAAGAAATTAGGTGGAAAATACAAACAGATCAACGCCTTTATCAAAGACAAGAAAGGAAATCTGCTTAGTAATATAAGGGAACAAATGGAGAGATGGAAAGAACACTTTGAAGAACTTTTGAACAGACCCGGCTCAAATAATCCTCCAGATATACTACCAGCAGAAGAAGAGTTACACGTTAACTGCGGAAAACCAAGCAAAGAAGAAATAATGAAAGCCATCAAATTATTAAAAGATTGTAAAGCCACAGGACCAGATGAAATTCCTTCGGAAGCCATCAAAGCAGATATTAACACCTCTACCAAGATGTTACAGGATCTATTGGATAAAATTTGGGAGAGGGAAGAAATACCTAAAGACTGGAGAGAAGGTTATATGATCAAACTACCAAAGAAAGGAAGTTTACAGGAGTGCACAAATTATAGGGAATTATGCTACTATCAGTGCCAGGAAAAATATTAGGCAGAATCATTCTGGAGAGACTAAAAGAGGCTATAGAGAAACACTTGAGAGATGAACAAGCAGGTTTTAGGAAGAACAGATCATGTGCTGATCAAATAACTACCCTACGTATAAAGTTGAACAAAGTTTAGAACTAAAATCCCCACTATATATTGGATTCATAGATTACGAAAAGGCATTTGATAGTTTAGACAGAAGAATGCTTTGGAAGTTGCTGAGTCATTACGGAATCCCCATAAAGTTTATTAACCTGATAAAAACAATGTATGAAGGAACAAAATGTAGTGTGGTGCATGAAGGACAGCTTACAGAAGCATTTGAAATAAGAACAGGAGTAAGGCAAGGATGCCTCCTGTCTCCATTTCTCTTTCTACTGGCCATAGATTGGATTATGAAAATAACTCAAAACAACAGAAATGGGATCCAGTGGTCACTGACCAAACAACTTGATGATTTAGACTTTGCTGATGACATAGCTCTCCTATCACACAGCCATCAACAGATGCAGGATAAAATGAGTATATTAGATGAGAGATCACAACAGCTAGGACTAAAGATTAATAGAGATAAGACCAATATTATGAGAATTAATGCAGTTGGCAATAACCATATAAAACTAGGAGAAATACCTCTACTAGACGTACAATCTTATATATATCTGGGCAGTAATATAGATAAAGAGGGAGGAACAGAAAATGATACCAAAATAAGGATATCAAAAGCAAGAGGAGCTTTCATTGCACTGGGAAACATATGGAAATCCAAAGAAATTAGGCTAAATACAAAAATAAAAATTTTCAACTCAAATGTTAAGTCGGTCCTATTATATGGCTGTGAAACATGGAGAATGACAAAATTGACAATCACGAAAGTACAGACTTTCATTAATGGATGCTTGCGCAGAATAAAGGGATGGAAATGGCAGGACAAAGTCACTAACGTGGAATTATGGAAATGTACCGGTCAAATACCAGTGGATAAAGAGATACAGCGAAGACGATGGCGATGGATAGGACACACACTACGGAACCAACTGAGAGTATTACACAACAGGCCCTTTTTTGGAATCCCCAGGGGAAAAGACAAAGAGGAAGACCAAGGAATTCTTGGAGAAGACAGATAGAAGCAGAGATGAAGATGATGGGGAAGACATGGAATGATCTTAAAAGAATGGCAAAAAACAGAACGACTTGGAAAGTGTTTGTTGAAGACCTATGCTCCACCAGGAGCTAAAAGGTAAAAGAGGAAGAATATGTTGAAACATTTCTTTAAAAAAAAAATTCCCAAGAATCCAGCTGTCAAGAATATTTAAACAATGTTACAAAGTATAACAAGAAAATACGCATTATATTAACAGTATAAATGTTGATATTAGATCTAACTTACGAAGTAAATCAAGTAACAAGAGAAGTCAGGTTCAGTGGAAGGAATTAGCAAGTTATATATATATTCAGGTTAGTATTTAATATACAAGTCGGGCAAATGATCAAGAACTGGAAATAGCAAAGTTATCATAGTAGCTCAAGACAAAACATGCTCAAGTTAGCATAGAGCTCAAGTTATCGAGAAAAGTCAAATTTATGCAAACAAGTTCACAACTAAAGAATTCAAGTAACTTCAGCCCGTCATGGCACGAGACTCTCAAATATTGCAAGACAACAGAGCACGTTTAAGACTGATTAAGATTGAAATCGTCAATTAGCGTACGACAAATCCAGGTCAACAAGGGAACATTGTGACATTGTGAGATCGCCGAACTTAAAACGTGTCTGGAGAGAGAGAGAGAGCCGTGTAATCACGTGACCGCGTGAGTGTAACCTGCTTCCTGCTCAAGAAATATAAACATTGCGTGTGTACTTTAATTTTCCAAGGATCAGGTGTGAAGTACTTACTTATTTAATTATATTTAGGAATTGATTGATTGCCATTTTGAATTGATTGTTGAAATGAAAATTACTGAATTGTTATTATTTAGTTGAATACAAGCCTTATAAAATTGTATTTAATTGAAATATATTTTTAAGTTAATACATTTAATTGAAATGTGTCCACAGCAGTTAAATATAAACTTTGTTTTCCTTCCAGAGAGACGAATCAAGACCTTTGTATTATGAATAGAAAATATGTTGTTAAATTATATTAAATTATAAATCGTTTCATGCAAATGATGAGTGTACAAAAGGCAAATGTTAATTGCCTAATTATAAATATGGAACAAATTCTTGCACATATAGATTCAACAGTTAGATATAAGCAGACGATAAAAATTTGTTTACAGCCGAGTTAATCAATCGAAGTGAGAAATTATATTTGTGCTAAATAAAACATTGTAAAACATGGCAAAAACCTTAGATCATGGCAATGAAGCGATGAGACTAGCAACTGAAACGGTAGGTGAGTTGAGTGTAGCAATCATCATCATCATCCAGTGCCGTCTCCGTAACGAAGGTTGGCTACCATAGAACGCCATTCTGCTCTGTCTCTTGCTTTAATGGTGCATGATTGTTGTCATAGGCTGATTTGTCCATCTTTTGATGTTACTCGTCCATATTAGTCTTGGTCTGCTTGTGCCTCTTTTACCTTGTATTTTCCCCTCCAGGATTATTTTTAGTAGGCTGTTGTCTTTTGACATGGCCTAAAAATCGCATTTTTTTGGGTTGAATTGTGCTTAGTAGTTCTCTTTTCATTTGTAGTTGTTTTAAAACTTCATCGCTTGTTTTCTTTGCCTTCCATCCAATTCTACCCATTCTTCTATATATCCACATTTCAAAGGCTTCAATTCTCTGTTCTGTTTTCTTGTCTAATGTCCATGTTTCAGCACCATATAGTAATATTGAGAAGATGTAACACTTTGCTATTCTTAGTTATAGCCCTGATGTTTTTTGTTTTGATGTTAGTATGTTCTTCGTGACATTAAAATGACTTTCTGCCATTCCTATTCTTTTGTTTATTTCAGTTGTACGTTTTCCATCACTGGTTATAGTATGTCCAAGGTAGTTGTAGTTCTAGATTGTCTCCAGGTCTATTCTTTCAATTTTGATATCCACTTGTGGGTTTTGAGTATTTTATTTGTTTATGATCATAGTTTTAGTCTTCTTGATATTCATATCTAGTCCATATGTTTGCTTGTCATGTTTATTTCATTAAGTAATTGTTGTAGATCTTTAGGATTTTCTGCTAGTAGTGTAGCAATAAGCCATCAAAATATAAACTGTGAGATAGAGGGTAGACACGTGAACTGGTTTATAATTTCACAAATTCACATTGCAGGGAGATCTTTCAGTGTGTTATTTGATGTGTGCGACGGGTATAATCCGATGACTAACAGGGCTTCATATGTTCGGATTTGGAGACAAAAACGATGTTCTAACATCATCAAGCGCTATACATAAAAAAAAAAAAATATGACGATCAACATTTTCAAGATGGCGTGAACTTCCTGTCCATACCTGGTGGACAGGCTGGAGGTAACATTAAAGGCTATATCTGAAAAGTGTTCATTTTTGCATTTTCTTCATATTCTAAGTCGGCTTTTTGCAGAAGCTGCTGAGTTAAGTGCTCTGTGCACACTGTGAGCTGTGCCTTTCATCAATTTTAATAGTGTTTCAATATTCCGATTTCCGATATTGATGACATCGTATGACAGGGAAGAGACGGTTTTTGTTAACTTTCTGTGCGGTTTCGCCTTATGTCTTTTGGCATGTGCTGAGACAGCTATGATGGGGATTACAGATACCTTTCTTTTTTTGAGAGATGAGATAGTAATTCGGATGATTCTACTGGCACGGGCGGTTGACAATTATGGATTTTAATTCGTTTGCAGTGATACCGGGTCCTACCATAACAATATTAACCTTTAGGTATGCAGAAGAAAGATGTCCACAAGATTTATTTGCAAAATTACACAAGATGAAGAAAAAAGAATGGGAAGTCGTGTGTACATATGAAGACATATTGATTAGTTTAGCGGAAAGAACATTTGCGCGGTGTCAGGTGTAAGGAATGAGGATAACCATTGCAGATAACTATTTTTATTGAAAGGTTAAACAACAGAGTTAAGGTTGTATTTGCTTAGAAAGGAGCTGAAGACAATCAATGAAACATTAGATTTAACCATCTAAGAAAAAAATCCAATTGAAAAGATGTGCGGTTGAAGATAACCCAAACATTCAAAGGTACACAAGACCTGAGGGAACCAGGAATATAGGTACAACAAGAGAAATGAGTCACTCACCAAAAGGAGATAGAATAAGATAGACATGTTCAGAATAGAAGGGATAGAGAAGTAGAACACATATCAATGGAAATAGATCATGCTAGACACAGTTGGGATAGAAAATTATTTGGAAGACCACATCAAAGAATAGGACTCGTAGAGAACAATAGATGTTTTAATTGCGGTAAACTTGCTCCAAAATTGCTGATAAGAGTATACTTGAAACAATCTAAAAGATCATAGATGACTAAGAGATAATAGAACTGAGGTGAGTCATAGATTCAAACAGGGAAACTAATACCTCGCTCTTGGACTCAGACCCGGAAGAGTGAGAGAAGTTATGATTTTCCTGACAGTAAAAATATGAAGGGAGACCCAAGTTCGTAAAGATAGATAGACATAAGTTTAGAGCATTAGGTGACACTGGAGCCAGAGTAAGTGTGATTTAAAGAATTCACATATAGACAAGTAAGAAAGAAATACAAGTTGGTGCACACGACAAATAATTTAGAGTCAGTAAGTGGAAGATAGTAGAGCCGATAGACACTACAATATTAATCATACATCTTGTAAAAAATATGGTGATTTTGTTCCCTTTGGACCAAAGTCCCCTAACATTAATAGATAGACATATAAGATCAGCCGTTTTTATAGTAAGCAAATTTTTAAAATAATAAAAACGTATTATTAATGTGTACATGTTATTTTAAAACAATCAATTATTTAAACAATTCTTGGTTCTGAAACTTGCTTGGTTCTCATCTTGTGTTCAAATAAACAAAATCATCAAGTACCATGCCTGTTGGCGTAGGTGATCATGTCTCTTCACAACTTTCGATCTCGACAGTTATTTATCTTTTCTGTTGTTGATCTTCTGTCATGCTGTCTGGTATCTTTACTCTTTGTTTCCCTTCTATCTCTTCATCCCTCAATTTTCCCAGTTGTTACAATATATATTCCATTTGTTCCCTTCTCATTACATGGACAACAAATAATGATTGTTTCTTCTAATATTGGATAGTAGCTCTCTTTTTGGTTTAGCCTCTTTCATGACGTTTTCTTTGCTCTTCTTAGTTGTCCATGGTATTCACAATATTCTTCTATAAAACCAAATTTCTAGCCTCCAGTGATTTTCTTGTCTGTTGTCATGTTTTCCATGATTCACATCCACATGTTTAGACTGGCTCTGCATTTAAATAATAAATATAAATAAACACTTCAAATATAAAAGTAAAACTTCAGAAATAGATTATAAAGAACAGGACACCAATAATTCTAATATAAGCAGATGTCACAATTATTCACAGCGGCCAGCGATTACACATCTCACTCGGCCAGTCACACACCATATCACAGAATTCACGTCTCTACTGGATACTCTCGCATGTGTAATGTGTGCGTCAGCCTACTCAGGCTTACTTTACTTAATGCTTCAGAAATAGATTATAAAGAATAAGACACCAATAATTCTAATAAGAGCATATGTCATCATGTACAATTAACAGGTCTGAGGATTTACCAATGCTGGCGAGGAATAGTTTACCTGCGCCTACGTCATACAGGGGCACATTCTCGTGTATTTTCACACTCCACAGGAAATGTAGGGAACAGAAGTTAAGGGGATAACCATTCATGTCATTTGTATAAATGGAAGGTCTGCTGTCTCCAGGATCCCCACCTCACTAGGACTGATGCCCTAGGCTAGAGCTGCCTAGCTAGTGGAAACTAGCCCAGATTCAACAGCACACAGACGTGCCGATTGCAATCTCGACACTAAGGACATGGGTGTTAACCTAGTCCGACCACGCATCTTCCACCCCCCCCCCCCCCATAACTGTAACTTAAAACTTAACTTAACTTAAACTTAAAACTCAACTTAACTTAAACTTAAAACTTAACTTAAACTTAAAACTTAACTTAAACTTAAAACTTAACTTAACGTTAAAACTTAAAACTTAACTTAACTTTAACTTAAAACATAACTTAACTTTAACTTAAAACATAACTTACCTTAAAACTAAAACTTAACTTAAACTTAAAACTTAACTTAACTTAAACTATAACTAAACGTAACTTAAAACTTAACTTAAATTAAACTTAAAACTGAACTTAACTTAAAACTCAGATTTAACTTAATTTTAACTTAAAACATAACTTAACTTAAACTTACAACATAACTCAACATAAACTTAAACTTAACTTCTTAACATAAACTTAAAACTCAACTTAACTAAAACTTAAAGCTCAACTTAACTTAACTTAAAACTGAACTTAACTTAAAACTTAACTTAACTTAAACTTAAAACTTAACTTAACTTAAACTTAAAACTAATCTTAACTTAAACTTAAGACTTAACTTAACTTAAACTTAAAACTTAGCTTAACTTAAACTAAAACCTAACTTAAATTAACTTAACGTAAACTTAAAACTTAACTTAACTTAACTTAACATAAACTTAAACTTAGCTTAACTTAAACTTAAAACTTAACTTAACCTAACTTAATTAAAATTTAACTCAACTTTAACTTAAAATTGAACTTAACTTCTTAAAAATTAACTTAACTTAAACTTAACTTAAAACTTAAAACATAAGTTAACTTTTACTTAAGACTTAACTTAACTCAAATAAAACGTACTTAACTTAAACTTAAAACTCAATTTAACTTAAACTTAAAACTCAATTTAACTTAAACTTATAACTCAATTTAACTTAAACTTAAAACTCAATTTAACTTAAACTTAAAACAATTTAACTTAAACTTAAAACTCATTTAACTTAAACTTAAAACTCAACTTAACTTAAATTAAACTTAAAACTCAACTTAACTTAAATTAAACTTAAATCTTAACTTAACTTGAACTTAAAACTGAACTTAACTTGAACTTAAAACTTAAGTTACTTAAACTTAAAACTTAACTTTAACTTAAAACTTAACTTTAACTTAAAACTTAACTTTAACTTAAAACTTAACTTTAACTTAAAACTTAACTTTAACTTAATACTTAACTTTAACTTAAAACTTAACTTAACTTTAACTTAAAACTTAACTTAAACTTAAGACTTGACTTAACGTAAACGAAAAACTTAACTTAATCTTAAAACTTAACTTAATCTTAAAACTTAACTAAACTTAAACTTAAAACGTAACTTAACTTTAACTTAAAACGTAACTTAACTTTAACTTAAAACGTAACTTAACTTTAACTTAAAACGTAACTTAACTTTAACTTAAAACTCAAGTTAAGTTTTAACTTAACTTGAACTTAAAACTTAAGTTACTTAAACTTAAAACTTAACTTAACTTAACTTTAACTTAAAAGTTAAGTTTAACTTAAAACTTAACTTAAACTTAAGACCTAATTTAACGTAAACATAAAACTTTAACTTAATCTTAAAACTTAACTTAACTTAAACTTAATACTTAACTTAAATTAAACTTAAAACTTAACTTAACTTAAACTTAAAATTCGACTTAAACTTAAAACTTAAAATTCGACTTAAACTTAAAACTTAACTTAAACTTAAACTTAACTTAAACTTAAAACTTAACTTAACTTAAACTCAAAACTTAACTTAAACATAAAACGTAACTTAACTTAAACATAAAACGTAACTTAACTTAAACTTAAAACGTAACTTAACTTAAACTTTAAACTTAACTTAACTTACTTAAACCTAAAACTTAACTTACTTAAAACGTAACTTAACTTAAACTTAAAACGTAACTTAACTTAAACGTAAAACGTAACTTATCTTGAACTTAAAACGTAACTTATCTTGAAGTTAAAAGCTCAACTTAACTTGAACTTTAAACTCAACTCAACTTGAACTTTAAACTCAACTTAACTTGAACTTTAAACTCAACTTAACTTGAACTTAAAACTCAACTTAACTTGAACTTAAAAACTTAACTTAACTTGAGCTTAAAAACTTATCTTAACTTGAACTTAAAAACTTATCTTAACTTGGTTATCTTAAAAACTTATCTTAACTTGGTTATCTTAAAAACTTATCTTAACTTGGTTATCTTAAAACTTATCTTAACTTGGTTATCTTAAAAACTTATCTTAACTTGGTTATCTTAAAAACTTATCTTAACTTGGTTATCTTAAAAACTTATCTTAACTTGGTTATCTTAAAAACTTATCTTAACTTGGTTATCTTAAAAACTTAGCTGAAAACTAACTTAAAATTTAACTTAACTAACACTTAACTAACTCTGCTATGCTCTGCTTTACCTTTAACTTTTGAAAAAATAAACAAATGAAATTATTTGATACACTTAATAAAAATCGAACCAGATAAAACAACATGCAAAGTAAGAGACAGTCAGAATAAAGACATGTGGAACAACCAACATTTTTCAATCTGTTCCCTTCTCATTACATGGCATTAAAATGATAATTGTTTCTTCATAATATCGGATATTAGCTCTATTTCTGCGTTAGTCTCTTTCAGAACGTTTTCATTACTATTCTTAACTTCCATGGTATTCTCAACATTCTTTGTTAAACTATATTTCTACAGCCTCCAGTCCTCCTACAGCCTTATTTTTTTTGTCTGTAGTCCTATTGTCCATGATTCACATGTAACAGGTTTGAAATGATGTTAGGCGATGACAATGGTATGAATATTGGTAATGGTATGATAGGCCAATGCAAATGACCTGCCAGCACCATTTGAACACTCTTTAATAACAGCCCTCTGTAGTACACTGTTTATGACAACATCGTTCTTTCTCTGCTTGTGTCGATACCAATGTGTACACACGCCCCGTGAGGGGTACTGTTACTGGTCAGGCGATGGTGACGTTGACAAGGTACAAAAACGTGCAGTGGTCAACGTGCGCTCACCTCTTCGACTCAGCTGTCAGGTTCTCACGTCCTCAACCAGTACTTCGGCTGTAATCTGACTGAACTGTTTTGTTTAATCTCCGTATGGTATGGGCCGCGACAACTCTCAGTTCGATTCAACACTTTGGCATAGGTAGTGACTGTTATAATTAAATCGATGCTATCAATAAATGTCTGCACACTGCTGATGTTGAAAGATCATGTATCTTTATTCCCACAACCCTAACAATGGCAACTATGTACAATAGCGATCACACATCTCGCTCGGCCAGTCACACACCATATCACAGAATCCACATCTCTACTGGATACTCTCACTTCTGTGCATCTGCCTACTCAGGCTTACTTTACTTAATGCTTTTAAATAGATTATAAAGAATAAGACACCAATAATTCTAATAAGAGCATATGTCATCAAACAGGTCTGAGGATTTACCTGTGCCTACGTCATAGAGGGGCACATTCTCGTGTATTTTCACGCTCCACAGGAAATGTAGGGAACAGAAGTTAAGGGGATAACCATTCATGTCATTTGTGTACATGGAAAGGCTGCTGTCCCCAGGATCCCCACCTCACTAGGACTGATGCCCTAGGCTTGCTGTTTAATGAGGTGTTTGTAAATGGTGTTTAGATTGTCGTGTCCTTGGATGGCTTGAATGCAACTTTTGTAGAATGTGGGTGTGGGACCGAAATGGTGAGGTATTGAGTTGTTGGTTTTTCTGAATTTGAGTTATCTCAGCCCCATGTAATAGTGTGCGAAAATATGATTGTCTGGTTGTTGGATGATGCGGCTTACGTGGCTTATTCTGAGAGTTTTAATTTTTGTGTGTATGTCCTGTAGTGAAATACCTCCTTGTTTTTTGTGTTGTATTAGTGTTTTGTGTTGTATGCTGTGTAAAGTGCTTCCAAAACAAAATGTCTTATGAGTTTTCTTATGTCTGTTATTGTTTGCTGAGGTGGATTAAAAACTGTAGCTATGTATATTAGTTTTGGAATGATGTAAGTGTTTACAATGATTGTTCTACCAAAATTGTGAGTGTTTTGTATTTGTATCTCTGCAGCATGTCTGTTATCTGTGTGACTAGGTTCTGCCATGTTGGTTTGTGTGTTCTGTTTGGGTTGCAAGGATATGTAATTCCTTGATGTTAGGAACAGGTGTTAGAGCAGAGGGAAAGAAAGTCCACTTTGTTCTTCCACCTGCCTATGCCCATGATGAATGATTTATGTGTGTTTATCTGTGCCCCGCTACCTTTCCCAAATTCTGTGAAAGTATTGAGGATGTTGTCTATTGATGTGATGTTT
This sequence comes from Megaustenia siamemsis, assembly GCA_032433765.1. Taxonomy (NCBI): domain Eukaryota; kingdom Metazoa; phylum Mollusca; class Gastropoda; order Stylommatophora; family Ariophantidae; genus Megaustenia; species Megaustenia siamemsis. The sequence goes on from JAVIAB010000126.1 coordinate 31,902,086, forward strand.
GATGGAAAGAAGACAGTATCGTCAGCGTAGGCTAACAATTTCTGCTCTCCTTTCCCTGGTGTGAATGTACCATTCATACATGTAGCATAAAGTAAAGGAGAGAGAGAGAGAGAGCATCCCTGTCGGACCGATCATGTCATTTGTGTAAATGGAAGGGCTGCTGTCCCCAGGATCCCCACCTCACTAGGACTGATGCTCTATGCTAGAGCTGCCTAGCTAGTGGTGACTAGCCCAGCTTCAACAGCACACAGCCGTGCGCGATTGCAATCTCGGCACTAAGGACGTCAGGTGTTACCTTGGTCCGACCACGCATCTTCCACCCCTCTGATGTTGCGTTCAAACAATGACATAATGGGAGGTATCAGCACAGTACCCAAAGACTACTATGCCATGTAGCCGACATGACACAGTCTGTGCTGCTAGAGCAGGCAACACAGGAGCTGAACCTAGGATGACACGAGCAGTCACGTCTTAATCATTGGCAACAATCAGACAGTTCCTTCTCAAAATCTGCACTAGCAGTTCTGAGAGGGCGGCCACTAGAATGTCATAAAACTAATAATATTATATAAAGCACTTGCTAGTGTAATATTATAAGAGCACCATAAGTTTGCATATCACTTCAAAAGAACATTTCCTTAAAAGTACGTATGATTAAATATAAAAAAAAAACTATTATACAATGTGTCTCAAAAAGCACTAGGATTAAATATTATCAATGAAAGTTTATGTGCCATTAATTTACGATGCAAATGGGAAATATTATTTTATATGCATTTTTAAAAAGTATTATTTGCCTTGTTTATTGGGGAAGTCACTGCAAAAATTTAATTTTTCGTAAAGTACAAGTTAGTGTTCGTAGGGGTAATTCCTTTAACTTTTTAGACAGTTCATGGCATTCTGCAATATATTAATTATTAGACATGTTTAGCAATGCATATAGATTTAAATTAATACGATAAATAAAAGTGCTTCTAAGTTTTGTGCAAATTATATGAAATTAATTTGTTTTTAAATTATAAGAATTTAAAATTATCAACTATGCATACCATTTACAATTAGTACTCCACAATAATTCTCAAAATTATTGACTGGGGTTCTATTTTAAAAAATATATTAATCGTTAAACATGTTTAGCAATGCATATAGACTAAATTTAATGCGATAAATATATGTGCTTACATGATTTGTGCAAATTATATAAAATTTAACTTGTTTATAAATGGTAGGATTTTTAAATTATCCAGTATGCATACAATTCAATTAACTCCTCGATTTATTTCAAGATGGCACCATGTAAGTAAACAAGATATTTTATTTTCGTCTTATCCCCACAAAATGCAAGGTAAATGGTCAAAATCAAATAATATTTTCAGAAATATAGAGGTCATATCATTTCAAGTTCTCTTACAAAATAACTTAGAATATCCTCAAGTAGTGATTACGATATGTCATATTAACAATGAATTAACAGTTCGAGTTACTTCGACTTCAATTTTAAACTGAAAATGAAAAATTATTTTAAAAAATTAAGTAAGCTTGCTGCAGGTGAAAATTATATATTAATACGATTATAATGTCCTTCTAATATTACAAATAATCATAATTACTCTAAGTTGCTAAATTGTTATTTTAAGATAATAAAATGAAATAAAATTAGCAATATAATAGCTCTCTCACTGACACATTTTATTTTGCAGTCATGTTAAAAGAGAAATTCTGGTTAAAATGGATTAGAAGTTGTACCTTATAGACATACTAAATTGTAGTTAGAGTGTAAATAAAAGAGAAACCTTTAAAAAAAAAAAATAAAGATATAATACTTTTAGTACAAAACAGTAAATCAAACTGTTCCTTTGTTTGTTGAATAAAAACTGACAGTACTTTAATTTAGTTATTAATTCTAATCTTTGTGTTCTTTTTGTTTTACAGTTTCCCACAACTATATTTGGTTGGACAATCTTCAGTGGATTGATTTTGGACAACATTATTAAAAATTAAATAACAATCAAGGTAAGTCTTCCATCTTTAGTTTACTGTGAGATGGAGAAACTAAAACAGCATATAACCACCATCATCATCAAGTAGGTGACCATGTCTCTCCACAACGTTTGATTTCGACAGTTATTTATCATTTCTGTTTACTTTCTGCCAAGTCATTCTCTTAAGCTGTCTGATATCTTTTTCCTTTGCTTTCCTCTATCACTTTGTCCCTCAATTTTACCTGTTGTTACAATATATTCCAGCTGTTCACCTCTCATTACATGGCCAAAAAATTATTGTTTTTTTCCTAACTTTGGAAATTGGAATAGCTCTATTTTTGCTTTGGCCTCTTGCAGAACGTTTTCATTACCCTTCTTAGCTGTCCATAATATTCTCAACATTCTTCTGTAAAACCACATTTTTACAGACTCTAATGATTTTTTGTCTGTTGTCCTATAGTATATGATTCACATCCATATGTTAAGTCTATACATAACATTTAAGAACTCTTTTTCTTATTTCTATTGTAAAAAATGGATTGCATAGTATCTTCCTCATTTTTTGGAAAGCTGCTTTTGCCTGAGCTATTCTGCATCTCATCACTGTTGAATATCTACCATCTGAGGTGAAAATTATTCCCAGATATTTAAATTAATTTACCTGTTTTAACATTTTTCCACTTGTCTTTATTATGCATTGCAGTGATATCTTTATCTTTGTTGTTTCCATTACTAATGTTTTTTTCGCTATTAGGGCTGGGTCCTTTATTTTAGCTTTCCTTCACTATAATGTCTAACAATTCGTGTAACTCATCTTCACTCTTAGTGATTAAGACTGTATCATCGGCATACCTTAGATTATGTATATTATGACCTCCGATTGTTCCAGGTATGCCCTTATGGATCTTAAAATAATCTCCCTATAAATATTAAACAAATCTAGTGACAGCACAAAACCTTGCCTAACACCCTGTTTTATTTTTTCAACACTCCCAGTTTATTTCCTGTTCTTATGGCCGCTGTTTTTTGCCAGTAAGTGTTCTTTTTTATTCTTAGATCCAGAAAGATAGGAAATTAACTATTTTGTTTAATGGTAACAATTTAGAAATTATGCGGTAGGACAGTCACGTGAATGACAGATCTAATTTCATGAAAGAAAATAACATAATTATATTTACATTTGTTTGTATCCTTTTTAGGGTATTATTTATAAGTATTATTTGTTATATTTTATATGCTTGATATTATTTATATATTTTCATTTATTTATTATTTAATATATGATAATAAAAAATCTGACAACCGTTAACTTTTTAGACAATTCATAATATTCTGTAAAATATTAATCATTAGGCATTTTTCACAATGCATATAGATTTAAAGTAATGTGATAAATATATGTGCTTCTAAGTTTTGTTCAAATTGTATGAAATTAATTTGATTTTAGATGGTAGCAATTAAAAATTATCCAGTATGCATAAAATTCAATTAGAACTACACGATTTTACTCAAAATCGCATGCTATGTAAACAATATATTAATCATTAGACGTGTTTAGCAATGAATATAGATTTAAATTAATACAATAAAGAAATGTGCTTCTACGTATTGTGCAAATTATAGGAAATTAATTTGTTTTTAAATGATATCAATTAAAAATAATCCAGTATGCATAAAATTCAACAAGAATTCCACGATTGTTATTAAATTGGATCCTAAATAAACAATATATTTTATTTTCATCTTATCCTCACAAAATGCAGAGTGGATAGTCAAAGTCAAATAATATTTTCATGAATGTGGAGACCATATTATTTCAGGTTCTTCTAACAAAATAACTTAGAATATCTTCAAATAGTGATTAGATGCATTTTATAAATAATATTTCCACAGTTCAAGCTACTTCAATCTTTATATTGAAAATGAATTAATATTCATTCATTATTATTCATTGTCTATTTGTCATTAAGGACGAAGAGATAGAGGGAATCAAAAAGATACCAGACAGCTTAAGAGAATGGCTTGGCTGAAGGTCAACAACAGAAATGATAACTGTCAAGATCAAAATTTGGTGGAGAGACATGATCACCTATGCCAGCAGGCCTGGTACTTGATAATGATGATTTGTCATGATTATAACTTCAAAAAGACCTAAGTAAGTTTGCCACAGGTAGAAATTATATATATATAAATATATATTAATAAGATTAAGTCATTCCAATATTACAAATAGTAATAAGAATTACCTTAAGCTACCAATTGTTATGTTAAAATGAAATAAATTAAATTTAATAAGTAATATTAATAGCTCTCTCACACATACATTATTTTTGCAATCACAATTAATACAGTTCTGGATAAAAATGGATTAGAAGCTGTATCTTATAGACATTCTTACTAAGTTAGAGTATGAATAAAAGAGAAACTTTTTTTAAAAAATAAGATAATTATTATAGTATAAGACAATAAAACAAACTGCTCTTTTTGTTTGTTGGATAAAAACAGACAGTGTTAATTAAATTATTAATTCTAAACTTTGTTTTCTCACAATCATATTTGGTTTGACAATCACTCAGTGGATTGATTAAGGACAGCATTATTAAAAATTAAAAATAAAATAAAATGAAAGATGTTCCATGTAGAGTTTACTGAGAGCTGGAGAAACTAAAACAGGATATAAACAAACTGTTAAATTTAAGTTTTAAACTTTACTCTATATGTGTGAAATTAACAACCTGTCATCTGTTACATTAAATTGACAGTTTTAAAGATGAAAGAGTTCAAATACTTGGGAACGATGTTAACTGTAGTTGGTAGATTTACAGCAGTGGTGAAAAGCAAATAAATGGAAGCAAAGGATGAATTTGAAAGATAAAAAATATATATATATTTATGCCAATGTGAAGAAAAAAAACAGAGCTCTACAGATAATTTATGGAAATTGTTCAGTAGGTATTTTTTTAAAAAAAGTATTCCGAAATTGCCAAAAAATTAAACACTGGCTTTGTTGAAGAGCGACATAGTACTTTAAAAAATTTCTCTTCTGTAATGATTTCACTCATCATTAATGCTCTTTTAATTTCTAGAAATCATATAAGGGAATTCAAAATTGGTTGATGAGATCTAAAAGCTACCATGATTTCTCACAACTTTATGCTACATTTCACTCTAAAGAGTGTCAGATTAGTGATTCTATCAATTTTGTTATTTTACACATTAATTTATTACAAATATTAGTAATCTGTATGTGTGTATGTCTGTCTGTCTGTCTCTCTGATAGCATTTCCCAGCAAACTTTGTGCAATGTTGCTGCTGTCGTCTTGCAAGTTTTGCCCACTTCTTGGCCAGGCACAATCCATTTAGCCTCAGAGCAAGTATTTCAGGTTATATTAGACCATGATTGCTATCCATAATTAAAAGTGTAGGTCACTTTTGCTTCATAAATTGAACATATCTGTAATTGTTGTTGTCTTGTGGGATTTCCAGCTGTTTGTTGCCAGTACATATTCTAATTATTCTTTGATCTTTACCTTCAATGTTTATGCCATCTAAAATTGTTATTATTTCTTGTGCTTTACTTTATCAAATGCTTTGGTATAATCTATGAAACATATATATAGATCTTTTAGAAAGTTTTTAAAAGTATTATAATCTTTGGCTATTATATGAAGTCAGTGCAAATTAATTTTATTCTTTAAGTTTTTATTCATAGAGTTTATTGCTTTAACCTTTTAGACAGGTCATAATATTCTGTAAAATATTAATCATTGGACACGTTTAGTAATGTACATAGTTTGTAATGATGCAGTAAATAATTGTGCTTTTAAATTTGTATGCAAATTATAGGAAATTAATTTGTTTTTAAATTGTAGCAATTTAATAATTACACAGTATTCATAAAATTAAAAAAGAACTGAACTATTTTCAAGATGGCTTCCTATGTAAACGAGATATTTTATTTTCATCTCATCCCCACAAAATGAGGGGCAGGTGGTCAAAATCAAATCATATTTTCAGGAACACTGCACACTATCACATTTCAATTTGATATCAAATGCTCAGTTTGATTAGTGTGAACGCCATCAAACCATATTCTTTTTACATGACTTATATCATCTGGATTTTGGCAAAATCTTATATCTTGTTCAATTATCTAAACCTTCATATATAATATGTTATATGTTAGGTAAATATAAATATATCGATTGATTCTTAAAACTCTGAAATCTTTTCTGTTGCGTCAATAAAAAGCTTCCATACGGAAAGATTAACCAAAAAAGTACAGTATAGACATATTTTTTTTTCTGCATTCGCAGCTTTCACCTAAGGCAAAGTCCCTATAGCCTAGGAACTGAATTTTGCATGTTAATTCATTTTACCATGGTAGCCATGTGCACTGGGGCCACTCAGGCATATAACTCCATCTTCAGAGGTACTCATATTTTTTCTGTTGATGTGTAATTGATGTGTCAAGCCGGGCTTCACTGTTGAGACCAGGGGTGGTTGCCACAGAGAGAAATCACAAATAAAAACCCCAACTTGTACAGTCGGATTTGAACTAACAACCTCTCTGGGTCAACACTGTCTTAACTTGAGATTGAAAACTTCCTCTTCAAGCAAATTCCACAGAGCATTGTGAATTGTTTTAGGCTCAAAACTTTCCACTGTGAGAATTTCAATAACAACTTATAGCTTTTGACATGTATTCAGTAAATCCACCATTTGATAACTAATACAAGGAGGCATGTGACACCAGACTGTGGAAACATTTTTTTGGAAGAACAAAAAAAATAAATAAATCTTGCTTTACATTGGAAACAATACATTTTATAAAAATTGTGCAGTGCAGATTCAGACTTTCACAACTTGTCAGTTTAAAATTTTCTATAGAGAGCTAAGTGTAAATTTTATTTGACATTTTCAAATATGTCATTCATTAAGTGCTGTCTCTGCATTCAAAGTTGGCTACCATGGAGCACTTTTCTGCTCTGTCTCTTGCTTTGATGTTGTAGGGATCAAACTCTACCTCTTGTCCTTTTTTATCCTGTTCATTAACCACTGAGCTGTCGCAGCTCCCCATTTCTTTGGTAAGGCTATGAATATTGATTTTAATGGGCCATCTGGTATATTTCACCTGTTATAGATTTGCATTCACATGGAGCATAAAATTAATAAATATTCAGTTAATAAATAATATTCTATACAATAAATAAATATTCAGTAAATATTCAAATATTCAGTTTAACTGTTTAAAACTTGTTTTCTTTGTAATTTTAATTATTCTCTTTATGTCATGTCATTAAAAAATTTAAAAATTCTTCCTTCGACAAGCTTACGTGAACTGAGACTGAGTCATTGTAAAAGTGTAGCTGATCTAGGCATGCAAGAGTGGCCAATTTACGTAAGACTCTACGTTACCTCATTGTGGCAAAATGTTAAAAGGTAATGGATGATTTTACATTCTAATGTCTCTTTATTTTTAAAAGTTGTGGGGTTTTGGGAAAAGTATTTTAGTATTCCTATATTTCTATGACTGTCTTGCTTCTAATGCACTGCAGTGCCATCAGATGGCCTGCAGGGTTTTCGGTGTACTTTGTCGTGTGTCCTTATTCTGGCCGAGCTTCTCATTCTTTGCTAAAATTCTACCTTACTCAACTTTGAAGAAAAGTGTAAACCCAAGGTAGTATAGTAATTATTGAAAAGGCACCGCCTTGAAGAAACCAATAGTCCTGAAATTGATGTGAGTGTACCAGTTCACCAAATACCTGCATTTCCAAGTTTAACAGCCAAATATTTGTAATAGAAAATATTGGTCTACGTGTAATGTGTATCATGCTATTTTTATCACCGCAAACATTTGTACTCAGATTTTTTTCTTTAAAATGATTTATTACATTAACTCTTCCCGTACGTTTTTCTACACTGTGCGCCAATGCGATTCCGGCAACGTACGTTTCGCCGTATAGTGTGCCATGCTCAATTTGATTAGTATGAACGCCATCAAACCATATTCTTTTTACATGACTTATATCATCTGGATATTAGTGAAATCTTATATCTTGTTCAATTATCCAAACATTCATATAAAATATGTCATATGTTAGATAAATATAAATATATAGATTGATTCTTAAAACTCTAAAATTTCTTCTGTTGCGTCAATAAAAAGCCTCCGTATGGAAAGAGTTAACCAAAAAAGTACTTATAGACATATTTTTTTCTGCATTTGCAGCTTTCACCTAAGGCAAAGTCCCTATAGCCTAGGAACTGAATTTTGCATGTTAATTCATTTTACCCTGGCAGCCATGTGCACTGGGGTCACTAAGGCAGATAACTCCATCTTCAGAGGTACTCATATTTTTTCTGTTGATGTGTAATTGACGTTTCAAGTCAGGCCTCACTGTTGAGACCAGGGGTGGTTGCCACAGAGAGAAATCACAAATAAAAATCCCAACTTGTGCAGTCTGATTTGAACTAACAACCTCTGTGTCAAGACTGCCATAACTTGAGATTGAAAACTTCCTCTTCAAGCAAATTCCACAGAGCATTGTGAATTGTTGTTGGCTTAAAAATTTCCACTGTGAGAATTTCAATCACAGCTTATAGTTTCTGACACGTATTCAGTGCATCCACCATTTTGATAACTAATACAAGGAAGCATGTGTCACCAGACTGTGGAAACTTTTTTTTGGAAGAACAAAAAAAAAACTTGCTTTACATTGGAAACAATACATTTTATAAAAATTGTGCAGTGCAGATACAGACTTTCACAGCTTATCAGTTTAAAATTGTTTCTTTAGAGAGCTAAGTATAAATTTTATTTGACATTTTCTTTATGTCATTCATTAAGTGCTGTCTCCGCATCCAAAGTTTGCTACCGTGAAGCATCTTTCTGCTCTGTCTCTTGCTTTGATGATGAAGATTATCATAGGCTGATGTAACTATCTTTTGATGTTACTTGTCCATATTAGTCTTGGTCTACCTCTCCCTCTTTTACCTTGCGCTTTCCCTTCCAAGATTACTTTTAGTAGAGAATAATAGAAGGAAAAGGTATGTGTTAGCACTCGGAAAAAATGACAAATAAACAACAGAAAGAAACAAAGAACAATATATGGTCCGAAGCAGGATCAAACCCGTACTCTATGGCACTGCACCTTGCCACGAGAAGCCGAACGCTTGGTCCACAGCCACCCAGCTAATTAAAAATTAGCTATTGTGAGCAGTGTCTTACACGAAGGCGTTTCCATGACTATAGCATAGGGTTACGATCACAGATCGGAAATAAATTGAATTTCTGTACTTTCCTATTAAGGCAAGTATCTCCCAGTAGGGCTGAATACTTGTGTTGCAGACAAACATTTATTGGACGAAACTGCACGAATAGTAGCATCCAGTGGTTATATACTGGAGACAAATAATAATAAATAAATATTATTAAATAGGGAAACTTCCGAGGCAATAATAGGGAATAATAGAAGGAAAAGGTATGTGTTAGCACTCGGGGAAAAAATGACAAATAAACAACAGAAAAAAACAAAGAACAATATATGGTCCAAAGCAGGATCGAACCCGTACTCCATGGCACTGCGCCTTGCCACGAGAAGCCGAACGCTTGGTACAAGGGAATGCCTTCATGTAAGACACTGCTCACAATAGCTAATTTTTAATTAGCTGAGTGGCTGTGTACCAAGCGTTCGGCTTCTCGTGGCAAGCCGCAGTGCCATGGAGTACGGGTTTGATCCTGCTTCGGACCATATATTGTTCTTTGTTTTTTTCTGTTGTTTATTTGTCTTTTTTTCCGAGTGCTAGCACATAACTTTTCCTTCTATTATTCCCTATTATTGCCTCGGAAGTTTCCCTAGTTAATAAAATTTATTTACTTTTAGTAGACCATAGTGTCCTTTAACATGCCTCAAAAATCTCATTTGTCTTGTTTGAATTGTGTTTAGTAGTTCGCTTTTAATTTTTAGTTATTTTAAGACTTCATCGTTTGTTTGTCAATCCAAATCATTGGACAGTTATCACCACTATTGTCCAACAAGGAAATAATGCTAGAGGCAAAATGAGCACTATACAATATAATCTTCATCCCAACGTTGTGCTACAATGCCAGACCTGGACCTTAGATGCAAGAACAATAAGAAAAATAACCTCTACTAAGATTTGTCTGAAAGATAAGATCAGAAATGAAGAACTGAGGAGAAAGCTAGGAATAGGCCCCCACCATAGACTATATAAAGAAACAACAGATGCAATTTTTTGGCCACATGACAAAGCAGAAAAATCAAAACACAACACAATGAGCCTTCAACAAATGTGAGAATACCAGACCCAATGGTCGGCCACGAAAAAGATGGATGGATGGATGGAATATTAGAAGCACTAGGAAACAAAACAGCAGCCGAGGCAAACAGAATTGCAAAAGACCACAAATTATACCTCCCCTGAATGCTGAAAGGCAAATGAGGAAGGAAAGAAGAAGAATAATCATTTGTTTTCTTTTCTTTCCTTTCAATTCTTCCTATTCTTCTATAAATCCACATCTGAAAAGCTTAAATTTTCTGTTGTTTTCTTGTCTAATGTGCATCTTTCAGCACCATACATGAATGTTGAGAAGATATAACATTTTGCTATTCTTAGTTTTAGCCCTGTTTTATTTGTTTTGATGTTAGTATATTTTTATGACATTAAAATTACTTGCCATTTTCTATTTTTTATTCTCCAGTTTTACATTTTCCATCACTGGTTATAGTATGTTCAAAATAGTTGTAGCTTTGAACAGTCTTCAGGTGTATTTCTTGAAATTTGATATCCACTTGTAGGTTTTGAGTACTTTCTTTGTTTATGATCATAGTTTTAGTCTTTTTGATATTCAGATCTAATCCATATTTTTTGCTTATCATGTTTATTTCATTTAGTAATTGATGTAGATCTTCAGGATTTTCTGCTAGTAATAAGTATCATCAGCATATCTTAGGTTACTGACTATCATTCCATTATTGTTTATGCCTGGCATCTTTGTGATGTTTTTAAAGATTTTCTCATTGATTATTTTAAACAAGCTTGGTGATAGAATTTGTGTCACTGTTAAAATATTTAAATATTTATATATGGCCTGCTTCAAAAATGTATTTACACATCTACCATTTTTATGTGAAAAGGTAGTGCAGCATTGCTTGTTTCTGGTCACAACTTTTATAAAAGTCCTGTTGGTCATAAAAAAATATGATCACTAACATCATTATACCTCCGTATATTAAAAGGAATGATGTTTAATTTGTACATGTTTACTAGTGTTATGTTTATGTACAATTAACATTTAAAGAAAAATATTATAATTGTTGACAGATATTTATTTGGACTATCTACAAACATTTACATATATAATTGCTCACAAAGGCCTGTTATAAACTTTTGACAAATTTTTTCATGTTTACTTAGGTGTCAGACCAAGGGGTCATTCACATTACTAAGAACTGCAACAAGCTATGCTACTTCAACGCTCGGGGCTGTGAGGCTATCTCAGACATTGGCTTAGATTTTCTGGCACAAAACTGCTCAAGATTTTGCTCGTTGAACATAAGTAAATGTGACATAACAGACAATGGACTGTATGCCTTATCTATGCACTGTCCAAATCTACATAAACTTGAGATGAAGTCATGTAATGTAACAACAGACAAAGGAAGTGATGATTGCTTATATGTACTCTTCATTTCAGCAGTTGCATGTCCAGGATTGTTGTCTGTCCCCTGATGCATATGCTATGGTTAGAAAGTACTGCAAGAGAGCCATCACAGAACACAGAAATCCAACAATTCTATAAAGCAGCTTTTTATATTAATTTTGTTCTTTTGAGTTGTGTCCAACTTTTGTAATAGATGAGGGTGTTCTAAAAGAGTAACGAGGGTATTTTAAAAGACGAAAGGGATATACTGAAAGACTAACGGGAATATTCTGAAAGAGTAATGGGGATATTCTAAAAGAGTAATGTGGATGTTCTAAAAAAAAGTATCTAGGGTATTCTAAAAGTAATCATCATCAAGTACTGGGCCTACTGGCGTAGTGATCATGTCTCTCCACAACTTTCGATCTTGGCAGCTATTTATCATTTCTGTTGTTGACCTTCTGCCAAGCCATTCTCTTAAGCTGTCTGTTATTTTTTCTCTTTGCTTCCCTCTATCTCTTCGTCCCTCAATTTTTCCAGTTGTTACAATATATTCCAGCTGTTCTCTTCTCATTATATGGCTCTAAGAGTAATGGGAATGTTATAAAAGAGTAATGGGTATATTCTAAGAGAGTAATTAGGATCTTCTAAAAGAGGTATTAGGATGTTCTAAAAGAGGCCAAATCAAAAATTAAAGCTAATTTCCAACATCAGGAGACATTCATCACTTGGGGTAATGTCAAGAGAAGGGAACATCTGATCTTTTGTGACAACTGGAATATTTTGTGACAGCTGGAATGTTTTATGACAGCTGTGTTTTGTAACAGTGGGGATATTTTGTGGCAGCTGGGATATTTTGTGACAGCTGGGATGTTTTATGACAGCTGGAATGTTTTGTTGCAGCTGGGATATTTTGTTACAGCTGTAACATTTTTGACAACTGTACATTATGTTATAGCTGGGATATTTTGTGACACTGAGATATTTTGTTACAACTGTGTTATTTTTTTTACTGCTGTGATGTTTTGTAACAACTGAAATACTTTGTGACAACTGAGATATTTTGTTACAGCTGGATATTTTGTGACAACTGTTATATTTTGTAACAGCTGGCATATATTGTGAGTACTATATTTTGCGACAGCTGAGATGTTTTGTTACTGCTGGGTTTTTTGTGTCATCTGGGATATTTTGTGACAGCTAGGCTATTTTGTGACAGCTGTGATACTTTGTTACTGCTGGGAAATTTATGTGACATCTGGAATATTTTGTGATAACTTATATTTTGTGACTGTGGGATATTTTGTGACAGTTGGGATATTTTGCGTGAATTGATATATATTTTGACTGCTGGAATATTTTTTATTACGGCTGGTATATTGTGGTACAGCTGGTTTATTTTATGACAAATATTATATTTTGTAACAGCTGGGATATTTTGTAACAGCTGGAATATTTTGTTAAGACTGGGATAAAATTGTTGCAGCTGGGATATTTTATGACAATTGACATACTTTGTGACAACTGTGATATTTTGTGACATCTTGAATGTTTTATGACAGCTGGGATGTTTTGTTGTAGCTGGGATATTTTGTTAAAGCTGTAACATTTTGTAAAAACTGAGACATTTTGTTACAGCTGAGATATTTTGTGATGGCTGGTATATTTGTGACAGCTGGGATATTTTATGGAAACTTAATTACTTTATTACAGCTGAGATTTTGTGATAACTGAGATATTTTGTGACAGCTGCATGATTTTGTTACTGCTGTGATATTTTATTACTGCTGTGACATTTTGTGACATCTGGGTTATTTTATAACTGAGATATTTTGTGACAGCTTGAATATTTTGTGAAAGCTGTGATATTTTGTTACAAATGATATATTCTGTGACAGCTGGGATATTTTGTGTGAACTGAGATCAGGAATATTTTGGTACAGCTGGTATATTTTGACATTTGGGATATTTTGTTACTGCTGTGACATTTTGTGACAGCTGGAATATTTTTTTTACCACTGGGATACTTTTTTGCATGTGGGATATTTTCTGACAACACATATGTGTGTTATAGCTTTGATATCTTGTGACAACTAAGATATTTTGTGGCAAAAGAGATTTTGTGACAGCTGTGATATTTGTTATTGCTGGTATATTTTGTTACTGTTGGGATATTTTGTTACTGTTGGGATATTTTGTTACTGCTGGGACATTTTGTTACTGCTGTGACATTTTGTCACATCTGAAATATTTTGTTACAGCTGTGATAAAATTGTTCCAGCTGGGATATTTTCTGACAACTGAGATATTTTGTTCCAGCTGGGATATTTTCTGACAACTGAGATATTTTGTGACAACTGTGATGTTTTGTGACAACTGAGATATTTTGTTCCAGCTGGGATACTTTCTGACAACAACTGAGATATTTTGTTACAGCTGGGATATTTTGTGACAACTGAGATATTTTGTGACAACTGTGATGTTTTGTGACAGCTTGGATGTTTTATGACACCTGGGATGGTTTGTTGAAGCTGGGATATTTTGTTACAGCTGGAACATTTTGTAACAAATGAGACATTTTGTGGCAACTTAGGTATTTACTTTTTAATAGCTGGGATTATTTGTGACAGCTGGAATATTTTGTGACAGCTGTGATAATTTGTGACAGCTGTGATATTTTGTGACAGCTGGGTTATTTTGTGACAACTGGGATATTGTTACAACTGGGATATTGTTACAACTGGGATATTTTGTTACAACTGGGATATTTTGTAATAGCTTTAGCATTTTATAACAAATGAGACATTTTGTGACAACTTAGGTACTTTTGACAGCTGGGATTATTTGTGACAGCTGGGATTATTTGTGACAGCTGGGATTATTTGTGACAGCTGGGATTATTTGTGACAGCTGGAATATTTTGTGACAGCTGTGATAATTTGTGACAGCTGTGATATTTTGTGACAGCTGTTTTTTTGTGACAGCTGGGTTATTTTGTGACAGCTGGGTTATTTTGTGACAACTGGGTTATATTGTTACAACTGGGATATTGTTACAACTGGGATTTTGTTACAACTGGGATATTTTGTAATAGCTGTAATATTTTGTAATAGCTGTAACATTTTGTAATAGCTGTAACATTTTGTAATAGCTGTAACATTTTGTAACAAATGAGACATTTTGTGACAACTTAGGTACTTTTTGACAGCTGGGATTATTTGTGACAGCTGGGATTATTTGTGACAGCTGGGATTATTTGTGACAGCTGGGATATTTTGTGACAGCTGTGATATTTTGTGACAGCTGGAATATTTTTTACCACTGGGATACTTTTTTGCATGTGGGATATTTTGTGACAACACAATATGTGTTTTATAGCTATGATATCTTGTGACAACTGAGATATTTTGTGGCAAAAGAGATTTTGTGACAGCTGTGATATTTTGTTATTGCTGGTATATTTTGTTACTGTTGGGATATTTTGTTACTACTGGACATTTTGTGACAACTGATGTTTTGTGACAGCTTGAATGTTTTATGACAGCTGGGATGGTTTGTTGAAGCTGGGATATTTTGTGACAGCTGGAATATTTTTTTACCACTGGGATACTTTTTTGCATGTGGGATATTTTGTGACAACACAATATGTGTTTTATAGCTATGATATCTTGTGACAACTGAGATATTTTGTGGCAAAAGAGATTTTGTGACAGCTGTGATATTTTGTTATTGCTGGTATATTTTGTTACTGTTGGGATATTTTGTTACTGCTGGGACATTTTGTGACAACTGATGTTTTGTGACAGCTTGAATGTTTTATGACAGCTGGGATGGTTTGTTGAAGCTGGGATATTTTGTTACAGCTGTAACATTTTGTAACAGAGACATTTTGTGACAACTTAGGTACTTACTTTTTGACAGCTGGGATTATTTGTGACAGCTGGAATATTTTGTGACAGCTGTGATAATTTGTGACAGCTGTGATATTTTGTGACAGCTGGGTTATTTTGTGACAATTGGGATATTTTGTTACAACTGGCATATTTTGTAATAGCTGTAACATTTTGTAACAAATGAGACATTTTGTGACAACTTAGGTACTTTTATTTGTGACAGCTGGGATTATTTGTGACAGCTGGGATTATTTGTGACAGCTGGGATATTTTGTGACAACTGTGATATTTTGTGACAGCTGCATGATTTTGTGATAGCTGGGATATTTTGAGACAGCTGTATATTTTGTTACTGCTGTGATATTTTATTACTGCTGTGATATTTTATTACTGCTATGATTTTTGTTACATCTGGGATATTTTATAACTGAGATATTTTGTGACAGCTTGAATATTTTGGGATAGCTGTGATATTTTGTGAAAAATGATAAATTCTGTGACAAGTGGGATATTTTTTAGCAGCTGGGATATTTTGTGTGAACTGAGATATATTTTGACTGCTGGAATATTTTTATTACATCAGGAATATTTTGGTACAGCTGGTATATTTTGACATTTGGGATATTTTGTTACTGCTGTGACATTTTGTGACAGATGGAATATTTTTTTACCACTGGGATACTTTTTTGCATGTGGGATATTTTGTGACAACACAATATGTGTGTTATAGCTTTGATATCTTGTGACAACTGAGATATTTTGTGGCAAAAGCGATTTTGTGACAGTTTTTATATTTTGTTATTGCTGGTATATTTTGTTACTGTTGGATATTTTGTTACTGCTGGGACATTTTGTTACTGCTGTGACATTTTGTCACATCTGAAATATTTTGTAACATCTGGAATATTTTGTTACAGCTGTGATAAAATTGTTCTAGCTGGGATATTTTCTGACAACTGAGATATTTGTTCCAGCTGGGATATTTTCTGACAACTGAGATATTTTGTGACAACTGTGATGTTTTGTGACAACTGAGATATTTTGTTCCAGCTGGGATACTTTCTGACAACAACTGAGATATTTTGTTACAGCTGGGATATTTTGTGACAACTGAGATATTTTGTGACAACTGTGATGTTTTGTGACAGCTTGGATGTTTTATGACACCTGGGATGGTTTGTTGAAGCTGGGATATTTTGTTACAGCTGTAACATTTTGTAACAAATGAGACATTTTGTGACAACTTAGCTACTTACTTTTTGACAGCTGGGATTATTTGTGACAGCTGGAATATTTTGTGACAGCTGTGATAATTTGTGACAGCTGTGATATTTTGTGACAGCTGGAATAATTTTTTACCACTGTGATACTTTGTTTACTATCAACCCTTACATATGCGTGTGAAAGCTGGAAAACAACAAGAGATATAGAAACAAAGTTGAACGCATTCGAAAATAAATGTCTAAGGAAAATACTTGGTATAGAATGGAACGAATTCAAAACAAATGAGGAAATTAGAGAAATCGCCAATCAACCACTAATATCTTCAGTAATAAAGAAAAGACGATGGTCATACGTTGGACATGTGATGAGAAGAGATAATAATCGAATAGCAAAGCAAGCCTCATATGGTAAACAACAGGTAAAAGAAAAAGAGGAAGACCCAGGGAGACACTGAGAAGAACATTGATGAGAGAGGCAAGAGCAGCAGAATCGCTCCCTCAATGAGATAGTACTGCTTGCACAGAACAGAGACAGATGGCGAGATTTGATAAAATATCTTTAAAAGAAAACTGCTAGAACAAAAATTCATATAGGAGAAGGTGTATCTTGGTCTACGCCCTATGGGCCAGTTACGGCTCGAAAGGTCAATAGATAGATAGATACTTTGTTGCATGTGGGATATTTTCTGACACCTGAAATATTGTGCTACATTTTAACACAAATTTTTGACAACTGAGATATTTTGTGACAATTCAGATATTTTATGTCACAGCTTAGATATTTTGTGACAACTGGGATATTTTGTTACTGCTGGGATATTTATGTGACATCTGGATATTTTGTTACACCTGGGATATTTTGTTACATTTGGGATATTTTGTGTGAACTGATATATTTTTGACTGCTGGAACATTTTTATAGCAGCTGGGATTATATAGCTGGTATATTTTATGATAAATTGTATATTTTGTGACAGCGGGGATCTTTTGTTACTGCTGCGATATTTTGTTACTGCTGGGATATTTATGTGACATCTGGCCTATTTTATGATAACTAAGATATTTTGTAACAGCTGGAAGACTTTGTGATAGCTGGATATTTTGTGACAAATTCTATATTTTGTGACTGTTGGGATATTTTGTGTGAGCAGATATATATTTTGAATGTTGGAATATTTTTTTATTACGGCTGGGATATTGTGCCAAAGCCAAAAGAGAGGTAATTTCCAATATTAGGAAGAAACAATCATCATTTTTTGGCCATGTAATGAGAAGAGAACAACTGGAATATATTGTAACAAGTGGAAAAATTGAGGGACGAGAGATAAGAGGGAAGCAAAGTGAGAAAATACCAGACAGCTTAACTCTTTCCGTACATTCCTCCGCATGGTGCGTCATTTCCATTTCGGTTGCGTAGGTTCAGCCGTATAGTGTGCAGCGCTAAATTTTATTAGAGTGAACGCCATCAGACCATATTCATTTACATATCTTGTATCATCTTGATATTGGTGAAATCTAATACCTTGTTCAATTATCTAAACATTCATATAGTATATGTTATGTGTTAGATAAATATAAGTATATAGATTGATTCTTAAAACCATGAACAATTTTGTCTCTAAAATCTCTTCCGTTGCGATGATAAAAAGCTTCTGTACGGAAAGAGTTAAGAGAATGGCTTGGCAGAAGGTCAACAACAGAAATGATAAAGAACTGTGAGATCAGAAGTTATGGAGAGTCATGATCACCTATGCTAGTAGGCCCGGTACTTGATGATGCTGATGATTGTGCTACAGCTGGTAATTTTTGTGATAATTTTGTATATTTTGTGACAGATGGGATATATTGTTATATTTGAAAGATTTTGTAATAGCTGGGACATTTTGTTACTGCTGTGACATTTTGTGACAACTGAAATATTTTGTAAAAGATGGAATATTTTGTTATGACTGGGATACTCTGTTGCAGCTGGAATATTTTCTGACAACTGAGATATTTTGGGACAGCTGGGATATTTCATGACAGCTAAGATATTTTGTGACAACTGAGAGATATTTTGTTACAACTGAGATATTTTGTTACAACTTTAGGATTTTATAACAACTATGCTATTTTGTAATAGCTGGCATATTTTGTGAGAACTATGATTTTTTGTGTGACAGCAGTGATATTTTGTGACAGCCGGGATATTTTGTTACTGCTAAGGTATTTTGTTATTGATGGGGTATTTTGTGATAACTGAGATATTTTGTGATGGTGGAATATTTTGTGATAGCTGGCATATTTTGTGACAAATGAGATATTTTGTTACAACTGGGGGTATTTTGTGTGAACTGAGATATATTTTGACTACTGAAATATATTTTATTACAGCTGGGATATTTTGTTACAGCTGGGATATTTTTGACAACTGGTATATTTTGACAGCTAGGATATTTTGTGGCAGCTAGGGTATTTTGTGACAGCTGGGATATTTTCTTGGAGCTGTGATATATTGTGACAGCTGTGATTTTTTTGTTGTGACAGCTAAGACAACTGAAAAAGTTGTAGTAGGTAGCCATTAGAGCTGAAATAGAGAAAAGATGCAAGACAATTTCAGAAATGCTCTATTTGTTAGTCAAAATGAAAAAAAAAACAGATATAAAAAATTATGGAGACACATGATCACCTACCCCAGCAAGCAAGCATGGTTAAAAAAAATTAAAGAGCAACTGTCACGCCAAGTGGTGTATAAGGAATATGGTGTTAGTGACCATAAATTTTACAGACCTTCAGCACATGATTTTTGGGATAATGTGGTCGGTATTACGCCCGTGTTGCTTTACTTTACCAGAAAAAATCTGTTACCCATTTAAGGCTGGGTGAACCCAGAAGCTGTCGTTTGTGATTAAACCCTACCACTTGTCCCTTGTAGTCCAGTTCACTAACCACTGAGTTATTGTGGCTCCCCAGCAAACATGGTACTTGGTATTAATAATGATGACAATTTTGTAGTAATAAACAACACAAAAATGTTGTGGCCACAAACTATATCTTTCCTCATTGGTTAAATCAAATGAGAGAGGAAAGAAGAACTGACCTGCAACTCTGTGCCCTAGCTCTGTCCTGTTCTGTTTCTCTTCACCTGTTTGACAGTTTTGATGGTAAAGAGTATTCTTGATACGGGTCTGTAGTTTGCTTCATTTATAATAAGTAGTACGTTTCTTCTGCCTCTTCTTTCCTTCATGATTTAATTTCCATACGTTTCCCAGTGGAAGAAATGCTCCTCTTGCTTTTGATATCCTTATTTTGGTATCATTTTCTGTTCCTTCCTCTTTGTCTATATTACTGCCAAGATATACGTAAGATTGTATGTTTAGTAGTGGTATTTCTCCTAATTTTATTTGGTTAATGCTAACTGCATTAATTCTAATAATTTTGTTCTTATCTCTATTTTCATTCCTATATGTTGTGATCTCTCATCAAGTATGCTCATTTTATCTTGCATCTGTTGATGTTTGTGTGATAGGAGAGCTATGTCATCAGCAAAGTCAAATTCATCAAGTAGCTTGGTCAGTGACCACTGGATTCCATTTCTGTTGTTTTGAGTTATTTTTATAATCCAATCTATGGCCAGTAGAAAGAGAAATGGAGACAGAAGGCATCCCTGCCTTAGTCCTGTTCTTATTTCAAATGCTTTTGTAAGCTGCCCTTCATGCACCACACTGCATTTCATTTCTTCATGCATTGTTCTTATCAGATTAATAAATTTTGTGGGATTCCATAATGACTCAGCAACTTCCAAAGCATTCCTCTGTCTAAACTATCAAATGCCTTTTCGTAATCTATGAATCCAATATAAAGTGGGGACTGAAGTTCTAAACTTTGTTCAACTATTATATGTAGAGTAGTTATTTGATCAGCACATGATCTTGTTTTTCCTAAAACCTGCTTATTCATCTCTCAAATGTTTCTCTATGGCCTGTTTTAGTCTCTCCAGGACGATTCTGCTTAATATCTTTGCTGACACTGATAGTAGCATAATTCCCCTATAATTTGTGCACTCCAGTAAACTTCCTTTCTTTGGAAGTTTGATCATATAACCTTCTTTCCAGTCTTTGGGTATTTCTTCCCTCTCCCAAATTTTATCTAACAGATTATGTAACATCTTGGTAGAGGTGTTAATATCTGCTTGATGACTTCCAAAGGAATTTCACCTGGTCTTGTGACTTTACCATTTTTTAGTAGCTTGATGGCTTTCATTATTTCTTCCTTGCTTGACTTTCCACAGTTAACATGTAACTCTTCTTCTGCTGGTAGTATATCCGGAGGGTTATTTGAGCCGGGTCTGTTCAAAAGTTCTTCAAGGTGCTATTTCCATCTCTCCATTAGTTCTCTTATTTTACTAAGCAGGTTTCCTTTCTTATCTTTAATAAAGGCATTTATCTGTTTGTATTTTCCACTTAATTTCTTTGTGCTGTTGAACAGTTCTTTCATATTCCCTTTATTTGCTGCTTCTTCTGCCTCTTTAGCTAGTTCATCTATATATTTCCTCTTATCCCTTTTAATGCATCTTCTCACTTCTTTGTTCACCTCAGTGTAAGCTTCCTGTGTCTTGGCTTTATTACTTCTCATTTTGCTTTTATTTATGCCTGGTTTCTCATTTTGCTTTTATTTATGCCTGGTTTCTTATTCTTTCTTTCTTTAATTTTATCCAGGGTCTCTGCTGTCATCCATGCTTTATTTTAGCATTCTCTTTTCCCTCAGCGTTTCTTTGCATGTCTCTTTCCATATATCCTTTACCTGTTTCCAGTGATCTTCTATATTGATTGTATTTTCTAGTTGTTGATGGACTTGGTATTTGTTTGATATTGTGACTGCAAATTTGTCTTTAATTCCTTGTTCTTTAAGAAATTATATATACATTGAAATACTTTCTGGCCTTATTTGTTGTAGTATTTTTTAATTTAAGTTTAAGTTTGGCTAGCAGAAAATGATGGTCTGAAGCCACATCTGCTCCTCTATATACTTTTACATTCTGTAAGGATGACTTCAACTTATTATTAATACATATGTGGGCAATTTGATTCTCTGTTCTATGATCTGATGACACCCATGTAGCTTTATGTATTTTTATGTTGGAATATTGTTCCTCCTAGGCTCATTTAAGAGCACAGAAGTTCATGAATATCTCGCTATTTTCGTTTATATCTCCAAGTCCATGTTTTCCCACAATCTCTTTGAAGCCTCTGTTGTCTGATCCTATTTTTGCATTTAGATCTCCCATCAAGATTATAATATCCTTGGCTCGTCTTTTATCAATCTGACATTGCAACTGTTTATAGAATTCACTTATAACTAAATCATCCTTATTATTGGTTGGTGCGTTGCATTGTATAATGTGTATTTTTACTTTGGTTTTTTTTGGTTTTAAATGTTGCTCTCATTAGTCTTGGTCCTACTGCTTCCCATTCTATCAGTGTCTTCTGTGCATTCCTTGATAACATTATGATAACTCCTTGACTATGTTGTGCTCCAGGTTCCCAGTGTCCTGATGATAAAATCATCTCTCCTGTATTTAGTTTTATCCTTTCCATTCCTAGCCATCTTGTTTCACACAATCCTAGAATATCTATTTTGTAATTTCTAATTTCTGTTGCTACCTGTGCAGCTTTTTCTTGTTCATTTAGGGTACATACATTCCAGGTGCCAATTCTGGAGGATTTCCTGGTAGACTAAAGGTGAGTCAGCAACCCGGACTCCTTATGGCTTTCTCTGAATTGCGTCATACATCTCTTAAACAGAGAGCTTTTATTTTACCTGGATGGCAAATTTACTTTTATTCTTTTCTTTGACTTGTCCATATTTGTGAAGTTTTTTAGGCTTATTTTTTTACAGTACAGGTTAGCCAGTCCCAATCCAACTTTCCTTAGTCACCTCTTACGAATATGCATGATAAGGAACAGCACCACTATTTTTAACTCCCCTTTGTGCCTCACAGCGCACAGGCACATTTAACTTATTAGTTATTCCAAAATCTAGCTTTCAAGTTCTTTTTTTAAAATGTGTTGTTGTAGTTTTGTCGTGAAAGGTTTGAGTTTGTTAATGCTTTTGTTAGAATGTTGTAGTCTGTGTTAAGTAGGGAAAGGGGTGTAGTTTTTAAGAAGCTACTTGTCTGTGTTGTCTTTCCGGAGCAATGTTATGTAAGACATGTTTAGGCTTGGAGTAAGTTATTTCTTTGTGAATGAGTATGTGTACATTCTGAGAAGAAGAGAGCCTAAGAGAGGAAAGAAATGTTGCAAGAATTATATTGTGAGGCCGCCAGGCGCTAGAGATCTGTAATTCTGCACTTCTTGTACTGCCTCTGTTTTGTCAGCTAGTGTGAGCTCTGTGTAAAGTTGTTCCCAGTCGGCGTCTGGTAGTTTCCTTGTGTATTGCATTAATTTGTCTCGTATGTGTAAATGTGAACAGGATTTTAAGCTGCTTTCATTTTCATATTAGCATTATTGTCTGCTTCTTTCTTAATAGTAGGATTTTAAAATGTATGGGACGCACCAAAATGGACGCTTCTTGTGTCCAAGCCATGTAAACAGTTTTAAAATGTATGGGACGCACCAAATGGACGCTTCTTGTGTCCAAGCCATGTAAACAATGTTAACTTTCCTTGTCTCCAACGGTTTATCTCATTCTATTACAGAATTTCACGCTATCTGTTACCACAGTGAGATGGCGGATTTGTTTTAAATGTAATTACGGGTTTGATAATAAATGTGTGTACACAGTTCGTAACCATCACTGTAGATCAAGTCTTTATTCGCTGGATTCGTTAGCAACCAAGGAAGCTAATGACCTTACTTGTGCAGCCGGTTGGTTTGGGGCAAATTGTACGTTACAATGTCACTGCTATAATGGCTTAGCTTGTGATAAAACTACAGGGACATGCCCAAACAATGACAGTTGTCAGCACAAAATTTTCGGACCCCAGTGTCAGTACTTGGATTTTATTTGCAAATATGCCCAAAAATCTGAACCTACTTTCCTGTTTGATAACAACGACACCTCATGTAATCCGGACACAGATTCTACATCAGGTGAGGCAACTCTCAATCAATCTTTGCCGTGCTCCTGGTTTAGGATTTATGCGAATGACTTAAATTATCCGGACAGTTTCACGGTAAAACTGAATGGTTCTGCCTCATGTAACAATGTATCAAGGTTTGTAGTTAGTCCGCACGAGATTGATGCCTTCTGCTCTGGGGCTGGTCTGATCAACAAGTTACGGATTGAAGGGGCGATAGTTGCAAATATCTGCTCCATCTACATTGGCGGGGGTCGGAAAGTGGCTCTCAAACAGATCACAAACCAGACCGACACATTTGATGCTTGTTATACAGGAGACGGATGTGGACCAGAGGCCGCAGTTAATAGCAAAACAAAGACCAATCTCTATGATAATGACTGCACACACACACACAATGGAGAAGTGGAACCAATTCTGTTTACTGGTATCTGAACTTTGCAACGCCCCAAAAGACTCACATCGTTCGAATCTATCATCGAGCTAGCACTATGATTCGGGTAAAGAATGCCACTCTAAAGGCTTTCTCTGACAGTGGCGGAGTAGTGTTCCAGTATAATGATATATCATAGCCTAATTTATCTGTGAACATTATTGTAGTCAAATCTCCGGACAACTGTTTAACGAAACCTGTGATTCCCACGTTCAGAAGAGTCTACAACAGCCCAAGCATATGGACACTTTAATGAGTTTCTGTGCTAGACATGGTTCATTTTTTGGTGTTTTTTGGTGAAGCCATGGCTCATATCTTGCTGTGTTTCTGTCCTAGCCATGGCTCATATCTTAGCTTGTGTGTGCTGGCCATGGCTCATATCTTGGTGTGTGTCATGTTAGTCATATCTCATATCTTGGTGTGTCCGTGTTAATCATGTCTCATATCTTTATGTGTGTCTGTATTTAGTCATATCTCATATCTTAGTGTGTACCAGTGTTATTCCTATGTCATATCTTTGTGTGTGCATGTCTGGGTTAGTGATATCCCATATCTTTGTGTGCATGTTTATGTTAGTCATATCTCATATCTTTGTGTGTGCATGTCTGTGTTTGTCACATCTCATATCCTTGTGTGTGCATGGCTATGTTAGTCCCATCTCATATCTTTGTGTGTGCATATCTATGTTAGTCATATCTCGTATCTTTGTGTGCATGTCTATGTTAGGCATGTGTCATATCTTTGTGTGTGCATATCAATGTCAGTTATATCTCATATCTTTATGTGCATGTTTATGTTAGTCATGTGTCATATATCTTGATGTGTGTCAGTGTTAGTCATGTCTCGTATCGCTGTGTGCATGTCTGTGTTAGTCACATCTCACATCTTTGTGTGTGTATGTCTGTGTTAGTCACATATCACATCTTTGTGTGTCCGTGTCTGTGTTAGTCACATCTCACATCTTTGTGTGTGCATGTCTGTGTTAGTCACCTCTAGTGACTCGGGCAGATGGTGCTCGTAAACCTGGGTGGGCCTACCATCTAAGTGCAGAATCCCCCTACAGAAAAGACAATCTGCTGCCTTGCAGGAAGATTGGGGACAATCAAAGGCTAGGGAAAGCAAACCCGAATAAAATGCTGGCTGAAATCGGATGCACTGGGCCACTGGCGCAGAACACAGTGCAACGTATTAACGGGTGTTCAGTCAGAGTGGATCTGGCAGACTCTAATTGTGATGTTCTGTCTGTGGGGGCGATCAACACACTTAGCCAGACAGCTGACTTCATATGAGAGTCTGGAATCCTTACTCTGATTGAGTCCTGAACGCAGAGAAAGAGAGAAAATGTATTTCTTTTCATACTAGGATTTCAAACTACTTTTTTCTTCATGCTAGCATTTTAAATTGTTTCTCTGGTCATTCCAGGATTTTCAAAGGGTTAACTTTTGAAAACAGAAATATAAACTCTCTCAACTCTCTTAACTCATACATTTTAATTTCTGTTTATTACTGCTAGAAATATAAACTCTCACAACACTCTTAACTCATACATTTTAATCTCTATCTACAAATGCTAGAAATTTAAAATGCCTATCTCTCATTCTCTTTCTTCTATCTATATCTTAATGTTTAATAAATAAATAAATAAATATATATATATATATATATATATATATATATATATATATATATATATATATATATATATATATATATAACTGCATCTCTCTTTTTCGCTCTTTCTCTATCTCATCTCTCTCTTAATGTTAGACTTTTAAACTGCCACTCTCCCTCTCCAGTGACATGAATTATGTGCAGTTGTCTATCTCCAACTCCTCTTCCTTTTTCTACCACAATTTTGATAATTCAACTACATAATATTTTCCTAGTAGTTTGGCGCTCTCTCTCTCTCCTACACTCTACAGTGAAGTGATGAGACGGCATCAGCTAATTTTTGTAAATTAACTTCTTTGGACCTGTGATCTATAAAACTGTTTAGAAACTTTAAACAGTAATTATCAGCTAAGAAATTTAATAATACTTTGAAGAATATATACTTAAATGTTGCATAATATTTATACGCACGGTTCGTTCTGACATTTCCAACTTATAAGCAAAAAAGTTTTATACCCTTGAATTGTTGATGAAAATGTTAATAGAAAATTATATGCTTTAGAAATTAAAAGTTATCTAGTAAATGGGAAGCAACTCCTGTTAGATTAATAGTTAAGAATTCTTGATGCGTCGATATATTGTAATTGTAAATTGTCAACAGTTTTATTCATATGCATATTGTTTCCCAGAAAATAATTTTCTCACAAAATGTGCAAGGTCTTTGAAATTTCTATAAGAAATTGCAAATCCTAAAATATCAAATTAAAAGAAATGTACCTTTACTTAATTTGTGGTTGCAAATATTAATTATTTATAATTTCTAAAAAAAAAAATAAAAGATATCTTCTCTTGCTCACAGAAAAGTCACTTCTGTCTTAAATAAGAAAACGAGGCTGTACAGCAGTTTCACTGCAGCAAAGTCCGGTGCAGTGAACATATTTTTGAAATTACGTGAAATTGTATATAAAATTTGTGTTATTCATCTAGATACTACTGCTGCTGACTGGCCTGTATTAGGTAAAGAAGCTGTTCACGCGATGAAATTGTGTTTACAGCATGTGTGCAAAATATCGAGCACAGGCCTCAAGATACTCTGAGACTTGTCTCTTAATATTTTCGAAAACCTTCTGGATCTAGATATCTATCTTTCTTTCGCCTGAAATATTGTCTATAACTGCAATGCCGTTTTCTGTATAAATATTACCGTCTTTTGTCATTCTTGCAGTGGTGCATACAGTCTTTTTCTGTAGTGTTGTATTAATGGTATAAGTGGACATTCCTCAGTCTACTTTATTCAGTGCATTCTTGAAATATGCGTCCGCTGTCTGGGGCGCCTGTTGACATGTGCATGTAGTTGAGGTACGGATCTTGAATTTTATAGACACGTGACTGTGGACTCAATTGTGTCCTGTTCTAATGCGTATAATGATAACTTGTTCCTATCTATTCATATTATTAAAGGCATCCTGATTTGGAGCATTTGACCTTATGATTGATTTGATTATTTTTATCTTATGATGGTATGTAACCGCTGCATCTGTCTGTTTGCCTGTTACACCTTCTTTTGAAAGCTGATCTGCTCTCTAGTTTCCTGGTATTCCATAGTGAGATGGGATCCACTGCTGGGCAATCCTGTGGTGTTTGTAGAGTTCAGTCAATAAAGTTTGCAGATGCAGCAACTTTCTGGATTGTAGTGCCCGGAGCACTGATCTTGGATCTGTCAAAAACTCTACAGGCTGTGGGCTAAGATTACTGTTCAGCAGTTTTCCTATTGCCAACATTATTGCTTTCATTCTGCATCGTAATTGTGACAATTTTCCCTGTTGCTGTCTTATTCATTTGAGATGTAATTTTCTATCTCTATTTTCATAACAGGATTTTAAGCCTGAATTTTGTAGACACGTGACTGTGGAGTCAATTGTGTCCTGTTCTAATGCGTATAATGATAACTTGTTCCCATCTATTCATATAATGAAATGCATCCTGATTTGGAGCATGTTGTCTCCTGATCAATTTGATTATCTGTTTCTTATGATGGTATGTAACCGGCGCATCTGTTTGTGTGCCTGTTTCACCTTTCTTTGCCAACTGATCTGCTTTCTCATTTCCTGGTATTCCACAGCGAGGTGGGACAACTGCCGGGCAATCCTATGGTGTTTGTAGAGTTCAGTTAATAAAATTTGCAGATGTAGCAACTCTCTGGATTACAGTGCCTGGGGCACTGAAGTAGTATATGTGACTGTGAACCCATACTAAAAGTGCACGCACATGCACCGAAAGACAATAGATTTGGCACCGACTTTGCACCAAACGTGCACTAAAACCGTGCAAAAAAAAAAAAAAAAATTTTTTTTCGAATTCGCGATTTTTTCGAACTTCATTATTTTTTTGGGGGAAATTTTTTTTGGGGTTCGTCAGTTTGTCGAAACGGTCAACTGTGTCTGAGAGCTTAACGCAGGTAAATTCAAAAGATCGTGTGTTAATCGTCCGGTGATCCCCTCTCGCGGTGTGGCGTGACGGTCGTGCGGCTCTCGCGGTGTGCGTGAAAGAGTATTTTAAAAGAGTATATTTGTGAAAGTAAAAATTCAGAATTATTTAAAAAATATGTATTTGTGAAAGTAAACTCAGAATTATTAAAAATAAGAAATAAAAAAATAAAAAAATAAAAAAACAGTCTCCCTTCAGGATTCGAACACGGGTCTACTACGTGACAGGAGGCGACATGTAAAAAAATGCTGACAAGCAATGACGTTGAAGGTTAGTTTGTCGAACGGTGTACTGTATCTGAGAGATTAACGCAGGTAAATTCAAAAGATCGTGACGGCTTATTGTCCGGTGATCGGGCGTCTCTCGCTGTGTGTTAGATGAAAATATTTGTGAAAGAGTATTTTAAAAGAGTATATTTGTGAAAGTAAAAATTCAGAATTATTTTAAAAATATGTATTTGTGAAAGTAAACTCAGAATTATTAAAAATAAAAAATAAAAAAAAAATAAAAAAAACAGTCTCCTTCAGGATTCGAACACGGGTCTCCTACGTGACAGGGCGACGTGTAAAAAAAATGCTGACAAGCAATTATTAGTATCGTTAGCGTCATGTACCAGATTATAGCGATTTCTCTCTATTGCATATCCAAGCTAACTCAAGTCAAATAAAAATCATCATCATGTGCCTCAACACTAGCCCTTCCAACACCAGCATCAACCCTTCATGTCCTATCATCATCATCATACCACACAAAGTTTCAAACCGATTATTATTCGCCGGCGGTGGGCATGTGCGGTGGAGGGGCGGGTAATAGGCAACAGGAGGCGACATGTAAAAAAAAATGCTGACAAGCAATGACGTTGAAGGTTAGGTTGTCAAACGGTCAACTGTGTCTGAGAGATTAACGCAGGTAAATTCAAAAGATCGGGGCGTCAAACAGTCCGGCTCAGGATATTTCCGTTAGCCAACTCAGGTAAAACCCGATTGAAAAGAAAACGGACTTATGTTAAAAATAATAAAATAAAAGTGGTCGTGTGTGTTATCGCTACCAACATCATCATGTGTCGTGTAGTAAGGTGTGCTAATATTAAATAGTGACGCTCGCTCTTTCTCATTCAATGTAAAGCAAAACAAAAGTCTATATTTCACAACTTTATTAATACATCATATATATTACTGTCCGGTTGTTGATAATTTCAGCGTCTGGGTTTCCTCCCTCCTGTTTTGGTGGTACTGTTTGTTAAATGTCTATCAAACACGGGTGCATAGGAAGTTTCATTAGCCTTCAAAACACAACCGCCCTCCATTTTGACAAAACCTTGATCAAAGCTGGAATAGGTAATCGGTGACTTTGCTGAAACATCCTGGGCATCCATACTGGCTGCCGGAGCTGTCGTCTGATTAACAAGAGTGAGGTCCCCTTGGTTAACAAAAAGGGCGTGTAGTTGATGTTAGCATAAGCGTTTTCGAGACTGCCTTAACGCCATCTTTAGACAATGGAACTACCCCCTCTGCCTTCATGTGCTATCATCATCATGTGCCACCCTCAACACCATCACCCCTTCATGTCCTATCATCATCAAGCCACACAAAGTATCAACCCCTTTATGGCCTATCATCATCATGTGCCACCCTCAACACCATCACCCCTTCATGTCCTATCATCATCAAGCCACACAAAGTATCAACCCCTTCATGGCCTATCATCATCATGTGCCACCCTCAACATCAACCTTCATATCCCATCATCATCTTGTGCCCTACCATTAAATAGTGACTCTCTCTCTCTCTCTCTCTCTCTCTCTCTCTCTCTCTCTATCGCATATCCAAGCTAACTCAAGTCAAGTAAAAATCATCACCAACCCACACAAATTGACACATCATCATCATGTGCCACCCGCAACATCCCCTTCCTATCATCATCATCATGTGCCACCCTCAACACTATCATCATGTACCACCCTCAACACTATCATCATGTGCCACCCTCAACATCCCCCTTCCTATCATCATGTACCACCCTCAACACTATCATCATGTGCCACCCTCAACATCCCCCTTCCTATCATCATGTGCTACCCTCAACACTATCATCATCATGCGCCACCCTCAACACCAGCCCTTCATGTCCTATCATCATGTGCCACCCTCAACACCATCATCAAACCTTCATGTCCTATAGAAATAACGAACGGTTCGATGTGTCTAACTAGTATGAGAATGAGAGTAGCTTTTTGAAGAAACACGTAGAGAATCTCACTAAGAAGGTAATACAAAGACTCCAAATAATGAAAATGTCTGACCTTGCCTCTTTGGTTTCTGCCCTCGCCTCCTTGTTTTCTAACACAGCTTCCTAGATTTCTGACCATGCCTCCTAGGTTTCTGACCTTCCCTCCTTGTTTTCTAACACAGCTTCCTAGATTTCTGACCTTCCCTCCTTGTTTTCAACCTTTGCTTCCTAGTTTTCTGACCTTCCCTCCTTGGTTTCTGACCTTGCCTCCTAGGTTTCTGACCTCGCCTCTTTGGTTTCTGCCCTCGCTTCCTTGTTTTCTAACACAGCTTCCTAGATTTCTGACCATGCCTCCTAGGTTTCTGACCTTCCCTCCTTGTTTTCTAACACAGCTTCCTAGATTTCTGACCTCCCCTCCTTGTTTTCAGCCTTTGCTTCCTAGTTTTCTGTCCATGTCTCCTAGGTTTCTGACCTTCCCTCCTTGTTTTCAGCCCTTGCCTCCTAGGTTTCTGACCTTCCCTAAATTGACGAAGACAACTTTTGAAATAGCATATGAGGGACAAAAGTTCCGATAGGTGAGCATGTCCTTTCTGACCTTCCCTCCTTGTTTTCTAACACAGCTTCCTAGATTTCTGACCTTCCCTCCTTGTTTTCAGCCCTTGCCTCCTAGATTTCTGACCATGCCTCCTAGGTTTCTGACCTCGCCTCTTAGGTTTCTGACCTCGCCTCTTAGGTTTCTGCCCTTGCCTTTTTGGTTTCTGCCCTTGCCTCCTAGGTTTCTGACCTTCCCTCCTTGTTTTCAGCCTTTGCTTCCTAGTTTTCTGTCCATGTCTCCTAGGTTTCTGACCTTGCCTCTTTGGTTTCTGCCCTCGCCTCCTAGGTTTCTGACCTTCCCTAAATTGACGAAGACAACTTTTGAAATAGCATATGAGGGACAAAAGTTCCGATAGGTGAGCATGTCCTTTCTGACCTTCCCTCCTTGTTTTCTAACACAGCTTCCTAGATTTCTGACCTTCCCTCCTTGTTTTCAGCCCTTGCCTCCTAGGTTTCTGACCTTCCCTCCTTGTTTTCAAACCTTGCCTCTTTGGTTTCTGCCCTTACCTCCTAAGTTTCTGCCTTGCCTCCTAACTTTTATTTACCAGATTATATTTAAACTAGTCGGATGTGAGACTTCGTGTTATAAGCGCGCTTGATTCACGGACGTTTATTTTCATAGTACTGTTCAGTCTAGCGGTCTGTGTTGTAGTGGAATATTTTACGGTTTTAGGTCGACTTTTTTAAATATGAGCCTATTTTGTTTTGGTTTATCATGAATGTGAGAGAGACAGAGCGAGAGAGAGAAAGAGAGAGAGAGAGAGAGAGAGAGAATTTCGCTGGTTGATACTTTGTGTGGCTTGATGATAGGACATGCAGGGATGATGAGTTTGTCTCCAACTTTTTGAATTTTCGGTGTGTAGAATGACCCCTCTATCTCATCGCCCTTATCGTCTTTCAACACATATGTAACGGGGTTTGTTTCATTTACTCGACTGATGGAAAACAGTTCCTCCGTCCAAGCCGGAAGGTTTGATGTTGAGGATGGCACATGATGATGATAGGACATGAAGGTTTGATGATGGTGTTGAGGGTGGCACATGATGATAGGACATGAAGGGCTGGTGTTGAGGGTGGCGCATGATGATGATAGTGTTGAGGGTGGCACATGATGATAGGAAGGGGGATGTTGAGGGTGGCACATGATGATAGTGTTGAGGGTGGTACATGATGATAGGAAGGGGGATGTTGAGAGTGGCACATGATGATAGTGTTGAGGGTGGTACATGATGATAGTGTTGAGGGTGACACATGATGATGATGATATGAAGGGGGATGTTGCGGGTGGCACATGATGATGATGTGTCAATTTGTGTGGGTTGGTGATGATTTTTATTTGACTTGAGTTAGCTTGGATATGCGATAGAGAGAGAGAGAGAGAGAGAGAGAGAGAGAGAGTCACTATTTAATGGTAGGGCACAAGATGATGATGGGATATGAAGGTTGATGTTGAGGGTGGCACATGATGATGATAGGCCATGAAGGGGTTGATACTTTGTGTGGCTTGATGATGATAGGACATGAAGGGGTGATGGTGTTGAGGGTGGCACATGATGATGATAGGCCATGAAGGGGTTGATACTTTGTGTGGCTTGATGATGATAGGACATGAAGGGGTGATGGTGTTGAGGGTGGCACATGATGATGATAGCACATGAAGGCAGAGGGGGTAGTTCCATTGTCTAAAGATGGCGTTAAGGCAGTCTCGAAAACGCTTATGCTAACATCAACTACACGCCCTTTTTTGTTAACCAAGGGGACCTCACTCTTGTTAATCAGACGACAGCTCCGGCAGCCAGTATGGATGCCCAGGATGTTTCAGCAAAGTCACCGATTACCTATTCCAGCTTTGATCAAGGTTTTGTCAAAATGGAGGCGGTTGTATTTTGAAGGCTAATGAAACTTCCTATGCACCCGTGTTTGATAGACATTTAACAAACAGTACCACCAAAACAGGAGGGAGGAAACCCAGACGCTGAAAATTATCAACAACCGGACAGTAATATATATGATGTATTAATAAAGTTGTGAAATATAGACTTTTGTTTTGCTTTACATTGAATGAGAAAGAGCGAGCGTCACTATTTAATATTAGCACACCTTACTACACGACACATGATGATGTTGGTAGCGATAACACACACGACCACTTTTATTTTATTATTTTTAACATAAGTCCGTTTTCTTTTCAATCGGGGTTTTACCTGAGTTGGCTAACGGAAATATCCTGAGCCGGACTGTTTGACGCCCCGATCTTTTGAATTTACCTGCGTTAATCTCTCAGAAACAGTTGACCGTTTGACAACCTAACCTTCAACGTCATTGCTTGTCAGCATTTTTTTTTTCATGTCGCCTCCTGTTGCCTATTACCCGCCCCTCCACCGCACATGCCCACCGCCGGCGAATAATAATCGGTTTGAAACTTTGTGTGGTATGATGATGATGATAGGACATGAAGGGTTGATGCTGGTGTTGGAAGGGCTAGTGTTGAGGCACATGATGATGATTTTTATTTGACTTGAGTTAGCTTGGATATGCAATAGAGAGAAATCGCTATAATCTGGTATATGACGCTAACGATACTAATAATTGCTTGTCAGCATTTTTTTTTACACGTCGCCCTGTCACGTAGGAGACCCGTGTTCGAATCCTGAAGGGAGACTGTTTTTTTTATTTTTTTTTTTATTTTTTTATTTTAATAATTCTGAGTTTACTTTCACAAATACATATTTTTAAAATAATTCTGAATTTTTACTTTCACAAATATACTCTTTTAAAATACTCTTTCACAAATATTTTCATCTAACACACAGCGAGAGACGCCCGATCACCGGACAATAAGCCGTCACGATCTTTTGAATTTACCTGCGTTAATCTCTCAGATACAGTACACCGTTCGACAAACTAACCTTCAACGTCATTGCTTGTCAGCATTTTTTTACATGTCGCCTCCTGTCACGTAGTAGACCCGTGTTCGAATCCTGAAGGGAGACTGTTTTTTTTTTATTTTTTATTTTTTTATTTCTTATTTTTAATAATTCTGAGTTTACTTTCACAAATACATATTTTTTAAATAATTCTGAATTTTTACTTTCACAAATATACTCTTTTAAAATACTCTTTCACGCACACCGCGAGAGCCGCACGACCGTCACGCCACACCGCGAGAGGGGATCACCGGACGATTAGCACACGATCTTTTGAATTTACCTGCGTTAAGCTCTCAGACACAGTTGACCGTTTCGACAAACTGACGAACCCCAACAAAAATTTCCCCCAGAAAATAATGAAGTTCGAAAAAATCGCGAATTCGAAAAAAAATTTTTTTTTTTTTTTGCACGGTTTTGGTGCATGTTTGGTGCAAAGTCGGTGCCAAATCTATTGTCTTTCGGTGCATGTGCGTGCACTTTTAGAGTTGGTTCACATCCACATATACTACTCACTGAACTTGCATCTGTCAACAACTCTACAGTCTGTGAGCTAAGATTACTGTTCAGCAGTTTTTCTTTTGCCAACTTGATTGCTGGCATTTCTGCATCGAATTTGTGACAATATTTCCCTGTTGCTATCTTTTCCATATCCCTAGTGTTATTTTTTTGGTACTCTATATATACTCCTGCTCCCCCTTTCTTTTCTATATATTGAAAGAGTCACCGCACAGACATTATAAACACCCTACATAACACTTGTTACTACAAGTTTGATAAACTATTCAGAGCTTGATTCTCAATTAAAACATAAAAAAGAAAGACTGTCTCTCTATTTTAATGCTTGAGAGGTAATTGTCTATCGCTATTTTCATAACAGGATTTTAAGCTGCCTTTCATTTTCATATTAGGATTATTAACTGCTTCTTTCTTAATAGTAGACTTTTTATCTGTATCTCTTTCCATCCTAAGATTTTAAACTGCTTTTCTCCTCATGCTAGTATTTTAAATTGTCTCTCTGGTCATTCTAGGATTTTAAAAAGTTAACATTCGATGCTAGAAATATAAACTCTCTTAACTCCTCATTTTACTCGATATCTATTACAGCTAGAAATTTAAACTGCCTCTCTCTCATTCTCTCTCTCTTCAATCTATATCTAAATGTTTAATATATATAACTGCATCTCTCTTTTGCGCGCTCTCTCTCTTAATATATAATTTTAAACTGCCTCTCTCCCTCTCCCAGTGACATTAATTATGTGCAAGTGTCTATCTCCAATTCCCCTCCCTTTTTGTACTAGAATTTAGACATTTCAAATGCATCGTACTTTCCTTGTGTTATTGATAACTCTCTCTCTATCTAACATAATCTCTTCTAGATTCTACAGTGAAATGTTGAGACGGCATTAGTTATTTTTTTTGTAAATTAAATCCGTTTGCACCTGTCATCCATTAAAAAAAAAGCTTATAAAACTTTAAACAGTTGATTATCAGCTAAGAGAAAAAATAATTCTTTGAAGAATATATATTTAAATGTTGCATAATATTTACAGGCACGGTTCGTTCTAACTTAAATGCAAACAAAGTGTTCTACCGTTGAACTGTTGATGAAAATGTTAATATATAATCTGTTTAAGAAATTAAATGTTATTTTACTTTATTAAAAAGGGAAGAAACTCCTGTCAGATTAATGGTTTATAATTTTAATATGGATATGTTGTAAATTATCTAAAGTATTATTCATATGCATATCACTTTCCAAAAAATTAGTTTTCACATAAACTCTGAATCTTCCTGATAAAATCTTTACAAAATTATAATTATTAACGTATCAAACTAAGAGAAATGTATCGTTACATAATTTGTAGTTGCAAACATCAATTATTTATTATTTATTTTTAAATCAAAAGTTATCGTCTTTAAGTAACAGAAATTTGTTTTATTAATATACATACTACTGCTCTTGGCTGGCTTATATTGGGTAAAGAAGTTGTTCACTCGATGGAGTTGTGTTCACAGCATGTGTTCAAAATATACACTGCAGGCCTCAAGACATTCTGAGACTTGTCTCTTACTATTTTCGAAAACCTTCTGGATCTATATATCTATCTTTCGTTCGCCTGAAGTATTGTCTATATCTGCAATGTCGTTTCCTGTATAAATGTTACCGTCTTTTGTCATTCTTGCAGTGGTGCATATAATCTTGTCTGTAGTATTGTATTAATGGTATAAGTGGAATTTCCTCAGCCTACTATATTCAGTGCATTCTTGAAATATGCGTTCCGCTGTCTGGGGCGCCTGTCCACTTGTGCATGTAGTTGAGGTACCGATCTTGAATTTTGTGGAGTCAATTGTGTCCTGTTCTAATGCGTATAATGATAACTTGTTCCCATCTATTCATATAATGAAATGCATCCTGATTTGGAGCATTTGATCTTCTGACTGATTTGGTTATCTGTATCTTATGATGGTATGTAACCGGCGCATCTGGTTGTGTGTCTGTTGCACCTTCTTTTGAAAGCTGATCTGCTCTCTAGTTTCCTGGTATTCCATAGTGAGATGGGATCCACTGCAGGGCAATCCTGTGGTGTTTGTAGAGTTCAGTCAATAATGTTTGCAGATGCAGCAATTTTCGGGATTGCAGTGCCTGGAGCACTGATCTTGCATCTGTCAAAAACTCTACAGGCTGTGGGCTAAGATTACTGTTCAGCAATTTTTCTATTGCCAACTTGATTGCTGGCATTTCTGCATCAAAATTGTGACAATATTTCCCTGTTGATATCTTTTCCATATCCCTAGTGTTATTTTTTTGGTACTCTATATAGACCCCTGCTTCCCCTTTCTTTTCTATATATTGAAAGTGTCACCGCACAGACATTATAAACACCCTACATAACACTTGTTACTACAAGTTTGATAAACTATTCAGAGCTTGATTCTCAATTAAAACATAAAAAAGAAAGACTGTCTCTCTATTTTAATGCTTGAGAGGCAATTGTCTATCGCTATTTACATAACAGGATTTTAAGCTGCTATCATTTTCATATTATAATTATTAACTGTTTCTTTCTTAATAGTATACTTTGTATCTGTATCTCTTTCCATACTAAGATTTTAAACTGCTTTTCTCCTCATGCTAGTATTTTAAATTGTCTCTCTGGTCATTCTAGGATTTTAAAAAGTTAACATTTGATGCTAGAAATATAAACTCTCTTAACTCCTCATTTTACTCGATATCTATTACAGCTAGAAAATTAAACTGCCTCTCTCTCATTCTCTCTCTCTTCAATCTATATCTAAATGTTTAATATATATAACTGTATCTCTCTTTTGCGCGCTCTCTCTCTTAATGTATAATTTTAAACTGCCTCTCTCCCTCTCCCAGTGACATTAATTATGTGCAATTGTCTATCTCCAATTTCCCTCCCTTTTTGTACTAGAATTTAGACATTTCAGATGCATCGTATTTTCCTTGTGTTATTGATAACTCTCTCTCTCTATCTAACATAATCTCTTCTAGATTCTACAGTGAAATGTTGAGACGGCATTAGTTAATTTTTATAAATTAAATCCTTTTGCACCTGTCATCCATTAAAAAAAAAACTTATCAAACTTTAAACAGTTGATTATCAGCTAAGAAAAAAAAAAATTCTTTGAAGAATATGTATTTAAATGTTGCATAATATTTACAGGCACGGTTCGTTCTAACTTAAATGCAAACAAAGTGTTCTACCGTTGAACTGTTGATGAAAATGTTAACATATAATCTGTTTAAGAAATTAAATGTTATTTTACTTTATTAAAAAGGGAAGAAACTCCTGTCAGATTAATGGTTTACAATTTTAATATGGATATGTTGTAAATTATCTAAAGTATTATTCATATGCATATCACTTTCCAAAAAATTAGTTTTCACATAAACTCTGAATCTTCCTGATAAAATCTTTACAAAATTATAATTGTTAACGTATCAAACTAAGAGAAATGTATCGTTACATAATTTGTAGTTGCAAATATCAATTATTTATTATTTATTTTTAAATCAAAAGTTATCTCCTTTAAGTAACAGAAATGTGTTTTATTAATATACATACTACTGCTCTTGGCTGGCTTATATTGGGTAAAGAAGTTGTTCACTCGATGGAGTTGTGTTCACAGCATGTGTTCAAAATATACACTGCAGGCCTCAAGACATTCTGAGACTTGTCTCTTACTATTTTCGAAAACCTTCTGGATCTATATATCTATCTTTCGTTCGCCTGAAGTATTGTCTATATCTGCAATGTCGTTTCCTGTATAAATGTTACCGTCTTTTGTCATTCTTGCAGTGGTGCATATAATCTTGTCTGTAGTATTGTATTAATGGTATAAGTGGAATTTCCTCAGCCTACTATATTCAGTGCATTCTTGAAATATGCGTTCCGCTGTCTGGGGCGCCTGTCCACTTGTGCATGTAGTTGAGGTACCGATCTTGAATTTTGTGGAGTCAATTGTGTCCTGTTCTAATGCGTATAATGATAACTTGTTCCCATCTATTCATATAATGAAATGCATCCTGATTTGGAGCATTTGATCTTCTGACTGATTTGGTTATCTGTATCTTATGATGGTATGTAACCGGCGCATCTGGTTGTGTGTCTGTTGCACCTTCTTTTGAAAGCTGATCTGCTCTCTAGTTTCCTGGTATTCCATAGTGAGATGGGATCCACTGCAGGGCAATCCTGTGGTGTTTGTAGAGTTCAGTCAATAAAGTTTGCAGATGCAGCAACTTTCGGGATTGCAGTGCTTGGAGCACTGATCTTGCATCTGTCAAAAACTCTACAGGCTGTGGGCTAAGATTACTGTTCAGCAATTTTTCTATTGCCAACTTGATTGCTGGCATTTCTGCATCAAAATTGTGACAATATTTTCCTGTTGCTATTTTTTCCATATCCCTAGTGTTATTTTTTTGGTACTCTATATAGACCCCTGCTTCCCCTTTCCTTTCTATATATTGAAAGTTTCACCGCACAGACATTATAAACACCCTACATAACACTTGTTACTACAAGTTTGATAAACTATTCAGAGCTTGATTCTCAATTAAAACATAAAAAAGAAAGACTGTCTCTCTATTTTAATGCTTGAGAGGTAATTGTCTATCGCTATTTTCATAACAGGATTTTAAGCTGCTATCATTTTCATATTAGAATTATTAACTGTTTCTTTCTTAATAGTATACTTTGTATCTGTATCTCTTTCCATACTAAGATTTTAAACAGCTTTTCTCCTCATGCTAGTATTTTAAATTGTCTCTCTGGTCATTCTAGGATTTTAAAAAGTTAACATTTGATGCTAGAAATATAAACTCTCTTAACTCCTCATTTTACTCGATATCTATTACAGCTAGAAATTTAAACTGCCTCTCTCTCATTCTCTCTCTCTTCAATCTATATCTAAATGTTTAATATATATATAACTGCATCTCTCTTTTGCGCGCTCTCTCTCTTAATATACAATTTTAAACTGCCTCTCTCCCTCTCCCAGTGACATTAATTATGTGCAAGTGTCTATCTCCAATTCCCCTCCCTTTTTGTACTAGAATTTAGACATTTCAAATGCATCGTACTTTCCTTGTGTTATTGATAACTCTCTCTCTCTATCTAACATAATCTCTTCTAGATTCTACAGTGAAATGTTGAGACGGCATTAGTTAATTTTTTTTGTAAATTAAATCCTTTTGCACCTGTCATCCATTAAAAAAAAAGCTTATAAAACTTTAAACAGTTGATTATCAGCTAAGAGAAAAAATAATTCTTTGAAGAATATATATTTAAATGTTGCATAATATTTACAGGCACGGTTCGTTCTAACTTAAATGCAAACAAAGTGTTCTACCGTTGAACTGTTGATGAAAATGTTAATATATAATCTGTTTAAGAAATTAAATGTTATTTTACTTTATTAAAAAGGGAAGAAACTCCTGTCAGATTAATGGTTATAATTGTAATATGGATATGTTGTAAATTATCTAAAGTATTATTCATTTGCATATCACTTTCCAAAAAATTAGTTTTCACATAAACTCTGAATCTTCCTGATAAAATCTTTACAAAATTATAATTATTAACGTATCAAACTAAGAGAAATGTATCGTTACATAATTTGTAGTTGCAAATATCAATTATTTATTATTTATTTTTAAATCAAAAGTTATCTTCTTTAAGTAACAGAAATGTGTTTTATTAATATAATTACTACTGCTCCTGGCTGGCTTATATTGTGTAAAGAAGTTGTTCACTCGATGGAGTTGTGTTCACAGCATATGTTCAAAATATACCCTGCAGACCTCAAGACATTCTGAGACTTGTCTCTTACTATTTCGAAAACCTTCTGGATCTATATATCTATCTTTCGTTCGCCTAAAGTATTGTCTATATCTGCAATGTCGTTTCCTGTATAAATGTTACCGTCTTTTGTCATTCTTGCAGTGGTGCATATAATCTTGTCTGTAGTATTGTATTAATGGTATAAGTGGAATTTCCTCAGCCTACTATATTCAGTGCATTCTTGAAATATGCGTTCCGCTGTCTGGGGCGCCTGTCCACTTGTGCATGTAGTTGAGGTACCGATCTTGAATTTTGTGGAGTCAATTGTGTCCTGTTCTAATGCGTATAATGATAACTTGTTCCCATCTATTCATATAATGAAATGCATCCTGATTTGGAGCATTTGATCTTCTGACTGATTTGATTATCTGTATCTTATGATGGTATGTAACCGGCGCATCTGGTTGTGTGTCTGTTGCACCTTCTTTTGAAAGCTGATCTGCTCTCTAGTTTCCTGGTATTCCATAGTGAGATGGGATCCACTGCAGGGCAATCCTGTGGTGTTTGTAGAGTTCAGTCAATAAAGTTTGCAGATGCAGCAACTTTCGGGATTGCAGTGCCTGGAGCACTGATCTTGCATCTGTCAAAAACTCTACAGGCTGTGGGCTAAGATTACTGTTCAGCAATTTTTCTATTGCCAACTTGATTGCTGGCATTTCTGCATCAAAATTGTGACAATATTTCGTGTTACTATCTTTTCCATATCCCTAGTGTTATTTTTTTGGTACTCTATATAGACCCCTGCTTCCCCTTTCTTTTCTATATATTGAAAGTTTCACCGCACAGACATTATAAACACCCTACATAACACTTGTTACTACAAGTTTGATAAACTATTCAGAGCTTGATTCTCAATTAAAACATAAAAAAGAAAGACTGTCTCTCTATTTTAATGCTAGAGAGGTAATTGTCTATCGCTATTTTCATAACAGGATTTTAAGCTGCTATCATTTTCATATTAGAATTATTAACTGTTTCTTTCTTAATAGTATACTTTGTATCTGTATCTCTTTCCATACTAAGATTTTAAACTGCTTTTCTCCTCATGCTAGTATTTTAAATTGTCTCTCTGGTCATTCTAGGATTTTAAAAAGTTAACATTTGATGCTAGAAATATAAACTCTCTTAACTCCTCATTTTACTCGATATCTATTACAGCTAGAAATTTAAACTGCCTCTCTCTCATTCTCTCTCTCTTCAATCTATATCTAAATGTTTAATATATATATAACTGTATCTCTCTTTTGCGCGCTCTCTCTCTTAATATACAATTTTAAACTGCCTCTCTCCTCTCCCAGTGACATTAATTATGTGCAAGTGTCTATCTCCAATTCCCCTCCTTTTTGTACTAGAATTTAGACATTTCAAATGCATCGTACTTTCCTTGTGTTATTGATAACTCTCTCTCTATCTAACATAATCTCTTCTAGATTCTACAGTGAAATGTTGAGACGGCATTAGTTAATTTTTGTAACTTAAATCCTTTTGCACCTGTCATCCATTAAAAAACAAACTTATAAAACTTTAAACAGTTGATTATCAGCTAAGAAAAAAAAAATTCTTTGAAGAATATATATTTAAATGTTGCATAATATTTACAGGCACGGTTCGTTCTAACTTAAATGCAAACAAAGTGTTCTACCGTTGAACTGTTGATGAAAATGTTAATATATAATCTGTTTAAGAAATTAAATGTTATTTTACTTTATTAAAAAGGGAAGAAACTCCTGTCAGATTAATGGTTTACAATTTTAATATGGATATGTTGTAAATTATCTAAAGTATTATTCATATGCATATCACTTTCCAAAAAATTAGTTTTCACATAAACTCTGAATCTTCGTGATAAAATCTTTACAAAATTATAATTATTAACGTATCAAACTAAGAGAAATGTATCGTTACATAATTTGTAGTTGCAAATATCAATTATTTATTATTTATTTTTAAATCAAAAGTTATCTTCTTTAAGTAACAGAAATGTGTTTTATTAATATATATACTACTGCTCCTGGCTGGCTTATATTGTGTAAAGAAGTTGTTCACTCGATGGAGTTGTGTTCACAGCATATGTTCAAAATATACCCTGCAGGCCTCAAGACATTCTGAGACTTGTCTCTTACTATTTTCGAAAACCTTCTGGATCTATATATCTATCTTTCGTTCGCCTAAAGTATTGTCTATATCTGCAATGTCGTTTCCTGTATAAATGTTACCGTCTTTTGTCATTCTTGCAGTGGTGCATATAATCTTGTCTGTAGTATTGTATTTATGGTATAAGTGGAATTTCCTCAGCCTACTATATTCAGTGCATTCTTGAAATATGCGTTCCGCTGTCTGGGGCGCCTGTCCACTTGTGCATGTAGTTGAGGTACCGATCTTGAATTTTGTGGAGTCAATTGTGTCCTGTTCTAATGCGTATAATGATAATTTGTTCCCATCTATTCATATAATGAAATGCATCCTGATTTGGAGCATTTGATCTTCTGACTGATTTGATTATCTGTATCTTATGATGGTATGTAACCGGCGCATCTGGTTGTGTGTCTGTTGCACCTTCTTTTGAAAGCTGATCTGCTCTCTAGTTTCCTGGTATT
The DNA here is from genome assembly GCA_032433765.1 of Megaustenia siamemsis. Lineage (NCBI taxonomy): Eukaryota > Metazoa > Mollusca > Gastropoda > Stylommatophora > Ariophantidae > Megaustenia > Megaustenia siamemsis. Next base: position 31,945,154 of record JAVIAB010000126.1, read on the forward strand.
CCATAGTGAGATGGGATCCACTGCAGGGCAATCCTGTGGTGTTTGTAGAGTTCAGTCAATAAAGTTTGCAGATGCAGCAACTTTCGGGATTGCAGTGCCTGGAGCACTGATCTTGCATCTGTCAAAAACTCTACAGGCTGTGGGCTAAGATTACTGTTCAGCAATTTTTCTATTGCCAACTTGATTGCTGGCATTTCTGCATCAAAATTGTGACAATATTTCCCTGTTGCTATCTTTTCCATATCCATAGTGTTATTTTTTGGGTACTCTATATAGACCCCTGCTCCCCCTTTCTTTTCTATATATTGAAAGAGTCACCGCACAGACATTATAAACACCCTACATAACACTTGTTACTACAAGTTTGATAAACTATTCAGAGCTTGATTCTCAATTAAAACATAAAAAAGAATGACTGTCTCTCTATTTTAATGCTTGAGAGGTAATTGTCTATCGCTATTTTCATAACAGGATTTTAAGCTGCTTTCATTTTCATATTAGGTTTATTAACTGTTTCTTTCTTAATAGTTGACTTTTTATCTGTATCTCTTTCCATACTAAGATTTTAAACTGCTTTTCTCCTCATGCTAGTATTTTAAATTGTCTCTCTGGTCATTCTAGGATTTTAAAAAGTTAACATTCGATGCTAGAAATATAAACTCTCTTAACTCCTCATTTTACTCGATATCTATTACAGCTAGAAATTTAAACTGCCTCTCTCTCATTCTCTCTCTCTTCAATCTATATCTAAATGTTTAATATATATAACTGTATCTCTCTTTTGCGCGCTCTCTCTCTTAATGTATAATTTTAAACTGCCTCTCTCTCTCTCTCCCAGTGACATTAATTATGTGCAATTGTCTATCTCCAATTCCCCTCTCTTTTTGTACTAGAATTTAGACATTTCAAATGCATCGTATTTTCCTTGTGTTATTGATAACTCTCTCTCTATCTAACATAATCTCTTCTAGATTCTACAGTGAAATGTTGAAACGGCATTAGTTAATTTTTGTAAATTAAATCCTTTTGCACCTGTCATCCATTAAAAAACAAACTTATAAAACTTTAAACAGTTGATTATCAGCTAAGAAAAAAAAAATTCTTTGAAGAATATATATTTAAATGTTGCATAATATTTACAGGCACGGTTCGTTCTAATTTAAATGCAAACAAAGTGTTCTACCGTTGAACTGTTGATGAAAATGTTAATATATAATCTGTTTAAGAAATTAAGTGTTATCCCCCCATTTTATTAAACTGAATGACAGATATTCATATTTAGCATATTCTTTGCTTAATATATTTATCCGACCCTCCTGTCTCATCAATAATGATGTCCGATTATGTAAAGTGATCAACTTCCTTCATTAATTGACTTTGCTCGACGGATGTGGTTAGTCTTTGGGGTGTTCTATTCTAACAAGTAAAAGTAAAGTAAAGTACCCCCGTCACGCCAAGTGGCGTATAGGGAAATATGGTGTTAGTGACCCTATATTTTACAGACCTTCAGCACATGATTTTGGGGTAAAGTGGTCAGTATTACGCCTGTGCTGATTTACTTTTCCCAGAAAAATATCCGGTACCCATTTAAGGCTGGGTGAACCCGGAAGCCGTCGGTTGGGATCGAACCCTAAACCTCGTCCTTTGTAGTCCAGTTCACTAACCACTGAGCTATAGCGGCTCCCTATTCTAACAAGGGTCTGCTTTATTTTCGTGCCCGGACACGTGGTACAATAAGTAATGGCCGTGATGCTAGACTTGTCAATTAGGCTGATCTTCATTGCGGAGGGCAATGGATTGCTCGGGCATACTGAATTCCCTCAGAAACTCTGGACGAAAAAATTTTCCTGAATCCGCTGCCGTGAAAATTTTTCAGGAATATCTTGTTAACGTGGGAGATATCAGGCAGGAGTGCTACATGGGAATACAAAGTAACTTTTCAAGCAACACAACATCGGTACCGTTAGTCGCTACACGTTGAGAGATATACTTCGAAAGAGACCTGAGCCCTTATGGACTTGCCCGGTGTATGTGATTGAGGAGGAATTAAACTTTCTTCATTGGCACTTCTTCAAATACACGTAGATTATTGCATGTGTTATTAGATTTTAAATCTTTATTTCTTCTTGTTTTTTCTGTTATCATGGCACGTTCCGACTAGGACTTATAGAGGCAGTTGTCAATTTCAGTATTTTGATTGCCCCGTATAGCTAATCATCCAGGGAGGTGGGTGTAGGCCACATTGACCTCCGCAGGCCTGTGTAATGGAGACAAATCCTGCAGAACGTGTTTTGTTGTCTTGTAAAGGTCAAGGTAAAGTAGCACGTGAGTTTTTAGCCATATGTGCTCGGCCGCCTATCCAGAAATGTTCGGAGATATTTTGATAGTGCCGCTTCAAGCATCGAAACTCATGATGCGAGGCGACATTCTTCACCTTCCCAGGGTAATACCCTGGTACCCATTTCTGCCAACGGCTGGGTCGACCGTGAGGGTGGGGTGGGGGAATTTTTTTTTTCTACCATGAGTACCACTCACACTGCTCCCAGCGGGAATCGAACACGGGAGTAGTATGTAAATGTTCCCTACGTACCCTTGGCGATTTTATAGGGATTATATAAGAAAAATTGGGTGGTGGAGACTGATGGAGAGTGGTGGAAACTGGTGGAGACTGGCGTAATGGTGAACCGCTATATAGGGAATATATAATAAAAATAGACTGATGAAGGGAATCGCCTCTCTCTCTCTCTCTTTATTTCATAAACAATCTCTCTATTTCTCTCTTTCTATAGACAACAGAGAAGACGTAACATAAAAAACAGAGTATCCCAATATATGTATATAACAAAATTTATTGCACAAATTAGATAATACAACACCGAGTAATGTCAACATAAGTTTATCACAACAATGTATATACGTACAACATTATAGCACCAGAGCTGGAAGTCGTCAGTGACTCATAACTGATGGCTTGCGCCAGGATCGGTGAACCAGAACCATCCAGACCCTGCTACACCTCTCCGCGGTGCCTCCAGAAACAGACTAACCTGTCTAGTCTGGCCAAGCGAGCAGGGATCGAAGAGGGAAGACAAACCCGTACTCAAAAATGTCGGCTGAAGTCGGATGTGTTGGACCGAAAGGCGCAGATATCACAGTGTTACACTGCAAACTTCAACACAACGTAACTACGTCCACTTAACGTCCTTTTAAGGGCGGATGACGAGGAGGAAGTCTACGGTTCGTATCCGCTAGAATACCTCAAATCATCGGCCGACCGCATCATCAGATTATGTATATTAGATATACAGTGGGGATGTGGTCACACTGTCCTCATGCACACGGCGTTTTAGATAAAAGTATGATAATGAGTTTCTGTACTGTGTATATGTGTTGACCCCAGACTGGTATATCTTGAAACCCTTGTTTGTCCCCCCTTGTGTCTGTTGTGTTTTGAGAACATCTAAGAATGTGTTTTTATCTAAACTATCGTGTTGTTTGCTTAAGCCTTTTGTGCTGGTCTTATCATATTTCCCAAAAATGGTAGGTCTTGCTACATAACGAAACCATGCCGTCCCCTTCGTACTCTAACTTAAATAACCCCGGGGTCCTCTTATGGTACAATTTGCTAGTTCGGCAATTAGGACAATCCTGTCTAACACTCCCCCTACTCTTAATAAAATCCTCCCGGTGAGTGCTATACGATTCTGAGGGGAACCATTGATCATATTCTTTATAATAGACGTCAAGCAAATGTGGTTTAACAATGTCAGATATGTTGGGAGAGCTTAATGCTAGATATAAAACTCTGTATCCATTTCGCAAAGTTGAAAATCGGATCTGTCCAAAAATATATCTATAAAGTCGTAGTAAAATTGTAACATACGTAACTTGGCGTACTGATAAACAAAAAATCATATCTGTAACGGTAAATCCCACATTGTTGTCTTTTTAATCATTTCGATCTCGAAAATGTCCCCTACCCCTAGACTCGTCATATGTTTAAAAAATGGGCTGTTAACAAGTTTGGATGCATCATCACCCCTAGAATACGTGAAGGATGTGTGTCTCGCCTTATTTGTAAGAGTTTTTCCGTAGGCGGCGTTTCCTAATAATTTCATAGTCTCGCTAGTAACTGACTGGCTCTCATCTACATCGCCCTGTCGTCTGGCGTCAGATACCATGTCCCCAAACTGCTTAAAGCAGTTCACCCCTTCATACTCGACCACCTGGTAGATGTTAGTCACCTCTAGACCATTTAGCAAATACCACCGCAATCGTGGTGTGGCCAGCAAGATTTTTTCGCCTACGTAGCTCCCGATTAGCGTGCACCGGGGAGTTATCAATGGTTTGTTTTTAACTGCATAGTCACGCATGAAAGACCCAATGTCGTCTCTACAGACGTCGATATTTTTGAAAATTGGGGTCATCTTCGAAAAATGATTTTTTAAGTAGTCGGGGACGTGGATATCGCACTTTACCAAACTGAAAAGGGTTTTGTCTAAGACAGAATCTAAAATATGTTTCTCTGTCAGGGTATATCCGTGACCGGTATAAGAAGGTGTGGATCTGGGTAGGGCGTGTCTAAGAAATTTGTTAATAGACTCGTTCGTCTTTTTAAGTGTCTGCCACTCGCACTCCCACATTTCTATCAACTTAACTTTGACATCATTAACTAAATAATCGTTAATCTCTCGAGTCCTGACATATAGATCAGTCAAAGGTACTTTGCTCACGGGGTTGATATCGTAACCATGAGAAAGTCTGCACTTGTGCCCATGAAAAAAGCACCCTTGAAAATTCCACGCTGTACACGAGGCTCAGTGCCAGCCGTCTACTCTAATCCTGCGCGGCCCCAATGGCATCTCACGTCCATTAAATTGTGTCCTCAGTTCAATATTATATGTATGGGCTACCCAAGTTAACCACTCTCTACATTGGACAGTGTAGTAATTTACCTTCCGTTGTTTAAACCCGTCCTCCATATTTCTTATGATGGAAAAAAACCAGTGGGCATTTTCTGCATTAGCGCCCACAAATATAATGCGTTAGCGTCGTATCCTTTTACACAAGCTACGGGCTTATTCGCTCTAATACACGTCTCTCCATTTTCGTGATGGCGATGAAAAATAACGGAAGGCCCACCTACTATGTTTTCTATAAGTGTTTTATGGAGATCCGCTTCCCTATTACTACATAGGGAAAAAACTATATCACGGGGAAGGTTTTTAAATAGATAAAGCAGTGTCACACCAGGGAGGGATATAGCGTCTTTGAACATATCTACACCAAGATTGGCATACAACTAAACTTGCAAGTTCAACGTTTCTAAAAATGGTACCACGTCCTTGTTATTGTACCACGCTAAAAAAATCTCTGAGTGTGGACATGTTATTGTCTATCCATTCCTTTTGACACTGATTGTACTCATCTATTGAAACATTTGTGTTTTTCAAAGACGAAAAGAAGGCGGAGTGCGGAGGTAAAGATGTCTCGTCTAACTTTTTAAGGTTGGTGATGTATTCGTAACAAAATATCCCTTTAGTCTCCTTTATTTTAAATGCTTCTAGATACCGACTATAACTAACGCCTGGGGTGAGATAGTTTAAAATGTCCAAAATTTTAAGCTTATTCGTTGATATGCACATAAAATTATTATTTCATTTAAAAAAAAACATTAAACGGTGATTTTTTTAGTTTTCTTGCTTATAACTGCTTCTTCATCATCAAGCGAGTCCTCGTCGATCAGAGAATCTGCAACGCTCACATCGTCTTCTTCACGGTCAAACTCATCATTGAACGGTTCAGATATGAAATGGTTCATTAAATATGGTTTAATAACATTAATATCGTACTTCCCCGCGTTGAAACCGATAACCGTGAGTTGTCGTAAGTATGTTTTGAATTTTCCAATGAGATCACTACCGTCACCCAAATTTATCAGTTCGTCAAATATATAATTAAATCTTTCAAATAGTTGTGTATAAGCCACTGTTGCTAGGTTTTCTAGGTAAGTTATCATTCTACTGACTAAATCCTGGGGAATACCTTCGCGTACAAAACATACTGGCTTTTCATGACCAGGAATATTACTGTCTATGGAGCAGCTCAGTGGTATATGTTTCGCTATATACTCGGTGTTATTCCCTTTTGTGGCCGGTGAATTCTCCATCATACACTCCCAATCATACGTGCATCTATATGGGGTATACATAAGCATCGGGAACATCTATACCATGACTAACTATCGCCTCCCAAATAGTCTCTTGAGGTTTGTAAATTCCGCCTAAGTATTTATCTTTTTTTTATCCCCCTTACATATTTTGCTCATGCCTGGTCATAAATTTAAATTTTGGCCATAATTTTCCACATTTAGGACAAGAGAACGCCCTGGCCGCCTTATCTATATTTACAATGTTCATAAAATGATCTTCGTAGTACAAGACTCGTAAAGTCTCACTATAGCTATCACTACCTCTTAATATTGGGGACAAGGCATGTCCATTATCATACTTAAATATGTCTATATTAATGCCATAACACTGCTCTAGTATAGGACTCTCACCTAAAGTTACTCCCTGAAACTCACTTTCTAAATCTAACCCCTGATTACTTTTCCTCTGTTTTAAGTGAGCTTTAGTGGGTCTGCATAGGTTATTAAGAGTAGCCCCCATGTGTAACGCTACGCACCTAAAGAAACAGAAAATCTGGGTTGGGGCAGATAGCTCTTCCAAAAGTACCAGATGATTTGATAAATTTGTCTGTTCAGAGACATTCTCCAAACGTTACCGTTCTTAAAGAACTCGGCTTGTTATGGTAGGCGCCGACATATGTGCATGTTTATAAGTATGTGTTAGATATTTAAAGTTTAAAATAACATCATATTTCTATACTCGATCAGTTGTCGGTATGGACCCTCGCTGGACACATCCTTTTACAGCGTTGATTGCAGGACCTACTGGTTGTGGAAAGACCATGTTTGTGCGCAAGTTCGTGCAACATTTGGCAGATATGGTCATCCAACCACCAGATGAAGTTGTGTAATGTTACGGCGAATGGCAAACAATTTTTGAAACAATGAAGGGTGTTCAGTTTATCGAAGGACTTCCCGACATAGAACAATTGAGAGGGGATAGAACACGATTGGTGGTTATAGATGATTTAATGAATGAATCTGATGAGCGGGTCACCAGACTGTTTACCAAGGGAAGCCATCACAGGAATCTGAGTGTCATGTTCATTGTACAAAACCTTTTTAGCAAAAATAAGGAACAGAGAACCATCAGTCTCAACTCTCATTATATAGTCCTTTTTAAAAACCCAAGAGACGGGTCTCAGATTACAAATCTAGCCAAGCAAATGTATCCTGGGCGTGTTGCTTATGTCCAAGAAAGTTTTAAAGATGCGACCACCTCTCCCTATGGTTATTTACTGTTTGACCTCAGACAGGAAACATCAGACAACCTAAGATTACGCACCAATATTTTTCCTGAAGATCACCAAGTAGTCTACATCCCCAAGTAACGAAGATGGTTGAATCAGTGAAAAGGCACGGTGAGATGTTGCATTTTCTATCCTCTGCTAAACCAGCAGCGGTAAAGGTCGTGATGAAAACAGCATCTCCTGATCTCATAAGAACTCTATGCGAATGCTGCCATAACGTGTTAAAAGGTAACGTTCGGCTCACACCGGCTCAGAAGAGACGGTTACAGCGCCATAAACATAACCTACGGATTCTCGCTCGAAAAAAGACAACCGTGAAAAGGAGAAAACAGATATTACAGAAGGGTGGTTTCATAGGTGCGTTGATTAAATTATTCTTATCATAGAAGTATTAAAATGGCACCTGCCCAAGTTAATGTAGAAAATCAACAGCAAGTGTGGAACACGTTGCATAATAAAGTACCTCAGTCTGAGAGGGACAAAAGTTATCCGGTGGTTAAAGAGGGTGATAGAGTTAGGATAGCTCAATCCAAAACTAATTTTAAAAAGGGGTATACTCCATCGTGGACAGAAGTACTGTTTACAGTCAGTCGTATAAACAAAACCATACCGGTAACATATGTGCTTAAAGACGATGCGGGTGAAGAGCTGAAAGGTTCGTTTTACAACGAGGAACTACAAAAAGTCGGCGATAAACAGGTGTATCGAATAGAAAGTATTCTACGAGAACGTTTAGGAATAGGTGGATCTACAGAGTATTTAGTTAAATGGTTCGGATATAATTCGTCATTCAATAGCTGGGTATCCGCCAAGCATATATCGAGATACAAAGACTGATGTAGAGATGGAAGTAGAAGAAAATGTGGAAGATCCGGTACTTCGGCCACTTGAACAAGAGTCAGAAGGAGGGAGAAGCGGAGAGAGAGCATCGCTGTGGCCCTTTTTTGGTAAATTATTTCCACGCCCAGAAATTGTTTTTTTGTGTCAGATGGTGGTTATGTACGTCGTCATCGCTGTGTCCCTGTTCAATCTAACACGCGAACGAACCACGACGGAAAGCTCTGGATTGCACTGCTGAGCAGCTGTCTTGGGTACATGTTACCTAACCCGAAGGTAGAGACAAAACATTAATATACAGGATGAGATTTTTGTGACACTGCCGAGCAATGCCTCTATGCATCTATACCAGGACAATAACCCTGGGCACTTTTTCGTGAAATTGCCTCTGACTATCGACGTAGCTTTACAATACGAAGTCGGACTGGCTGAGATTCAAATTCCCAAAAGTTACTACAACGTTCTAGAAAATGACGTATGGATACAGTACTCTTCACCGGCAGAAAGCGGTGACACTATACCACCCGTACTAATAAATTTACCACCCGGTCTATACAATGATCCCAACAAATTTATTGACGAGATTAATCGGGTGATTGTGCAAAAGGAGATCGGTGAAAAAAAACAGTCACCTCAACTAAGAATCCATTATAACAAGAATTCGAAGAGGGCCGTGATCAAGCTACATGAAAAAGAGACTAACGTTAAAATTAGCGAGGTCCTGAAAAATATCTTAGGAATGACTTCGAGTCACATGACAGATACTAATCATGTACAGCAAGGAGAGGATGTGGTAGATCTAGATACTGGTATGAAAAACATATACGTCTACTGCGACTTAGTTGCCTCGAGACCTTTCGGGGATGTAATGATACCTTTATTGAGAACCGTTCGAGTATTAGATAGGGCATTGGCTTCCGTGTTCCGCATTTACGACAAGCCACACTATGTGCCGCTGAGTCGATTTTCATTCGACACGGTGGAAATCCTTTTAACCAACGATAAGGGACAGTACATTCCATTTACGTCTGGGACCTCTGTGGTGACGTTACACTTTCGGACACGCAAACAATTTGATCTGGAGTAGAGAAAATAATGGTGAGACACGTTATACTGCGAAGAAAGGCCAAAGCCTATGAAGACTTTTACTGTCAGCAGGCCGGTCACGGGCTTCCCATTTTTATTGGCGGGAGAAGTCAAAGAGGACTTGGTCTTGAAAGTTTCTTTGGTGGATTGGGCAGAGCAGTTCTACCATGGCTAAAAACGGGAGCCAAGGCACTTTTGAGAGAGGGGGTGGGTATCGGTTTACAGGTGGCCCTAGATACATTAGCCGGTAGGAATGTAGGAGAATCCTTTATAGAACACGCTAAGGAAGCTGGTCAGCGATTGCTACGAGGAGCAGTTGATCACCTGGCAGGCACCCAATCAGGAAGCGGCACGAGAAGAAAGAGAAGAAGAGCAGCAGCTCCCCCTGGCGAGCCACTCCGCAAAAGGATAAAACTAACATCAGACCGTAAACATTCTCACTCAGCAAAGAAGAGGTCGACAAAGAGGAAGAGGTACTCAGATATTTTTGGACAATGGCAATCGTTTCTCCCAGCTCCTGCGAATGTCTACACTCTGGACTAGATTTATTTAGCGTGATTCCAACTCAAACAGCTGTAGAGGACGGAAAATTTGTGGAGGTGCACCCACTGGCAGCCTTGGCCCCCGGAGCACCCATAGAATTTGCCATATTTGGAAAAGCGAGGAGTATATAGATCTGTTTAACACATTTTTGCACGTGAGAAGTAAAATCTCTTTAACAAATGGTGACAAACTAACACCTAACACAGATGTGTCTCCTGTAAATTACTATCTACACAGCTTATTCTCGCAAGTAGACGTGTCCCTGAACGATACGTTGATTACCTCCAGTGAGAACACGTACCCTTATAGAGCATATATTGAGGCCACTCTAAACTACGGCGAGGAGCCCAAAAAGGGGCACCTGACAGCCATGAATGAGTCCTGTTTTACAAGGACACGCCAAATTTTTTGGACGAAACTCAGGGCGACTCCAACCAAGGGCTTAAAAATCGTCGTACTCTATCCATGGACATGATGGGGCGACTGCATGCGGACATATTTTGCTCAGTATCGTTACCTGTTAAACGGCGTTTATATCAAGGTTAAGTTGACACCATCAAATGATGTTTTCAATTGATGGCACACGACCCAGCAGTTGGGTATAAATCAATTATAACATACGCTGCCTTAGTAGTGAGAAAAGCCAAGTTAAATTCAGCCATCTCTCTGGCCCACGAAAAAGCTCTTTTAAAAGCTACTGCAAAATATCCACTTAAACGTGTGATACTTGGAACGTTCACCGTTCCAAAGGACATGCTCTCATACAATCGAGATAACCTTTTTCTCACTCCAACACCAACTCGGATAGTTATTGGATTAGCTACCTCAACGACCTTTAACGGAGCTTACAAGTCTAATCCATTCAATTTTCAAAATTTTTGCCTGACGTACCTCAACGTTAGCGTTGAGGGTCATTCCGTAACAGGAAAACCACTCGTTATGGACTATGCTCACAATCAGTACGTCATGGCCTTCTTTGGAACAAAGTTGGCTATGAGTTTGGTTGGAAAAGATGCCGGGATGAACCTCGAGTATAACGATTTCAAGAACGGTTTTATTCTGTATGGATGAGATCTCAGCCCTTCGCTGGTGACCAGTTTGAGATGGCGCGATCAGCCCCTCTTTCAATCGATCTTAAATTCTCCACGACCACTACATAATCCTTACAAGTTATCGTTTACGCCGAAACCGACTCAGTAATAGAGATATCCAAGACCCGACAGGTTATAACGGATTCTTAATCGGGGATGAATACCAACGACATATCCAATCTCTTGCATTCTGATGTTTATGTGAGGCGAGTACATCTAGTCAGAGTCGTAGCTCGCGATCACTTGCCTAAATTTATAAATTCAGCAAAGACTGCAGCCTTCGTGATCAATACGTATCGCAGCAACAGACCAGGTACCCATTGGGTCGCCCTTTATTATAATGGTGTGGGTCACTTTGAGTATTTTGACTCATTTGGTCCACCTCCTGTATACGACGATATAATTGAATTTATCAAGAGGAATTCGAGCAACCCTCTCCTCTACAACTCTCGCCAGTTGCAACACCTGCTCAGTAACAAGTGTGGCCTGTACTCTGTGTATTTCATATTGATTAAAACTAGAGGTGGATAATTGCAAAGGGTCCTAATGCCTTTCACCTCATCTACGAGATAATACGTCAATGATTGGGTTGTATATCGACTAATCACACCATGGCTAATTAAGTCACGTGTGCTCAGTTTATATATTTACAAGTCTGGATATGCTATATAACCCAGGATTAGGTCGGGTCACAGTTCTAATTCCTCTGTATCCATCTATCTATCATCCATATATATATATATATATATATATATATATATATATATATATATATATATATATATATATGAGTTTGTGTGCATTCCCCTACAGACAACCAGTATTAGTCGACGCTGAGAAATACAGGATGATGACAGACACCTCTACCACCTCAGCCTCAACAGGTCTCGGTGTACCCAGTAACTGGGTTTGCGTTACCAATGGCTATGACATGATCAAACCACTTGCGACGGGGCAGAAAGCTGTGTATGTCACTACATTCAGAGACGCGACTATGGTTCACATTCGCCAGTTTTTTGGGGGGTCAGATTTCAAATTTCCTACCAGGACCGGTGCTACTTTGACTCGTGCAGAGTTCGAGAATATCGTAGGTTTGCGGGCGAAATCTTGGCTGACTTTGATCGTCTTCAGATAGCAACACCAACTACAACAGCACGATCCATGACCACCATGACAGCTCCAGCTACCTCCTATGAGACTTATGCGAGTAATTATTACAGTGGTCCTGTGTATGATAGCGACAAAAATTATCGAGGCCAGCTTAAAAGAAAATGAATGTACACTTAGTGTCACAGCTAATGTGTTGATTTCGTGTTTGGTTATATGAAACTATGTTAGATATCGTGTAATAATTTTTAAATGTTCTACAAATACACACATATAATGACAGTCGGTGCTGAGATATACATGAGGAGCTATTTTGAACATCTTCAGTTAGAAACACCATGGCCATTGTCTCCTAGAAATGTGACTAACGCCCTAGTCTCACAGAGCATAACCAGCTAAACACGTGTTTATCACCTGAGAGTTTTATCAGCGTGGCTTATCCATATAACAGTGACTATTACATCATCTTCTGGCTATGATAGCAACAATCTTGATCGAGGCCAGATTAGAATATAGTTGATTGGACATTTAGGGTGTCGCATATCATTCTGGTGTTTGTGTGTGTGTGTGTGTGCTTATATCATTCTACGTTAGATGTAGTGAACTAATGTTTAGATGTTGTGGTATTAATAAAATATATAAAATATCCACTGTGGTTCTTATATTTTTGTTCACTTCGTTATATCGTTATTATGTATATATTTGTGCATCTTTTTTCAGATGTCAGCCCGAAAGATGGTAACCAAAAAGGTTTGGAAAGCTTTAACGTGTGATATCCGGGTATTTTGCAGCGGGTGTATGGCAAATAATCCCAGCCAGTTAGCCCACAGTTGTTCACCAGATAATTTTGAGGATTTGGTGCATTATAATATTCAAGACGTGATAGCACAGACAATCTCGTACGATGAGCTTGTCGAGTTATCAATAGGTCGGATACGTCGCCGGGTTCTACGGTATAATAGACGCCGGTGTAGGCGACATACACCTATGTCTGTCTCCTCCATTTTAGTTCCCACAGCTCCTATAGATATGTCTGTTGATATAACTCCTACAGCTCCTATAACCCCTATAGTCCACTCAACACCACTTTCAGAGGTGATGGACCTCTCAGTGAGGACACGTGTTACTTCCCCGAGTTATAGTATATAGATATTACTAGATTTCCTTAAGGATATGCATACTGTAGTTTTTAGATCCATATATTTTTTTATTACTAACTTATAGACGTTTGCCTATTGTATTGTACTACTTATATTATTCTTCGAGTGGACAATATTTGATGTATATTTTTCATTTGGCATTAATTATATAATACATATTTTATAAATTTAGTACACCCTGTTGTGTGTTATTGTTTTTGTTTTGTTTTTGTTGTTTGTGAGAGAGAGAGAGAGAGAGAGAGAGAGAGAGAGAGAGAGAGAGAGAGAGAGATGATTCCCTTCACCAGACTATTTTTATTATATATTTCCTATATAGCAGTTCACCGTTACACCAGTCTCCACCAGTTTCCATCAATCTCCACCAGTCTCCACCACTCTCTACCACCCTATTTTTCTTATATAATCCCTATAAAATCGCCATTGGTACGTAGGGAACATTTACATACTACTCACGGGTTGTCCAAACGTCGGTAGTCCAGTCGGGTGGTTTTCCCAACTAGGCTGTTGTCATGTTATCCATGGTACAGTGCCATTGGTTGGCAGTTCCTATTTTGAGTTTGGTGAACATGTGGTTACTCATTCTGTTGTGGCCAGTGTGTAGGCCAAGTATGATGACTAGATCCCTCATTGATTGTTTGAGGTATCCGCTCCACATTTTTTATTATTTGGGTGTTCTTGTTTCCATTTTTCATGAAACTGGACTTTGATTATTGATTTAGCTTCATCGTAGCTGACAAGATGGTTCATTTATGGTAATCCCCCACCCCTCCCCCTATTTAGCATATTTTGTGTGCACATTCATGTTCTTGTATATTACAGTGGCGGTATCCACAGGATGATCACTCTTTGGAAATTATTGCACAATTGGTCTAAGGTTGTTCTCACGTCATTTAGTTCGCTGTTCCTGTGTTGTTTTTAGAGCTGTTAGAACTGACAGTGCATCGGTCGGTATCAACAATTTCATGTGCACATTTTTGTGTTGTATAGCCAGTTTTGCAGCATCTTCCAGGGCTTCATTTCTACTTTATAATTGTTTGAGAGTTTCACTGTAGCTATTGATTTGGTAATCTCTTCCTAGTTATTCAACCTCAAGATATTATCATCATCATCATCAGCATCGTGTGCCTTTTCCGCAACGAAGGTTGGCTACCATGGATCACTATTCTACTCTGTTTCTTACTTTGATGGTGCAGGCTGTCATAGATTGACTTGTCCATCTTTTGATGTTACTCGTCCATGTTAGTCTTGGTCTGCCTCTGCCTCTTTTACCTTGTATTTTTTCCTTCTAATATTGCTTTTAGTAGGCTGTTGTGTTTTTTAACATGCCCCAAAAATTTCATTTGTCTTGTCATAATTGTATTTAGTAGTTCTCTTTTTATTTTCAGTTGTTTTAAAACTTTATCGTTTGTTATCTTTTGTTTCCATCCAATTCTGCCTATTCTTCTATAACTGCACATTTCAAAGGCTTCAATTTTCTGTTCTGTTTTCTTGTCTAATGTCCATATTTCTGCACCATACAAATTGAGAAGATGTAACATTTTGCCATTCTCAGTTTCAGCCCTGCTGATATTTGTTTTGTTGTTAGTATATTTTTCATGGCATTAAAATTACTTTTTGCCATACCTATTCTTTTGTTTATTTCAGTTTTGCATTTTCCATCATTGGTTATAGTATGTCCCAGGTAGTTGTAACTCTGGACTGACTCCAGATATATTCCCTCAACTGTGATATTTAATTGTAGGTCTTGAGAATTTTCTTTGTTTATGCTCATAGTCTTAGTCTTTTTATATTCATTTCTAGTCCATATTTTTTGCTTGTTATGTTTATCACATTAAGCAATTGTTGTAGGTCTTTAGGATTTTCTGCTAGTAGAACAGTATCATCAGCATATCTCAGGTTATTGATTAACTTTCCATTAATGTTTAGGCTTGGTATCTCTGAGATTTTTTTAAAGATTTGCTCAGTGTATAGATTGAACAAGCTTGGTGATAATACCACTATAAATATATAAATATAAAAAACTATAAATATAAAAATAAATACCAAGATAATATCACATGCTCCATTTCTGGTGGCGTTTGTAGCAGAGCCATCCGTGTATTTGTTAACTTTATTTGAGAAATATCAATAAAGTCCAATTTTGACATAAATTATTCTTGGTGCCCATAGCATGTCTCTCGTTGTGACGTGAGTAAGTGTGAGGGGTGCAAACGCACCTGCAAAATCCACGTCCTTCTGTTTTGCCATAGTGCCATTTGAACTGCATTTCTTTTGTCTCGTGTGATCCTACTCAGCCACCAATCTATTTTCCAATCTAGACCTCTTCATTTTCTGTCTTTAAAGAACATCAAGTAGACTTTAAAGAGAACATTAAGTAGACTTATCAAAGAACATTAATTAGACTTATCAAAGAACATTAAGTAGACTTATTAAAGAACATTAAGTAGACTTATTAAAGAACATTAAGTAGACTTATTAAAGAACATTAAGTAGACTTATCAAAGAACATTAAGTAGAATTATTAAAGAACATTAAGTAGACTTATTAAAGAACATTAAGTAGACTTATTAAAGAACATTAAGTAGACTTATTAAAGAACATTAAGTAGACTTATTAAAGAACATTAAGTAAACTTATTAAAGAACATTAAGTAGACTTATTAAAGAACATTAAGTAGACTTATTAAAGAACATTAAGTAGACTTATTAAAGAACATTTAGTAAACTTATTAAAGAATATTTAGTAGACTTAAAAGAATATTTAGTAGACTTATTAAAGAACATTAATCAGACGTAAATACGTTGTTGTTTACATGAAGCTTCGATGTTTTGGGCCTTCTGTTCAAACTCATCCGACATTTGTAAAAACCTGTCAGTACCAGCTTACCTTGGTAGCCGCTATAGCTGAGTGGTTAGTGAAATGGACTACAAAGGACAGGAGGTAGGGTTCGAACCCAACCGACGCGCTTCCGGTTCTCCCAGCCTTTAATGGGAACCGGATTTTCTGAGACAGTAAACCGGCACGGGCCGACCACATTACTCAAAAAATCATATGCCGAGGGTCTGTAAAATGTATGGTCACTAACACCATATTTCCTATACGCCACTTGGCGTGACGGGTACTTTACTTTACTTTTTACCAGCTTACCTTCCCAGTTCGATGCCTAATTCCTCTACAAGGTTGCTTAGATTGTGACATTAAGAAACATTAATGAAGACAACAAGCATTCCAGAGATACTCCTGTCCCGTGTCTACTTTAAAATATTCTATCATTGTCTTACATTATCCTATTTGTATAGACCAAGAAATAATAAAGAGATAGAATACCAAATGAAATCATAAGAAAAATAGTAGGAACAAAACCCTGCCAAGAATATATAGAACAACAACAACTTAAATGGTTTGGCCACTTGGTCAGAATGAATCATTACCAATCACCATCAAGGGCGTTCTTCTCGAGAATGCATGGAAAAAGACCAAGAGGAAGACCCAGAAGAAAATGGATAGATGCAGTGACAGAGACATGTAACAACAAAGGAAAATCACTAATTCAGATAATTCGAGCAGCACAAGAACGACAAATGATATAAACCACGACACCTTTTAAGTATCAGTGAAAAGAGAAAAGAGGAAGAAGAAATAATCAGAAGTGTAGAAAGCATAAACGTAGACAGCAAAGATATAAGAATAATAAAGAACATGTACTGGCAACAACCAACATCGATAAAAAAAACTGAAATCAACTTGGAATGTTTCAACAAATAAAACAGGGTGTTAGACATGGTTGTGTGCTGTCACCAGATCTATTTAATATGTATATTGAAATTATTTTAGGATCCATAAGGGACATGCCTAGAATAAGTATTGGAAGTCATTCTATAAATTATCTGAGATATGCTGATGATACAGGCTTAATCGCTGAAAGTGAAAATGAGTTGCAAATGTTAGACATTATTGTGAAAAAAAGAAACAAATAAAGGACCCAGCATTAATAGCAAAAAGATAGAAGTAATGGATAAAAGATCGTAAAGAAAGTAAAACACAAAAAAAAGACATCACCACAATGCACAATAAAGACAGGTGGAACAATATTAAAACAGGTAAATGAATTTAAATTTCTGGGAACAATGTTGACCGCAGATGGTAGAAATGCAACAGGTGTGAAATGTAAAATGGCTCAGGCAAAAGCAGGGTTTCAAAATATGAGGAAGATACTGTGCAATCCATTTTTGACAATAGAAACAAGAAAAAGAGTTCTTAAATGTTATGTATAGTCAGCCTTAACATATGGATGTGAATCTGGACAACAGACAAGAAAATCACTGGAGGCTGAAGAAATGCGATTTTACAGAATAATTTTGAGACTACCATGGATCGCTAAAGAGGAGTAATGAAAACGTTCTGAAAGAGGCCAAAGCAAGAAGAGGGATAATTTTCAAAAATTAGGAAGAAACAATCATCATTGCTTTTGCCCATGAAATTAGAAGGGAACAGCTGGAATATATTGTGACAACTGGGAAAATTGAGCGACGAAGAAAAAAATATACCAGACAGCTTAATAGAATGGCTTAGCAGAAGTTCAACAACAGAAATAATAAATAACTGTCGAGTTCGAAAGTTGTGGAGTGACATATAATCATCTACGCCAACAGGCATGACACTTAATGATGATAATGATGTGTAAAGATTTCCTTTGTCTGTTTTTAGAGCTTATGGAGAGTGTTAGGACAGTGCTTGATCGAAACACTTGCTCGACTGGTGTCTCTCTTTCTAATGATCAGATCAAATCATGCTGCAAAGCTCTGTTTCGGGTAAAGAATGCCACTCTAAAGGCTTTCTCTGACAGTGGCGGCGTAGCGTTCCAGTCGAATCATATATCATACCCTAATGTTTCTATGAACACTATTGTAGTCACCACACAAACGCGAATGGCACACATTAAGATTGAGTTCTCACCGACCATTTCGCAGGCCGGCAGTGAACTGACGGTGTGTGAGGCGCAAACATTTACAGACACCTATTGTCTGGACGGGTATTCTTGGTCGTTTTGTGCAGTGTGTAGTGGGTGTAGCACAAGCTGATACTTCATCATCGGTACGTGTCACGGCAAATGCTCACATTGGATCTATGGACAGGATTGCTCCAGGTCTTGTCTCAGTGTATGTCCTTTATGTGTGAAAAATCCGGAAAATGCCTACAATGTAAACATCCTGGCTATACCTGTAATGACACTTGTCCCGATGGTAATTTGGGACAAGTGTCTACACTATAATTGGGCTACAGTGCGAACAGACGTGTTCTGATGGCTTTGACATCATATGTGACCCGGAAAGTGCAGACTGTACGTGCAAGGAAACATACTACGGGTCAGACTGCACTCTCAAATGTCCAGACAACTGTTTCAACGTCACCCGTGAACAGTCAACCCGGAACTGCGCATACAAGGGAACGTTCTACGGGTCAGACTGCACTTTCAAATCTCCGGACAACTGTTTGAACGAAACCTGTGGACAGTTAATCGAAGCCTGCGTCTCGTATGTCAATGATTCACACGTTAAGAAGAGTCTGCAGACTAACCCAAGCATATGGATACATCAATGTGTTTATGTGCTAGACTTGGCTCATTTCTTGGTATTTATCCGTGAAGACATGATTCATATCTTAATGTTTTTCTGTGCTAGTCATGGCTCATATCTTGGTGTGTTTCTGTGCTA
Organism: Megaustenia siamemsis; assembly: GCA_032433765.1. Taxonomy (NCBI): domain Eukaryota; kingdom Metazoa; phylum Mollusca; class Gastropoda; order Stylommatophora; family Ariophantidae; genus Megaustenia; species Megaustenia siamemsis. The sequence goes on from JAVIAB010000126.1 coordinate 31,964,132, forward strand.
GCCATGGCTCATATCTTAGCTTGTGTGTGTGTTTGTGTGCTAGCCATGACTCATATCTAGGTGTGTGTCATGTTAGTCATATCTCATATCTTGGTGTGTCCGTGTTAATCATGTCTCTTATCTTTATGTGCGTCTGAGTTTAGTAATATTTCATAACTTAGTGTGTATCTGTGTTAGTCATGTGTCATATCTTTGTGTGTGCATGTCTGGGTTAGGGATATCTCATATCTTTGTGTGCATGTTTATGTTAGTCATATCTCATATCTTTGTGCGTGCATGTCTGTGTTTGTCACATCTCATATTCTTGTGTGTGCATGACTATGTAAGTCACATCTCATATCTTTATGTGTGCATGCCTATGTTATTCATATCTTATATCTTTGTGTGTATGTCTATGTTAGGCATGTGTCATATCTTTGTGTATGCATGCCTAAGTCATTCATATCTCATATCTTTATGTGCATGTCTATGTTAGTCATGTGTCACATATCTTGATGTGTGTCAGTGTTAGTCATGTCTCGTATCGCTGTGTACATGTCTGTGTTATTCACATCTCATATCTTTGTGTGTGCATGTCTGTGTTAGTCACCGCTAGTGACTCGGGCAGATGTTGCTCGTAAACCTGGGAGGGCAGACCATCTAAGGGCAGAATCCCCCTACAGAAAAGACACCATCTAAGGGCAGAATCCCCCTACAGAAAAGACAATCTGCTGCCTTGCAGGAAGATTGGGGACAATCAAAGGCTAAGGAAAGCAAACCTGAAAAAATGCTGGCTGAAATCGGATGCACTGGGCCACTGGCGCAGAACACAGTGCAACGTTTTAACGGGTGTTCAGTCAGAGTGGATCTGGCGGACTCTAAATGTGACGTTCTGTCTGTGGGGGCGATCAACACACTTAACCTGACAGCTGACTTCATGTGGGAGTCTGGAATCCTACTCTGACTGAGTCCTGATCGCAGAGAGAGAGAGAGAGAGAGAGAGAGAGAGAGAGAGAGAGAGAGAGAGAGAGAGAGTCTGTCTACCGATAGTTTATCCTTCTCAGTAACCTAACACGACATGCAAGGAATGGGAGAGTGGCTCTGTTATTTATTATTCTAATCATAGTCAGGGCAAAACCTTTGAAAAGTGGATTTGAAGAAGAACAGGGGAATTTTGTTGGAAAGAAAAGAATACAAACGATGATGTCTTGAAACAAACTAAAAATGAAGAGAAAACTACTAAACACAATTCAAGCACGACAAATGATATTTTTGAGGCATGTTAAAGGACACAGAAGCCTAAAAGAATGTAATCTTGTAAGGAAAAATACAAGGTAAAAGAGGCAGAGGCAGACCAAGACTAACATGGACGAGTACCACTAATAGATGGACACGTTAGCATATGACAACCTGAACCATCAAGAGAAAGAGCGTAATGGCGCTCCGTGGTATTAAGTTTGGTGACGGCACTTAATGATGATGAATCATGGCAAAATACTTGATGATGATTAATTCCAAAACTGTGGAGGTTTGATGGACTGTTCTTTCAGTAGGGGGTGTTCGGATACTCGGGGTAGGAGTAACAGAGCAGTCTTGATTGGTATGGTAGGGGCTTCAGTGCTGAAATGGTTACAGAAATGGAATACAGAGGACAAGAACTTGCTTTCGATCTCGACCAACGGAATTATAATTGACTTAACCTTCAATGGTAGAGGTTTATTTATTGTTAGAAATAAAATAGCTCGGGCCTAGTTCTAACAACTTTTTTTGTTCATAAAAATGATACGACACTAGACGTTAAGATGTTAATTTCTTTCTTTTTGTGGTTATTACCATTCATAATTCATGTATCAGTTTACACTTCTATGTATCTATTTCCTTTGCAAAAACAATGTCATACAGATCATATAAATTAGCGAATATGAAACAAATTATAAAACCCACATTCAATGTTATTTATATGCTTGTCTCAACTCACTAGTGTTTGTACAGAACGTGACTATTTTGTTTAACTTACAGGAGACCTGCCGAGACTAGTACAAGCCAAGCAAATGTTTGCCAAGTTTTATCTTCACGAAGACAGAACTGCTATAGGATGTTTGGAAGAGAAAATATTCAACGATACCAGAGACGAATATTTAGGATTAAAGACTTTTAATGTTTCTTTCTATTCTAATCTGGAGTACGTGATCAAGCAGATCCTATAAGAATTGAATATGTTTAATTGTATTATGTAACGTTTCGATGAATTTCGATTTTAATATTTTCATTTGCTTTATAAGCTTCTTACTTAAACGTAGGACTCAATAGAAGCATGCAGCTGTTACCGGTTTCCTCATAAATAGAGCTTTTTTAAATCCAGATTCTTTATCTCGCAAATGTTAAACGAATCCCTCATATGTTTTCAGACTGATACACACTATATAGATCAAAACCACAAATAAGACAGTTGCAGTTTGCTAGCCAAGCGAGTAGCACGTAACACATACTTATTTTAAAAAAAAATGATGTGCATATACAACTATAAACTATAAAATTCTTGGGATAAAAAGAGAAACTATGTACGCTACATCATGATCAAAGATACATTTCAAAACTGTCAGAAAAAACACATTACATATCCATCATCATCATGATGAAGTCGTGTGTCCTTTGTAGAGCATTGCTTTCGCCACAGCCAGCTTGAAAGAATCTCTGCCTCTAGATAAGTCTCTTAATTCTTCTGTTGTCATGTTAAAAGCAAGATCATTTCGATGTCTTCAAACACTTCCCTCTTGGTCTGCTCCCGTCTCGTCGTCAAGAAAATGTCATTTCCTAAATAGCTCTTTCTAGCCCGCTGTATATTTTGACGTGGCTTTAGTATTTCTTTTTTTCATCAGTAGAATGTTGTTTATAAGCCAGTTCATTTCATTGTGTCCTTTAATATGTCTTGATTCTAATGTTTTCATTATCCAAGATATTTGATGGATTTTATCTCGAATTAGTTGATTGTCTCCCTTGCTGTCTGTGAGTTTGTCCACAATACACAACCATATTCTGCTACCCGGAAGATACATGGTATAACGTTAACTTGAATGCGTTGATGGTTTAATGCCACATATTCTTCGAGTGATTTAATTGTTGTGTTGTTAATGCTAGTCTTCTTTTGACCTCCTTCTGACAGTCGCCATCACACACCCAGGAGGTGATATTATTTCAGATCGTGTTTCTTTCATGTGATAATAATGTTGAGTATTTCAGGCCGACAATCTTGCAAGATGTTGGCCTTAATAGTGAGACCCACTTGGTAGTGCAGATAATAAATAGTTTCAGATAATAATTCATGTTGTATAATGTGTGATTCAGATCAAATATGAGTAGTGTCTCTTTATGTCATTCTTAGCTTTCAAGGTGACTTATTGTACGGCCGCTTCCCAACACAGAGACGATTTAGACATGACGCTTTCTGTTAGGGCTTGAATTTAATTGACAACTGAATCTTCTTCGTCTTCTAGCTAATGCTGGTCTTGCTATTTAAGATACATCTTCTATGTTTCGGTTTCCTCATAATAATGTAACTTTATTCTGCCATCTTTGAAACTCTCTGAGATTGTATGAATACTCTCGTTGATCCAATGTTTTGAGTTTCATTGTTTGTCTCTGCATATTATGTTACTTGAGACTAAACAGAAAGTCATCACGAATTGTTACTCTGAGTTGGCCGAAATGGAAGAACCCCCATGAAGTGTACATCCCGAAGATAAAGAACTCAAAAGAGAATACGCAGTTCAGACAAATCTCCCTACTGAGATTTGAAGTGAAAATATTCTACTCTATATTTGCTTTATTTTTATTTACTCAGAGACTAAACCGTAATCGAATAAAATATGACTTGGTGGTATGATTCGTTACAAACATTAGAATCGATTCTAAAATTGTTTGCAATAAATAGCTCGATGTCAAGAGTCCTGTGAAATAAGGCGATTTCTAGGGTCGCCTTCGAAGGTAAAAAAAAAAATGATGTCTCATAATAATCTTATATTGTTACTACAAAGTAATCGAATAACACTGCCTAATGTCAAAATCTGTAAAAATAAACATTTTGCTAGAGATTTTAACTATTTTCAACTTAAAAAATTGTCTAAATAAGCAAGTAACAAAGCAAAAATTTAGTGACAGTCAGCCATACAGTCGACAGGATGCTGGTACTTTTACAAGAATCCAGCCGTATAGTCCACTCACCATTGGTAGATAATTAAGGAAGACATAATAGGAATCATGCAAAAAGGCAAGAAACAAACACAGAGAGGAAAACACATCTCAGAAAAACACATAGACGGCAACTACCTACATGACTTCTGGTCTCACATATATATATATGGATGGCTCTGCTACAAACGCAACCAGAAATGCTCTTGAGACTGAACAAACATAAACAGATTACCAAATCAATAGGTACTGAGAAATTCTCAAACAAATATAAAGCATAAACTGAAGCCCTCAAAGATACTGCAAAACTGGATATTCAATACAAAAATAACGTGCACAAGAAATTGGTGATAATGACCAACGCACTGCCAGTCCTAACAGCTCTAAAAACCACCAGGATCACTGCGTTAGGTTACGTGAGAACAACCCTAGACCAATTGTGCAAAAACTTCCAGATGTTACAGTATGACAGATCCAGGAAGGATAAAATGGCAATAAGAGAAAGAGTAGAAGAAGAATATAACGAACGTGAGAGAAAGAATAAGTTGTGGTTGGTATAGAATAACAAAGGAAACTTAAGAATTAGCGAGCGTAAATTAGTCCACCGAACTCGGAACGATGAGACGTTACAAGTTATGAGATAGGAAGACTAAAGAGGAGAAACTTCGCTGCAGTCTCCAAAGATATGGCAACTAGTGACCCAGTACTGTCCCAAACAATGCCAAAACCCATAAGCCCATCTGATATGACTCCTCATGGGAAACTCAACATACCAGAACTTAAGGAAGACATTATAGGAATCATGAAGAAAGGCACCTAAACAGACACAGAGAGAAAACACATTGCAGAAAATCACATAAACGACAATTCACCACAGGACTCCTGATCACACATATACACAGAGCGCTCTGCTACTAATGCCACCATAAATGGAGGAAGATGTGTGTTCTTGAGGCTGAATAACCAGGAAGAGATCACCCGATCAATAGCTACTGGGAAATTCTCAAACAACTATAAAGAAGAAAATGAAGCCATCAAAGATGCTGCAAAACTGGCTATCCAAACCAAAAATAACATGCACAAGAAATTTGTGATTGATACTGACTGATGCACTGTCAGTCCTAACAGCTCTAAAACCCCAAGTAACAGAGAGGTTACAAACCTTGTCTTCGTATTCTTCCTCTTCTTCTTCTTCTTCTTGTTCTTGTTCTTGTTCGTCTTCGTCTTCGCCTTCTTCTTGTTCTTGTTCTTCTTCTTTTTCGTCTTCGTCTTCGTCTTCTTCTTCTTGTGCTTCTTTTTCGTCTTCGTCTTCGTCTTCTTCTTCTTCGTCTTCTTCTTGTTCTTCTTTTTCGTCTTCGTCTTCGTCTTCTTCTTGTTCTTGTTCTTCTTCCTTTTCGTCTTCGTCTTCTTCTTTTTCGTCTTTGTCTTCTTCTTCTTGAGAACAAACCTAGACCAACTGTGCAATAACTTCCAGAGTGATCATCCAGTGGATACCATCACACTGTAGTATACACGGAAACGGACGCGCAGACAAATTAGCTAAGAGGGAAGGAGATTACCACAAGAGAACCATCTGGTCAGCTTCGATGAAGCTAAATCCATCATCAAAGACCAGTATCATGAAAAATGGCAACAAGAACACCCAAAGTATAACGAGAGGGATGGATACCTCCAACTATCAAGGAGGGATCAAGTCATCATACTTCGCCTACGTACTGACTACAACATAATGAGAAACCACATGTTCACCAAACTCAAAATAGGAACTACCAGCCTATGCTACTTTACATTGGAAAACATGACAAACAAATCATGTTCCACAGTATTACCCCCAGTACACAGACCTGAGAAAGACAATGGGGTCCACACCCACCTCCCTGGAAGTGAAACTATACGGGGCAACCCAATCACCTAAATAGACAGCTGCATTCTTAAGAGAGTCCGGAATCCTAGTATGAATGAGCCATTAATCGCAGAAGAAGAAGTTATGAGAATAAGAAGGAGGAGATAACTGATGTTCAATCTGAATGCCGAAGACCTCCACAGATTTTCCACTAACCCGGGGAGGTTACGTAAGACAACAGAGAATAGCGTTGGACTCAGTACAAACAGGTGTTTGAGATTAGACAGGCGTAGACTGTCGGCACACCTTTGACGGGAGACAGGGTATGAAACATTAGGAGATAACCAGACTTACGAGGTGACGTAATCACGACTGCCTCGAGTCATCTTGTGATGTCCAGAGATCGGAAACGCTTGAGTTCTCTCTGACTAGGAGATCAAAGGATAGGGAATCACAGAGAAGTAGATCAAAGTAAATTCGGGGAAACTTACGTTGGTCTAGGAGGCCAATGCCAGCTTGTAATAGGAGTGCCTGACAGATATTGTCGAAACTTCAAGGCAATTGACAGACGGTGGACAGACAAGTAGTCAATGAGTTGATAGTCTTAACAAGTTCCCAAGATAGACCACGCCTGCATTCAAGAATAGGCGTTGTCTTAAAGGAAAATATAAAAAAACGGGTGGGCATTATGAACACTTTTTCGCCCACGAAGCTCTAGGGACACACCAGACAGAATGTAGTAGAGGAGGTTGGAAACCTGTCTCATGGTAGAATGTAGGATTACGAGGTAGTTAGATCAAGAGTTCCCTCGAAGGTTTTGGATGTAACAGCAAGAAATTAAAGTCAGACTAATTTAGGAAACTGCTTCAGGCGAAAACAGAACAGAAAACAGAACAGAAAATTGAAGCCTATGAAATGTGTATTTATAGAAGAATAGGTATAATTGGATGGAAAGAAAAGAAAACAAACGATGAAGTTTTAAAAAAGAAAATAAAAAGAGAACTACTAAATATAATTAAGACAAGACAAATGAAACTTTTGCGGCATGTTAAAAAACACAACAGCCTACTCAAAGTAATATTGGAAGGGAAAGTACATGTATAAGGTAAAAGAGGCAGGGGCCTCTTCTATCAAACTATTAAAAAATGGTAAAGCCACAGGACCAGATAAATTCCTTCGGAAGCCATCAAAGCAGATATTATCACCTCTACCAAGATGTTACATGATCTAATGGATACAATTTGGAAGAGGGAAGAAATACCTAAAGACTGGAGAGAAGTTTATATGATCAAACTACCAAAGAAAGGAAGTTTACAGGAGTGCACAAATTATAGGGGAATTATGCTACTATCAGTGCCAGGAAAAATATTAGGCAGAATCATTCTGGAGAGACTAAAAGAGGCTATAGAGAAACACTTGAGAGATGATCAAGCAGGTTTTAGGAAGAACATTTCATGTGCTGATCAAATAACTACTCTACGTATAATGGTTGAACAACGATTAGAACTAAAATCCCCACTTTATATTGGATTCATAGATTACGAAAAGGCATTTGATAGTTTAGACAGAAGAATGCTTTGGAAGTTGCTGAGTCATTAAGGAATCCCCATAAAGTTTATTAACCTGATAAAAACAATGTATGAAGGAACAAAATGTAGAGTGGTGCATGAAGGACAGCTTACAGAAGCATTTGAAATAAGAACAGGAGTAAGGCAAGGATGCCTTCTGTCTCCATTTCTCTTTCTACTGGCCATAGATTGGATTATGAAAATAACTCAAAACAACAGAAATGGGATCCAGTGGTCACTGACCAAACAACTTGATGATTTAGACTTTGCTGATGACGTAGCTCTCCTATCACACAGCCACCAACAGATGCAAGATAAAATGAGTATATTAGATGAGAGATCACAACAGCTAGGACTAAAGATTAATTGAGATAAGACCAACATTATGAGAATTAATGCAGTTGGCAATAACCAAATAAAACTAGGAGAAATACCTCTACTAAACGTACAATCTTATATATATCTGGGCAGTAATATAGATAAAGAAGGAGGAACAGAAAATGATACAAAAATAAGGATATCAAAAGCAAGAGGAGCTTTCATTGCACTGGGAAACATATGGAAATCCAAAGAAATTAGGCTAAATACAAAAATAAAAATTTTCAACTCCAATGTTAAGTCGGTTCTATTATATGGCTGTGAAACATGGAGAATAACAAAATTGACAATCACGAAGGTACAGACTTTCATTAATGGATGCTTGCGCAGAATAAAGGGATGGAAATGGCAGGACAAAGTCACTAACGTGGAATTATGGAAATGTACCGGTCAAATACCAGTGGATAAAGAAATACAGAGAAGACGATGGCGATGGATAGGACACACACTACGGAAGCCAACTGAGAGTATTACACAACAGGCCCTTTTTTGGAATCCCCAGTGGAAAAGACAAAGAGGAAGACCAAGGAATTCTTGGAGAAGACAGATTGAAGCAGAGAGGAAGATGATGGGGAAGACATGGAATGATCTTAAAAGAATTGCAAAAAACAGAACGACTTGGAAAGTGTTTGTTGCAGACCTATGCTCCACTGGGAGCTAAAAGGTAGAAGAAGAGGCAGGGGCAGACCAAGACTAACATGGACGAGTAACATCAAAAGATGGACAAGTCAATCTATGACAGCCTGCACCATCAAAGCAAGATACAGAGTAGAATTGCGATCCATGGTAGCCAACCTTCGTTGCGGAGAAGGCACTCGATGATGATGATGCTTAAGGCAGTGGAATTAGGAGTGAGGTAGTTAAAAACAATTCAATGTGAGAGTCTGGGATCCTGCTATGATTGAATCCTGATCGCAGAGAGAGAGAGAGAGAGAGAGAGAGAGAGAGAGAGAGTTTGGTAGAGCTAAACAACCAGCTACTAGCAGATACAGTGATACAAACACAAGGAAAAAAGTGAGTTGTAACTATCCAACCAGCTACTAGCAGATACAGTGATGCAAACACAAGGAAATCATTGTGATGGAGCTAGTCAACCAGCTACTAGCAGATACAGTGATACAAAACCAGGAAAAACAATGTGGTAGAGCTATGCAACGAGCTACTAGCTGATACAGTGAAGCAAACACAAGGAAAACAGTGAGATGGAGCTAGTCAACCAGCTACTAGGAGATACAGTGATACAAACACAAGGAAAACAGTGTGGTAGAGCTATGCAACCGGATAATAGCTGATACAGTGATGCAAACAAGAAAAACAGTGTGATGGAGCTAGTCAACGAGCTACTAGCTGATACAGTGATGCAAACAAGAAAAACAGTGTGATGGAGCTACTCAACCAGCTACTAGCACATACAGTGATACAAACACAAGGAAATCAGTGTGATGGAGCTAGTCAACCAGCTACTAGCAGATACAGTGATACAAACACAAGGAAATCAGTGTGATGGAGCTAGTCAACCAGCTACTAGCAGATACAGTGATACAAACACAAGGAAATCAGTGTGATGGAGCTAGTCAACCAGCTACTAGCAGATACAGTGATACAAACACAAGGAAATCAGTGTGGTGGAGCTATCCAACCAGCTACTAGCAGATACAGTGATACAAACACAAGGAAATCAGTGTGATGGAGCTAGTCAACCAGCAACTAGGAGATACAGTGATACAAACACAAGGAAATCAGTTTGATGGAGCTAGTCAACCAGCTACTAGCAGATAAAGTGATACAAACACAAGGAAATCAGTGTGATGGAGCTAGTCAACCAGCTACTAGCAGATACAGTGATACAAACACAAGGAAATCAGTGTGGTGGAGCTATCCAACCAGCTACTAGCAGATACAGTGATACAAACACAAGGAAATCAGTGTGATGGAGCTAGTCAACCAGCTACTAGCAGATACAGTGATACAAACACAAGGAAATCAGTGTGATGGAGCTATCTAGCCAAGTACTGACATTAACCAGAAGAAACATCGAAGCAGAATACAAAACATCAGGTTTATTATGAGAAAGCAGCCATGTTGCTGGCTCAAAATGAAAACATAATTTGTTTGTTTGTTATTAGGATCACCATCACTGCACACCGAGCAAGCCCACAGTGCTTCTATATCCCTGTCGAGAAAATCTGAGGAAAATCTGGACCCACATGCACGTAGCCCTTAGCGCGACCTGAGATCCACGGTGTGGGGAGGTTTTTGCTGACCATTTTACCCAGACAGCAACACAATTTACGGCATGCTTAAAAAAAAATTAATTATCAAAGTACCTTTAACGTGCGCGAGAGCACACTAGACCTCCTGTTTATTGCCGTTATTCGAGAGGGTTATACATCGGACCTCACTACCCAAGTGATCAGGGGAGAGCAACGGCATAAAGAAACCCAAAGGTTATTTGTTTCCAATTTTTGAAGAAAAAAAAAGATATTCACCACCGCTTCTGGTGAGCCCGGGGCATCATTCTTGTCCTGAGTTGGAGGTCGCACCTCTAGACTACCCAGCCCAAACATAATAAAATATAATCACTTACCGAACAGGGGAAAACCACCAGAAAATATTGTGGGCATTTAAAATAAACATTTACAGCTGACGCTGGAAAGGTTGGACAAAGCCTTATCTACTTCAAACGAAAAATAAGATGGCGCTAGTAATAGATCGTTTGTAACAGATGTTGTTTCTTGGATAGAAATATCAAAAGTCAAATACGTGTCAACTAGAGAGGGACACCTCCGACTGTATAAATTTACGTACATCATGTTTCAGTGAAAAAGTCTGCACAAATGTAATCCCCACGTTACACATAAACTCTTGTTTATTCACTGAAAATGGACTTCCGTTTCTAAGATGGCGGATCTAGTCCACGTTCTCTGGATCGCTACAAAAAGTGCATTCGATGTCTCATTAATTTCAGTTCTCCATCGCACTCCTATTCGTTAAAGTCAAGATAATGATGTACTTATTACATCTGCGCTGATAAAACAATGTCGTACGCCGGCGATATTCCATTTTCGACAAATCAAGTGTTGTGAATGTGACCTTCCATCGCCTAGGCTTGTTCTGCGCTTTACGTCACATTGGTGCTGTTCATGACCGTTGTTGGATTTGCTTGACGCAAGTTATTTCCATATTATTTATTAATTATTAATTAATTATTTCACTTATTAATGTGAAATGCTTCGTCAGCCGCAGTTTTAACTCTTTAGGGAATTTGCACCGTGTTCTGTTCGTCGTAGGCTACATTCACTAGAGTAATAAAAAATCTAAAGGGCGCGTCATTGCTGTGCCTGCGCCATTGTTATGTATGCTACGTCATCGTAATGGCTCATCGTAATTCCCTAGACCGGCATTACGCTAATCTTACGGTCTGTTGTTTGATGTGCGACGGGGATAATCTGACGACTAACTGTGTGTTTATATGTCTAACATCATCAAGCGCTATACATTTTAAAAGAAATATGACGATCAATACTTTCGGGAGAACGTGAACTTCTGGTATATGGTGGATAGGCGGCAGGAACCATTGCAGGCTATGCATGAAAAGTGTTCCTTGTTGCAGTTTCCTCAGATTCCAAGTCCATGGCGGACTGGTTGGTCTCGAGTCAGGACGCCGACCTCGGGACAGAGAGGTTATGGGTTCAAATCTCGGCTCTACCGGTTGGGATTTTTATTTATGATTTCTCTCTGCGACAACCACCCTTGGTCTCAGCAGCGAGGCCCGGGTTGAAACGTCAGTTACTCATCGACGGAAAACAAATGAGTACCTCCGAAGTCGGAGTTATCTGCCTGTGCGCGGTACCCCTGTGCACACGGCTGCCAGGGAAAAATGGATTAACACGCAAAATTCAGTTCCTAGTTTCTAGGGACTTCGTCAGAGTTGAAAGCTGGCGAACGCAGCAACAACAATTCACTGAAAATTAAATCGGAAATCTATAGAGCAAAGCGGATTACGTGTACTGCCTCAAAAGTCGTATCCATTATAATTTTTTCATGTAAACTCTTTCAAAATCTTACATTTTTATCTACAGTTTAATTTTGCATTTCTTGTTTGACATAACTCCCACTTTGTTCAAAGTTATGAAGATCAGAAAAAAACACACAAATGACATATTGAAGATTAAACATGAAATTGTATATACAAGCTAAAATAGAGAAAAGTGACAAACAACGACGTTTCGGCAAAAGCCTTCATCAGGTGCACAATTAAAAATATGCAAGTATCAACATCATAGGCTATTACTATTCTAAAATAAAAAAAAAAGAAAATCTGAACATCTAAAAATTGGCGGAAAGAGACGGTGACCTAGATTTAAGTAGCAGTTGGTCACGCGGTTAATAGACAATAAAGCAGGAAGGATTTAATTCAAAAAACAAAGTGAGAGAAATTGTGAAAAATTAGACAGTGAATCTCAATGGGATAGATAACAGTGTATTGTAACAGATATACTATGTGTCCCATAGAGTCAGTGAAAGAGAAAACCAAGGGAAAGAGAGAAAAATGAGGGGTTGATTGGGGGAAGAATAGCAGGAGAGGTAAAGATTATAGCACATGGAAGAATAAAGATAGGACACGGGAAAACAATTAGAGAAGAGACTAGAGATTATAGGAAACAGTGAAAAGAGTTTTTAAACCTCTCAGATGGTGGGTACCAACACGAATTATGAGTCGGTTTTCCAAAACGATCCGACTTTGGGTATCAGAGGAACAAGAAACAATGTAACCCGGAAGTCCTCAGAGTATGATACTGTTATCAAGTCGGTTTGGTTTGGAAAAACGAACTCATAACTCATGTTCTAAGTATGGGTTAAGCAGAGTCCCGCTCCAGGCCATTATGCAGATACTGAGTTGCAAGAAAAAACAAGGAAGAAACTGTATAAAGGACAATTAACAGAGAAGGCTTAGAAATTGGTTTCACGACCAATCAAGACCCCGTCGTGAAAAGTCAGACAGAAGAGCTATGATATCTACTCTATATGATGTCTTCGGCCCGAGAAGAGATAAAACGGTCGATAGTTAAATGTGTAGTTTCTTTATGTATTCAATGGCGGGAATTATTTCTAGCTTCTTCGAATGCTATATCCATGACACTCACTCCACTACTTCAACACATAAAAATCATTCCGCTACTCTAACCCATACAACTAACTTCACTTCTCCAACCCATAAAACTAACTTCACTTTTCCAACTCATAAAACTAACTTCACTTCTCCAACCCATAAAACTAACTTCACTTCTCCAACCCATAAAACTAACTTCACTTCTCCAACCCATAAAACTAACTTCACTTCTCCAACCCATAAAACTAACTTCACTTCTCCAACCCATAAAACTAACTTCACTTCTCCAACCCATAAAACTAACTTCACTTCTCCAACCCATAAAACTAACTTCACTTCTCCAACCCATAAAACTAACTTCACTTCTCCAACCCATAAAACTAACTTCACTTTTCCAACTCATAAAACTAACTTCACTTCTCCAACCCATAAAACTAACTTCACTTCTCCAACCCATAAAACTAACTTCACTTTTCCAACTCATAAAACTAACTTCACTTTTCCAACTCATAAAACTAACTTCACTTCTCCAACCCATAAAACTAACTTCACTTTTCCAACTCATAAAACTAACTTCACTTCTCCAACCCATAAAACTAACTTCACTTTTCCAACTCATAAAACTAACTTCACTTTTCCAACTCATAAAACTAACTTCACTTTTCCAACTCATAAAACTAACTTCACTTCTCCAACCCATAAAACTAACTTCACTTTTCCAACTCATAAAACTAACTTCACTTCTCCAACCCATAAAACTAACTTCACTTTTCCAACTCATAAAACTAACTTCACTTTTCCAACTCATAAAACTAACTTCACTTCTCCAACCCATAAAACTAACTTCACTTCTCCAACCCATAAAACTAACTTCACTTTTCCAACCCATAAAACTAACTTCACTTTTCCAACTCATAAAACTAACTTCACTTCTCCAACCCATAAAACTTACTTCACTTCTCCAACCCATAAAACTAACTTCACTTCTCCAACCCATAAAACTAACTTCGCTACTACAACCTATAAAACTCACTTCACTACCCCAGCACATAAAACTCACTTCATTACACCAGCACATAAAAACTCACTTCATTACACCAGCACATAAAACTCACTTCACTACCCCAGCACATAAAACCCACTTCATTAAACCAGCACATAAAACTCACTTCATTACACCAGCACATAAAACTCACTTCACTACATCAGCACATAAAACTCACTTCATTACACCAGCACATAAAACTCACTTATTACACCAGCACATAAAACTCACTTCATTACACAAGCACATAAAACTCACTTCATTACACCAGCACATAAAAACTCACTTCATTACACCAGCACATAAAACTCACTTTATTACACCAGCACATAAAACTCACTTCATTACTATCTATCTATTGACCTTTCGAGCCGTAACCGGCCCATAGGGCGTAGACCAAGATACACCTTCTCCTATATGAATTTTTGTTCTAGCAGTTTTCTTTTAAAGATATTTTATTAAATCTCGCCATCTGTCTCTGTTCTGTGCAAGCAGTTCTATCTCATTGAGGGAGCCGATTCCTGCTGCTCTTGCCTCTCTCATCAATGTTCTTCTCAGTGTCTCCCTGGGTCTTCCTCTTTTTCTTTTACCTGTTGTTTCCCATATGAGGGCTTGCTTTGCTATTCGATTATTATCTCTTCTCATCACATGTCCAACGTATGACCATCGTCTTTTCTTTATTACTGAAGATATTAGTGGTTGATTGGCGATTTCTCTAATTTCCTCGTTTGTTTTGAATTCGTTCCATTCTATACCAAGTATTTTCCTTAGACATTTATTTTCGAATGCGTTCAACTTTGTTTCTATATCTCTTGTTGTTTTCCAGCTTTCACACGCATACGTAAGGGTTGATAGTACATTTGATTTGAATAGCCTAAGTTTTGTGTTTGTGCTAATGAGTTTTGATTTCCACAACTTTTCAAGGCTTCTGAAAGACATTGCTGCTTTAGCCAGTCTGATTCTAATTTCTTTGCTCGTATCCCCTTCTCGATCAATGTGACTTCCAAGATAGATAAAGTGATCGATCTCTTCTACTGGTTTGTTTTCCATGTATATTTTGTCACTTGTTGGAATTAAACTTTTCATGACTTTAGTCTTTTCATGATTGACCTCAAGCCCAATTTTGCTGGCTATTGATGATAGTTCATTTGTGTTTTCCTGCATCGTTTTTATCTGACTGCTGATGAGAACTATGTCATCAGCAAAGTCGAGGTCCTCCAAATGGTCTCCTTGTATCCATTCGATGCCTTTATTACCAGTGCAGCATTTCTTCATTATGAAGTCCATAACAATTCCAAATAACAAGGGCGATAAAATACATCCTTGTTTAACCCCAGTTTCTATTGGGAAACATTCGCTCAGTCCTTCCTCTGTTCGAACTGCACATGTGTAACCATCATACATGTCTTTGATAATATTTATGATTTTTGATGGTAAACCATATTGCTTCAGAATTTTCCACAAAGAATCTCTATGAATACTATCAAATGCTTTTTTGAAGTCGATGAAGTTAAGTACAAAAGGTTTTTGCTTTTCAATATGTTCCTCCAATATAAGTCGTAGAGTGAAAATGTGGTCAAGACAGCTTCTCCCTTTTCTAAACCCAGCCTGTTCTTCACGCATTACTGTATCTATTGAATCCTTTATTCTATTTAGGATGATTTTACAGAATAACTTTGAGGCAACTGACAAAAGTGTCACGCCTCTCCAGTTGTTACAATCTCTAAGATTGCCCTTTTTTGGGATCTTAACAATGATTCCTTTTTTCCATTTATGAGGCGTCTTCTCTGTTTTCCAAATGATGTTGAACATTTTTTGGAGATGTATTAAATTATGGCTATCAATTGCCTTGAGGATCTCAGCTGTTAACTTATCCTCTCCAGCAGCCTTGTTATTGGTCATTAGCTTTAAGGTGGTTTCTATTTCACTCAAGGTGAAGTCATCTAAATTTACATCTAATTCTGCTGCTGGTGTTTCAGCTTCAAAATCTATTAAACTGTGAGGTAGTGGACGGTTAAGAATTTCTTTGAAGTGTTCTGCCCAACGGGCTTTTATGTCTGCGCTTGTTGTTAGCATTAATCCAGATTTGTCTAGAATTGGTGTTCCACTGGATGTATAGGTGTTTGTCAGCATCTTTTGTACTGTATAGAGAGTTCTGCTGTCTCCTGTAATTGCAGCTGTCTCTGCTTTCTCTGCCAAGTTGTCTATATAAGCTCTTGTATCTCTTCTTGCCGAACTTTTCACTTTGTTGTCTAATTCTTTGTATGTTGCTTTTGCCAGAACCTTTCCAAGATCTGTCTTTACATTAGTCACGGCTCTCTTTGCTTCTCTTCTTTCTTTGATGTATTTCCATGTGGTGTCTGAGATCCAAGCTCGTTTTTCCATTTTATTCAGTCCGGCACTTGCTTCTGCTGCTGTCATTAGTATTTTGCTCTGTGAGTCCCACATTTCATTGATATCTAAGTCTATTTCACCGAGTGCTGAATAACAATTACTTAGCTCTATGTTAAACTTTTCCTTTATGGCTTCATCTTTCAGTTTATGACTATCAATTTTATGTGTAATTGACCTCTTCTGTTGGTTTCTAAATTTTAATCTTATTTTCCCAATGCACAGGTTGTGGTCACTATTAACATCAGCACCTCTGTAAGCTCTTACATCTATTAATGATGATCTGAATTGTTGTTTAATACATAGGTGGTCAATTTGATTTGATGTTCTATCGTCAGGAGATATCCATGTTGTTTTGTGAATATTTTTGTGTGGAAATAATGTCCCACCTATAACTAAATTTTCTATTAAACATAATTCTATTAATCTTTCTCCATTCTGACTTGTTGTATTACAGCCTTCTCTCCCCATCACATGTTCCACTCCTGCGTTATCTTGTCCTACTTTGGCGTTGAAGTCTCCCATTACAATTAAAAGATCGTGTTTTGGTATTTTGTTTATAAGTTGTTGCAGTTGGTTATAAAAAACGTCCTTAACTTCATCATCAGCTTCGTTAGTAGGCGCATAACATTGAATAATTGAAAGTCTTCCATGTTTTGTTTTGTATCGTGTTCGTATCAGACGGCTATTTACCGGTTCCCATTCTAATAAACTTCTTGCAGCTTTGTCTGTCATCATTATGCCTACTCCTTCACGGTGTTTTCCATCTTCCCTTCCAGAAAAAACTACTATTTTATTATCAATAGATCTCCTACCTGTTCCAAGCCAGCGCATTTCGCTTAATCCTAAAATATCTAGATCGTATTTGTCCATCTCGCTCGCGACCTGTGCATGTTTCGTCGGAGCGGCCATTGTTCGCACATTCCAGAATCCTATTTTTGTTGTTGTTTTGGGGCCGAAAAAACTATCATTATTATCTACTGCTAATTTACACATTCTGTATCAGGTCTACGTTTCATTAACAACATCGTTTTTACGATAGCGGCTTGTTAAACCTCTGATCAACGGTTCAATACCAAGCCGGAGAAAAATAATTCCTCCATTTTGGAAACAACCGGAAATGATTCTTTACACCAGCACATAAAACTCACTTCATTACACCAGCACATAAAACTGACTTCATTACACCAGCACATAAAACTCACTTCATTACACCAGCACATAAAACTAACTTCATTACACCAGTACATAAAACTCACTTCACTACCCCAGCACATAAAACTAACTTCACTACCCCAGCACATAAAACAAATACACTTCACTTCCCCAGTACATAAAACACATTTCACTACCCAAGCACATAAAACACATTTCACTACCCAAGCACATAAAACACATGCCACTACCCAAGCTCATAAAACACATTTCACTACCCAAGCACATAAAACACATTTCACTACCCAAGCACATAAAACACATGTCACTACCCAAGCACATAAAACACATTTCAATACACAAGCACATAAAACACATTTCACTACCCAAGCACATAAAACACAATTCTCCACCCCAGCACATAAGACACATTTCACTACCCCAGCACATAAAACACACTTCACTACCCCAGTATATAAAACACATTTCACTTCCCCAGCACATAAAACACACTCCACTACCCCAGTACACACAACACACATCACTACCCCAGTACATAAAACACTCTTCACTACCCCAGAACATAAAACACTCTTCACTACCCCAGTACATAAAACATACTTCACCACCCCAGTAAATAAAACATACTTCACAACCCCAGTACATGAAAAACACTCCACTACCCCAATACATGAAACAAACTCCACTACCCCAGTACAGAAAACACACGCCACTACATTAGTGAAGCAGGGAAGTAGCAGTGATTAAAGAGTGTACAATAAGATGGGAGTGAGGTAGGAGAAATTGAGGGGAGATAAGAAGAGTGAGTAAAATAGAATCATGGGATCCTCGAGAGGTGAACATTTCGTGAGGCACGGGAATTGTAAGACAATGTAGAAACGAGGCAGGGATGTAACAAGCGGTATGATTGGTGAAAGGGAGAAAAGGTGAGACAAAGAATACGTTAGGAGATTCATTCGAGAGGAAGCGAAGGTTCGATACGGACGGCTGTGTGTTTTTTTGTGTGGCAACGGGTACCGGGAGTAGAGTAGAATTAGTCACCTAAAAGTGAATAAGTAAGTTAGTTGGTGTGTGGTCGAGACAGGGAACAGACCTTATTCCAGGAGCAGTGTTAAGCCGAAGTGTTATAGAGTAGTGATTGGATAATGTGAACGTAGTAGCAACCAACATAGTTAGTGTCCAATTATGAGTTAGTTCACTAAGTTAATCTTCATCAGACATATGAAGACAAAATGTAGTTGTGCAAATCGCAGCAACGAACAGTTAGGGTCAATTTGTGAGTTAGTCACCACGTGAATCTTCATCAGACATATGAAGACAAAAAGTAGTTGTGCGAATCGCAGCAACGAACAGTTAGGGTCAATTTGTGAGTTAGTCACCACGTGAATCTACATCAGACATATGAAGACAAAATGTAGTTGTGCAAGTTGCCGCAACGAACAGATTAGTGCCAAGTCGTGAGTAATCTCACCAACTTAGGCTTCATGAGAAGCAGCGAGCTAGAAGGTAGTAGTGTAGTTTAGCAACTACGACCATTCAAGTGACAGTAGGGAGGATAAGTCAATGAGTCAAGCTTAGTGGGGAAGCATGACAAGATAGTGGGGTGTGCAGGCAGCGACAACGCGCAGTTTACGTGGCGCTGAGCGAGACAGGCTCGCTGGGGCGCTATCAATCAAGACAGAGCTAGATACGGGGTATGACGCTCCAGGTAATAACAAGATAGGCGAAGTGAGCGAAATCAATATCGCCGGCTTCATGAGTAGCAGTCCGGTTGCTGTGGGGTACTAGTAAGAGAATTCCTAGGCAACTACTATTTTGAGGAAGTTAGGAGAGGCCAGAGTGGTGTTAGATAGTGCAGCAATCTGACTGTGTAGTGTCAGAGATAACGCTAGAGAAAGCCGTGAGCGGGCAATGTATGTGAGGTTGCGAACATACTATTGTAATTGTGCAAGTGAACATGTTACGTGAGATGGACAATGTCGAGAATAAAACCACAGGTGGGTTCTTTTTATCTGGTGTTGAGTAAAGGCTTGTTCGAGCGCTAACTGTATTTGTCTGTCCCTGGTGAAGAACGAAGTTGGTTTGCAAATAACCGACGGTGTACCACTAAACAGCGCGGAGTACGACCGGCAATGATCAACCCGGCCAAGGGTGTCATACAAGGGCAGAGTCAAACGCAGCGACAGTTCGGAGCAGTGACCATCTATCACAGGCAGAGGTCGTCTCGGCTTGTCAGTTCATCAAGGCAGTTCACACACCTTCAAGTCCAGTGCACGCGTGCTGTAATAATCGCTGGCTGATCATACGTGCATGTGATACAAGGCAAATTCCGGCATTGAGGTAAAACGCAAAGCAGTCCACAAGGGGGTGACGTGATCAGTCATTCGGGCGGTCACTGGGTGTCCCTTCAAGGCGTTGACACATGAACAAGTGAAGGCTCAGATTTTGACGAGCCTTCACCGCATCTAGTGCCAGTTGAGGTCAGCTGGCCTATCAGTGTATCTAAGACAGGCCTCAGCGTGGCTTGAAAGGAGAAGCAAGAAAGGCCGGTTATATGAGTACATAAAACACACTACACTACCCCAGCACAGAAAACACACTCCACTACCCAAGCGCATAAATTACACTCCACTACTCCAGTACATAAAAGACACTCCACTGCCCAAGTACATAAAACACACCCCACTACCCTAGTACATAAAACACACTCCACTACCCCAGCACATAAAACACACTGCAGTACCCCAGCACATAAAACACATTTTACTACCCCAGCACAAAAAAACACACTTTACTACCACAGTACATAAAACACACTTCACTTCCCCAGTACAAAAAACACACTTCAATATCTCAACCCATAAAACACACTTCACAACCCCAGCACATAATATACACTTTAATACCCTAGTACATAAAACACACTTCACTACGCCCACACATAAAACACACATTACTTCCCCAGTACATAAAACACATCCCTACCCCAGTACATAATACACAATTCACTACCCAAGCACATACAACACATTTCACTACTCTAGCACATAAAACACACTTTATTACACCAGTACATAAAACACATTTCACTACCCTAGCACATAAATCATACTTCAGCACTCCAACACAGAAAAACATACGTCACAACCCCAACCCATAAAACACACTTCACAAACCCAACCGATAAAACACGCTTCACTACCCCAAACCATAAAACACACTTCACTACCCCAGCACATAAAACATATTTCACTACCCCAGCCCATAAAAACACTTCACTACCCTAGAACATAAAATACGCTTCATTACCCCAACCCATAAAGCACACTTCACTACCCCAGCACATAAAACATACTTCACTACCCCAGCCCATAAAAACACTTCACTACCCTAGAACATAAAATACACTTCATTACCCCAACCCATAAAGCACACTTCACTACCCGTGTATAAAACACAATTCACTACCCCAGTATAAAACACACTTCACTACCCCAGCCAATAAAACACATTTCACTATGCCAGCACATAAAACATACTTTACTTCACCAGCACATAAAAAAACACACTACATTACACCAGGACATGAAACACACTTCACTACTCCAGCACATAAAAAACACTTCAAGTCCCCAGCACATAAAACACCTTTCGCTACACCAGCACATAAAACGCACTTCACTACACCAGCATATAAAACACACTTCACTACCCCAGTACATAAAACACATTTCACTACCCCAGCACATAAAACACACTTCACAACCCCAGTACATAAAACACACTTCACTACCCCAGTACACAAAACACACTTCACTCCCCTAATCCATAAAACTCACTTCACTACCCTTACCAATAAAACATACACCACTACCCCAACCCATAAAATACTCTCTACTACCCCAACCCATAAAATACTCTTTACTACCCCACCCCATAAAATACTCTCTACTCTCCCAACCCATAAAATACTCTCTACTACCCCAACCCATAAAATACTCTCTACTACCCCAACCCATAAAATACTCTCTACTACCCCAACCCATAAAATACTCTCTACTACCCCAACCCATAAAATACTCTCTACTACCACAATCTATAAAACACACTCTATTACTGTAACCAAGGAATGTCACTCCACTACTCTAACCCCACGACACCCACTTGACTAACCTGACACTCACTCCACTCAACATTGAAAACATCCACTCCACTACTCTAACCCAATAGCACCCATTGCACTCCATAAGACTTGTTTTACTACCTTAGTTCAGCTATCGTTATATTCACTATTGTGACACTTACTCCTGTATCGTGACACTTACTGCATTATCGTGACACTTACTGCATTATCGTGACACTTACTGCATTATCGTGACACTTACTCCATTATCACGATATCCACTCCAATATTTCGACTTCATCGACGGACAGATGTTGATAAATATATTTATCTTTTGTTTGGCTGTGTTGTTCAATATCCATGTCTCTGATACGTTTAAAAGATTGCTTTTAAGTATGCATTTAATAGCTTCAGCTTAATGTTTGAATCCCCTCAGGACCGCTGACGTAAAAATGTCTCTGAATCCGCAGCCATGAACACACTTCAGCAATATCTTGTTAAGGTAAGATATACCAGACGAGAGCGCTACATAGGAATCCAAAGAAGAGAAGACATAACAAGAAACACAACTTCGGTATCTTTAGTCGCCACACGTTGAGATGTACTTCATAAGAGACCTGAGCACTTATGGACGTGTTCGATGTGCATGAGGATGAACTCAACTTCATTTATTGACACTTCTTCGATTTCAAGTAGTTTGTTGCATGTGTGGTTTTATTTCTTTAACTTTATTCGACAACTATCAATTTGATGCCCATTTTAACATAAATTATTATTAGTGCACAGTACATAAGAGAGGAAGTGGAAGACGCCTTGCGCAATATGAAAGCGAGAAAAGCTCCTGGACCAGATAATATAACTAAAGAAGAGATTGAAGCCATGGGTGATTTTGGAATAGAATTAATAACAAAAATATTGAGTGATATCTACAACAGCGGATATATACCAGACGACCTGCTCAAATCAATATGCATAGCCCTACCAAAGAAATCTGATGCGATTGAATGCAATTTTCATCGCACAATAAGCCTTATGAGTCACATGACTAATATATTAGTAAGAATCATCATGCGAAGAGTGCGAAACAAAATCAGTCCAGAAATTAGCGATGAACAGTGTGGTTTTGTTGGAGGTAATGGAACGAACAATGCTATATATATCATAAGATCTCTAGTAGAAAGAGCCATAGAGGTGAAAACAGATCTATACCTATGTTTCATATAGGAGTATATATATATATATATATATATATATATATATATATATATATATATATATAATTATCTTCACAAAGACAGAACTGTTATAGGATGTTTGGAAGAGAAAATATTCAACGATACCAGAGACGAATATTTAAGATTAAAGACTTTTAATGTTTCTTTCTAATCTAATCTGGAGTACGTGTTCAACCAAATCCCATAAGGATTGATTGCGATTAATTCTCGTTTAAATTGTTTCGCTGAATTTCGACTTTCAAATTGAAAATCATAATCTTCTTACTTCATTGTAGAAATCAATGCGAGCTTGTTACCGTTAGGAAAAATATAAAAAAAATAAAAATAATGGTATGTTAGAAGCTTTGCGTGATTAGTGGACGACACAGATTAAACGATGTTTCGGCCCAATAGGCCTTCAGTAGGAACAAAAAAAAAACACACATACGGATAAGTAAGTAAAACTAATAACGAAATATCCAAAACAAAAATAATCGAAATATGTTAAAGAAAATAAAAATGTCTATCCTGTGTGTCAGGCCGAGGTCAAAATGAAAAGGAAATGATAACCTGAGTGTGGCTGTCGTGAATGTGCAGAAATGTGCGCAAATGCACACAGAACCAGAGGAGTTCACACAAGGGTCAGTGTGCAAACACAAAGGAGAAAGAATAGAACAGTAGACTAACAGGTGCTCAAAAGGCGGTAAGAGTGAGATGTCTGAGAGTGGGGTACAATAAAACCAAATGAGGGTAAGGAGCACAGAAAAAAGATATAGAGAACACCGAAGTGTCTCATTGGGGACTAGAGGAGAAGAACTATAAATAGCATGGCATAGTAGATAGACCAAAGAACCCAAATATGTGCAGTAGAGAAGGCTATGCAAAAGGGAAGGAGCAACCAAAAGGAAACTATGTGTATGAGTGTGATACATTCATGCCTGGTGGGGTCAGCGAACCATACTGGACTATGAGGCGATTTTCCAAATTATAGCGACTGCGGTCGCCAGAGTGACAAAGGACAATCCCAGTGACACGGATGTTGTCTTTGCCCTTGTGATCAGGGGAGTTGAAGTGGGAAGACACTGGAGTACCAGTATTCTGTTGGACAACCCGTAGACAGATGTTCACAAAATCTTTGCGCTAATCTTCTCCCAGACTCACCAATATAGGTCATGTGGCATCGTTGGCATATGATGGCATAAATGATGTTGCGGGACACACATGTGAAGTCATGCTTGATCTCGAACCGTCCATTAGGGAATAAGACCGAGTCAGTAGGGAGCACATAGGCACAGGTGATACAGTTACGACCACAAGGGGACGTACCGAAGTATTGAGGGTGGGAGCGAGGGAGATGGCTCCTAACCAAAATAACTCAAATTCCTGTCGCGCTTGAAAGCGATCAATGGGGGATCACTAAAAAGTAGATGGGTAGTGGGATCAGAGAGGAGAATGGAACGGTAGCGGTTGCGTATCTTCACAGCAGCTAAGTTGTGAGGATGATATGTGAGGGTGAGTATAGTTCTCTCAGAGGGGGGGGGGGCGGTCGGAAGGAGTGAGTGCCTCGGGACGGGTGATAAGGAGGACCCGCTGGAGGGCAGACTGGAGGATCGAGTCTGGATAAAGCCGGCGGCTGAAGAAACTTAACATGAGGTGAGCCTGTAGGAGGAAATCTTGGTCATCCTGGTAGATGCGACGGAGACGCAATAACTGGGAGAACGGAATAGAATCACGACAAGAAGGTGAATGGGATAAAGTGTAGAGAAGATAACAATGGGCGTCTGTGGGTTTATAGAAAACCGAGGTGTGGAGGCCAGAAGTACCCAAAGAAACGATAAGATCTAGGAAGGTGAGAGAGGAAGTGGATATACAAGATGTGAACTTGACAGCTTTGTGATAGCCACCAATGTGGTCGATAAACCTGGAGAGGTCATCCTCAGGTAGATCGGTAAGTCCGAAGCAGTCATCAATGTACCGAAGGTATATGATGGGAAGGGGACCTTGATATGAATTGAGAATTTGGTACTCAAGGTAACCCATAAACAGGTAAGCATAGCTAGGGCCCAAATTGTTACCGTTAACGGCTTCCTACTAAATACATCTTTTTGTCAAGATGTGTGTGTCATGACGTCAATATCTATGGTCCTGTGTGCTAATTCTTTATCTCGCAAATGTTAAGCGAATCCCTCATAAGTTTTCGGACTGATACACACTATATAGATCAAAAACACAAGTAACATAGTTGTATGTTGCTAAATTACCGAGTAGCACGTAACACATGGAGTAGGTTTTATCATCGACCCAGAACACGCAAAGAACATTCTAGAAATAAAATACCATTCAGAAAGAATTATCATAATTAAACTACTAGAAGACGATCTAAAAACAAATTACATTCAAATCTATGCCCCATGCAACAACAATGAAAGAGACACCGAAGAATTCTACGACACATTGAATGAAATCATTAACAAGATTGACGAAAGCGACGACATGTTAGTGATGGGAGATTTTAATGGAAGGCTTGGGAAACGCAACAGTCAGAACAGTGATATCTTAGGACCCTTTGGCGATAAAACGGCTGAAATATACGAAAATGGAAACAGACTGCTGGATATATGCAATCAAAATGATTTATTTATCACCAACCCATTCTTCAAACACAGAGAGTCACAAGTATACACCTGGTACAAATGGAATGACACAATATGCAGAAGCCAGATATATTTTATACTAACAAGAAAACAGAACAAGAAAAGAGTAACCGACAGCAGAGCAATTCCAAATATTACAGGCGACACAGATCACAAGATGGTTATGATCACACTAAGACATCCAAAAATAAAGAGAATATACGAAAACAAAACAAATGAAGCGAAAAGAACAGACAATAAAAATAAAACAATAACAAGATCAAGAAACAAGGAAACCCTAGAAGAAAGACTAACAGAGGAATTCAAGAAACTCCCTAACGAAGTATGCACAGTAGAAGAAGAGTGGAAACAATTTAAAGAAACAGTAACCAACATCTCTAAAACAGTTTGTGGAACGAAGCTAAGAACAAGAGAAGGGAAAAAGAGCCCCCCGTGGTGGAACGAAACAATCAGAGAAGCAATTAAGGAAAAGAAGAAACTGTTTAAAAATTGGAGGGAGAACAAGAACCAAGAAAAATATGAAAAATATGCCTTAGTTCGAAAAAGAGTTAAAATGTTGATCAAAGAAGCTAAGCAAAATAATTGGACAGAATTCGGACAAAACATGAGCAGGGACTTCAAGACAGCCACAAGAGATTTCTACAAAGCAGTAAAGCCACAAGAGCGAGAAAAGAAAACCATGATCCTACTGAGCTGATAAATGACAAAGACGGACAGCCAATATCAAATAACCAATGTATGCAACAGAGATGGAAAGAATATTTTGAAGACCTGTTAAACATACCAACTACCAATAAGACAACAAAAATCACGCCAGAACTCACAAATACTGAACCCAACATCATGAAATAGGAAATCGAAGAAGTAATCAAACATGCAACAAGAAATAAAGCACAGGGGATAGATAACATACCAATAGAAATAATAGCAGCAGCAGGAGAAACAGGAATGCAATGGCTGCACAGAATATGTAATGCAGCATGGCATCAACAACAAGCCCCAGAAGACTGGCAACAGGCAATCATCATACCAATATGGAAAAAGAAAGGTAGCAAAAGAGACTGCAATAGATATAGAGGTATATCCCTTCTCAGCCATGTAGGAAAGCTATACGCCAAAATCATGGGAAAAAAAAGACTGAGACCATTAATGGAACTACAGTTAAGCGATTCTCAAATGGGATTTCGAAAAAAACAAAGGATGTACCGACGCACTATTAACACTAAAACAACTTGCAGAAAAAAATACAGAACACAATCAAAACTTATACGTAGCCTTCATTGACCAGGAAAAAGCATTCGACAGAGTAAACAGAGAACAACTGTGGGAAGATACTAACAACATACAGAGTAAGCCAACATCTAACCAACCTTATTAAAAGCCTCTACGTCAACAGCAGCTGCAGGGTCAGAACAGCAGCAGGCTACACAGACCACTTCGAAGTTAGATCAGGCGTAAGACAGGGCTGCGTACTATCCCCCACTACTGTTTATCACATACATGGACCATATATGCAAGCTAGCCATCCCATCAGAGACAGAGGAGATCAACGAGCTTCTATTTGCATACGATCAGGCACTAGTACATGAAACAATAGAAGCCCTTCAAGAACACTTAAACAAACTCAACATCTCAGGCACAAAATACAACATGAAAATCAACATCAACAAAACAGAAGACATGAATATCGCCAAAAATAAACAGAACATCAACATAACTATAGAAGGCAGACAACTAAAACAAGTAGAGGAATTCAAATACCTAGGAAGTCTAATGACAAACGATAATTCTCAAACAGCAGAGATAGAATCAAGATGCAACAAAGCTTGTCAAATCATCGGACAGTTATCACCATATTGTCCAACAAGGAAATAACTCTAAATAAGGCAAAACGAGCACTATACAATACAATGTTCATCCCAACGTTGTACTACCAATGCCAGACCTGGACCCTAGATGCAAGAACAATAAGAAAAATAACCTCTAAAGAGATGAAATGTGTTAGACGAATGACAGGAAACAGTCTGAGAGATAAGATCAGAAATGAAGAACTGAGAAAAAAGCTAGGAATAGCCCCCGCCATATAATATATAAGGAAACAACAGATAAAATGGTTTGGCCACGTGACAAGGCAGAAAGAACAAAACACAACACACCGAGCCTTCAACAAACGTTGTGAGAACAGCAGACCCAAGGGTCGACCACGAAAAAGATGGGTCGACGGAATATTAGAAGCACTATGAGATATAACAGCAGCAGAGGCGAACAGAAGAGCAAAAGACAGCAAATTATATCTCCCCTCGACGCTGAAAGGCAGATGAGGAAGGAAAGAAGAAGATGTAACATATACATATTTATAAAAAAAGAGAACTATGTGCATATAAAACTATAATCTAGAAGGCGCTTAAAAGAGAAACCAAGCACGCTACACCATGATTAAAGATAGATCTTAAAACTGTCAGAAAAGCAATCACATATACATCAATATCTTCAAGTCGCATACATCTTTGTGCTACCATCTTTGAAACGCCTTGACATGTTATGAATACTCTCGTTGATTCTGTGTATTGAGTTTTTTGTTTGTTTGTAATTTCGGTGTTTATCTGTGGATATTGTGAGTGTTTCTTGAGAGTGAGACTAAACAGACAGGGAGTCACCACGAATTGCTGCTCTGACTTGACTGGACCTTCATGGTCGTCACAAGTGAACTCTCTATTTATTTACAACAATGTGTTTATACAGGCGGCCATGACTTTATAATGTACAACAAACGATTTTCGAAAATTTTAATTTATAATATTTCTAATATAATCTTTTTAACTATCTAAAACTCACGGAAAAACATTTTCCTTGACCATTGTCTCGGCTTTATACAATTCACTCGTCCTTGTAATTCACGTGATAATTCTGAACATTCAATCACTCACTCGTTCAGCCAACTCAGTTAACGTAACTCTGCCAAAATCTGTATCTCCCACATTTACTTCTGTTTCGTCCCTTGGATAGTCTAATTAACTCTACCACAATATTTGCTGAGACCATAACTCTGAATTGATCAACTTGAGACTTCAATTAGAAAGTAGCAGACAGAGAAAAAACAACCCTAAGTCATTGATAAATTAAGAACGCATGTACAGTCGCCACCAAGTAAGGAATGTTATAGTGATAATGTTATTTATTGTTCTAACTATAATCAGCGCAAAGCAATTGCTTATGATTAGCGGAAAGATTACGGATGTATGATGGACTGCTCTTACAGTAGAATGTGTTCGGGTATAGTGTTGACATGGATAAAACAATGGTATACAGAGGCCCAGAACATGCATTCAATCGCATTCACAATCAATGATCAAATATCGAAATGTTGAAAAGAAGATTGAGCTACAGTAAAGAGAGAATACAGATGAACAAATTGTGACGCATAAAGTAGAGATAGGCGCCCTACGGCCCGCGGTCCAGAGTCATCCCGCCAAGATTTATTTGCTACAGTTAAGAAATCATCCTCAACAAATGCTTGAACAAGAGTAGAGTCAGATAAGCTTGAGGGTAGGTAGCACTGGTTGACCTTTAAGATGCTGTCCTGCATGTCTACATGTCGGCCGAGATGATCTATTCACAAGATCACACTCATTGTTCTGAAAGTTCTTCAGGTCAAAACAGCGGTCAGAGTGAAGATGCAGAACTTGCTGCTGCACCTGACATATGTGATGGTGGTGCCTGTGATGGCGACCACTTCGTTGAACATCTCCTCCTTCATCCTCACTCTCAGAGCTGGTGGTGATAACACTGGGCACAGGGCTGGGCGTGTCTCGGGTAACAATAAGCGGGTGCCTCTGTGGACGTTCATGTGAGGATGGAACCAGAATAGAATGAGATGATGAGAGTGTCTTAGATGTTGTTGTTGTTGTTGTTGTTATGGATCCAGCGACCTTGGAGCTGATGCCCTTCGGCCCAATGCCATGTAATAGTATCTGCAGGTATTTTTAAGTGCTGCTGTGGTTCCGTACAGAGTATTCCATTTGGAGGGTCTTTGAGGAAATAGTGTTGTTCTGATGTTAGTGAACTTTGGACATTGAAACATTTGATGTTCTACAGTTTCTTGTGGGTGATTACAGAGAGGACATACTGCGGTATGGTTTTGTTGTACTCTATTAATGTGAATATTCAACATAACTTGTCCTGTTCTCAGTCTGAAGATGTTGGTTTGGTCTCTTCTTGTTAGGTTGTTGATGTTGTCTTGTGGATTTGGTCTTGCCATATATTTGAAAAGCTCTCTCCCTGTTTTCCCTAAGGCCCATCCATTCAACCACTCCTCTCTACTGTTGGAGTTTATGACTTGTTTGGCTGTGTCTAGTGTGATGGATGTATGTATCTTTGTTTGTCTGCATCCTCTCTTAGCTAATGTATCTTTCTTATAATTTCCTGGCATGTTTGAGTGTACCGGGATCCATTGCATTACAATCTTATGTTATGTGTTTCAATGAGTTTGTCTGTTTCTATGATAAGCTGTGTGAGTTCTGGTTTGTTCGAGCTGTTTCCCAGTGCTTGCAGAGCCTATTTGGAATCCGTAAATATGACTGTGTTTGTTTTCTTTGATGGTGTGGTATCGAATATTGTATTTAAATGATAAATTGCTGTTTCTATAGCTGTTATTTCTGCTTCATAATTGTTACAGACTTCACCACAAGGTTCACATATTTCTTCTGCTGTTCCATCTGGATAATGTATTAATATTCCATATCCACCTTTTGAAGTAGCGTTAGTGGCTGCACCATCTGTGTATATATGCATCCAATCTTCTGGATAAGTATCTATTGTTTTCCTTGCTGCTAGGGATACTGATACTGGGTCTGCTTTTTTATCTGTTCTG
Source organism: Megaustenia siamemsis (assembly GCA_032433765.1). Lineage (NCBI taxonomy): Eukaryota > Metazoa > Mollusca > Gastropoda > Stylommatophora > Ariophantidae > Megaustenia > Megaustenia siamemsis. The sequence goes on from JAVIAB010000126.1 coordinate 31,994,674, forward strand.
TCACATATCTCTACATTTATTTCAGGATTTTTCTAATTCGTACTTGGTGGCATTTCTTTGATGACTTTTGATGTCTGTAGTCGTTTTTCATGTAGATATAATTTCTCTTGTATATTTCTAACATGTTGTAATACTGACATCTGCTTAATTCTTTGTTTTGGAATCCATATATCTACTAGTTTTTTGTTAGGGTGGTCCTTCTCCATTCTTTTTTGTCCTCAATAGTGCACCATAGCGGCCTTGTTTCTTCCCAACTCTAAAGGCTCCACATTGCAGTGAATTTCGCAGGCTGCAACTGGAGTGGACCTCATCGCACCACTGATGAGTCGTAATGCATTATTTTGTATCTTGTCCAGTGACATGTTAATTGTTTTGCTGTATGTCACTAGGAGCGAGCTACCATGATCCAAAACAGAGCGAACATATCCCAGATAGAGATTTCTAAGTGTTTCTTTGTCTGCTCCCCATAAGGTACTGGAAAGACTTTTCATTTGTTGGAGTCTTTGTGTTGCCTTCTTAGTGAGATTCTCTACGTGTTTCTTCAGGTTCAATTGTCGGTCTAGTTGTATTCCTAAATATGTGGGGCGTTCATATTTTTGTAGACTTCTGCGTTGGAGATTAAGTTTTTATTTATTTGTTTTAAATTCGCCAGCTTTTACCTCTGACGAAGTCCCTAGAGACTAGGAACTGAATTTTGCGTGTTAATCCATTTTACCCTGGCAGCCGTGTGCACAGGGGTCCCTCGCCGCACAGGCAGATAACTCCGACTTCGGAGGTACTCATGTTTTTTCCATCGATGACTAACTGACGTTTCAATCCGGGCCTCGCTGCTGAGACAAGGGGTAGTTGCCGCAAAGAGAAATCATAAATAAAAATCCCAACTGGTGCAGCTGGGATTTGAACCCACAACCTCTCTGTCTCGAGGCCGGCGTCTTGTCTCGAGATCAACCAGTTTGATGTTTGCCTTAGTCATTTTGTTACTTCTAATAAATACTGTATATACTGTTTTCTGTATGTGTATTATTATTTTCCATGTATTACAGTATTCTTCTGGGTGCTTCAGGTCTTTGTTTAGTTGTGCTTCAGCTGTTCTAATATTTTCATTTGTACTCCACATGACCAGATCATCCGCATAGAGAGCTTTTTTATTTATCAGGGTTTTGGTCAGATCATTTATATATATATATATATATATATATATATATATATATATATATATATATATATGAAAGGGTACAACTGAGTGGTGATCCTTGTGGTAATCCTTCTTCTAGCGCCTCTTTGTCTGATATGAATTTATTAAGTTAGTTTGTATTGTTCTGTCAACTAGGAAATATTTGATCAATGTGTACAGTTTCCCATGTATTCCGGCATCTCTCATCTTCAAAAAAGCCCCTTACGACAGACTCTATCGTAAGCCTGCTACAGGTCTACTAGGATGGCTAGAGTATGTTGTCTCTTCTGAAATCCATCTTGGACCTGTTGTATTAACCTGAAGATTTAGTCTTCTGTGTTATTGCCTGCCCTGAAACCAGCTTGTTCGTAGCACAGGGTATTAGAGGTTTCCAGATGACTGTATAGTCTGCGATTGACCAAACACTCAGCTATTTTACCTATGCATGATGTTAGTGATAGGGGACAATAGCTTCTTGGGTCATCTGGATGCTTGTTCTTATTGAGCAATGGCACTATATAGGCATTTCTTCATGTCTTAGGAATTTTGCTTTCTTTCCATGACTTGTTGATCAGTCTGAGTAATGTTTCTTTACCTGACTTAGGGAGATGTTTTATCATCTCATTGTGTATCTTGTCAATCCCTGGGGATTTTCTACATTTTAATTTTCTTAATTCCTTTTCTAATTCCCTCATGTTAAAACCTTATTCAAATATTGCCGTATTTTTTGTTTGGGCTCTTTCAATTATTTTTAAATTAAGTAGATGAATTTTATCACTGTCTGTAAGTTTGCTCACTCTGTTGACAGAAGCAAAGTAACTATTACATTTTTTTACTATATTTTTTTTAGAGCTGATGATTTCATGATTAAATTTGATTGGTTTAGGGTTTGGTTCTCTTTTATCACCAGACAAATGTTTCATAAGTCTCCATGCTTTATTTCCTTCATGTCGCAGATCAATTTTGTTTCATATTTCTTGCCATTTCTCTTTCTTTGCTTTTTTAGTAACTAGTTTGACCTTAGTACTAGCCTTGTTATAGCTTATTTTATTATTCAAAGTTGGTTTCTGCTCAAGTATTGTTCTAGCTTTCTTTCTTTCTGATATTGCTGTCTCAAGTTCTGTATTCCAAAATGGTCGATATTGTGTTCTACATCATTTAGGTACAGTTTGTTCTGCAGTGTTGAGTATTATTTGTGTGAACATCTCGTTTAATTTTTCCACGCTGTTGTCTGTCAGATTGTTCAGGAGTTGGTCGGATTTGTCTTGATATAGTTTCCAGTCAGCTTTCTTGAAATTCCATCTTGTTCTCTGTTTTATTTGGATTTTTGTGGTTTTGGTGTCTATTATGGTGACTATGAGTGAGGGTGAGAGGGGGGGGGGGGGGTCTGTGGTCACTGCCTATGTCATCAATAACTTCATTGCGACAGTAGCTTATAAGATCAGCAGAGCAAATGGTCAGATCGGGTCTACTAAGGGAGAGATGAGCTCTATGTAGGAGAGTTGGTGTTGATTCTGTGTCCTGCATGATTGTAAGATTAGTTGATTGGCAAAGATCTTCTATGTAGGAGAGTTGGTGTTGATTCTGTGTCCTGCATGATTGTAAGATTAGTTGATTGGCAAAGATCTTCTATGTAGGAGAGTTGGTGTTGATTCTGTGTCCTGCATGATTGTAAGATTAGTTGATTGGCAAAGATCTTCTATGTAGGAGAGTTGGTGTTGATTCTGTGTCCTGCATGATTGTAAGATTTGTTGATTGGCAAAGATCTTCTATGTAGGAGAGTTGGTGTTGATTCTGTGTCCTGCATGATTGTAAGATTTGTTGATTGGCAAAGATCTTCTATGTAGGAGAGTTGGTGTTGATTCTGTGTCCTGCATGATTGTAAGATTAGTTGATTGGCAAAGATCTTCTATGTAGGAGAGTTGGTGTTGATTCTGTGTCCTCCATGATTGTAAGATTAGTTGATTGGCAAAGATCTTCTATGTAGGAGAGTTGGTGTTGATTCTGTGTCCTGCATGATTGTAAGATTTGTTGATTGGCAAAGATCTTCTATGTAGGAGAGTTGGTGTTGCTTCTGTGTCCTGCATGATTGTAAGATTTGTTGATTGGCAAAGATCTTCTATGTAGGAGAGTTGGTGTTGATTCTGTGTCCTGCATGATTGTAAGATTAGTTGATTGGCAAAGATCTTATGTGTATTTTCCTGTGGGATTTGAGTTAGAATATCCCCATTGTGTTGAATGTCCATTAAAATCTCCAGCCAAGATAGTTCTATGGTAATTGACTTGATCAAGTTCTGTTATATTACAATTTGTGCCTGGTGGATTGTAAACATTATAAATATTATATTTGCTGGATGCAAACCAAATTGTAGCTTTCTGTACATCTGTTGGTTCGGCATTATTTAGTGGCACTACATCTCCCTGTACATTGTTTTTGATGGAGGTGATTATACCCTGCAGTTGTTGGTGCACTTACATGGACAGCTGGTGTAACCTGTTATATGTGTGTCTATGTTCTTGTGTAGTGTTTCCTGCAGTAGGGCAATATGGATCTGGTATTTGTACATGGTTTTGGTTGCCTCTGTTTTCTTGTTTTTGACGCCTGAAATATTAAGTTGTAGTATGTTTAATTTATTTGTTTTTTCCACTCTGACCAATCTTAATGCTCTTTCTTTCATTAAAATATTTATATATTGAAGTTTGTTAGATCCGAGGTTTCTGGTTTTTGTATGAGTTGTTTGTATTTCTTCCAGTAGATAATTTATCGCACAGTCCAGCCTGGTCGCTCACTGTCTGGCGCGGACCTTTTTGACCGAGGTGGCGTCAGAGCTCGTATTGGTTTATAGTCTTGATGTAGTTGGCATTGTTAAAACTGGGGGACCTGATGGCTATCTTCCTAACCCAGGGTGAAGATTTTGCAAATCTTCGCCTCAATTCCATACATGGCATGTATTGTGTCTCCGTCTCTGCTGACTATCATCCATCCATGTGTTCACTTTTTAGGCCTGTATTTAAGCAGGATTCACAACAGCCCATTCCCCGCCACCTACTGTCACTGGCACTTACTCCGTTCATTCAGGTGCATCACATATGCCAAATAATAATAATAAGCCAAATATATCGACAGCGGATAGTCACATCCTGGGTCACTTGTGCCGATGTACTACATAATTGTTAAAGGGAAACATGAGGGACTTCTAGTCAGTACTAGAGTTATTTGTCTTCAAGCATGCCAGTAGATGGTCTCGAGACGGTTTCGCTACAGCTCTCACCCTGTTCATAGGGTATTCCTATAGGAATGGTAATAAGATAAAATAAAAGACACTCACTCAAGGGAGAGTGAGGGTGATTAGATGAGGGCCATAGCGTGTATCACACGTCGGTGGGCTCTAACCTTGCTTCTATAGGGGCTCACCTCCTCCCGGCCAAGTTATACCACTGGGAGCTCGGTCGCGCCCAAGACCAACTTTGCGATAACAAGGTGACCAGGTGTAGGTGCAGCCTTTGACAAAGTAGCCCAGTGGAGTTGAATTTAGTCCATCAAAATCGGAGAGTGTCAAAACAGAGAAGGTTTTGTCATTCGATATCCACTGAGCCTGGCAAATGAGAGGCTATGAACGCTACAAATACCTTTTGGTGATGTCAAGAGCGGACATCACCCATCCCCAGTTCTTAGGTGTGTGGGAGCAGAAGAGGTGGATGAGGGTCAGTCTGTGAGATGCAGGTGTGCCAGGTAGGACCTGAGGGAAGTGTGTACTGAAGATACTGCAGTCTGTGGCATTTTGGCTGATGGTCGACGCCATCTGTGAATGTAGAGCATTAATTTGATTGTTGATCTGGTTGTTGTTGAATGTCCATGTCAAATTACCAGGAGCAGAAGGCACCACACTATGCATGATACTGTTACAGTTGGTGTCTACTGTGAGACCTCTTGAGGCAATTTCCATTGCATTCAGACTGGCTGTGTAAATGATTGTGTGAGAGTAATCGTTCAATGTGCCCAGTGTCACAAACTTGTAAACAAATGCCTCACTAGGTGTGATGCGTCGCTCCTGGTCTAATGTCAGAATCTTTCTCAACAGCTCTACAAAATATTGCTGTCCATCTATTCCACTAACAGCTCACTGCCCTCCATGTCTGTTGGTACATTAATCAGGTCAATATCCTCCAGGCAGTTAAAGATGTACTTTCGAGGCTCCTGGGATTTGATCTCTGTTTCTAGCTCATGTTCTTCTGGTGACTTAAGCCTCGAGAAAGGGTAACTGCCGTCTGTGTTGTCTTGAACAAAGAAACGGTTAGTCTTGGTGGCAAATTTTCTCAGCGAGCAGACACTGAGTTTGTGAGATGTAGTGAATCTGGATATACTCCGATGAGCCTGGGTAGAGTGGCCAACCAAGAAACAGTTCTGATATAACACAGCACAGAGATCACATATTTATGGCCTCACAGAATGGGAGGCCCAGCAGAATCTATGAGGCCCTGTAATAGCAAGAGTGCAAGTAGGTGAAACACACAGCCTTGGACACAAGACTCATCATCATCATGTGCCATACCGGTTGGCGTAGGCGATCATGTCCTTCCACAATCTTCTATCTACAGTGCATCGTATCAGTTCTGTTTGTGACTGTTTTCCATGCCATGACACCAAGCTATCCAGTATTGTCTCTGTCGTCCGCGATATTTTTATTTTTGTCAGTTATAACCAAGTATTCCAACTTTTCTCATTTCACGATGTGCCCAACAAATTTTGATTGTTTCTTTCTGATGTTTTTAGGAGTTCCTCGTTTTGTGTTGTTCGCATTCAGAATTTCTTAATTGGTCTTTTTAGCTGTCCAGGGAACTTTCAACATTCTTTTGAGAAATTCCATCTTTGTGGCCTCTAATTGTTTTTTCACTTGTTTGTCTACTGTCCATGATGTTCTGCTTCAAAAAATCATACAGGTTCTGCTCCAACATTTCAAACACAAGACATGTATGCCTGTACAAAACTGTAGTCATCTGTACTGTCCTGTATCAATCGTAACAAGATACCAACCTCTATCTGACCTTGCTTGGCATAAGATGGATGGTTCTTTAAAAAATGTTATAGCATAAATCTCATTTTTAATAGTGCTTCCAGCACTTGTAAACCTGCCCAAATGTGCTACGCCCCAGAAATTGCAGCACCTCGTAGGCAGCAAACTGGGAGTGAGAACCTCGTGTTGTACAAACTGGTATTCTCCTTCAGAATTTGCTGTGCTGACATTTTTGGCCGCCATTGTTATTAGTGGTAGTGTTGTTGGGCGTGGTTGTACCACTCTCATCCTCACTAGCTATAGCGTGCACTTATGTTAGCTGCATGGGATAGTGGTTACTGTTTTGATTGTGGTGCAAGTCAGCATCGTTGGTGGTAACTGCAACGGTACTACGTGCAACAATGCTTTTGTTATTGCACCTCTGAACGAATTAGGCAACTGCAAGAGCAGGTTCAGCAGTTCCAAATACAGCAATTCTCCCAACTTCAGGTTTTTTTAGTGATTGTGACTGTGAAGTCATTATTGAACAAATTCACAGAAAAATTATGCAAATAACTAGATTGTTGTTTCATTTGATCCTGGTGATGATGAAACTGCAGTTGGAGCCCTGGTTGATTTGGACATTGCTATATACTCCATTCCCTGAGCTAAAAAAAATGAATAAAAGGTAATAAGAACATGTACAGAAATTTAATTTATAATTTATTTAAAAAGAGTAGTAATTTGATTAACGGATTCGTCAAAACGGAACCATTGTTATCATGTCTTTGATCAATTAATTGCTACGTGTTACACGCCAATACTGCAAAGTGCATTGTCATTTATGATGGGCACTACACCGATGGGCAGTCATTTTAATGTCCCTGATTAGACGACATCATAAGAGTTGTGTAGTCTTTGTTGTTAGTGCAATGATGGCTCGCAAGTCTTGGTTTTGGGAGTGGATGGCGTGTTATTGTAATACGCCGACGTTGAAAGTTAGATAAGGGACTTGAATTTTGGATGACAATCATGCGTCAGATCAAAGGAGTGCATGTCTTTGTCTTTAGTATCAGTTTTGGTAGGTGTTTTAAATTGCGGTGTTGGGAGATGTAATGTAATTTGTTATTACATAACAATAAATTCTAAGTTAATAACCGGCTGTCATCTAATAGTTACACATGGTACTATCATGCAGAAAGGGGGGAAAGTAAATGCAGAAATTCGTACTTTTGAGAAAAGATGGACTTTGGATTATTTCCTTATTCTATTTCGCGATAACTCGGTGTGTTTGATAAGTAATGAAAAAATGCCTGTTCTTAAAGAATATTGCCTGAGGTGTCACTTCCAGTCCAAAAACGACAAGTATAGCACACAAGAGGACAAATTCGGCAGGACAAAATAGCACATTTAAAAACGTCATTGGAAGGTCATCAGAGTGTGTTTTAAAATGTAAATACATTTTCAGAGAATGTTGTTTATGTGAGCTATATAGCCAATATATTAATTTTCAAAACTGGAAAGTTTGGAACCATTTTTGCAATGGGAAATTTATGGGAGAGTGTTTCGAAGCAGCTGTTAAAGTAAAATGATAAGAGTTATTTATTTCACCAAATATGTTTATCACACCAGACTACCCGAAGTCGCATAAATGTCTTGGTGAAAGGTGGTTTAAAAATCTTAAAGGTAAATGCGTCAGAATTCATAGGATTCTCCGTCGAATTATATCAGGCAAGTGATTTGACATGCATGGCGCATTTAGTTATCTTTTTTAGGGGCATTGACAAATTCTTTAATACTGCAGAGTACATAGCGATGCAACCACTCAGAAGCACCAGAACAGACGCGGGCATTTTCGAAGCAATGGAACTCGCTCTTAAAGATTTTAGATTAAACTGAAGCAGGCTATGTGGAGTGACAACAGACGGAGCATTAACTATTACAGGTCAAATACCAGGCTGGTTGGCAAAATAAAATCCCACTTATAAGATTTCGAATTAGGCCATCTTGATATTTAACTTCTACATAATATTATTCTCCACGAAAATCTGTGCCCCAATTCATCTAAAGTTGCTGATATCATGTCAGTCGGGGTATCGTGTGTGACATTCTTTTTAAAAATCAAGAGGTCTCAACCATTGTCGATGTCAAGAATTCCTTGCTATAAAAGCTTCTTTTACCTTTTTAGCTCCTGGTGGAGCATAGGTCTTCAACAAACACTTTCCAAGTCGTTCTGTTTTTTGCCATTCTTTTAAGATCATTCCATGTCTTCCCCATCATCTTCATCTCTGCTTCTATCTGTCTTCTCCAAGAATTACTTGGTCTTCCTCTTTGTCTTTTCCCCTGGGGATTCCAAAAAAGGGCCTGTTGTGTAATACTCTCAGTTGGCTTCCGTAGCGTGTGTCCTATCCATCGCCATCGTCTTCGCTGTATCTCTTTATCCACTGGTATTTGACCGGTACATTTCCATAATTCCACGTTAGTGACAGCGCACGGGCGTTGCGATAAAAGCGATAGGAAGTAAAACATCGACCGTAACTGATCAACACTCAACGTTTGCAGCGTCGACAGTTCAAAGGAATGGAATCCCCAACCGACTTGCCACGGATTATCAGCTAACGCCCCGCCCCACAGTGCAAAATTACTCCAAGATAAGAGGCAGCCATGAGGGTATATAAGGACGTCACTCAAAGTGGCAAGCCATTTTAGAGTGCTGCCACCACGATGAGGACTTCAATCTGATAGGTTGAAGCTAAGACAAGGGTGCACAAGCGAGTACGGACAGCAGATTCAATCAGAAGAGTTACACATTTTTAGGAGTTAGTTGTGAAAGTTTGAGAGCAAATTAGTCAATGATGTTAAATAGTCTTCAGAGAATGTTTTTTGCTACAGCTACAAGAGAGTTTAGTTTCTTTTCAGAAGTCAGTTCGAATTGTGACATACAAGCGATAACACGAACAACACAATGGCCAAGTAGACGTGAATTTGCAGTTTAAAAAATGTCTTACTTGACTTGTGTAATGATCTCATGTTATGGAGCGAGAGCGGCACTATTTGACTTGTGTAATGATCTCATGTTATGGAGCGAGAGCGGCACTATTTGACTTGTGTAATGATCTCATGTTATGGAGCGAGAGCGGCACTATTTGACTTGTGTAATGATCTCATGTTATGGGGCGAGAGCGGCACTTCTTGACTTGTGTAATGGTCTCATGTTCTGGAGGGAGAGCTGCACTACTTGACTTGTGTAATGATCTCATGTTATGGAGCGAGAGCGGCACTACTTGACTTGTGGAATGATCTCATGTTATGTAGCGAGAGCGGCACTACTTGATTTGCAGTGTGAATGAACGCTGGGTATAAAAATGACACACGTTGTTACACGGTATGACTTTTCTCTTTTATTATGACAATATTAAACATGCGTCGCCGATATTATCTGTGAATATTGTATTATATTTCCATTTCTTGTTAATGTGTCCTTCGTTAGTGAAATCATCGGCCATCACTAATTTAGGCTATGATTGTTTTGTGATTTCCCGTTAATTATTGTTACATTTGTTAAATAATAATCCAATCTAATATTTTGTGTTTTTAATATTGCCATTGTTTGTTATTGTATTTGCATTTTTGAAGCAGTCTGCCACCACTTATATTGTTAGTGATTGTGTAATAGATGTATGTTAATTGTTGTTCTATTTGTAAAATATTCAGTCATCGCTTCTACATTTTCTGATTATTTGGTGAATTCTTCTGAACTACTTCTCTTTGAGCGGCTGATTGATCACCCGGAAGCCCCCTTGTAAATTTCCCTCCGGTTGAATAATTGTCGGTTTCAGGTTATCAAATTATTAATTTCGTCTTTAACGATTTAACCAAGTACAACGATTTCGACATCTGTCTATTCCGAAGCGGAAACAATTCAGGACTAAACGTTATTTATGGTTACTTTGTGCTTTTAGTATAGATTTCACTGTAAAAATATATTTTGTGAATACGTAGAGTGTATTTTTACATATTGCCACTTGCACAAATTTTATATATTTGTTTTAAAAAACATGTACAGCAGAGCAGTCCAGAATATTATTTCAAACAATATATGTAAATGATTACGATGTTTGTAAAATAATTAGGCTGCTAATAATAGTGGTTTTATAAAATTAGCTTTAACATTTAATATGTATATGCTTGCCATGTCTGGATATGTCGCATCATGTAAATTATGAGAAACATGGCCCATAATGTTGCATCTCAAGCCAAAACAACCTTATCCTCTCATCAGGGAGCCGATTTATTATGTTTTTTTTTTCACTGCATAAAGTTCTCAGCTTCAACATGTGCCATACCAGTTGGCGTAGGTGATCATGCACTTCTAAAATTCTCAATCCTCGGTGCATCGAATCAATTCTGATATTTACTGTATCAACTCCACAACCTAGCACAAGGACATCTTACATGTACCGCCCTAACGATAGATTGCTCAAGCTGGAGTCAATGGAAATATTATTAGAGTTTCTGGTAGTAGGAGACTTCAACAGCCACTTTGAAAGATGCGGATATATAGGAAACCAACGCTCGAGATGAAGAAATGGAAGAATGGGAAATAGACAACAACCTATTCCTCATAAAGTCTAGAGAGGAAACCCCAACTCTCCCCTTTGCCTTTTGCTCAAGAAGACGGAAAACAACACCAACTGTCACCCTAGCATTCGCAACAAGAGACATTTCCAACAAAATAACCAGAATAATACTGAACAAACTTAGACAACAGTGACTACAGACCAAACTGTCAGTGGATCTTGCTCACAAACAGGAGAAGCAAATATAACTCCCCCGCTGGAACTACAAGAGAGCCGACAGGGAAAAGTTTGCCAAGCTCACAGACATCTACACTGCACCCATCAACACCCATCAAAAGAAAGTCAATAGTATGACAGGGGAGTTAACAAAAGTAATCCTTGGAGCTGCTAAAGAATCAATTCCTAGAGGAGCAAGATGAAACTACAAGTCACATTGGAGCAAGGAAATACAAAGACTAGAGGAGGCACTGAACATGTCAGAGAACTAGGTAAAACATCACAAAGCAACGAGAACAGCAAAGCCTATAAGCAGCCTCTGCCAAATACAGAAGCGAGGTAGAATATCAGCAAGACAGAGTTCGAAGGATAAAGCAGCGAGACTCAATCTAGATAAGAATGGACACAAACTGTGGAAACATGCGAAAGCTGTGAGAGGTGAAAACAATAGCCGGCCTACAATAACTTAGCACAAACTCAGAACATCAACACACGCCAAAGGGCAACAGACAAACAACATACATAACAAATTATTCCATAACAAAGTTGTTTCTGCCAGCACAGATCAAATGAAGACCTGATTACCTACATAGCATATGAAATTGAAGATGCTCTAAAAGAAAAGAAAAGAAACACATATTGACAACTTGGCTCGACAAGGAGAAGACTTTTGATAAGGTTTGGAGGGAAGGATTAAAGAATAAAATTCTCAGACTTTGTATCCGAGACTATTTAAGACACTGGATATCTCAATGTCTACAAGACAAGAACATCCAGAGTACAAGTACAAGGAAAACTAAGTAAGAAAACCAAAAGTGATCAAGGTACTTCACTATGCGGAGTACTATCTCCAACGCTTTTCTAATCTTCATAAATGACATGGTAGATGACATTCCACCCTGGTATACACTCCGCAATTTACGCAGACGATCTGGCGATATGGGCACGTGAAAAATATATGTCATTGGCTAGCACCAGAATTGAAGATGCCCTAGGGAAACTTGAAAGATGGACGAACACGTGGCTGCTATCCATTAATGAAAAAAACAACTACACAACAATTTTCAGCCCATCAAGAAACACATTCTCTGCAAATTTGAAGATAAAAGACCATACACTTGCTATTGACCAAAACCCTACATATCTTGGTGTTCACCATGGATTGCATAATGACATGGATAAATCAGACAGACAAAGCAAACAAAAGAGCCGAAAAACGAACAGACAATATGAAGAAATTCGCAGGATCAGACTGGGGAGCAGACAGCAATATCATGACAACGACTATACACAGAAAGAGTAAGACCAGTCCTAGAGTATGGAGTCACAGACTGGGCACAAGCTTCGAAATCACAGCTTAGCTAAATTAACAGAACAAAAAAACTAGGCTGCCCGTATCATCACTGTTGCAATGAAATCTACACCCAGCGAGACTCTAGAGACAGTAACAGGTTTAAACCTTTGAAAGACAGTGTAACTAGCCTCGGTAAAGGGAGACTAAAGAGGAGAAAATACCAGAACTTAATATTTTACGTACCGCAGAAAATATGGGGGGGGGGGGGATACGCCCTGACCAACGAGAACCGAGGCAGAGACATGTTGGGCAAAATTATCTTAAACATCACATTTACAATGTAATTATTGAAAAAAAACTACATGTTTTGTGCATCAAATAAAAGAAGATTGAAAAAGAAATACATTTGTTGTAAAAAAAAATTGTTAAAATAATATAAACATTTATTTTAAAAAAAAAAACTGTCTCAAAATGTGCGATAAATAATTGTTTTCTCATTTCACTTGCCATATCTTGTAATGAGATCGATCATAGTCGTGTTGTATTTATATGTAAATCATTTTAGAATTAATAATTGTGGACACACCATTTTCCTTCACAATTATTACAAAAGGACTCATGGTCTCACATATACGCGGATGGCTCTGCTACAAACGCCACCAGTAATGGAGGAGAAGGTGTGTATTACCAAATCAATAGCTATTGGGATATTATCAAACAACTATAAAGAATAAATTGAAGTACCCAAACTTGCTGCAAAATTGGCTATCCAACACAAAAATAACGTGCACAAGAAATTATTGATACTCACCGATACACTGTCAGTCCTAACAGGCTCTAAAACACTAAGGAACAGCTAAATGGCGTGAGAACAACCATAGACCAATTGTGCAATAACTTCCGGAGAGTGGTCATCCAGTGTATATCATCACACTGTAATATACAAGGTAATGAATGCACAGACAAGCTAGATAAAGAGGGAGGAAAATTTCCACAAGAGAACCGTCTGGTCAGCTACAATGAAGTCAAATCCATCATCAAAGACAGGTATCATGAAAAATGGAAACAAGAACACCCAAAGTATATTGAGCGGAAACATACCTCCAACTATCAAGGGGGGTCGAGTCATCATACTTCACCTACGCAATGACCACAACAGAATGAGAAACCACATGTTCACCAAACTCAGGATAGGAACTACCGGCCAATGCCACTCTACCCTGAATAACATGACAACACAACCCGTTCTACAGGATTGCTCCCAGTACACAAGCTTGAGAAGGACATTGTGGCCGACGCCCACCTCCTTGGACAAGAAAATCTCTCCGGACAACCGAATCACTGAAACAAACAGCTGCCTTCATAATTAAGTTCGGAGTCATAGTCTGAATGAGCCATGATTTCAGCAGAAGAAGTAGTTGGCAATTATTTGTTCATCTGTATAGTCATGAGTAGATACATATGTCTGTATTAATACTATGTCGAATGATTTTGCTTTCATTTTGAGTAGCATAATCCCATCATTCCAGTCCAGTGGGTACTTACATATTTGTGTATCGCTCTTTTTATTATTATTCCTACACCTCCTTGAAGTTCTATTCATTCTTCTATAAATCATCATTTAACAGTATTTCACTCATCTAAATATTAAAAACTTGTAAAAAAATGAGATAACGATTCCGCGAGTGAAACATTTTGAACGTATAAAACTGCTAATTCATAATTAGAAGTAAACGTCCAGTTGAAAACGTGCGGATAATAAACAAGACTATCATCATCATCATCATCATGTGCCATACCGGTTGGCGTAGGCGATCATGTCCTTCCACAAACTTCTATCCACAGTGCATCGTACCAGTTCTGTTGTTGACTGTTTTCCTTGCCATGACATCAAGCTATCCAGTATTTTCTCCCTTTGTCATCTGCGACCTCTCTTTCCTTTTATTTTGCCAGTTGTAACCAAGTATTCCGACTTTCCTCTTCTCATGATGTGCCCGAAAAAAAGTTGATTGTTTCTTTCAGATGTTTTTTAGCAGCTGCCTTTAGTGTTGGCCTCTTTGAAAACTTCTTCATTGGTCTTTTTAGCTGTCCAGGGAACTTTCAACATTCTTCTGAGAAATCCCATCTCTGTGGTCTCTAATCGTCTTTTCATTTGTTTGTCTACTGTCCATGATTCGCTTCCATATGTCAGAATTGGTTCTATATAGCTCCGATGAACTCTCTTTCTCACTTCTATTGACATAAATTTGTTGCATAAGATGTTTTTCATTTTTTTAAATGCTATTTTGGCCTGAGCTATTCTGCTTTTTATTTCTGTGGTGCATCTTCCATCCGATGTTATTATTGTGCCCAAGTATTTGACGCGTTGCACTTGTTTCAAATTTGTCCTGTTTATTTTTATGCTGCATGATGGTGATGATTGTTTCTTTGATATGCCCATCACTTCTGTTTTTTTACTATTCAGACTGAGACCCTTTTTTTGCTTTTGTTTTACTATTTTATCTATCATTTCCTGCAGTTCATTCTTTATCTCTGCAATTAAGACTGTGTCATCCCATATTGCAAATTGTTTATGTTGTGACCGTTGACTTCATTTCCATTTATATCTACTATTGCTCTCATAATATGTTCGCTGCAATGTGAAAACAAATCTGGCGACACAACATAGCCCTGTCTGACTCCTTGTTTTATATATTGGAACTGTCCTGTTTGGTTGATAATTCGTATAGCTGCTGTTTGTTGCCAGTTCATGTTTTTTTTACGATTCACAGATCCTTGCCATCAATGTTTAATTTCTCCAGCATATTGATTATCTCCACATGCTTTACTTTGTCAAATGCTTTTGTGGAGTCTATAAAGCACATATATAGATCTTTCTTTACCTCTATAGATCTTTCTATCAAAGTTCTTGATATGTATATTGCATTATTAGTGCCTTTTCCTACCTCAAATCCACATTGTTCCTCACTTATTTCTGGTTTTATTTTGTTCCTTACATGTCTCATTGTGTTCTTAGTAATATTTTCGTCATATAGCCCATGAGACTAATAGTGAGATGGTCTTCACAATCATTGACACCTGACTTCTTCGGTGTGGCTACAAAGATTTTAGTAGATCTTCGTGTATGTGTCCTGTGTTATATATGTCATTGAGTAGTTTTGTTATGACTTGTACTCCCAGCTCTCCTAATGCATTTATCTCTTCTAGTGTTATATAGTCGGGACCTGGAGCGTTGCCTCTTTTCATGTGTTGAATTGCGTCCACCACTTCACTCTGCATTATTGGTGGCCCTGTGTCTTTGTTTGAATTCTTTAGCTCTGGTCTTTCATCATCATAGAGTTGACTGATATATTATATTCATCTTTCCATTGATTTCTCCTGTCCCATTATTACATTTCCTCCCTTTAATTTCACACATCCTGAAAATTTGACTTCTTTTCTTCCTGTTAATTCATTTAAATGATTGTGCATACATTTTGAGTCTTTCTTTTGTTGTTTTTCCATTTCCTCATGTTCTGCTTAAACCATCCTTCCTTTGCTTCTCTGCATTTATTTTGGATCTCTTTGTGTAATATTGTGTATGTCCGTTCTTCTTTCTTATGTTTTCGTCTTTCGTCCATTAGCTCTAATATTTTTTCTGTCATCCATTTCTTTCTGTTGATTCTTTTAATCACTGGTATTACTTCTTTTGATGTTTATTGAATCGAATGTTTGAGTATTTCCCACTGTTCCTCGATGTCCTGTATTTTCTCAATAGCATTATATCTATTTTGTACTATCGTACTGTACTTATCACTCGTGTGTCTATCTACTCTAAGCATACTAGTTCTAATGTTATTTTTCTTGGGGATTTCTGTGTCTTCCGCAGTTTTATTCTTATGTTTCCAACTACTGGTACATGACACTATTACAATCTGCTCCTAACCTTGTTTCAACCGATAGCCAATTCCTGAATCTTCTCTGTACAAGTGTAAAATCAAATTTATTGTGTCCTTTTTTGTCTAGGCTTTGTCATGTCCATAGTCGTCTAGGGTGTTGTTTGAACCAGGTGTTACCTATAATCATTTCACGTGTCTTTGCCCAATCAATCCCCTCTATCATTCATCTCTCCAAGGCGATGTCCCAGTCACATTTAGCACTTTAGCTGTTCCTACCTTTGCATTGAAATCCCCTAATGTAATAGTCATTTCTTCTGATTTACACTGTTCCATGGTCATCTCTAGCTCGTTGTAACAGTGTCAATGTCTTCTTCTTCGCTATTACTTGTTGGTGCATACACTTGAATTATGTTAATATTCTTTGGTTTACCTCTCAATTTTACTAGCAGAATTCTATCTGATACTGGCCAAAATCCTTTAATTGTTTTGCTTCTTTCTCTATTTAACATTATGCCTACTCCTCTTTCATGTGTGGTTCCCCCAGAATAAATTACATTTCCACTGTACGTTGTAGTAATCCTGCTCCTTTCCATCTCATTTCACATAGTCCCAAGATGTTCAATTTCATTCTCTTTATTTCTTGGCTGATGTTTTCTAGTTTTCCAACCTGGAATGCTGATCTAATACTCCAAGTTCCGATTGCTAGCGACTCTTTATTTTTGATCTTGCATACAGCAGCTTGATGACGATCGGATTTCACCTGTAGCACATGATACTCCCTACCGGACGAAGTGGCTGTGGAGTCCCCATTAACGTCATTAGCTGTAGATATTAGATTGTCTTTTGACATGACTATTCTAGGCAATATAAGAAGGTAATTTGATATTTCCTTTCCTTCTTGACAGTGACTGTACTAGTCGGAGATCGCATACATTGTCTCTATACATGAGATCCTCTGCCTGCCATCGCAGTGTGGGGAGCATAACCGGCACTACTTGTCGGCTGCTCCTACAACACCATCCACCACCTGCTCCAATGGCTTCACATAACCCTGACAGGGGCTCAACAGGAGCTCCACCTTGCCCAAGGGTGTCCTGAAGACTAGCGGAGGAAAGGAGACGTCTTACTTCTCCTTTGGTAGAGCAGAACTCTGCCCCGCCTACCTCAACACAGTATATAAACGAAAACAAAGGACATTTAGAGTCCACTGGGATTGCATTTATCAGACACATTTTACGAGTTCCTTGGACGCCTAAAAAGACAAGCGAAGAAATCATCAATGAAGTCAACTCAAAAAGATGTCAGAAGGAAACATTAAAAAGAAAAAAAAAACATCAACACTTTTCCGGGACAACATTAGGGGATGAAAGTTGGTATATTTAGTTAGAACTGGAAAAATACAGGGAAAGCGAGATCACGGACAAAAAATAGAAAATACTAGATAGCTTGTTGTTGTGGCACGGAAAACGGTCAACAACTGAATTAATACAATGTACTGTAGGTAGAGAATTGTGCAAGTACATGATCATCTATTTAGCTTGTTTGGCACATGATGGTAATGATTTTAACTCGACCTAAATGGGTTACAATGTTTTTCTTCTTTCAAATTTTACTGCTCTACTTTCACTCCATCTAAAATTATTTCACATTTATTGACTTATTATTTTAATGTCGCACTTTCACTAATCCCTAGATTGGTTTCACAATTATTCAACATTCTACTGCTCTACTTTCACTCCATCTAAAATTGGAGCCAAAAATTCGTCCTTAGGTACAAAAGATGGCTGCATTGACAAACCAACAATGACGCGGTACAAAGTGTGGTTGCCTTCAAGGTCACAATGTGCGGGAAGATATGTCCGGACAATCTGTATTTTGACAACAGGTAATCTTACACATTTCTTTATTTAAATATAGAATTGTAAAGTACAACATTTAGTTATACATGGTAAGAAAGTGATTAAATTGCAGTACTAAATTGAAATTCAATTAGTTGTTTGCCTTGTAATGAGAAGATAGTGGATGGCCGATTCAAAATTTTATTGTGAAGATCGGGTTGAACGTTTTTTTAATTTTAAATTCATATGCAGAGGTGAAATAAAAGGGAGAAGGAGAATTCATAAAAAAAATAGAAAAATTGGTATAGTAAAAGCTTTACTCACCCTTTGTCTACCAGGAAATCCTCCAGAATTGGCACCTGGAATGTACGTACCCTAAACATCAGAAATGACAAACTACAAGATAGATTTTCTTGGAATGTGTGAAACAAGATGGCTAGGAACGGAAAGAATAAAACGAAATACAGGAGAGATGATTTTATCATCAGGACACCAGGAACCTGGAGCACAACATAGTGAAGGGGTAGCTATAATGTTATCAAGGAATGCACAGAAGACACTAATAGAATGGGACGCAGTAGGACCAAGACTAATGAGAGCAACACTTCAAACAACCAAAAACAAAATAAAATTACACATTATCCAATGCTATGCACCAATCAATGATAAGGATGATTTAGTTAAAGATGATTTCTATAAAGAGCTACAATGTCAGATGGATGCAAGCCGAGCCAAGGATATTATAATCTTGATGGGAAACCTAAATGCTAAAGTTGGATCAGACAACAGAGGCTTCGAAGAGATTATGGGAAAACATGGACTTGGAGATATAAACGAGAATGGAGAGATTGTGAATTTCTGCGCCCTTAATCAAGTGAGCCTAGAAGGAACAATATTCCAACATAAAAGAATACACAAAGCTACATGGATGTCACCAGATCATAGAACGGACATTCAAATTGATCACATATGTATTAATAATAAATTAAAGTCATCCTTACAGGATGTAAAAGTATATAGAGGGGCAGATGTAGCTTCTGATCATCACCTTAGCCAAACTTAAAATTAAATTATAAAGGTATATACTACAGCGAATAAGGGTAGAGAGTATTTCAATATAGGGTTTCTTAAAGAACAAGGAATTAAAGATAAATTCGCAGTCACAATATCAAACAAATACCAAGTCCTCCAACAATTAGAAAATACAATAAATATAGAAGATCATTGGAAACAGGTAAAAGATATATGGAAAGAGACATGCGAAGAAACACTGGTGAAACGAGAACGCCAGAATAAGGCATGGATGACAGCAGAGACCCTTGATAAAATTAAAGAGAGAAAGAACAAGAAAGCAGACATAAAGAAAATCAAAACGAGAAGTAATAAAGCCAAGACACAGGAAGCTTACACAGAGGTGAACAAAGAAGTGAGAAGATGCATTAAAAGGGAAAAGAGGAAATTTATAGATAAACTAGCTAAAGAGGCAGAAGAAGCAGCAAATAAAGGGAATATGAAAGAACTGTACAACAGCACAAATAAATTAAGTGGAAAATACAAACAGATCAATGCCTTTATTAAAGATAAGAAAGGAAATCTGCTTAGTAATATAAGGGAACAGATGGAGAGATGGAAAGAACATTTTGAAGATCTTTTGAATAGACCCGGCTCAAATAATCCTCCAGATATACTACCAGCAGAGGAAGAGTTACACGTTAACTGTGGTAAAC
The DNA here is from genome assembly GCA_032433765.1 of Megaustenia siamemsis. Lineage (NCBI taxonomy): Eukaryota > Metazoa > Mollusca > Gastropoda > Stylommatophora > Ariophantidae > Megaustenia > Megaustenia siamemsis. Next base: position 32,014,375 of record JAVIAB010000126.1, read on the forward strand.
CAAGTAAAGAAGAAATAATGAAAGCCATCAAACTATTAAAAAATGATAAAGCCACAGAACCAGATGAAATTCCTTCGGAAGCCATCAAAGCAGATATTAACACCTCTACCAAGATGCTACATAATCTACCAGATAAAATTTGGGAGAGGGGAAGAAATACCTAAAGACTGGAAAGAAGGTTATATGATCAAACTACCAAAGAATGGAAGTTTACAGGAGTGTACAAATTATAGGGGAATTATGCTACTATCAGTGCCAGGAAAAATATTAAGCAGAATCATTCAGGAGAGACTAAAAGAGGCCATAAAGAAACATTTGAGAGATGATCAAGCAGGCTTTAGGAAGAACAGATCATGTGCTGATCAAATAACTACTCTACGTATAATAGTTGAACAAAGTTTAGAACTAAAATCCCCACTTTATATTGGATTCATAGATTACGAAAAGGCATTTGATAGTTTAGACAGAAGAATGTTTTGGAAGTTGCTGAGTCATTACGGAGTCCCCATAAAGTTTATTAACCTGATAAAAACAATGTATGAAGGAACGAAATGTAGTGTGGTGCATGAAGGACAGATTACAGAAGCATTTGAATTAAGATCAGGAGTAAGGCAGGGATGTCTTCTGTCTCCATTTCTCTTTCTACTGGCCATAGATTGGATTATGAAAATAACTCAAAACAACAGAAGTGGGATCCAGTGGTCACTGACCAAACAACTTGATGATTTAGACTTTGTTGATGACATAGCTCTCCTATCACACAGCCATTAACAGATGCAGGATAAAATGAGCATACATGAGGAGAGATCACAACAGCTAGGACTGAAGATTAATAGAGATAAGACCAACATTATGAGAATTAATACAATTGGCAATAACCAAATAAAACTAGGAGAAATACCTCTATTAGACGTACAATCTTACATATCATCATCATCATGTGCCATACAAGTTGGCGTAGGCGATCATGTCCATCCACAATCTTCTACCTACAGTGCATCGTATCAGTTCTGTTGTTTACTGTTTTCCATGCCATAACACCAAGCTATCCGGTATTTTCTCTCTCTGTCGTCCGCGATCTCTCTTTCCTTCTATTTTGCCAGTTGTAACCAAGTATTCAAACTTTCCTCTTCTCATGATGTGCCCGAAAAAGTTGATTGTTTCTTTCTGATGTTTTTTAGGAGCTGCCTTTTTGTGTTGGCCTCTTTGAGAACTTCCTCATTGGTCTTTTTAGCTGTCCAGGGAACTTTCAACATTCTTCTGAGAAATCCCATCACTGTGGCCTCTAATCGTCTTTTCATTTGTTTGTCCACTGTCCATGATTCGTTTCCATAGGTCAGAATTGTTTCTAAATAGCACCGATGAACTCTCTTTCTCATTTTTTTTACATAGATTTGTTATATAAGATATTTTTCATTTTCTGAAATGCTATTTTGGTCTGAGCTATTCTGCTTTTTATTTCTGTGGTGCATATTCCATCTGATGTTATTATTGTGCCCAAGTATTTGAAACGTTGCATTTGTTTCAGATTTGTCTCGTTTATTTTTATGTTGCATGATGGTGATGATTGTTTCTTCGATATAACCATTACTTCTGTTTTCTTACTAATCAGACTGAAACCTTTCTTGTTGCTTTCTTTTACTATTATGTCCATCATTTCTTGTAGTTCGTTCTCTGTCTCTGCTATTAAGACTGTGTTATCCGCATATCGCAAATTATTTATGTTGTGACCGTTGACTTCAATTCCTTTTTTGTCTACTATTGATCTCATAATATTATCGCTGTAAAGTGAAAACAAATCCGGTGACAGACCACAGCCTTGTCTGACTCCTTGTTTTATATATTGGAATTGTCCTGTTTGGTTGTTAATTCGTATAGCTGTTGTTTGTTGCCAGTACATGTTTTTTATGATTCGCAGATCCTTGCCATCAATGTTTAATTTCTCCAGCATATTTATTATTTCCACATGCTTTACTTTGTCAAATGCTTTCGTGTAGTCTATAATGCACATATATAGATATCTTTCTTTACCTCTATAGATCTTACTATCCATGTTCTTAAGATGTATATTGCATTATTGGTGCCCTTTCCATCCACAAATCCACATTGTTCCTCACTTATTTCTGGTTTTATTTTGTTCCTTACACGTCTCATGATTATTCTTAGTAATATTTTAGTCATTATGGCTCATGAGACTAATAGTGCGATGGTCTTCACAATCAGTGGCTCCTGACTTCTTCGGTTTGGCTACAAAATAGATTTTAGTAGATCTTCGGGTATGTGTCCTGTGTTATATATGTCATTGAGTTATTTTGTTATGACTTGTACTCCCAGCTCTCCTAATGCATTTATCTCTTCGATTGTTATATTGTCAGGACCTGGAGCTTTGCCTCTTTTCATGTGTTGAATTGCATCCTCCACTTCACTCTGCATTATTGGTGGTCCTGTGTCTTCAATTGAATTGTTTAATTCTGGTCTTTCATCATCAAAGAGTTGACTGATATATTCTGTCCATCTTTCCATTGACCTCTCCTGTTCCATTATTATATTTCCTTCTTTTGATTTCACTCATCCTGAAACTTTGACTTATTTTCTTCCTGTTAATTCATTTAACTGTTTGAGCATACATTTTGAGTCTCTCTGTTGTTGTTTTTCCATTTCTTCACATTTCTGTTTTAACCATCCTTCCTTTGCTTCACTGCACTTGTTTTGGATCTCTTTGTGCAATATTTTGTTTGTCAGTTCTTCTTTCTTATGTTTTCTTCTTTCGTCCATTAGTGGTAATATTTCTTCTGTCATCCATTTCTTTTTGTTGACTCTTTTATTCACTGGTAGTCACCTACATTACTTTTGATGTTTGTTGAATCGATTGTTTGAGTATTTCCCACTGCTCCTGGATGTCCTGTATTTTCTCAATAGCATTATATTTACTTTGTACTATCGTACTGTACTTATCACTCACCTGTTTAACATATATCTGGGCTGTAATATAGATAAAGAGGGAGGAACAGAAATTGATACCAAAATAAGGATATTAAAAGCAAGAGGAGCTTTCATTGCACTGGGAAACATATGGAAATCCAAATAAATTAGGTTGCATACAAACATAACAATTTCTACTCAAATGTCAAGTCGGTCCTATTATATGGCTGTGAAACATGGAGAACAACAAAATTGACAATCACGAAGATACAGACTTTCATTAATGGATGCTTAAGCAGAATAAAAGGATGGAAATGGTAGGACAAAATCACTAACATAGAATTATGGAAATGTACCAGTCAAACGCCAGTTGATAAAGAGATACAGCGAAGACGATGGCGCTGGATAAGACACACCCTACGGAAGCCAACTGAGAGTATTACACAACAGGCCCTTTTTTTGGAATCCCCAGGGGAAAAGACAAAGAGGAAGACCAAGGAATTCTCGGAGAAGACAGATAGAAGCAGAGATGAAGATGATGGGGAAGACATGGAATGATATTAAAAGAATGGCAAAAAAACAGAACGACTTGGAAAGTGTTTGTTGAAGACCTATGCTCCACTGAGAGCTAAAAAGGTAGAAGAAGAGGTAGAAGAAAAGCTTTACGTGATTGATAGAAAACACAAATTTAAACGATATTTTGGCTCAATAGGCCATCAGCAGTAACAAACAACACATACGCAGATATGTAAGTAAATAAAACTAATCCTACATAGCTAACTAGTAATGAAATATCCAAAATAAAATAATCGAAACTGGTTTAAGAAAAGTAAAATTCCTTCCCTGTGTCGTGGGCCGTGCCCGGAAGAGAAAGAGAGACGCTGGCGTGCGCTGAAAATACCCTGTTGGTTAAAGGGTCAAAACCGTGTAAAGGGTACTAAAAATATGTGAGTGGGGGAACACTGTTTATAGATTACCTCGACTGCAAAGACATTGCCAATATCTATAAGTATCTAAGGTCCAACACATATATGTATATACACACACACAGATGCGTATATATATATGTATATATATATATATATATATATAAATATATACAAACATACATGCACATATATATCTATTGGTTATTGGTTATGGAAGGCCTCGTTTTCACAGCAAACGAATTAAAATCCATAATTGCTCAACCGCCCGTGCCAGTGGAATCATCCGAATTACTAATTCATCTCCCAAACAAAGAAAGGTAACTGTAGTCCCCATCGTAGCAGTCTCAGCACACGCCAAAAGACATAAGGCGAAACCGCGCAGAAAGTGAACACAGCCAACTGTTCCCCGTCATACGATATCATCATTCATCGTAAACAAGCGGGATATCGAAGCAGGATCAAAACGGATGAGACACACAGCTCACGGTGTGCACAGAGCACTTAACTCAGTAGCTCCTGCAACAAGCCGGACTTGGAATATGAGGAAACTGCAAGAAGGAACACTTTTCAGACATAGCCTTCAATGGTTCCTACCGCCTATCCACCATATACCATGGGAGTTCACGTCCTCCCGAAAATGATGATCGTCATAGCACTTGATGATGTTAGGCCGTCATTGATGACTCCAATTCCAAACATATAGACACACAGTGGTGGTAAGTTATCATTTCCAATCCAACAGAAGCCACATGACCTGTAGTTAGTAAAACCACAGAGAGAATATGATTTTGTGACCTTCACTGATTCACTCTTAGATGTGAATGTGTAGTTTACACAAGAGGAGAAGTTTTCAACTACAGTGATCCCATTTAAGGCAATTCTGGGATAGCAAGGCAAGTCTCCTTTATAGCAGCAGAACTTGATGTTCTCCGCTCCCTTCTTGTAGCTGCCGCCACACGATTCTGATGTCTCATTAACTTGGATATCATTCAAGAACAATGTCAGATTAACATTGCATGGATATGGCTCTGCTGATGAAATGCTTGGTGCAACAGTTGTATCAATCATACTGGAGGCTCCTGGTCTGTGGTCATTAATATCACAGACGGCACATGATGTTGTTATATTCAATATTTCTTTCTGGGGTGTAAATATGTGGCACACACATGGAGAGTGGTTTGTGGTCACAGTAATCCCATTAAAGGCAATTCTAGGGTAGCATGGCATAGCTGTTTCAGAACAGCACAATCCAATAATATTTTCTTTGTTCGCTATAAAGCTGCTGCTGCTACACAATCCTGACCAATTATAGGTGTGGACATTATTCACTTGCAATGACAAAACTGCTTTGTTTACATCATAAACCTCTGGAAGCGAATCATTTATGGGACTAATAGTACAGTTTATTCTTCCATCGGGGATATCTTCATTGAGTCTCCCAAAAAAAGGTTTTTGGTTAAAAAGCACATATGCTTTTGAGTTAAACACACAATGAGCCCACTTCATAGATTCAAAATGATCCTTGCCAATGCCATCCGTTTGCACAAGTTAGGTCTTTAGCTACCAACGTCCCAAACGTCTAAAACGAAGCCATCGAATTAACGACTTTATCTACAGTGAAGGTTAACGAACTGTGAACAAACATTTATGTTCAAACCCTTGAAAACATTTTTAAAAATCTGCCAACTCGCAGCAATAACAGATATCGTGTTGTTCAATGTAAACATTGCTTAGTCCATAGCTCGAATATAAATAAGCTGCCATTTTGGTGCGTCCCTGACGTCATCTCATATATAAATATATATCTATATATACATATATAAATACATACATGTACTGTACACATATATACCTATGCGCATACATATGAACACATACATCCATATGTACACCCATACAGGGACAATCATATATATGTAGAAATGTGCGTATAACGCCAACATAACCAGAAGAGTACACACCGAGGTCAGTGTGCATACACAAAGGAGAAAGAATAGAGCAGAAGAATTTATCAGGTCCTCGAAAGGAGGAAAGAATGAGATGTCTGAGAGTGGGGTACAATAAAAAAAATATGAAAGGTAAGTAGCACCGACCAAAGAGGTATAGGAGACCACAGAAGTATCGCAGTGGGGTCTATTGGAGAACCATGAATAGCATGACATAGTGGATAGACTAAAGTGTCCAACGTTGGGTAGCAGAGAAGGCTATGCAGTAGGGAAGGAGCAACTAAAGGGAAACTATGTGTACGAGTGAGATACATTCATGCCTCGTGGGGTCAGCTAACCAAATTGGAATATAAGGTGATTCTCCAAAGCAAACCGGCTATGGTCGCCAGAGTGGCAAAGGGCAATACCAGTGATACCAATGTCGTCTTTGTCCTTGTGATCTGAGGAATTGAAATGGGAAGACACTGGAGTGACATTATTTTGTTGAACATCTTCAAGATGTTCACAAAATCTTCCACTAAACGTCTCATAGACTCACCAATATAAGTCATGTGGCATCGTTGGCATATGATGGCATACATGATATTTCTGGACACACATGTGAAGCCATGCTTAATCTCGAACCGTCCGTTAGGGAATAAGACAGAGACAGCGCGGAGCACATAGGCGCCAGTGATACAGTTACTACCACAAGGGGCTGTACCCTAATGTTGATGCTCAGAGCGATGGAGATGACTCCTAACCAGAATATCTAACAAATTCCTGTCGCGTTTGAGGGCGATCATAGGAGAATCACTAAAAGTAGACAATTAGTGTGATCAGAGTGGAGAATGGAACTGTAGCGGTTGAGTATTTTCACAGCAGCCAGGGTGTGAGGATGATAGTCGATGGGGGTGGGGGTGAGTAATGTTCTCTCAGAGGGGAGGGGAGGGGAGGCGGTTGGAAGGAGTGAGTGCCTCGGAACGTGAGATAAGGAGGTCTCGCTTGAAGGCAGACTGGAAGATCGAATCTGGATAAAGCCGGCGGCTAAAGAAACCTAACAAAAAGTGAGCCTGTTGGAGGAAATCTTGGTCATCCTGGCAGATGAGACGAAGACTCAATTACTATGAGAACGGAATCGAATCACAACAAGCAGGTGAATGTGATGAATTATAGAGAAGACAACAATGGGCGTCTATGGGTTTATAGAAAATCGAGGTGTTGAGGCCAGAAGTATCCAATGAAACAATAAGATCTAGGGAGGTAACAGAAGAAATGAATATACAATATGTGAACTTGATAGCTTTGTGATAGCTGCCAATGTAATCGATAAACTTGGAGACCTCATTCTCAGGTAGATCGGTAAGTCCGAAGCAATCATCAATGTACCGGAGGTATATGATGGGAAGGGGACCTTGATATGAACTGAGAATTTAGTGTTCAAGGTAACCCGTATAGCAAGCATAGCTGGGGTGTTGTCTCTGGTCAAGAAAGAACCGTAGAGCCAGGAGGCCGTCGGAGTGAGGGATAGAGGTGTAGAGAGAACAAACATCAAGGACGAAAAGTCGGTAAGAGCGAACAACATAGAGAGATGGAAGAGAATATACTCAAGGCATGGTTAGTGTCCTTGACATATGAGATATATATGTCCTTGATATATGTCCTTGAAGACTAACTACCATGGGCTGCAAGACGCTGTCTAGATAGTCAGATATGTGTTCAGTCGAGCAAGCACACGCTGACACGATGGGACGTCCTAGATTGTAGATTTTGTAAATTTTAGGGAGCATGTAGAATGATGGCTTACCAAGACCACTTTTGGGGATAATGAGGCGGGACGCACTAGAAGGAAGGAGGTTGTCTTTTATCAATTCCTTGATGGTAGATTGGACCTGCTTATTGTGGAGGACAATGGCGTTGTCAGGGCGGGATTTATAAAACGTGGTATTGGGTAACTGTTTGTTGCCCTCTGAAATGTATAAGTCTTTACGCTAAACTGCCACCACTCCCCCCTTATCAGCCGATTTGATAACAATGTCCTTCCGGCGGCGGAGATTAGAGAGGGCCCGAAACTGAGAGGGAATTAAATACTAGCGGTGATGTTTTCTAGGGCTCATTTGTTGTATCTTACGTGAAGTGACCTTTATGTAGAGATCCAAGGTCATGTGAGTTGCCAGCGGCTGACGGGGGCGGAAGCGAGAAAACACATCTACAAGGGGTAGGTGAGGAAGAGGTATCAGGTGTGCTTGAGAAACTGAATTATCAGCGCATACGCCTATGGAAATTATGGACATCCTTACAAAGATTGTTATGGTCTCTAGAATGACACAGGAGGGATACATTTTAAACCTTTGGAGAGAACAGACCTTTCATTGCTCGAGAGATGGAGGTCAGGAAGCATGCAAACAACTAAAGAGTCGAGAGCAGACGTGGGAGGTGGTGAAGAAGGTGGGGCGGGGTGGAGGTTAGAGATCATCTTCTTGTGCTGGGAGGATATAAACGTATAGAGTTATCTATTGAAGTGGTGGATGATCTGCCGGATAAAATGGTTTGTGCAGGTAATTAAAGCAACCGAGTCTTGCTAACAGTTGGAGATACTTAGTACACAGGTTAGAAACAAGCCTGGAGTGATTGGCTAGAACCAGACTCATGCAATGGAAACCAAAGCCTCTTTCTATGCTATCAAATCTCCTTATCTCACTAGCGTTCGGGTGGTTGACAATGGGAGTGAACTTAGATAGGAACCCATGGGGGAGAATCTTCAAACGTTGGCAATAACAAAAATAAAATAAAAATAAAAGCTCTAATCTAAACACCTTGTAGTGACTACATTGAACCAACGACCTTTATTCTCCGGTCCTTTAAGCTCCTTGATACCTCAGAAGTGGAATACATACCATACAGATATGTATTTCTTTAAGTGAGAAATTGGGAAGTGAAATATATTCTGACACCTGGAAACAATTAACAAATAAGAGATAAAAGACGGAAAGAGAAACAAAAACGTAGCAAGTAATTTAAGACAACAGTTTGGTAGGAAGTCAACAAAAGAAATGATAAGCAAATGTAGAGAGACAAGTTGTGGATCACACGTACCAGTAGGTACGGTACTTTAATCAATCAACCAGTCGAGCAAAGCCTTTCAACAACATCATTTCAGGTAACATATAACTCTCTATCCACCTCTAATCTGTGATATTTTTTCCTATTTTTTTTCCAGTCAAGATCAATAAAGCTAATGGTTTTCTTGATTATATTATTTATATATTTTTCGACCTTCCCTATTTTCACTTTTATGTGAGTTCCATGACATTGTCTGTATTTCTGTGCTGGCATCATGTTTTCTTAGTCTGTATCTAATTTATCTATATTTTATATTTGTGATCTTTCATTTCCCATGCATATGTTATGTTCCTTCCCAGATATCTCTATTTATGATCAGTTTATATCATTTTATCTTCAGACTTTTCCTCTGACTGTTGTTGACAAATGTTTTTATCTTTTGTTTGGCTGTGTTATTCAATATCCATGTCTCTGAGGCGTAGACAAGTTTTTTTCACGTATGCATTAAAAAGTTTTAACTTGTTTCTTTGGTGCTTTTTGTGGCCCCCATTTGGTTAAACTGATTGACAGATGCTCATATCTAGCATATTCTTTGCTTAATATATTTATCCGCGTCTCCTGTCTCACCAATAATCATGTCCGATTATGTAAAGTGATCAACTTCCTTCATTAATTGACTGCTGGACGGATGTGGTTAGTCTTTCGGGTGTTCTATTCTAACAAGGGTCTGCTTTATTTTCGTGCTAGGATCTTGGGTACAAGAGGTCATAGCCGTTTTTCTAGAGTTGTGGGCTTACGTTGATTGCGGAACGACAATGGACCGCTTGGGCATACTAAATCCCCTTAAGAACGCTGGACGAAAAAATGTCCCTGAACCCGCTGCCATGAATATTCTTCATGAATATCTTTTTAAGGTGGGAGATATCAGACGGGAGTGCTACATATGAATCCAAATAAGACTTATCAAGCAACACGACATCGATACTGTTAGTCGCTACATGTTGAGAGATAAACTTCAGAAGAGACTTGAGCACTTATGGACTTGTCCGGTGTGCATGAGGAGGAACACAACTTTATTCATTGACATTTCTTCAATTTCTTCTAGATTATTGCATGTTTTGTTACATTTTGTAATCTTTATTTCTTCTTGTTTTTTCTGTGATCATGGCTCGTTCCGACTAGGACTGCAGACTCTCTTATGAAGGCAGCTGTCTGTTTCAGTAATTCGGTTGCCCCGTAGAGTTTCTTTTCCAAGGAGATGGGTGTCGGCCACATTGTCCTCCTCAGATCTGTGTACTGGTGGAAAATCCTGTAGAACGTGTTTTGTTGTCATGTTATCCAGGGTGCAGTGACATTGGTTTGTAGTTCCTATTTTGAGTTTGGTGAACATGTGGTTTCTCATTCAGTTGTTGCCAGTGCGTAGGCGAAGTAAGATGACTTGATCCCTCCTTGATAGTTGGAGGTATCGATCCCTCTCGTTATACGTCGGGTGTTCTTGTTTCCAATTTCAAATATACTGGCCTTTAATGATTGATTTAGCTTCATTGTGGCTGACCAGATGGTTCTCTTGTTGTAATCTCCCTCCCGCCTTAGCGAGCTTGTTTGCCCATACATTTCTTTGCGCATTACAGTTTGATGGTATCCGTTGGATGACCACTCTCTGAAAGTGTGTGCACAATGAGCCTAGGTTTGTTCTCAGGTTATGTAGTTCGCTATTCCTTGCTTTTTTTTTTGTTAGAGCTGTTAGGACTGACAGTGTATCGGTCTTTATCACCAATTTCTAGTGCACGTCATTTTTGTTGTTGTATAGCCAGTTTTGCAACATCTTCCAGGGCTTCAGTTCTACTTTATAATTGTTTGAGAGTTTCCCTGTAGCGATTGCTTTGGTAATCTCTTCCTCGTTATTCAGCCTCAAGATCACACTAAATGCTCCATTTCCGGTGGCGTTTGTAGGAGAGCCATCCGTTTGTGTGTTATCTTTATTTGAGAAATATCAATTTGAAGTCCAATTTTGGCATACATTATTCTTAGTGCCCGTAGCATGTCTCTCGTTGTGACGTTCTAAGTGCGACGGGTGCAAAGTCTCATGTAAATCCATGTCCTTCTGTTGTTCCATAGTGCCAACTGAACTCTATTTCTTTTACCTCGTGTGGTCCTACTCAGCCACCAATCTATTTTCCACCTCTACATCTCTTCATTTTTTTGCCTTTAAACAACATTAAGTAAACTTATCAAAGAACATTAAGTAAACTTATCAAAGAACATTAAATAGACTTATCAAACAACCTTAAGTAGACGTAAATGCGTTGCTTTGTCGTTTACAGGAAGCTGCGATATTTGCGTCGTTTGTTCAAACACATCCAACCTTTGCAAAAAATTGCCAGTACCAGCTTACCATCCCGCATGGATCCCTACTTGCTCAACAAGGTTGCTCATTTTTGGACATGAAGAAATGATGAAGACAACAAGCATTCTAGAGACACTGATGTCATGTCTTTATTCTGTCTGTGCCTTACATTATCCTATTTGTATAGATCAAGAAATAAATAACATTTTAGAAAGCACCAACGTAGACGGCAAAGATCTAAGAAAAATAAAGAACATGTACTGGCAACAAACAACGGCCATAAGAACCTGAAATTCATTGGGAATGTTTCAACAAATATAAGAGTGTTAGACAAGTTAATATGTATAGTGACATTATTTTAAGATCCATAAGGGACATGCCTACAATAAGTATTGGAGGTCATGATATAAATAATCTTAAATGTTATGTAGTAACAGTCTTAATATTTGAATGTGAATCATGGACAATAGGACAACCGACAAGAAAATCACTGGAAGATGTAAATTGTGGTTTTACAGAAGAATATTGAGAATACCATGGACATCTAAGGAGAGTAATAAATATCTTCTGATAAAGGCCAAAGCAAACAGATAGCTAATTTCCAAAATTAGGATGAAACAATAATCATTTTTTGACCATGTAATGTGAATGGAACAGGTGGAATATATTGTGATAACTGGGAAAATTGAGGAACAAAGAGATAGAGGGAAGCAAAGAGAAAATATAGCAGACAGTTTAAGAGAATGGCTTGGCAGAAGGTCAACAACAGAATTGTTAAATAACTGTCGAGATCGTAAGTTGTGGAGAGACATGATCACCTACGCAAGCAGGCATGGTACTTAATGATGATGATGATGATTTGTAAATATTTCCTTTGTCTGTTTTTAGAGCTTATGGAGAGTGTTAGGACAGTGCTTGACCGAAACACCAGCTCGATTGGTGGTCTATTTCTAACGATCATATCGAATCATGCTGCAAAGCTCTGTATACAGAGTTTTCTATCAGTTTAAGGAATTTTATGTCCGTCTACCGATAGCCTAACCTTCTCAATTCCTTAACACGACATGCAAAGAATGGGAGAGTGGCTCTGTTATATACTCTTCTAACCATAATCAGGGAAAAGCCTTTGAAATGTGGATTTGTAGAAGAACAGGGAGAATTTGTTGGAAAGAAAAGAATACAAACGATGATGTCTGGAAACAAACTAAAAATGTAGAGAGAACTACTAAACACAATTCAAGCAAGACAAATGAGATTTTTTGGCATGTTAAAAGACACAGCAGTCTACTAAATGTAATATTGGAAGGGAAAATACCAGGTAATCAAGGCAGGGTAGTCCAAGACTAACATGGACGAGTAACATCAAAAGATGTACAAATGAGCCTATGACAACCTGCACCATCAAAGCAAGAGAAAGAGCGAAATGGCGCTCCGTGGTATTAAGTTTGGAGACGGCACTTAATGATGTGATGATGAATCATGGCAAAATACTTGATGATGATTAATTAAAAACTGTGGAGGTTTGATGGACTGTTCTTTCAGTAGGGGGTGTTCGGATACTCGGGGTAGGAGTAACAGAGCAGTCTTCGTTGGTATGGTAGGGGCTGTAGTGCTGAAATGGTTACAGAAATGGAATACAGAGGAAAAAAATTTCCTTTCGATCTCGACCGACGGATTTAATAATCAACTTAACCTTTGATGCTCGAGGTTTATTTATTGCTGAGAAAAAAAATAGCTCACGCCTAGTGCTGACAACGTTACGTAACAATGATCTCACGGTATAACAAATATAACGAACACTATAGGTCGTTTCAAATCTAAATGTTCACGATTAACATGAAATATCTCCTCTTTCCCTAAACTTACAAACTTGATTTTTTGCATCTTGCCTTGTTTTTCCAAGGTCCCACCGATTTCACAAAATTTAATGATGTAGGAAGTATGCTTCATCATGAAGCAGCACTTTCCTTTGATCTCAGTGAATTTACGGATCTTTTTGCTCCTGGAGAAAATAATTTACCGTACATTAATGGAAATCAGCTTCTCGACATAGGCGTCTCTACACAACTTGAAAGTTGGAGGCGTTTATCAACTGTTTACTTTCTATTGTTTACTTTCTTTAAAATACTATGAGAATGTCAATGTTATAGCCTTTACAGACGGTCTAAAACAAATCAGCGTATAAACAGTTCCATTAATGAAAACTATTTAAACAATATACAACAAAGAATACATTTAAAAAAATTAATTATCCGTTGCGAGCGATAACGAGCATGACATATCAAGCAAAGTTATTGTTTATGGGTACGCATGTGACTAAAGAGTCCGATGTAAGCACGGGATCCTCTTCACTGTAAAGAGCTACATTGTTCGTTTTATGTCTTTCCATGTGACTTTCATTATTTTACGTAAACAAGACATATGAAAGTGATTTAGTTTCTTTGCATGCCTGCAGTACACATATCAAGAATCTTTACATTTTCAAAACGTTATCAACTTTAGCTAAAGATTGATCATGCGGACATATAAAAACGTCCATTATTATTTCATTTATTCTGAATCAGAGGAGTCTAACATATTGATTACTAATCTGGGCTGAACGAACGATAGTCCATCTTTTTTCCAATAGTCATTTTCTTCTTTTAAGACATGATCTTCACATTTGCACCAAAAATCTTTGTCAATCTGTGATAGAGCAGCATATGTCAGTCCTTTTATATCGCATAGTTTAAAACTTGTATTCTCAGCTGCCACCTGCCCTTTAATTTTTGCCCAAACGAGTTCAATGGGGTTTAATTGTGGATGATAAGGGGGCAGTCTCAAGCACGTATGACCATGCTGTTGAATGATTTTGTCTATTTGGAATACTTTGGTCTTTTGCGATTTCTTAACAAGTGACAGTAATTCAGGTTTCAAAAATCCCTCGTTAATGGAATTCCTTCCTTTCTTAGCCAAATCTTTATAACATCTTTTGTACTGGTAGATGTAGGAATTTTGTCTTCTTCTGCCACAGCGTTGTGGTACGACGCGTTGTCCATTACCAGACAGGATGGTCTGTCTAGAATTGGAAGAAGAGTATTTTCAATCCACTCTCTAAATATATGGCCATTCATCTCGGTGTGATAGTCCCTGTTGTCAGTATAATTAGAGGTGAATATAAGTTCTGCATTTTTCACCAACCCTTCTTTTCGGCTGCCTGCATGTGCCATTATAATACGCTGTCCTTTTCCAGTGGGTACACATCTTTTAATACTTCCATCTGATAACTGCCATTCCTTTGCACTTGTGTGGTGAGAATTTATCCAAGATTCATCTAGAAATACAATATCATAACCTTGGTTACGCATTTCCCGTACTTCACGTAAATATTTACTCCTCATAGAAACTAAGTGCGGCTTCTCGCAGATGACATTTCTACCACTATCGTACTTTCTAAACGTAAAACCGATGCTTCTAACAGTTCTCCATAATGTTGTTTTCGACACAACAATGTCATTTTCTGCTCTCAGTCGAATTTTCAGTTTTCTTAAAGTCACAGTTTCTTTGGAATCGAACATTTTACAAATTGCTCTTCTAATCACTTCCTTGTCAAAACTATCTACTATTGGTCGTTTCAAAATATTTTGAAGGTGTTTACAATTCCATATCTCTGCAACCAATTGATTGATAATGCTGAAATTTTGCATATGGTCTTGTGATTTTTTGGTCCCAAGAAGTACATTCATTTCCTCACCAACAAACGTATAGTTTTAAATATTCTTTATTTGAAGTATACAAATTTAAGGCATTTTGGTCAAACCATATATTTGGAGGAATTACCGCTTCATATGAGTGAGCACCCACGGACTTGTCATCTTGAACGTAATGCGCGCCAATTTCCCTGTTTTAAGCACTAAAAAACACATAAAACGCGTCATAGTTATAATTTTATATCCGGTGCATCCCATTTCCTGTCGTTTTGTTGTGATTTATGTGCAACGGCGTATCCTAATTATTGGGTAATTTCGTTAAATTTGTGATCTGTTAGTCAATGGGTATAAAAGTAAAGTTCCTTACATTGCAATCAGTGGCAATAAAGGTGTATAAATATTTTTGCATAGAAGCTAAGCGTGGAAAACTGTATCGAAGCATCTCAAAGCCAGAAAAAAGAACTATTCACGCATTGGGTATAAGCAAACGCTTTTTCAAACAAGTGCTTAAAGCTAACGGAGTGTCCAGTTCAATCAAGACTAGGACGCTAGGAAGAAAGAAAGTAGTAGATAGTTTTGACAAGGAAGTGATTAGAAGAGCAATTTGTAAAATGTTCGATTACAAAGAAACTGTGACTTTAAGAAAACTGAAAATTCGACTGAGAGCAGAAAATGACATTGTTGTGTCGAAAACAACATTATGGAGAACTGTTAGAAGCATCGGTTTTACGTTTAGAAAGTACGATAGTGGTAGAAATGTCATCTGCGAGAAGCCGCACTTAGTTTCTATGAGGAGTAAATATTTACGTGAAGTACGGGAAATGCGTAACCAAGGTTATGATATTGTATTTCTAGATGAATCTTGGATAAATTCTCACCACACAAGTGCAAAGGAATGGCAGTTATCAGATGGAAGTATTAAAAGATGTGTACCCACTGGAAAAGGACAGCGTATTATAATGGCACATGCAGGCAGCCGAAAAGAAGGGTTGGTGAAAAATGCAGAACTTATATTCACCTCTAATTAT
Organism: Megaustenia siamemsis; assembly: GCA_032433765.1. Lineage (NCBI taxonomy): Eukaryota > Metazoa > Mollusca > Gastropoda > Stylommatophora > Ariophantidae > Megaustenia > Megaustenia siamemsis. Next base: position 32,030,278 of record JAVIAB010000126.1, read on the forward strand.
ACTGACAACAGGGACTATCACACCGAGATGAATGGCCATATATTTAGAGAGTGGATTGAAAATACTCTTCTTCCAATTCTAGACAGACCATCCTGTCTGGTAATGGACAACGCGTCGTACCACAACGCTGTGGCAGAAGAAGACAAAATTCCTACATCTACCAGTACAAAAGATGTTATAAAGATTTGGCTAAGAAAGGAAGGAATTCCATTTAACGAGGGATTTTTGAAACCTGAATTACTGTCACTTGTTAAGAAATCGCAAAAGACCAAAGTATTCCAAATAGACAAAATCATTCAACAGCATGGTCATACGTGCTTGAGACTGCCCCCTTATCATCCACAATTAAACCCCATTGAACTCGTTTGGGCAAAAATTAAAGGGCAGGTGGCAGCTGAGAATACAAGTTTTAAACTATGCGATATAAAAGGACTGACATATGCTGCTCTATCACAGATTGACAAAGATTTTTGGTGCAAATGTGAAGATCATGTCTTAAAAGAAGAAAATGACTATTGGAAAAAAGATGGACTATCGTTCGTTCAGCCCAGATTAGTAATCAATATGTTAGACTCCTCTGATTCAGAATAAATGAAATAATAATGGACGTTTTTATATGTCCGCATGATCAATCTTTAGCTAAAGTTGATAACGTTTTGAAAATGTAAAGATTCTTGATATGTGTACTGCAGGCATGCAAAGAAACTAAATCACTTTCATATGTCTTGTTTACGTAAAATAATGAAAGTCACATGGAAAGACATAAAACGAACAATGTAGCTCTTTACAGTGAAGAGGATCCCGTGCTTACATCGGACTCTTTAGTCACATGCGTACCCATAAACAATAACTTTGCTTGATATGTCATGCTCGTTATCGCTCGCAACGGATAATTAATTTTTTTAAAATGTATTCTTTGTTGTATATTGTTTAAATAGTTTTCATTAATGGAACTGTTTATACGCTGATTTGTTTTAGACCGTCTGTAAAGGTTATAACATTGACATTCTCATAGTATTTTAAAGAAAGTAAACAATAGAAAGTAAACAGTTGATAAACGCCTCCAACTTTCAAGTTGTGTAGAGACGCCTATGTCGAGAAGCTGATTTCCATTAATGTACGGTAAATTATTTTCTCCAGGAGCAAAAAGATCCGTAAATTCACTGAGATCAAAGGAAAGTGCTGCTTCATGATGAAGCATACTTCCTACATCATTAAATTTTGTGAAATCGGTGGGACCTTGGAAAAACAAGGCCAGATGCAAAAAATCAAGTTTGTAAGTGCAGGGAAAGAGGAGATATTTCATGTTAATCGTGAACATTTAGATTTGAAACGACCAATACTTTCTTTCTTCCTAGCGTCCTAGTCTTGATTGAACTGGACACTCCGTTAGCTTTAAGCACTTGTTTGAAAAAGCGTTTGCTTATACCCAATGCGTGAATAGTTCTCTTTTCTGGCTTTGAGATGCTTCGATACAGTTTTCCACGCTTAGCTTCTATGCAAAAATATTTATACACCTTTATTGCCACTGATTGCAATGTAAGGAACTTTACTTTTATACCCATTGACTAATAGATCACAAATTTAACGAAATTACCCAATAATTAGGATACGCCGTTGCACATCAAAACGACAGGAAATGGGATGCACCGGATATAAAATTATAACTATGACGCGTTTTATGTGTTTTTTAGTGCTTAAAACAGGGAAATTGGCGCGCATTACGTTCAAGATGACAAGTCCGTGGGTGCTCACTCATATGAAGCGGTAATTCCTCCAAATATATGGTTTGACCAAAATGCCTTAAATTTGTATACTTCAAATAAAGAATATTTAAAACTATACGTTTGTTGGTGAGGAAATGAATGTACTTCTTGGGACCAAAAAATCACAAGACCATATGCAAAATTTCAGCATTATCAATCAATTGGTTGCAGAGATATGGAATTTTAAACACCTTCAAAATATTTTGAAACGACCAATAGCACAATATTTCCTATACGCCACTGGACGTTATGAAGTTCGTTTCTTTCTTTTCTCTCTCGTGGTTATTACCATTCATAATTCATGTATCAGTTTACACTTCTATGTATCTGTTTCCTTTGCAAAAACAATGTCAAACAGATCATATAAATAAGCCAACATGAGACAAATTATAACACCCCCATTCAATGTTATTTATGTGTTTGTCTCAGCTCACTCGTGTTTGTACAGAACGTGACTATTGTGTTTAACTTACAGGAGACCTACCGAGACTAGTACAAGCCAAGCAAATGTTTGCCAACAAGTTTTATCTCCACGAAGACAGAACTGCTATAGGATGTTTGGAAGAGAAAATATTCAACGATACCAGAGACGAATATTTAGGATTAAAGACTTTTAATGTTTCTTTCTATTCTAATCTGGAATACGTGATCAACCAGATCCCATAAGAACTAAATGAGATTAATTGTGTTTTGTATTGCTTCGCTGAATTTCAACTTTCAATATTTTGAATTGCCTTCGTAATCTTCTTACTTCAATGTAGAACTCAATGTGAGCTTGCAACTGTTACCGGTTTCCTACTAAATACAGCTTTTTGTCTACATCTGTTATGACGTCAATATCTATGGCCCTGTGTGCTAATTCTTTATCTCGCAAATGTTAAACGAATCCCTCGCAAGTTTTCAGACTGATGTACATTAAATAGATAAAAACTACAAATAACATAGTTGTATGTTGCTAATTAACCGAGCAGCATGTAACGCATATATGTTTAGAAAAAAAAATATGTGCATATAAAACTATAAACTAGAAGGCGCTTAAAAGAGAAACCAAGTACGCTACATCATGATTAAAGATAGATCTCAGGGCTGAAAGAAAAAAAAAATCACATATTCATCGTTATTATTATCAAGTCGTGTGTTCTTTGTAGACCATTGTTTTCGCCACAGCCAGCTTGAAAGAATCTCTGCCTCTAGATTAATCATTTCCTTCTTCTGTTGTCATGTTCAAAGCAAGATCATTGCGATGTCTTCAAACACTTTCCTCTAGGTGCTGCTTCCGTCTCGTCGTCATGGAAATATCATTTCCTAAATAGCTCTTTCCAGCCCGATTTATATTTTGACGCGGTTTTATTATTTTTATTTCATCAGTAAAATGGTGTTTATAAGCCATTTCTTTTCAATATGTTTTTTGATATGTCTTCGTTGATCTTTTTTTAATTTCCCAATGTATTTTATGGATTTTTATCTTGAATTGGTCGTTTTTCTCCTTGCTGTCTGTGAATTTGTACATTACAACCATATTTTGCTACCCGGAAGATGCATGTAGTCAGTAATTTTAATTGGAATGCCTTGATGATATAGTGCCACAGATTCTTCGAGTGATTTAATTGTTGTGTTGTTATTGCTAGTCTTCTTTTGACCTCCTTCTAACAGTCGCCATCACACACCCAGGAGGTGATATTATTTCAGATCGTGTTTCTTTCATGTGATAATAACGTTGAATATTTCAGGCCGACAATCTTGCAAGATGTTGGCCTTAATAGCGAGACCCACTTGGTAGTGCAGATAATAACTAGTTTCAGATAATAATTCATGTTGTATATTGTATGATTCAGATCAAATATGAGTAGTGTCTCTTTATGTCATTCTTAGCTTTCAAGGTGACTTATTGTACGGCCGCTTCCCAACACAGAGACGATTTAGACATCACACTTTTTGTTAGGCTTGAATTTAATTGACAACTGAATCTTCTTCGTCTTCTAGCTAATGTTGGTCTAGCTATTTAAGATACATCTTCTAAGTTTCAGCTTTCTCTTAATAATGTAACTTTATTCTGCCATCTTTGAAACTCTCTGAGATTTTATGAATACTCTCGTTGATTCAATGTATTGAGTTTCATTGTTTGTATCTGCGTATTGTGTTTCTTGAGACTAAACAGAGTCATCACGAATTGCTACTCTGAGTTAGCCGGAATGAAAGAAGGTCCATGAAATGTACATCCCGAAGATAAAGAACTCAAAAGAAAATACGCAGTTCAGACAAATCTCCCTACTGAGATTTGATGTGAAAATATTGTACTCTATATTTACTTTATTTTTATTTACTCAGAGACCAAACCGTAATCGAATAAAATATAACTTGGTGGTATGATTCGTTACAAACATTAGAATCGATTCTAAAACTGTTTGCAATAAATAGCTCGATGTCAAGAGTCCTGTGAAATAAGACGATTTCTAGGGTCGTCTTCGAAGGTAAAGGAAAATGATGTCTCGCAATAATCTTATATTGTTACTACAAAGTAATCGAATAACACTGCCTAATGTCAAATTCTGTAAAAAATATTTTGCTAGAGATTTTAACTTGTTTCAACTTTAAAAAATTGTCTAAATAAGCAAGTAACAAAGCGAAAAGTCGTTGACAGTCAGCCATACAGTCGACAGGACGCTGGTACTTTTACAAACATTCCAACCGTATATTCCACTGACCATTGGTAGTTAATTAAGGAAGACATAATTAGAATTATGAGAAAAGGCAACAAACAGACACAGAAAAAGCACATAGCAGAAAAACACATAGACGCCAACCACCTACATGTCTTCAGGTCTCACATATATATGGATGACTCTGCTACAAACGCCACCAGAAATGCTCTTCAGACTGAATAACCATAAACAGATTACCAAATAAAAAGGTACTGGGAAATTCTCAAACAAGTATAAAGCATAAACTGAAGCCCTCAAAGATACTGCAAAACTGGATCAATACAAAAATAACGTGCACGAGTAATTGGTGATAATGAACGCACTGTTAGTCCTAACAGTTCTAAAAACCACCAGGAACACTGAGCTATGTGACGTGAGAACAACCCTAGACCAATTGTGTAATAGCTTCCAGAGAGTGGTTATCATCACACTGCAATATACAAGGAAACGAATGCGCAGACAAACTAGCTAAGGAGTTGGGAGATTACCACAAGATAACCATTTGGTCAGTGGCGTAAAGCTAAATCAATCATCAAATGTCAGTATCATGAAAAATGGAAACAAGAACACCCAAAGTAGAACTAGAGAAATGGATACCTTCAAATATCAATTATATTAATGTGAAATGCTTCGTCAGCCGCAGTTTAATCTCTTTATGGAATTTGCACATGATGTTTTGTTCGTCATAGGCTGCATTCACTAAATCAAGAATCTAAAGGGCGCGTCATTGCTGTGAGTGCGACATTGTTATGTGTGCTACGTCATCGTAATGGCTCATCGTAAATCCCTAGACCGGCCTTAGGCTAATCTTACGGTCTGTTGTTTGATGTGCGACGGGGTTAATCTGACGTCTAACTGTGTATTGGAGTCAACAACGGTGGCCTAACATCATCAAGCGCTATACATAAAAAAAAAATATGACGATCATCATTTTCAGGAGGACGTGACCTTCCGGTATATGGTGGATAGGCGGCAGGAACCATTGCAGGCTATGCATGAAAAGTGTTCCTTGTTGCAGTTTCCTCATATTTCCAGTCCATGGAGGACTTGTTGGTCTCGAGGCAAGACGCCGGCCTCGAGACAGAGAGTTTGTAGGTTCAAATCTCGGCTATACTAGTTGGAATTTTTATTTATGATTTTTCTCTGCGGCAACCACCCCTGGTCTCAGCAGCGAGACCCGGCTTGAAACGTCAGTTACTAATTTACGGAAAAAATCATGAGTACCTCCTAAGTCGGAGTTATTTGCCTGTGCGGCGAGGAACCCCTGTGCACACGGCTGCCAGGGAAAAATGGACTAACACGCAAAATTCAGTTCCTAGCCTCTAGGGACTTAGTCAGAGATGAAAGCTGGCGAACGCAACAACAACAACAACAACAACAAATATCAAGGAGGGATGAAGTCATCATACTTCGCCTACGCACTGACCATAATTGAACGAGAGATAAACCACATGTTCACCAAACTCTAAACAGGAACTACCAGACAATGCCACTGTACCGTGGGTAAACATACAACAAAACACGATCTATCACGATACCCCCACAACATAAACCTGAGGAAAACAATGTGACCCACACCCACCTCCATGGAGGAGAAACTCTACGGAGTAACCGAAACAGTGAAACAGACAGTTGCATTCACAAAGTCCGTAGTCATAGTCTGAATGTGCCTTGATCACAGAAGAAAAAGAAGTTTACTGTTTTGTTTTTCAAGCCATGACACCAAACTATCTACTATCTTCTCTCTTTTTCGTCGGTAATCTTTCTTTCCCTCTCTTTTATTCAGGTTTAACCAAGTATTCCAATATTCCTCTTCTTATGATTTGCCCGAAAAATACCGATTGTTTCTTTTTTGATGTTTCTTAGGAGCTCCATTTTTGTGTTGACCTCTTTGAGAATTTCGACGTTGGTCTTTTTTAGCTCCAAGGAATTCTCCCAACTCTTTTGCACCTAATCGACTTTTGATTTGTTTGTCAACTGTCGATGGTTCAATTCCGTATATCATAATTGGCTCTATATGGCTCCGATGAACCCTCTTTCTCTCTTCAATTGACGTGGACTTTTCGCTCACAATGTGTATCACTTTCTGAAATGCTATTTTGGCCAGACTAGCCTGAACTATTCTGTCTTTTATTTCTGTGGTGCATCTTCCGTCAGATGTTACGCCTATTATGGAGCTCTACAAGCCAGAAAAACTCATACATTCTCTTCTTCAAGACGCTTACTCTAAAATTAACTTCATTAAATCCAATGCTGATGTGCTCTACCATCGAACAGAACATTTTGTTCTCAAACTCAGATTGTTAGCTGATGAATCTTGACAGTTTATCGATCCTGAAAATGATTTCACCAATCACGTGGTATCACGATAATATTGTGAGAGATTCGTGGATAAAATAAGTTATTACAAAAATTGACAACACAACAAAACAGAATATCAACAAAAATATCGGAGGATACATAGTTTTTTTCACAAATACAGTAATAAGTAACGACAAAATGAAGTTACTCAATCAACATGATCACATATCACATGAAATTAATAATGTTATTTCACAAAAAAACATCAATAGTTACCAACAGGAAAATAATTTGTTTTTTAAATATCAATGATGGTGTATTATACATTGACATTATCACAAGGAACTCAGAGGAATGAAAGTATCAAGTCAAGCACCAGAAGATACGATAATACTAATACAAGGAACTCAGAGGAATGAAGGTATCAAGTCAAGTACCAGAAGATACGATAATACTAATACAAGGAATTCAGATAAGCTGTGCACAACAATACAACCAGCTAATAGCAGATACAGTGATACAAACACAAGGAAAACAGTGCGGTAGAGCTATCCAACCAGATACTAGCAGATACAGTGATATAAACACACGGAAAACAGTGCGGTAGAGCTTTCCAAACCAGATACTAGAAGATACAATGATACAAACACAAGGAAATCATTGTGATGGAGCTAGTCAACCAGCTACTAGCAGATACAGTGATACAAACATAAGTAAATCAGTGTGATGGAGCTATCTAGCCAAGTGCTGACATTAACCAGAAGAAACACCGAAGCAGAATATAGAAATGTAAGTTAATTATGAGGAAGCAGCCATGATGCTGGCTCAAAATGAAAACATAATTTGTTTGTTTGTTATTAGGATCACCATCACTGCACACCGAGCGAGCCCACAGTGCTTCTATATCCCTGTCGAGAAAACCTAAGGAGAATCTTGACCCACATGCACGTAGCCCTTAGCACGACCTGGGATTCACGGTGTGGGGAGGTTTTTGCTGACCATTTTACCCAGAAATCAACACAATTTATGGCATACTTTTTAAACATTTACTTATCAAAGTACCTTTAACGTGCGCGAGAGCACACTAGACCTCCTGTTTATTGCCGTTATTCGAGAGGGTTATACATCGGACCTCACTACCCAAGAGATCAGGGGAGAGTGACGTCATAAAGAAACTCACAGGTTAATTGCTTCCAATTTTTGAAAAAAAAAAAAGATATTCACCACCGCTTCTGGTGGGCCCGGGGCATTCTTGTCCTGAGTTGGAGGTCGCACCTCTAGACTACCAAGCCCAAACATAATAAAATATAATCACTTACCGAACAGGGGAAAACGACCAGAAAATATTGTGAGCATTTATAATAAACATTTACAGCTGACGCTGGAAAGGTTGGACAAAGCCTTTTCTATTTCAAACAAAAAATAAGAATGGTTCTAGTAATAGATCGCTTGTAACAGATGTTGTTTCTTGGATAGAAATATCACAAGTCAAATACTTGTCAACTAGAGAGGGACCACTCTGACTGTATCAATTGATGTACATCGCGCTTCAGTTAAAAAGTATGAATATAAATAATCCCCGTTTTACACATAAGCTCTCTTTTATTCACAGAAAATTATATCGAAAGTCTATAGAGTTAAGAGACTTATGTATCTCAAAAGTCGTATTGATTATTTATTTTTCATGTAAACTCTTTCCAAACCTTACTTTTTTATCTACAGTTTATTTTTTCATTTCTTGTTGACATAATAACTCCCACTTTAGTCAAAGATATGAAGCCCAGAGAAACACACAAATGACATATTGAAGAATAAACATGAAATTGTATCTAGAAGCTAAAATAGAAAACCGTGACAAACAACGACGTTTCGGCAAAAAGCCTTCATCAGGTACACAATTATAAAGAAAAATAAAAAAATAAAAAAATGGTATGTTAGAAGCTTTACGTGATAAGTGGACGACACAGACTAAACGACGTTTCGGCCCAATGGGCATTCAGCAGGAACAAACAAGAAAAACAAACAAACAAAACTAATAACGAAACATTTAAAACAAAAATATTCGAAATATGTTAAAGAAATATCTATCCTGTGTGTATGAAAAGGAAATGGTAACAAAAGTGTGGCGGTCGTGAATGTGTAGAAATGTGCGCAAATGCACACCGAACCAGAGGAGTTCACACAGTGGTCAGTGTGCAAACACAAAGGAGAAAGAACAGAACAGTAAACTAACAGGTGCTCAAAAGGCGGTAAGAGTGAGATGTCTGAGAGTGGGGTACAATAAAAACAAATGAGGGGTAAGCACAGAAAAAGGACAATTCCAGTGACACGGATGTCGTCTTTACCCTTGTGATCAGGGGAGTTGAAGTGGGAAGACACTAGAGTACCAGAATTCTGTTGGACATCCCGTAGATGTTCACAAAATCTTTCCGCTAATCTTCTCTCAGATTCACCAATATAGGTCATGTGGCATCGTTGGCATATGGTGGCATAAATGATGTTGCGGGACACACATGTGAAGCCATGCTTGATCTCGAACCGTCCATTAGGGAACAAGACCGAGTCAGTAGTGAGCACATAGGCACAGGTGATACAGTTATGACCACAAGGAGCCGTACCGAAGTGTTGAGGGTAGGAGCGAGGGAGATGGCTTCTAACCAAAATATCTCCCAAATTCCTGTCGCGCTTGAAAGCGATCATCGGGGGATCACTAAAAAGTAGACGGGTTGTGGGATCAGAGAGGAGAATAGAACGGTAGCGGTTGAGTATCTTCACAGCAGCTAAGTTGTGAGGATGATATGTGAGGGTGAGTATAGTTCTCTCAGAAGGGGGGCGGTTGGAAGGGGTGAGTGCCTCGGGACGAGAGATAAGGAGGACCCGCTTGAGGGCAGACTGGAGGATCGAGTCTGGATAAAGCCGACGGCTGAAGAAACTTAACATGAGGCAAGCCTGTAGGAGGAAATATTGGTCATCCTGGCAGATGCGACGGAGACGCAATAACTGGGAGAACGGAATAGAATCACGACAAGAAGGTGAATGGGATGAAGTGTAGAGAAGATAACAATGGGCGTCCGTGGGTTTATATAAAACCGAGGTATGGAGGCCAGAAGTACCCAAAGAAACGATAAGATCTAGGAAGGTGACAGAGGAAGTGGATATACCAGATGTGAACTTGATAGCTATGTGATAGCAACCAATATAGTCGATAAACCTGGAGAGGTCATCCTCAGGTAGATCGGTAAGTCCGAAGCAGTCGTCAATGTACCGAAGGTATACGATGGGAAGGGGACCTTGATATGAATTGAGAATTTGGAACTCAAGGTAACCCATAAACAGGCAAACATAGCTGGGGCCCGTTTTGGTGCCCATGGCTACTCCACTAACCTGGTCATAGAAGTTACCATCGAACTCAAAGGTATTGAAGTTGAGTACAAGCTCAGTAAGGCGGAGAAGGGTGGCAGTATCCACAGAGGGGTGTTCTCTCTGGTCAAGAAAGAAACGTAGAGCCAAGAGGCCGTCGGAGTGAGGAATAGAGGTGTAGAGGGAGCAAACATCAAGGGTAAAAAGTCGGTATGAGCGACCATGGGAGAGAGAGATGGAAGAGAAGATACTTAGTACATGGTTCGTGTCCTTGACATATGAGGGAAGACTAGCAACCATGGGCTGGAAGACACTGTCTAGATAGTCTGATATGTGTTCAGTCGGACAAGCACACGCACTCACGATGGGGCGTCCTGGATTGTCGATTTTGTGAATTTTGGGGAGCATATGGAAAGATGGTTTCCCAAGACCACTATTCGGGATAATGAGGCGGGACGCGCTAGGGGGAAGGAGGTGGTCACGGATCAGTTCCTTGATGGTAGATTGGACCTGCTTATTGTGGGGGACAGTAGCGTCGTCAGGACGGGGTTTATAAAACGTGGTATTGGATAGTTGTTTGTTACCCTCTGAAATGTATAAGTCTCTGCGCCAAACTACCACCGCTCCCCCTTTATCGGCTGGTTTGATGACAATGTCTTCTCGGCGGCGGAGATTAGAGAGGGTCCGAAGCTCAGAGGGAGATAAATTAGAGCGGTGAAGTTTTCTAGGGCACAGTTGTTGTATCTCACGTGAGGTGACATTAATGTAGTGATCCAAGGCCTGGGATGCGCCGGGTTGAGGGGTCCAATCCGATTTGCGGGAGTGGAAGCGAGAGAACTCGTCTGCAGGGGTGGGTGAGGAGGAAGAAGCAGTAGTGCCAGAGTAATGGAGCTTCAGGCGCATACGTCTATGGAAATCATGGACATCCTTACAAAGATTGTAATGGTCACTAGAGGGACGAAGGGGGATAAATTTTAAACCTTTAGAGAGAACAGACCTCTCATTATGTGAGAGATGGAGGTCGGGGGGGTATACAAAAAACTAAAGAGTCGGTAGCTGACGTAGCAGGTGTAGAGGAGGGTGGGGCGGGGCGGAGGAAGGAGATCTTCTTCTTGTGCTGGGAGGACATAAAAATATAGAGTTGCCTATTAAAGTCGTGGATGATCTGTCGGATAAAATGGTCTGAGCCGGTCATAAAACTCCTGAGTCTCGACACCAGCTGTAGACGCTGAGTGCGCAGGTGGGAGACTAGCCTAGTGTGGTTGGCTAGAACGAGCCTCATACGATGAAACCAAGGCGTCTTTCAATACTGTCAAATCGCTTAATTTCACTAAGGTTAGGCTGGTGGACAAAGGGGGTGAACTTAGACCGGAACCCATATGGGAGAATCTTTAATCGTATACAATTTTGGAGGAAATTAACTGTTTAAGTGTGGGCATGCTGTCGGAGAAAAGTGCAAGAGAAAGGACTAGGCAAACACGGGCGTAGAAGAACTGAAACTAAAATGTGGAATAAGTGATGATGGTGATCACAACAATGATAACAACGTAGTAGGTGGCAAACGTACAGAAACTAAAGGATGATAATAATGGCAGTCTAGTAAAAGGACTAACCTAAGATATAAATACTAAAGTAAACACTTAGGACGAAATACAAACATTAAGTAGCAGCTACTAGTACTAGTAAGGGGTTAAGGCAAAGAAATGCATATGAATGCATAAAAATGCGAAGCTGCAGTAAAGCTGAATATGAGGAAAAATTAAACAATTTAAAAAATGGTATGTTAGAAGCTTTACGTGATAAGTGGACGACACAGACTAAACGACGTTTCGGACCAATAGGCCTTCAGCAGGAACAAACACACAAAACTAATAACGAAACATTTAAAACAAAAATATTCGAAATATGTTAAAGAAAATTACAAATATTTAAAGAAAATTACAATTACAAATACGCAAATATCAACATCATAGGCTATTACTATTCTAAAATAAAAAAAAAAAGAAAATCTGAAAACTGGCGGCAAGAGACTGTGACCTAGATTTACGTAGCGGTTGGTCACATGATTAATAGACAATATGGCAGGAAGCATTTAATTTAAACAAAGTGAAAGAAATTGTGAAAAATTAGGCAGTGATTCTCATTGTGATGGATAACTGTGTATTGTAACAGATATACTATATGTCCCATAGAGTCAGTGAAAGAGAAAACCAAGGGAATGAGAGAAAAATGAGGGGTTGATTGGGGGAAGAATAGCAGGAGAGGTAAAGATTATAGCACATGGAAGAATAAAGATAGGACACGGGAAAAAATTAGAGAAGAGACTAGTGATTATAGGAAACAGTGAAACAAGTTTTTAAACTTCTCAGATGGTGGGTACCAACACGAATTATGAGTCGGTTTTCCAAAACGATCCGACTTTGGGTATCAGAGAAACAAGAAACTATGTAACCCGGAAGTCCTCAGAGTATGATACTGTTATCAAGTCGGTTTGTTTTGGAAAACCGACTCATAACCCGTTGGGGCACTTTCCATCCGATAGGTTTAAACTATTTTCACTCTTTCCTATAACCACTGGTCTTCTCTTCAATTCTTTCCGGTGTCCTATTTTTTTATTTTTCTCGGCTTTATCTTTACTACTTCTCCTGCTCTTCTTCCTCCTTGGGGCCCGTGTCTTCTCTCACTTTCCCTTTTTTCTCTCTCATCGTACTATGTGGGATACCTCCTTCCATCCATCCTCAAAAGATCTCCTTTCTACTTTTTCACTATTTGGTTCCTTTTGGTCCATTTTAATCCTACCCGCCCTATTAATCATGTAGCCAAGAGCTACGTAAAATCTGGCCACCGTTTCGCTCCGCCATTTTTCAGATCAGTGTCTGACTATTATGTTAATATTTCATTTGTTTTAAATTTCAGAATAGTATTTGTCTATCATGCTGATCATTGTAAAAAATTTTTTGTTTTGTATACTGATGAAAGCTGATGAAACGTCGTTGTTTGTCTCGTCTCTATAATAATTTAGCTACTATAGCTCGTTTCAAATCACTTGCCCAACTTCAAAACGCTATTGCTCAGTAACCGTTTGTTAAAAACTATTGAAATTTTCCAAATGTTATTAGAATGCAAAAGACCATTTAAATGTATATTTAACAAATATCTTGCAGCTGCAGTTTTCTTAAAGCGGCGAATTTCTTTGATGTTTGTCAAAATTGTAAATTGTGAACCCCTAAATAATAGAAATTAACGTAGTTGCTGGTCTATGATTAATTTTCACTAGGTAAAGGCGTGGCCGTAATGGGGAAATACCAGGAGAATTATTGTCTTCTCAGTTCGAGGACGGACGATAATATCAAGGTATACCTGTATGTCCAATTTTCATAGTTGTGTGGTCCTGATAAGGACCGTTTGTTGAACTAATTTAAGGTAATATAGGGGCCAACATTGTGGTGGCTATATACTTTCATTCTGAATCAGACGAGTCTAAAAGATTAATAACTGTTTGGGGTTGAACATTCCACAAACCATCATTTTTCCAATATTCCTCTTCCTGTTTTAAGACGTGGTCTTCACATTTAGCCCAATAATCTTTGTCTATATTTAATAAAGCGAGATTAGCAAGAGTCTTTACATCGCATATTTTGAATGTTGTATTTTCATCTGCCAGTTGTCCTTTTAATTTTGCCCAGATTAGCTCTATTGGATTTAAATGAGCATGGTAAGGTGGCAGCCTCAAACTTATATGACCGTGCTCTTGGATAATCTTATCTATTTGAAAAATCTTTGTCCTCTGTTTTTGCTTTACTAGAGATAGTTATTCAGGTTTTAAGTACATGTTATTAAATTGTATGTGCTCCTTTGTGAGCCATATCTTAATAGCATCTTTTGTACTGGATGACGTCGGGACTTTATCTTCAAGTGCAACAATGTTGTGGTATGCTGCATTGTCCATTATTAGGCAAGGTGGTCGATCTAGTGATGGGAGAACAGAATTTTCAATCCAATGTCTAAATATGTGACCATTCATCTCAGAGTGATAATCCCGATTGTCTATGGATTTTGAAAGAAAACTGAGCTCTGCATTCTGTATTAGTCCATGTTGTCGACTACCTGCATGGGCAATTATCAAGCGCTGTCCTTTGCTGCTAGGTATTAATCTCTTAATCTTTCCATCTGATGACTGCCATTCCCTTTGGTTAGTGTGGTGAGCATTGATCCATGTTTCATCCAAGTACACAGTATCATAACCTTGCTTGCGCACCTCTTTTACTTCACGTAAGTACTTGCTTCTCATGACTACTATATGTGGCTTCTCACAGATGATGTTTCGTCCATTGGAATACTTTCTGAATGTAAAGCCTGCAGCTCTCACATTCCTTCATAATGTAGACTTTGATATTTCAATACTGTTGTTCTTTTTCAGCGATACTTTTAATTTTCTTATTGTAACAGTTTTATTCATACCCAACATTTTGCGAATTTCACTTCTAATAAGTTCACTGTCGAAATTATCCAATATTTTTGCTCTTCCTTGTGATTTTGTATATTTTGAACATTGACGGTCACGTGCTTGAATCCAGCGATTAAATGACCGTTTAGATAAATCCAAAATGTGTCTTGTCCTATTCTCAGGGTTTTCTAAAGAATGAAATAATCTTCCTCGTTTAGCCTCTTCGCAAAAATAGTCATACATTTTTATTGCGATGTTTTGTAAACTGCAGAATTTCATTTTAAGACTCATGATAAATGTTATCGTTCCACGTCTACACCTATGAATGAACGGAAATGGAACACACAATTTCTCAAGTGTCTAATTGTGTCAAAAAAACCACGGCGAAAGCGTGCAAACACGTCAATTTTACCGTGTATGGATTTTTACTCGCTATTTTTAACTTAAAATACTGTAAACATTAAATTTTGACTACATCAATGGGTCGTTATAAATTTATATAAATCAAATAAGCAACAATAATAACCAAATGTTTTATTTTAAGTGAAATTAATTCCCTGTTGTGTTCTAATCATTATAACTTTACATGAAAATTTTGAAAAACTTACAACAATCGGTTAAAAAGCTATCGATTTTAAAAGTTGGGCACGAGTTATGAAACAAGCTATAGATACAATTTCATGTTTGATTTACATATTCTCTACAGCTCTACTCGCGACCCCGATTAGTATTGAATATTTTATATATTTAACTTTGTGCTTATCTCCACCTGTCATAATGACCTATTTACTAGGAAGCGAAAGTGAACATTAACACTAGAGGAACGAACAAAAACAAGAAGAATTGAAGAAAGGGCAATACTGGCATGTTATGGAAAGAATCATCGCTGTATCTTATAATATTAATTCTTGCAGTACGAGGTTTACATTTCAGGAGAGGAATTTGAATCTCCAGATAACGGCGATTGTTTCAGTCACTAAGACTTAAATTAAAGAGAAAAATATGATACATCTCAATTACCTCTAGAAAATTAGTATGGAAATTCTTTTAATCGCTCGTATTTGTCAACAACTGTATGGAGAAATAATTGAACTCACTAGTTCACTAGCAGTAGTAGTAGTAGTAGTAGTAGTAGTAGTAGTAGTAGTAGTAGTAGTAGTAGTAATAGTAGTAGTAGGAAAACTAACAGCTGTAGCAATAGCAGTAACTTTAGTAATACTAATAATAGTACTAACAGTAGTAGTACTGGTAGTAATATCAGTAACAGTAAGTGTAGTATTAGTAGCAGCAGTAGAAGTAATAGTAGTAGTTGTAATATTAGTAGTAATAGCAGTAGCAGTAGCAATAGGATAGATGTAGTAATAATAGTTATAGTAATAGCAGTAGAAGTATTAGCAGTAGCAATAAGAGTACCCGTAGTAAATAAAGTTATAGTAATAACAGTAGCAGTAGTAGAGGTGGTAGCATTAGTAATATTTGTTGTAGCAGTAGCAGAAATAAATGTAGTGGATGTAGTAATATTAGTAATAGTAATATCAATAGTAGTAGAAGCAGTAGCTATAGAAATACTAGCCATGGTCGCTGGGCATTGCCATTGATATTATGATTATTATTTGTTCTTTAGTTTTGTTAATTAGTTCAGTTATCGGTACTAACATATTTTCTTTCATATCCTTCTTCAGTTTTGTTAATCATTTCCAATGCTTGTACTTCTTCTTTTACTTTTTTCCCCCATTTATCTTTGAGCACTGACTACAGATATAATTTTCAACCTTTTGCCCTTCGCTGGCCTCTAGTTGTTTTAAAGTTTTCTTGTGTTGCTAATATCTGTAAAAGACTCGCTGTATCGTGTTTTGATCTTTCTGTCTTATCCCGACACCCAATACTGGTCCAAATCTCACCAAATCAAGACCCAATCGAGACTCAAACCTGCAGAATGGTGGACACTATTTTATATTGACTGTTCGAGTCGTCGTCCAAGATAGAACAGATAGTGTCCATCACTCTCCAGGACAAATATACCTCCAGATCAACACGGATAAAAAGGAACAAAACTCATGGACTTTACCTACTCGACCATTGATAAAAATCACAAAAAATAACTCCTACAAGATTTATCCACTTCACCCAACAAGAGAGCAAAATGTCATGTTGTCTTCTTGCTGTCAGAGCTACTGAGTTTAGTGCTCTGTGCACACTGTGAGCTGTGTTTTTCATCTGGATCGTGTTTCAAAATTCCGATTTCTTACGATGAATGATGACATCGTTTGACGAAGGACAGCTCAGATGCTTTTACTTTATTTACTGCTAGGCCTTATATCGTTTGGAGTGTGCTATACCAGCTATGATGTGACTTTAGCTGCCTTTCTTTGTTTGGATCCTTCAATGAGACGAGTTTTAAATCCGATGATTCCACTGGCACTGGCGGTTGAGCAATTATGGCAACATTTTATGACATGATTGGTAGTTGGGCCACAGAATTATAAAACCCGCAGTGGATCTGCCAGTTAGAGTTTCTGATTGACATGACCTTTTAATGGCCTTAATCTCAAGTTACAAACAAACGGACAACTGGTAGACGAACTTTACGGACATACCAAAACTTCCCAGATATAACTGAAACTCTGGGAGAGTAACCTGCGATAAGGAAATATTCATTTTATTGTAAGGCCTGAAGAGTAATGCTACATTTATTTATAATTTCATAAACTATGCTCACGCCATTAATGAAATTTGCTGGCAGTTTCTGGGACGTTTCAAAGATGTTGCTGTAAAATAAACAAGATTAGAATGTGTCCTAATACTATATGATATCGATGAAATGCAAATTGTTGTATTGATTTTAAAGAACACACTTTTTCTAAATCATCAAAATGAAGGGATTCGAAGATATTGATCTTCTATACATCATATTTTCACACGTGAACAATACCCAATGTTAACTTTAAATGCCAAGAAAGTTGCTTCATTGTTTTGTAGGAACTTTGTAAACATTTTTTTTTCAAAATGTAAGTGGACCAAAAGAAAAGCAAGAAATCGATCAACTAACACATATTTAGAAAAAAAAAATTAAATACGCATTGTTGTTGCTGCATACCCACAAAAGACACATTTCGACCATTTTGAAATGTGACATCACACAGCGGAACCCAAATTTCATTTAATTAATTATTCAAACTACAAAGAAACCACAGATCCCAAAACAATGGACTGTGACGTCACAGCATGTAACCAAAAATCACAAAACCCATTTGTAACTTCACAAACAAAGGAAAACCCACTATGACGTCAGAAGATAACACCCAAATATCACCTAATTAATAATGTCTATAAGCTACCAAACATTATTAATTATGCAAACAAACTACTTCCACATTAAACAGGTGTCAAAATATAAGTCATAATATCTATATATTGCCGATAAATTAAAAATATTGTACTTAAATTACTTAAATTTTACATGACGTGTATAGGAAATAGAGAAATAGTTGATATATAACTAAAAATTCTGCAAATTATATTTACTTTTGATAAAAAGAAGAAGGCTGCATACTTAATATGAAAATTATGATTTACGAACACATTACGGAACTGACAAATATATTCATGAGTACGGCTTTCTTCACAGATTTATTATGTATTGACAATGTCTGTGCTAAAATAACCCGTCATTATAAGTCGCCAATATGGCTCGAGAAATGCCACACTTAGAATATGGATACCTAATATAAACATAAAATGGTGCATTGGCACATGCACGACAATCCAAACGCATGACAGCTGAACAAAGATAGACAGAATTAATGTTTCACGATGCCTCATAAGACAATAATAAAGAATCACAACACAGCTTGCGACGCTGAACCTCTGCTCAGTTTGCATCTTTACCATCAGTAGTGAATGATGGACGTTATGGAAATGATTTAACAACAATAATGTATTTCGTCTGACCATATACAGAGAGCACAAACTGTGGATAGTACTTGTCAAGTACTTCATTGCTATATTTGAAATTTGCGGTCTGTGTGACTGAATCATTTGTTTTTTTTTTTACGTATAGCATACTTTACCAAATGTGACTCATATCTACATTATTTATTGCTATTTATTAAAATTTTTTATTGTTGCTTTAATTATTTTTGCAACATTTCATTTTTTAACAACATTTATTCTAATTGGTTCCAAAAGCTTGTGTTGAATTATATATATTTATTAAAGATGTGATTACCGAGTGGATAGCGTAACGTTCTCCAAATTAATGGGACGCTGGCTTTGAATCAGGGTAGGTAGGGTAACAAACATTTTGTTTTTCTGCCGGAGATAAAAGAAAGCCCTGATCCGAACATTGTGTGGCAACTACACTGTACATGTGGCTTTTATTCTCCAGTTTCATAGAAAACTACCTACTCAATCCAGAAGTGGGAACCAGAAGCCAAAACGAAAGTTTATAGTAGCTTAGGTTTAGTGTATATTTTGTTTTTGTTCTTGTGTTCATGATTACAACGTTGTTAGATTAGGGACAAGATGATCGGCAGTACGTGCACAGAGAGGGGCAATGCTTCATAACTGACATCTACCACTAGAATTAATGAAGCAGAACTGATAAAGATCCCCTTTCCTCTTTCATGTGATAATCCTGGAAACAAAAAAGATGCAGCTGGATAAGCCAGTAGATATTGAAGATGGAAGACAAACACTGTACCTATCAAATATTTTGTTGATGTCGGATATATTTGTCAACAATTTAGCAAATATTGCAACTTCGTGTAGACCACGACACAAATTTTATTACACTCACTTAACCCTCGTTACAATATTAAAACAGGTAAATCAATTTAAATATTTGGGAACTTTGTTAACCTCAGACGGAAGATGCACAAAAGAGGTGAGATGCAGAATGGCTCAGGCAAAAGCAGCTTTCCAAAAAATGAGGAAGATACTATGCAATCCATTTTTGACAATAGAAGCAAGAAAAAGAGTTCCTAAATGTTACTTAGAGCCAGTCTTAACATATGGATGTGAATCATGGACAATAAGACAACAGACAAGAAAATCACTGGAGTCTGTAGAAATGTGGTTTTACAGAAGAAGGTTGAGAGTACCATGGATAGCTAAGAAAAGAAATGAAGATGTTCTGAGAGAGGTCAAAGCAAAAAGAGAACTAATTTCCAATATTAGGAAGAAACAATCATCATTTTTTGGCCATGTAATGAGAAGAGAACAACTGGAATATATTGTAACAACTGGACAAATTGAGGGACGAAGAGATATAGGGAAGCAAAGAGAGAAAATAGCAGACAGCTTAAGAGAATGGCTTGGCAGAAGGTCAACAACAGAGATGATAAATAGCTGCCGAAATCGAAAGTTGTGGAGAGACATAATCACCTACGCCAGTAGGCCCGGTACTTGATGATGATGAACCCTCGTTTAATGACATACATCTAAGTAGTGGTAGCTAAGTAAAAGTAAGTAAAAAAAAAAGTAAAGTACCCCCATCACGCCAAGTGGCGTATAGGGAAATATGGTGTTAGTGACCCTATATTTTACAGACCTTCAGCACATGATTTTTGGGGTAATGTGGTCAGTATTACGCCCGTGCTGCTTTACTTTCCCAGAAAAAATCCGGTACCCATTTAAGGCTGGGTGAACCCGGAAGCCGTCGGTTGGGATCGAACCCTACCCCTTGTCCGTAGTAGTCCAGTTCACTAACCACTGAGCTATCGCGGCTCCCACTAATTTTTAGGGAATTAGTAAAACCCAGGTGTCCTCGCCAGGGTACGAACCCCGGCTGTTGCCGTGGTAAGCCAACCGCCTATCGATTGCACTAACCGGACAACCTAAGTAAAAGTAGTAGACCATAATATATTCAAGGTCTGGGATTAAAAGTAGTTTATTAATCACATTTAGCTGCAACCGTTCTATTCACTTCATATATTCTAGCGTTAAAGTTCTTTGACTATATTTTTTAATCGATTAAAAACATGTCTTTTTAATTGAATTATTACATATTTATCATTATAGTTTTGTTGTTCTGTGTCAAATGAGGTTTATTTCATTTTTTTTCTTTCCTTGCTTAGACATTTCGAAAACAAATTTGAAAAGTAGTTTGTATAATATTTGTCATTTTAATTTTGTCATTCATTTCAACAACATGTTAAACGTGGTTTATTTCG
Source organism: Megaustenia siamemsis (assembly GCA_032433765.1). Taxonomy (NCBI): domain Eukaryota; kingdom Metazoa; phylum Mollusca; class Gastropoda; order Stylommatophora; family Ariophantidae; genus Megaustenia; species Megaustenia siamemsis. The sequence goes on from JAVIAB010000126.1 coordinate 32,051,027, forward strand.
GTTTTTTTTTTGTATTAGAACTTTGTTTATCAATTAAGAAATCTTTGTTAGAAATTGTTTTACTCCTGTTTTCATTAAGGGTTTTTTTTAAACATGTTAGTAAAAATTTATGCTAAATGAGGGTTATCTGATATTTTTCATTGTAATTTTAGAGTTACTGATAAAACATGTTTATTTCATTTTTTTTTTTTTGGGGGGGGGGGGAATTTTTATAATCAATTAAAAAAACTGATTTCAAAAGCTACGAAAATGAAATTTATGCAAAAGTTCAAATGTCGCGTTATAACAATATCCCTAACCCTCTACTGCATAGTGTGCCAGATATGGCACATACCGAATAACGGTACACCTATAAATAAGAATGAATGCAAAAATGTACTACAAACAAAGAAGAGGTAGCTAGGATATATAGCTAAATGATTTGAGTGTTCTCCCTTTCTAGAAATCTTCAGTGAAGAAGTTCGTTATTGGTGACTCATCTGAACACACGCTTCGTCTGTGGCTTGGTCAATGTGTTGAACTGTTTCTATTCTTATTCTCAGTGCTAGAGTTTTATACAAATTATTTAATAGAACTATCACATTATTTATCAAAATTAACACTTCATTAGAGCAAAACAATTAACTAGTATTGATTAATTCGCGTTTCTAGCTTTGTGCCAGATGTGGAACATTGTGCAGTAAAACTACACACGCTTCCGGGGATTCCCCTTCGTCAGGCCGGCTCAGTGACACAACAAAAGTGTCAGTCTATCGTTTTCATTTTCAAATGCTTTCTGAACGAGTGTGATTATAATCATCTATAATGAATACAGCTACATTTTATGGCAACTCTGCACCAAAGAGATCAAGATTTTTGCCGTCGAGTAGTGAAGATAGCAATTTATCTGCTGATTCTGATTGTGATAAATTAGACCTACTACATAAAGTAGGTACACATATTTCTAACGCTCCTCAACTTGAGGAGTCTGATACAGATTCAGATGACACTGATCAAAATGGTGTTGATCAGCTAACTGACATCATCTCTGTTCAGCCTGGCCCAAGCAGCCAGAATAAAAAAAGAATGTTGGTGAAACAATTGCTACCAAAAAAAAAAAAGATTGACATCAGCTGGAGACATGAACCTCAGAGCTTTGTGCCTGATGAGGGCATGTTTTTGGGAGATAGTCTGCTGTCTGAGGACATATTGAACTTTCAAACACCATATGAGTTTTTTAAGTTTATATTCACAACATAAATAATTAGACATATTGCATTACAGACTTGCCTGAATGCAACTCACAGTAGACCTGAAAAACCTTTGGACATTGACAATTCTGAAATTGAAGTATTTCTATGAGTTCTGTTGTAGATGTCGTTGATTCAGCTTTCCAATACACGCATGTATTGGAAACCAGAGGTAAACATTAATGTCATAACAAGTAAGATGCCGATCAATCGGTTTGAAGAGATTAAGAGATATTTGCATTTTAATGACAATAGTACAGCAGCTCAACGTGGTCAACCTGGATTTGATCGTCTCTGCAAGATAAGACCATTGCTTGATATGCTGAATGAACAGTTCAAACAAGTACCTGTTGAAGAAAGTCTCTCTGTAGATGAGCAAATGTGTGCTTTCAAAGGTCAACACAGTCTGAAACAGTACATTCCAAAGAAACCTCACAGATGAGGTTATAAACTATTTGTTCTGTCAGGAGTATCTGGCTTTCCTTACAACATAGAAGTTTACACCGGTGAGGAGAAAGGATGCCCTGACCAAAACATGAACTGTGGTGCAAGCGGAAATGTGGTTTTGCTGTTATGTGATGTTGTTCCAGAAAAGAAGAACCACAAAGTTTATTTTGATAACTTTTTCAACAGCCCAGAGCTTCAGCTTTGCCTTGCAAAAAAAGGTATTCTCTCACTTGGAACTGTTCGAATGAATAGAGTACCTAAGTGTAACATAATATCAGATGGTGATTTGAAGAAGAAAGGAAGGGGCGCATTTGATGTGGCATCTGCAGTACACGACTCAGTTAGAATTTCTTGTGTTAGGTGGTTTGATAACCAACCTGTCAATTTTCTGTCAACATTTGTGGGCAGCCAACCAGTCGGCAAAGCAAGGAGGTGGTCAAAAGCACAGAAGCAGTTTCTAGAAATTGACTGTCCCAGTGTTGTTGCTGTTTACAATAAACACATGGGAGGTGTTGATTTATTAAATTTCCTTTTGGGACTTTATAGAATACAGCTACGGTCCAAGAAATGGTATTTTCGTTTGTTTACACATTTACTGGATGTGTCAATCATATCAGCGTGGCTGCTATATAGGTTACTGGATGTGTCAATCATATCAGCGTGGCTGCTATATAGGTTACTGGATGTGTCAATCATATCAGCATGGCTGCTATATAGGTTACTGGATGTGTCAATCATATCAGCATGGCTGCTATATAGATTACTGGATGTGTCAATCATATCAGCATGGCTGCTATATAGGTTACTGGATGTGTCAATCATATCAGCATGGCTGCTATATAGGTTACTGGATGTGCCAATCATGTCAGCATGGCTGCTATATAGGTTACTGGATGTGCCAATCATGTCAGCATGGCTGCTATATAGGTTACTGGATGTGCCAATCATATCAGCATGGCTGCTATATAGGTTACTGGATGTGTCAATCATGTCAGCATGGCTGCTATATAGGTTACTGGATGTGTCAATCATGTCAGCATGGCTGCTATATAGGTTACTGGATGTGTCAATCATATCAGCATGGCTGCTATATAGGTTACTGGATGTGTCAATCATGTCAGCATGGCTGCTATATAGGTTACTGGATGTGTCAATCATGTCAGCATGGCTGCTATATAGGTTACTGGATGTGTCAATCATGTCAGCATGGCTGCTGTATAGGTTACTGGATGTGTCAATCATGTCAGCATGGCTGCTGTATAGGTTACTGGATGTGTCAATCATGTCAGCATGGCTGCTGTATAGGTTACTGGATGTGTCAATCATGTCAGCATGGCTGCTGTATAGGTTACTGGATGTGTCAATCATGTCAGCATGGCTGCTGTATAGGTTACTGGATGTGTCAATCATGTCAGCATGGCTGCTGTATAGGTTACTGGATGTGTCAATCATGTCAGCATGGCTGCTGTATAGGTTACTGGATGTGTCAATCATGTCAGCATGGCTGCTGTATAGGTTACTGGATGTGTCAATCATGTCAGCATGGCTGCTGTATAGGTTACTGGATGTGTCAATCATGTCAGCATGGCTGCTGTATAGGTTACTGGATGTGTCAATCATGTCAGCATGGCTGCTGTATAGGTTACTGGATGTGCCAATCATGTCAGCATGGCTGCTGTATAGGTTACTGGATGTGCCAATCATGTCAGCATGGCTGCTGTATAGGTTACTGGATGTGCCAATCATGTCAGCATGGCTGCTGTATAGGTTACTGGATGTGCCAATCATGTCAGCATGGATGCTGTATAGGTTACTGGATGTGCCAATCATGTCAGCATGGCTGCTGTATAGGTTACTGGATGTGCCAATCATGTCAGCATGGCTGCTGTATAGGTTACTGGATGTGCCAATCATGTCAGCATGGCTGCTGTATAGGTTACTGGATGTGCCAATCATGTCAGCATGGCTGCTGTATAGGTTACTGGATGTGCCAATCATGTCAGCATGGCTGCTGTATAGGTTACTGGATGTGCCAATCATGTCAGCATGGCTGCTGTATAGGTTACTGGATGTGCCAATCATGTCAGCATGGCTGCTGTATAGGTTACTGGATGTGCCAATCATGTCAGCATGGCTGCTGTATAGGTTACTGGATGTGCCAATCATGTCAGCATGGCTGCTGTATAGGTTACTGGATGTGTCAATCATGTCAGCATGGCTGCTGTATAGGTTACTGGATGTGTCAATCATGTCAGCATGGCTGCTGTATAGGTTACTGGATGTGTCAATCATGTCAGCATGGCTGCTGTATAGGTTACTGGATGTGTCAATCATGTCAGCATGGCTGCTGTATAGGTTACTGGATGTGTCAATCATGTCAGCATGGCTGCAGTATAGGTTACTGGATGTGTCAATCATGTCAGCATGGCTGCTGTATAGGTTACTGGATGTGTCAATCATGTCAGCATGGCTGCTATATAGGTTACTGGATGTGTCAATCATGTCAGCATGGCTGCTATATAGGTTACTGGATGTGTCAATCATGTCAGCATGGCTGCTATATAGGTTACTGGATGTGTCAATCATATCAGCATGGCTGCTATAGGCGCACACAACTGCAGCTTCGTAGTCGTCCAAAAGATGTCATCAGCCTCAACGACTTCAAGCAGCAAGTTGCTGAATGTTTGTGCAAGTGTGGCAAATCTTCAATACCTCCTACAAGTTGCTGAATGTTTGTGCAAGTGTGGCAAATCTTCTATACCTCCTACAAGTTGCTGAATGTTTGTGCAAGTGTGGCAAATCTTCAATACCTCCTACAAGTTGCTGAATGTTTGTGCAAGTGTGGCAAATCTTCAATACCTCCTACAAGTTGCTGAATGTTTGTGCAAGTGTGGCAAATCTTCAATACCTCCTACAAGTTGCTGAATGTTTGTGCAAGTGTGGCAAATCTTCAATACCTCCTACAAGTAGCTGAATGTTTGTGCAAGTGTGGCAAATCTTCAATACCTCCTACAAGTTGCTGAATGTTTGTGCAAGTGTGGCAAATCTTCAATACCTCCTACAAGTTGCTGAATGTTTGTGCAAGTGTGGCAAATCTTCAATACCTCATACAAGTTGCTGAATGTCTGTGCAAGTGTGGCAAATCTTCAATACCTCCTACAAGTTGCTGAATGTTTGTGCAAGTGTGGCAAATCTTCAATACCTCCTACAAGTTGCTGAATGTTTGTGCAAGTGTGGCAAATCTTCAATACCTCCTACAAGTTGCTGAATGTTTGTGCAAGTGTGGCAAATCTTCAATACCTCCTACAAGTTGCTGAATGTTTGTGCAAGTGTGGCAAATCTTCAATACCTCCTACAAGTTGCTGAATGTTTGTGCAAGTGTGGCAAATCTTCAATACCTCCTACAAGTTGCTGAATGTTTGTGCAAGTGTGGCAAATCTTCAATACCTCCTACAAGTTGCTGAATGTTTGTGCAAGTGTGGCAAATCTTCAATACCTCCTACAAGTTGCTGAATGTTTGTGCAAGTGTGGCAAATCTTCAATACCTCCTACAAGTTGCTGAATGTTTGTGCAAGTGTGGCAAATCTTCAATACCTCCTACAAGTTGCTGAATGTTTGTGCAAGTGTGGCAAATCTTCAATACCTCATACAAGTTGCTGAATGTTTGTGCAAGTGTGGCAAATCTTCAATACCTCCTACAAGTTGCTGAATGTTTGTGCAAGTGTGGCAAATCTTCAATACCTCCTACAAGTTGCTGAATGTTTGTGCAAGTGTGGCAAATCTTCAATACCTCCTACTGTAACAAAGCGAGGCCGCCCAAGTAGTGAAGTGGAATACCAACTTGAGCTGAAGAGAACTAAAGGTCCAACAGCCGCAGTTCCCCTTCAGGCAATCAGAAAGGACGAAATAGGTCATGTTCCTGTTGTATCAGATACACGACAAAGGTGCTGTTGTATCAGATACACGACAAAGGTGCTGTTGTATCAGATACACGACAAAGGTGCTGTTGTATCAGATACACGACAAAGGTGCTGTTGTATCAGATACACGACAAAGGTACTGTTGTATCAGATACACGACAAAGGTGCTGTTGTATCAGATACACGACAAAGGTGCTGTTGTATCAGATAAACGACAAAGGTGCAAAAGACCCAATTGTACAAGCAAATCCTTTTCCCAGTGCATGAAATGTGCAATGCATTTGTGCTTGAACAAAAATAACAGCTGCTTTGTTGAATTTCATGTTATATAAAAAATCCTTTTTTTTGGTGTGTAAATTGTTCATTGTGTGCGCAATGTGCCATATTTGGCACAAAGCTGCAAATGTATTACAAAATAAAATATTTTTAAAATAAACATATATTTTGTGTACTGTATGTATTTTAATGTAAGAAAATTAGAAAAAAAATGTGGGGGGCAAATTTAAAATAATTCATGCAATAGAGGGCTAATAATTGCAACAGTAATACCAGTAGCGGTTTTCTATTCGCGTTTACCAACGTACCGGGAACAGAATTATAAATTCGCTTTCAACATGAACTTCACGTTCTCGGATAAGTCATTGCTGTGGTCAGTTAGTGGTAATGAGACTCTACATGATGCTTTGCTTGTTGAAGACAATACAATGATCGATCGACAAAAGAAGGAATTTAACTTCCTAGAATGGAAATCCAAAAAAGATCATGACGTGAACGTAAGTGAGAAACTAATGGACATTTCCGATAATGTAAAGGTTCCAGACATAAGCTGCAACGCTTTGTTTACAGGAGTGAGTTTGGATAAAGCGAAGATAACAACTAAAGCGAATAGAACAGACTCTCCTTTAAGCGATACAGTTTATGTGAATTTAACCGCGGATTGTGAACGTTTCCAATCATCTCGGGGGTGAGACTTCCGTCTACAAGATGGCGGATCTAGTCCATGTCCTCTCGATCGCTGCAGAAAATGCACCCAGGGTATGATCTTCTTTGCACTTTTCTGCGTTAAAGTCAAAATGATGATATGCTTGATACATCTGTGTCGCTAAAGCGAGGTCGTAGGCCGACAACAGTCCGTTTTTGACAACTCAAGTGTTGTGAGTGAGACCTTCCACCGTCTAGACTTGATCTGCGCTTTAGGTCACATTGGTGCGGTTCATGACCGTTGTTGAAATTCTTTGACGCAAGTTATTTCCATGTTACACATTAATGTAAACTACTTTGTCAGCCGCAGATTTGTCTCTTTGGGGAATTTGCTTCGTGTTTTATTCGTCGTAGGCTGCTTACACTTGAGTAATCAGACAGAAATCTAAAGGGATCGAGATTATTTGTTCGGCAACATTGGTGTGTGCTACGTCATCGTAATGGTTCCCTAAACCGGCCGTGCTCAAATCTTACGGTCTGCTGTTTGATGTGCGACGAGGATAATTTGACTACTAACTGTGTGTCCATATGTTCGGAATTGGAGTCATCAACGATGACCTAACATCATCAAGTGCTACGATGATCATCAATTTCAAAAGGACGTGACTTACCGGTATATGGGGATAGACGGCGGGAACAGTTGGAGGCTGTGCATGAAAAGTGTTCCTAGTTGCAGTTTCCTCATATTACAAGTCGCATGTCTGTGTTAGTCACCTCTAGGGACTCGGGCAGATGGTGCTCGTAAACCTGGGAGGGCCGACCATCTAAGGGCAGAATCCCCCTACAGAAAAGATCATCAGCTGCCTTGCAGAAAGATTGGGGACAATCAAAGGCTAAGGAAAGCAAACCTGAACAAAATTCTGGCTGAAATCGGATGCACTGGGCCACTGGCGCAGAACAAGTGCAACGTTTTAACAGGTATTCAATCAGAGTGGATCTAACAGGCTTAAACAGACAGCTGTATTCGTGCGAGAGTCTGGAGTCCTACTCTGATTGAGTCCTGATCGCAGAGAGAGAGAGAGAGAGAGAGAGAGAGAGAGATAATAGGACTGCCAATTTACTTTGAATTAAACAGAACACTGGAGTTATTTTCTTTCTTTTCTTTAGTATAGCAATAACTTTCACAATTCATATATCAGTTTATATACCCACTAGAATCTTGTACTGTATGTTTCCTTTGCGAAATTAGTGTCACATACCTGCTATAAATCAATCAGGAGACAAATAATAAATGAATATTATTATAGAGGGAAACTTCCGAGGCGATAATCAGCAAATCAATTCAGAAGAAGAGGTATGTTTACAGCGCTCGGAAAAATTGACAAATAATCAACAGAAAAAAATATGGATCAAAGCAAGATCGAACTCGTACTCAGTGGCACAGCGCCTTGCCATGAAAAGCCAAACGCTAGGGAACACTGCCACTCAGCTAACTAAAAAAATTAGCTTCGTAGGCAGTGTCTTTCGCGCAGGTGTTCTCATGACTATAGCAGCTATGGGGGGGGGGGGGGGAGAGGATATTGATTAGATCGTCTAATGAAGGATGCAAAATAAGGCGGGTTCTGTCTCCCACCAAATTTAAAACTACTTATGGTCACGGCTTTTTCTAACCTGATGTAACAATATAGCCCCGTTCGCAACCGGATATTTTGCATAAATTTACTCACCCACCATTAGTACATTTCACTATACAATGTTTCTTCATATATATATATATATATATATATATATATATATATATATATATATATATATATATATATATATATATAGAAGAAACATTTTATTATATATTATAATATATGTATATATTGCTGGCTGCTTTCACTGGAGTAATGGGGCATTTTTGGGCGCGTCCATTGGTGTGTGTGCTATGTCATCATGGTGGCAGGTCGTATATCCCTACACCGGCCGTACGGTTAAAATGAAAGACGAAATGACGGAGTTTTGTTCATGACCATGCGGTTCCGGTGTGACTTCAGAAGTTTCACGTTGGTAAGGAGGGATGTTGTCTAGATTGAAGACGGCTTCTGTGATATCAAGAGTAGACTTGTAAACTCATTTATCATTTCACAAATTCACATTTCATGGGGATATCTGAGCGCTTACCGACTGTGTCGGTGCACGATGAGGATAATCCGACGAATAACTGTTTCATATGTTGCGATGTGGAGACAAAAACGATATCTTGACATAATCAAGCGATATACATTTTAAAAATATGACTATCAACAATTTCAGGAGAACCTGAACTTCCGGTCAATAAGTCGGATAGACGGCAGGAACTGTTAAAGGTTGTGTCTGAAAAGTGTTTGTTGTTGCAGTTTCCTCCGGCTTGTTGCCTGATCAATATTCTTTCCTATTCGCCTCTTTATTTGCTCTTTTCATCATATCCTCTGTTTCTCTCTCTCTCATACACACACACACACTTATATGACTTTTCTCTCCCCTGATCTTGTTCTCTCTATAGCTCATACTTGTCACCTAACTATATCTTATGTCTGTCTGTCTGTCTCTCTCTCTCTCTCACTCTCTCAATCTGTCTTTCTATTTATATAACGTCAAACACGAGGCCTGCTTGCGCAGGTGATCATGTCTCTCCACAACTTTCGATCTCGACAATTATTTATCTTTTCTGCTGTCGACCTTCTGCCAAGCCATTCTCGTAAGCTGTCTGGTATCTTTTATCTTTGCTTCTCTCTATCTCTTCATCCCTCAATTTTACAAGTTGTTACAATATATTCCAGCTCTTCTCTTCTCATTACATGACCAAAATAATGATGATTGTTTCTTCCTAACCTTGGAAATTAGCTCTCTTTTTGCTTTGGCCTCTTTCAGAACGTCTTCGTTACTCTTCTTAGCTGTCCAGGATATTCTCAACATACTTCTGTAAAACCACATTTCTACAGACTCTAGTGATTTTCTTGTCTGTTGTCCTATTTTTCCATGATTTACATCCATATGTTAAGACTGACTCCACATAACATTTAAGAATTCTTTTTCTTGTTTCTAATGTCAAAAATGGATTGCATAGAATCTTCCTCATTTTTTGGAAAGCTGCTTTTGCTTGAGCCATTCTGCATCTTACCTCTGTTATACATCTTCCGTCTGAAGTTAACACTGTTCCCAAATATTTAAATTCATTTACCTGTTTTAATATTGTTTCACTTGCCTTTATTTTGCACTGAGGTGATGTCTTTTTCTTTGTTGTTCCCATTACCACTGTGTTTTTGCTATTAAGGCTAAGTCCTTTATTTTTGCTTTCTTTCACTATAATGTCTAACATTTCGTGTAACTCTTTTTCACTCTTAGCGATTTAAGACTGTATCATCAGCATACCTTAGATTATTTATTTTATGACCTCCGATTGTTATTGCAGGCATGCCCCTTATGGATCTTAAAACAATCTCACTATACATATAAAAGAAATTCTGGTGACAGCACACAACCTTGCCTAACACTTTGTTTTAGCTGTTTAAACATTCCCAATTGATTTCCAGTTCTTATGACCGCTATTTGTTGCCAGTACATGTTCTGTATTATTCATAGATCTTTGCTGTCTACGTTTATGCCTTCTAAAATTTTGATTATTTCTTTGGTGCTTTACTTTGTCAAATGCTTTGGTATAATCTATGAAACATAAATAGGTATAGATATGTTTTCACCTCTATGGTTCTTTCTACTAAGAATCTTATGATGTATATGGCATTGCTCGTTTCTTTACATCCAATACAACCACACTGTTCATCATTAATTTCAGGAATGATCTTGTTTCGCACTTTTCGTGTGATGTTTCTTAGTAATATCTTAGTCATGTGACTCATAAGGCTTATTGTACAATGATCGTCGCATTCAATAGCTCCAAATTTTTGGGTAGTTCTATGAATATTGATTTGAGCAGGTCGTCTTACATATATCCATTGTTGTAGATATCATTCAATATTTTTGCAATTATTTCTATTCCAAAATAACAAATGTCTTCAATCTCTTCTTTAGTTATATAATCTGGTCCAGTAGCTTTTCCTGCTTTCATATTGCGTTATCTATCTACCTATCAGGGGTGCGTACTGTCCCCCTACAGTTTATTACATACATGTACTCTATATGCAAGCTAGCGAAACCATCAGAGACAGAGGAGATCAACGAGCTTTTATTTGCAGACGATCAGGCACTAATACATGAAACAATAGAAGACCTACAAGAACACTTAAACAAACTCAACATATCAGGCACAAAATACAACATGAAAATCAACATCAACAAAACAGAAGTCATGAATGTCACCAAAAATGTACAGAACACCAACATAACTATAGAAGGCAGACAACTAAAACAAGTAGTGGAATTCAAATATCTAGGAAGTCTAATGACAAACGATAATTTTCAAACAGCAGAGATATAATCAAGATGCAACAAAGCTTGTCAAATCATCGGACAGTTATCACCACTATTGTCCAACAAGGAAATAACTCTGGAGGCAAAACCAGCACTATACAATACAATCTTCATCCCAACGTTGTGCTACCAATGCCTGGACACTTGATGTAAGAACAATAAGAAAAATAACCTCTGCATAGATGAAATGTGTTAGAGGAATGACAGGAAACAGTCTGAGAGATAAGATCAGAAATGAAGAACTGAGAAAAAAGCAAGGAATAACCCCCGGCATAGAATATATAAGGAAACAACAGATAAAATGGTTTGGCCACGTGACAAGGCAGAAAGAACAAAACACAACACAATGAGCCTTCAACAAACTACTAACAGATAGATTGTTACTAACACATGGAAATGCGTATGGTGGAGCTATCTACAACCAACTACAGACCGACACATTGTTACTAACACAAGTAAATTAGTGTGCTTAAGCTATTTACAACAAAATACTGACAGATACATTGTTACTAACACAAGGAAAACAGTGTGGTAGAGATAACTACAACAAACTACTGACATATAAATTGATATCAACACAAGGAAATCAGTGTGCTGGAACTTTTTTAACATTCAAACAGAAAAGATATCGAAGCAGAATGAAAAATAGCAAAGCCGATTATGAAGATGTTGCCATGATGCTTGCTCAAAATGAAAAGACAGATCTTGTCCAAGAGTCATTTACCGAAAATGAGAAAGCTACAAGAGAATGTGGACATTTACGATAACATTTTTCAGATGACCATATGAAGCTATTGTAAGAGGAAACAAAGATGATGTTAGTGATAGATTGATTGTAACAGATGTTGGATTGTAAATTGTAACGTGAGAAAATGCCCTTTGAAGTTGAGAGCGGCCCCTACGAATTTTTTTATCATTGTAGATTACAATCACATTTTTCAAAGTTTGAAAATAGCAATCTGCTTATACATTGCACACAAGCTCTCTTTATTTCATCAAAAATCAATTTGAAAATCTAAAGACATGGGTCGCTCATGCATCCAATCTCAAAAGCCGGATTTATTGTATTTTTGTTTCTTGCAAACTCTTTGCAAGCCTTATATTTTTTGTCAACAATATTAAGATATTTAGGTTTTGATGTTTGGCTTAACTCCTACTTTATGCAACGATATCACGCTCAGAGAAGTACACACTTGCGTTTTAACTTGACAAAGTAGAGAAGGTAAACATTAACGTCAACGTTAGAGGAACAAACGTAAACAAAAACAAAATAATAAAAGGTAATATTGTCATGTAATGAAGAGAATAATCGATGTAATATTCAATCATGCTGAACAAGCTTTACGGTTCAGGAGAAACAATGAACAATTTTGAATGTCCAGATAATTGCAATCATCATGATCTTCTAGCAGCAACACTTTATATATTTCTATCACCTCAAAACAGTTAGTACGGACACTCGGTAAATCATTCTTATTTGTCAAAAACTGTATGGATAAATGATTCAACTCACTGCAATAAAACGAAGAACGCAATTCAGAGTGACTTTTAAAAGGCTGGATATTTGAGTTTGTGGGTAGATTCCATCCCTAATATTTAACACAAACAGATGTATTGACTTTAATTATCGAATGTGTATCAACTAAAGATGGTTTATTTAAAAAAAAATATTTTTATATAGTCATTGAGAACGCCTTTCGTGCAGGACACTGCTGCAATAGCTAATTTTTTTTAGTTGGCTGCGTGGCAGTGTGCCAAGCGTTCGGCTTCTCGTGGCAAGGCGCGGTGCCACTGAGTACGGGTTCGATCTCACTTCGGACCATATATTGTTCTTCGTTTTTTTCTATTGTTGTTTGTCTGTCAATTTTTCCGAGTGCTAACACATACTTCTTTGTTCTATTATTCCCTATTATCGCATCGGAAGTTCCCCATATAATAATATTTATGTATTATTATTTGTACCCAGTATATAACCACTGGGAACTACTATTCGTGCTGTTTCGTCCAATAAATGTTTGTCTACAACACAAGTATTCAGCCCTACTGGGAGATACTTGCATTAATAGGAAAGTACAAATATACAATTTATTTCCGGTCTGTGATCGTTACCCTATGCTATAGTCATTGAGAACGCCTTTCGTGCAGGACACTGCTGCAATAGCCAATTTTTTTAGTTGGCTGCGTGGCAGTGTGCCAAGCGTTCGGCTTCTCGTGGCAAGGCGCGGTGCCACTGAGTACGGGTTCGATCCCACTTCGGACCATATATTGTTCTTGGTTTTTTTCTATTGTTGTTTGTCTGTCAATTTTTCCGAGTGCTAACACATACTTCTTTGTTCTATTATTCCCTATTATCGCCTCGGAAGTTCCCCATATAATAATATTTATGTATTATTATTTGTACCCAGTATATAACCACTGGGAACTACTATTCGTGCTGTTTCGTCCAATAAATGTTTGTCTACAGCATAAGTATTCAGCCCTACTGGGAGATACTTGCATTAATAGGAAAGTACAAATATACAATTTATTTCCGGTCTGTGATCGTTACCCTATGCTATAGTCATTGAGAACGCCTTTCGTGCAGGACACTGCTGCAATAGCCAATTTTTTTAGTTGGCTGCGTGGCAGTGTGCCAAGCGTTCGGCTTCTCGTGGCAAGGCGCGGTGCCACTGAGTACGGGTTCGATCCCACTTCGGACCATATATTGTTCTTCGTTTTTTTTCTATTGTTGTTTGTCTGTCAATTTTTCTGAGTGCTAACATATACTTCTTTGTTCTATTATTCCCTATTATCGCCTCGGAAGTTCCCCATATAATAATATTTATGTATTATTATTTGTACCCAGTATATAACCACTGGGAACTACTATTCGTGCTGTTTCGTCCAATAAATGTTTGTCTACAACACAAGTATTCAGCCCTACTGGGAAATACTTGCATTAATAGGAAAGTACAAATATACAATTTATTTCCGGTCTGTGATCGTTACCCTATGCTATAGTCATTGAGAACGCCTTTCGTGCAGGACACTGCTGCAATAGCCAATTTTTTTAGTTGGCTGCGTGGCAGTGTGCCAAGCGTTCGGCTTCTCGTGGCAAGGCGCGGTGCCACTGAGTACGGGTTCGATCCCACTTCGGACCATATATTGTTCTTCGTTTTTTTCTATTGTTGTTTGTCTGTCAATTTTTCCGAGTGCTAACACATACTTCTTTGTTCTATTATTCCCCACCAATGATTTGCCTCTTTTTAGCCTGACACCCTTCCCTGTGTTGAGCTCATGAAGCAATGGATGCTCTTTAGCTGCATTTATCTTCATGTATGGTCGGCCCTTGAGATCTTGAATTTGTCATTCCTGGTTGGAAAGTCGAGAAGATGCCCCATTGCTACATAGGGAGTGTCCTTCGTACACCCAAGATAACGGGCAATACTTCATTCTGTATTTACTCCAGCTTGTCAAGTTGCGTCTTACTGACTGTAACAACTGCCACGGCTTACTCGTGTATCTCTCTCACCAGTCATTCTTTGTGACTACGTAGTCGCATACTGTTTATTCTTTAATGCTCTCTGTTCATTTCTTTCTGTCCACCTCCTCTTCTCGCACCTTGTACAGTTCTTTACAGAATGTTCTTTGCTGGGTCAGCTGATTCAAATACGTGGCCTGGCCAGTTCATTTTGCGTTTCTTCACAATAGTCAAAAACTCATCATTTACTGCGTTTGCTAGATGCATCCCTTGGCGAACTTTCTCTTTCGTAATACGATCTAAGTAAGAGATGATCCATACTCTTACTATAATAATTCATCACCATAGCTTTTGTTTTGTTTGTAGTTCTGCTGTAGATAATTGAGAAAAAATGTGGATATCACAATCACTCACACTCCAACATGCATTCACAAACATTCACGCGCACACAGATTGAGGCAATGGTTCATCAACATCATGTGTCACCTCAATATCGAAGGTTGGCTACAAAAGATCACCATTTCACCCTGTCTCTTGCTTTTATGGTTAACGCCATTTTATGTTTTCCTCTCCAGCTTTTGATGTTTTCAGTCCACTTTAGTATTTGTCTGCCCTGCCTCGTTTAACTTGTATTTGTTTCCTTTCGATAAGTTGTTGTGTCTCTTTATTTGTAACAAATTATGCCTCTTGTTCGAAATGTATTAGATAGTTCTTTCTTTTTATTCTGCTGTTTCAAAATGGCATTCTTTATTTTTTCTCTGTCCCCCATTCTCCTATAAATCATCATTTAACAGGTTTCACTCTTCTAAATATTGAATCCCTTGAATAAAATGAGAAAACTATTGTTCAAGTGAAACATTTTGGACGTATACAAATATATACGTAATGTAGATTAGACACGAAGGCCCAGTTGAAAACGTGCGGATAATAAATGAATCTTTACTATGGTAAGTAGATTAACTTCATAGATTAGTGAAGAAATACAGTCCAGAAAGTGCAAGCAGAAAAAAATCACAGGGGACATTGTAGATGTATTGTTGTCAAACACAAAACATATTTTAAAGAAGATCACTGTGTAAGCCAAACAAGATTGCAAACAAGAAAGGAAAGAATAATCTTTCGGTTCTCTACGTCAGTATGTTATTCATTTCTTCTATAAAATTTATGATATCTTGTTACATAGTTCCGACACAACTTCAGGATTATCATAATATCTAAAAAAAAGAACATATATTTTAACTGTCGGAATAGGTTGGTTTAGACTTGACAGTAATATTAATATCAGTGGTAATAGTAATAAAAGCAGTGGTGGCAATATTAATATTAGTGACTGTGATAGTAGCAGTTGTAGCAGTGGTTGTAATGGCAATAGTTGAAGTAGTAAAAGTGGTAATATTAGAAGTAGTGTAATAGTCTTATCTTCTTTCCTTCCTCATTTGCCTTTCAGCGTCGAGTGGAGATATAATTTGCGGTCTTTTGTTCCTCTGTTGGCTTCTACTTCTATTGTTTTCCCCTAATATTTCTATTAATACAGCAATCTATCTTTATTTTCGTTGTCGGTCCTTTTGTTTGTTATTCTCTCAACGTTTATTGAAGGCGCTTATAAGTAATAGTAATATTAGTTGTAGAGGTAATAATTTTAGTAGTAGTAGTAGTAACAATAGTAGTAGTTATAATTGTAGCAGTAATAGAAGTAGCTATCATTGTAAAAAGTATTGTTATGGAAACAGGTGATCTCTGCAATATGTGCCATTTTGGCACGCAAGGTTTCTGTTTTTGAGATGGTGGTTCTGCCCTATGTGCCGTCTTCGGCTCGAAAGGACAATAGATAGATAGAATAGAAGTAGTATTAATAAAAGCAAGAGCAGTAATAAGAAAAGAAGTTAAATATTTAGTAAGCACATGTCTTTAATATTTCAATCGTCACTACAATAGCACCTCTTACGTTGTGTTACGCTTTGCAATTAAAAGAAATTGAATATCTGCCTTTTTACGCCTCCACACATTTAAAATGGAACATAGTTAATTTTTGTCTCTTCCATACTTACAGTGTAACATTTCTTGATCACCAACTATAGTTTTAGTAAAATCATCGTCTTCTCTGGGGGCGCTGACTCTGGCGCCAGTCGTAATATATGACTCATTGACTTCTATTAGTTTAAACGCAATTAGTCACATCTCTTGATCGAAAAATTAAGAAGCAAAAACCTTTACCTCTCTCTCTTGACTAGTCCTTTATTTGGTCT